>JARBWK010000003.1:100374523-101574523 GCA_030556195.1 Anolis apletophallus
CATCTGAAGAGAACTGATGAGGGCAATTGAAGCTCCTTAGGTCACTTCTGCTTGAGTTCGCCAATGAGCCCCATGCTGCCCATCAAATGGCATATGATAACTTCTGGTGGGGCTCCATGGGCAAACTGATGCAGAAGCATAGTGGGACACTGCTGTCCCCGTCACCAACAGAGGCCATCCTGAGTTTCATAAGGAATAAAGGGTTTTGGTACAGCAGCAAAGCTTCCCCATGTGAGATGGGGAAGCATCAGCTGGCAACCGGGACACCGGCATTGTCACTCTGCTGCTCCACTACTACCACGATTTGCTGCGGAGGCTGGCTATGTGATGAGGTCCATAGTGACTGTAGTGCTGAACCACATCCTGCAACTATCCTGATTGGACTAAGCAAGTCCTGCTCAACCCCCTGTCATCCCACTTTTTCAGCTGCTGTTAAAATTTATCAGTTTCTTTATCTCCTTCTCACTTTTTTACTTTCTCTTGAGCTTACTACAATTGCTACAGACTTAGTTAAAATGCAAAATTAGTTTTCTGGAAATAACAACCTTCTTCAAGCCTCCACTAGTTATTTGTTTGCATATAATTCAGATTGCTTGCTGTATTGTATGTGTGTCTATTGATATGCAGTTTTTCTTAACTATATTGTGGGAAGGGCTGCAGACCGTGTGATCAGATCTGGGATTGTTCAGGACTCAGACTCCATTTTTAGAAACAGTATGCTTTCAGACACCTGTAGAAGCAGAAGCCATTAGACTTTCAATGTAGAAACTATGCTTTTAGATGCCAGTAGAAGAAGAACCCATTAGACTTTCAATGTAGAAACAGTACAGCTTAGAAGTCTTTAAAAAAAACCAGACTCTCAGAACAGAGAGGTGCTTTGGACTTTGGGCTGTTGATTCTAAGAAAAGTGCCCAATGTTACCTACACAGAGAAACTACTCCAAATCCTATCTGTAACTGGATTGATATGCAATGTACCTGTATTCAGAATACATGAAGTTTGTGAGTAAACCAACTATGTTATTTTAAAGAAGTCTACTTATTTTTGTCTCTTGAAATCATGATTTAAGGGAGAGTCGATGTTTTTGGGCAATTGAAATAACACTTCAGAAATTCTGCCATCTATCTGCACACATATATATTTGTGCATTGGCATAATTTTGTCCCTAACAGTTCAAAGAGATTTCTAGGTATATCGGTTTAACAGCTGAGAAACCTAATGGCCTTGCAAGAATACTGGTGAACCACTTAGCAGAAGGTTGACTCAAGCAAGTTTTAAATTCTTCTTAGGGAGATTCCCGATTTTCCCAAAATTGTGGTGAATGCCACTTTTCAAAAGGTTATGGAGATTTCCATTTCCCAAAAGGTTATGGCATCATTTTTCTTTAATAGGGGGATGCTGTGGCTCAACAACAACATAAGACAAACTGAGACACCTATTCACCTACCAGATAGAAATATCTTGTGAGGACAAAATGGAGGGGAAGAAGCCATATACATTGCCTTGATCTCCATGGAAGGAAGGAAACATATTCAGGAATAGTTGTGTTTGTCATGCAGCAAAATACAAAAAAATGTACAAAAGAGCAATACTTTTATTTGCCAATCAAAAGATGCAAAATACCTCAGACAAGTTTTCAACTGGCTTCTTCATCATGTTTGCAAAATGGTGCAAGAGAAGAAATTTGATCATGTTAGAGTCACTAGCCTACATTTTGTATCAGATATTTTTTCTGTAGTAGTTCAGTTGGCTTAGAGAGCAAGCAAAGGTTTTTCCTCAGTTGTAGGAACAGGCAAAGAACGGTAAAATCTAAACTCCATTAGCAGCAGTAGAGTAACTTGTCTTGGGATCCAGGCTATTTCTGTCCTTTGTCCACAATCCCCTTTCCTAGGCAGAGAAGGAAAGATACACAATTAATACAATAAATAAACAGAAATGTCAAACATTAAGTGTATACTGATGGCAAAACAAACCCTGCCACATTTCAAGGCAGTTTTCTCTAAATGAGTTATTTTGAAATGAGTTCTGTTATGTTCTCCTGGGCCTACAGGTTGCTTTGGGTTTGTAAGATCACAGCCTTATTTGTGTTGAAGTAAGGAGATGACTACATTATATTTCTACTCAAAGTTGGTCTATCAGTTTCGTACCAAGAAAACAAACAACATGCTTGTAATGCAAGTTAAATTCATTTTATTTATAACACACATAATTGGTTTTGTCAGCTTACTTTGCTTATTGGCAATGTAAAATATAAAATTAACATTAACAATAACTCATAAAAAGCAATTAGAAGCTAAGGATAATACTTTATCTGAGCTAAATTGCTAACATATAAAGCAATGTGTTCTCTTTCCACAAAAGCCATATGGAAATTCTTAAACATTGTAATGTTTAATAACAAACATTATTGTGTGTGTGCATTGTGAGGAAATGATGACACCAAGTTAGTAGCTTTGTTCACATATTCCTTCTTAATAGACATCATATGCATCTGAGGTAGCATTTCCATTGAAAATACTTATGTAAAAAAAAAATCAGATCTTTTCCCAAAGGCTATCTCCAGCAGAGATGAAGTTACGGGCTCTTAAAATATAGTCCCTGTCAAGTGGTCCCTGATCAAAAAAAGGTTGGGAACCACTGCTTTAGGGTTTTTATAAAGCTTAAAAAGACAAAAATTTACAGGTTTGTTTTTTTAAGGAATAACGAATCAACCTGTATTTGCAACAGAAGAATGAATAGGGAAATTATTGGTAGTGGTTACCAGTGTAGTATTTTTGAGAGACAATGTGGTGAATGGCAGTTGGGAAAATAATGTAATCAGTAGGATCAGAGTTAGAAGAAAGGGAGAGGAGTTATTAAAAGAATAAATGTTGTGCTGGGAAATTACAATTGATTCTTTTTGAGCAGGTTACTATTTATTCCAAGTATTGACTTGTTACATATATAACTAAGCAAGCATCTCTCATCCATGGGCTTATATAACAATGAATAAAAGAGAATATTCCTACTGCTTTCTGAAAATATGTAGGTGGTGGAGGTAGTATCATATTTCACTGCATAATAGTTGCACTTTTTATTTCCCCCCTTTTTCAGTAAAAAAAGAGGTCTGAGACTATTATATGGTGAAAAAAATCATGCCTTCTTTCAGTACATTGTGACAATTGATTAAGGCTGCAACTATTACACAATGAAAGCAAAAATACCAATTTGGGGGGGGGCAAAGGGGTGTGTGACAATTATGAAGTGGCGACTATTACACAGTGAAATACAGTATTTTGTTGCATCATAGGTTACAAAAAGTAAACTAATTAATCTCACAGAAGAATTCACAGATGTTACTGTGGTGTGCCTTCAAGTATTTTTTGCCTTATGGCGATCCTAAGGTGAACCTATCACAGGGGAAAGAAGGGCGTTTGCCATTGCCTTCCTCTTAGGCCTAGAGAGTGCGACTTACTCCAAGCCTCTTGGATCTAGTCTCCCACTCTGAAAGCATTGACATGTAAATCATATTCTCAGATACTCTGAGACAGTGTTTTTCAACCTTTTTTGAGCCGCGGCACATTTTTTACATTTACAAAATCCTAGGGCACACCACCAACCAAAATGACACAAAATGACACTCTAACACAGTAATACATATAGTTAATATGTTTTAAATGTATTTATACACTCAGTGTGAATCCTGGAACTGTTTCGATGAACACAACATAGACATCCTGGCAGGAATGGCAGAAAGACACAAACTTCCCACACAAAACTCCCATAACCAAGAGAAAATACTATAAGAGTTTGGTGGGCATTGACCTTGGGTTTTGGAGTTGTAGTTCACCTATATCCAGAGAGCACTGTGGACTGAAACAATGTTGGATCAGAACCAAACTTGGCATGAATACTCAATATGTCCAAATATGAACACAGATGGAGTTTGGGGAAAATAGACCTTGACATTTGGGAGTTACAGTTTCTGGGAGTATATAGTTAACACACAATCAAAGAGCATCCTGAACTCTTGCAACAATGGAATTGAACCAAATTTGGCATATTGAACTCTCATTACCAACAGAAAGTACTGAAAGGGTTTGCTTGGGAATTGACCTTGAGTTTGGAAGCTGTAGTTCACCTACACCCAGAGAGCACTGTGGACTCAAACAATGTTATGTTATGTTGTTGTTTGTTTTCTATCCAGAATCACAATGTTGGAAGGAGGCTCACCACTTTAAGGTCCCTAAAACAGGCATGGAAAAGCTTCGGCCCTCTGGGTGCTTTGGACTTCAATTCCCACCATTCCTAACAGTCTGAGGCCCTTTTTCTGCTTAAATGGCTGAGGGGAAGAAAGGAAAAGAGCCTGAGGCTGCTAGGAATGGTGGGAGTTGGAGTCCAAAACACCTGGAAGGTCCAAGTTTGCCCATGCCAGCTTTCGACAGACTCTTCTTCCCCCTTTGCGCCCTTTCTTCCCCCTCCTGCCGAACACTTACTTTTTCTTCTACACTGCTGCTTCTGCTGCCATTTTGATCTGAGGGGGCAGCGTGAGCGTGTTCAGGAGGGGAGGGGGGACGGAGGAAGGCATGACCCGTGCGGACGCTACTGCGCAGACTCGCCCCAGAGCAAAGCGAGGCAAAGCGAGCAGAGCGAGGCTGGGAAGAAGGAAGCCCGAGTGGAGAAGAAAAAGTGTTTGGCAGGAGGGGGAAGAAAGGGTATTGGAGGTTCCAATTTCCCACGGCACACCTGATGATCGCTTACGGCACACTAGTGTGCCACGGCACACTGGTTGGGAAACACTGCTCTGGGAGACACTTTCCTCCACAGATTATATATATCTCTTCCTTTAGTGAAAGAAATGGCAATGTAAGCTGACTCTATAAACACTGGTCAGAAACCAGTTCCATCAAATATCTCCCTGCCTGCCTCTCCCCCTCAATTTTTATCAAAGAGCCTACCTGATTTACAGAGTGTGGCAGTTGCGGGACAGGTGGGAGCAGAGTCATGGCTTTCCTGGCATGCTCAGGTCTTGGGGGTGCTTGAGAGGGGAAGGCGGTTTCAACAACTAATGAGTTTGAACTTGATGGTTCAAACTTGTTGGTTGACTGAAGCCAACCTGAGTGAAGACTAGGTATTCAATCTAGTTGGGGTCAAGGTGAGTTTCTTCTAGCAGTTGTCCTCTTTAGTGTGATAATTTTCATGAAGTTTTGTGCTCCATTTTTGTTCCAACATGGGGGGGGGGGGGGATTGCTGGATCCAGAATTGGGAGAATCAGTGCCAGTACAGCACTAGAAAGGGGGTCTACTACAGATGACTTGGGGAGTGCGCTCAAAGTGGGTCCGTTCCAGTGGATGCATGGTCACCTCATCAGCATCCCTTGTGGCAGGTACCTCACTCTAAAATCACCAATGGTGTAGTCATACGGTCTAAGTTTGGACAATTAGTTCTTAGTAACAACAAACTTCAAAGGAAACAAGCAACAGAAGAGCTACAAAACAGTCCTGGGGCAATCCAAGTACCAAACCACATGACAAAATAATAATATTTATTTATACCCCACCACCATCTCCCCAATGGGGATTCGGGGTGGCTTACATGAGGTCCAGCCCGGAAATACATTATAACAAAATAAAACCAAAGTAACAAAACAAACATCACAATAAAATAGATAAAACATAGGAATACAATAAAACAATGCAAAATAATTCGAGAAATCAAAATTTCATTCACAATTCAATACCAAAGTAATTAAATCATCCCAAGTTCCAACAGCATCCACTGGCCTCTTAAACACATGGTCCAAGGCTTGGTTGCGAACATTGCAGCTATTGTATGTCAGCCTGTTCAGCCTGCCTAATGATCAGGTTGCTTTGGTTGTTGGGAATGACAATGTTCATGTTCAAGTTGATTCCTCCGATAGGAATGGGGATGCTGTCCATGAAGATGTTCCTGAAGCGAATGGGGATGATACTATGTTTCCTGGGCCTGGTTTTAGATATGTGGGACCTGAATGCAGTTCAGATGATGGGTTAGAGAGGCCTGTATTGCTGCAAGAGGATTCTCCAGATTCTGAGCCTGGGAAAGGCTCTGCACCGCAGTCCCCTGATCAGTTATCTCCAGACACAGATTTTAATGAAGCCTTGAGCAGAAGAAGTGTTTTTAGCCAGCAAAGACAAACAAACCAGCAATTATGGTGATCAACCAGATTACAGCAGAACTTAGAAGGAAAAATCTGTTCTTAGCTGTTTGGGAAATAGGGCAGGGATATAAGTGCCAAGTACAGAATCCAGTTTCAGACAAAGCAAAATTTGATTCACCTTAAGTTCTTCATGTCAAGTTCCTGGACTCTTATCTTTGTTTGATTCCTGTTTTAAGTGCCTTTGCTGTTATTTGCCTTTGAAACCAAGCATCTAGTTTCATGGACTTCTTTGGACTATTTCTCTTTGGACTAATTGCTCCTTTTTCTTCCTAATCAATCAGATTTATCTTTAACTGTGGATTACTTTTTATTACTTCGGATTTTCTTACCTTCAATAAACTGCTTGCTATTGTAACTCAATAGTGTGGTGTTTAAAGTCATAGGGGATCCTGCTCTGGAGTGCAACAGCAGCTAGCAATCAGGTATCACACTGCAACCTCTTAAATGCTGCTTTCACAGCTGATCCCAATTGCTGGCCATCTTCTTGGGGATTCTGGCTGAACACCTCAGCTGGGATTTTCCCCGTTCTATGTTCTGCAAAGAAAGGCACAACTAACTCTTCCTCAGCCTTCTCTGCAAAAACCTCTTGAGTTTGGCCAGCAGGCTGAATAGTTGTTACCTCTGGGTGTGGCCGAGGGAGCTGCTGTTCCATACTGGATTCAGCCAAACCCTCATCCACACCTTGGTGGCAAGGGAGAAGACCTGCTGGTAGGATGCCACATGGCTTCTCTCAAAGTCATCCCATGGGTCTCTATCTTCAGCCCAGTTTAACTGGCTTATTGATCCATAGGTGGGTTGACCTATGCTGAAATGCAGACTCTAACCCTATTGTCACTTGTAACCAATAAAGTTGTGGCAATTGCCATTCCAATGTATATTATGTCTGTAATTATTTTGATGGAGTGGACTCATCCTGTACACATAAGTAGCAACCATACCATCAAGTTACAGCAGAGGACACTGGAAGCCCAGACCATTCAATCAGATGGATTGAGAGACTAGTGCTTTTGGGTTCTTCCATGTCAGAGTTCTTTACCTTTTAAAACTGGTACCCAAGGTTGTTTGTGTTTTTCCTTCATCGTTTCTTCTTGGATTTATTTTGTGACTCATATCATAACCCTTTTTTTTATCTTTAAAAAAAGTCTTCTTATGCAAGCTGCTCTGGAAGCCTTAGCAGCTGAATATGGGCCAGACAAACAAATAAACAAATGGTCTCCAAGACTAGCTATCAGTTTAGCCTCTAGCCTCTTTTTTATTTTTGTTTTGTTTTTATATGCCTTCGGGGGATGTTATTCACAATAGGTTTCACATTGTTTACTTCTAAGACTGGGAGAGTGTGACTTGCCTAAGGTCACCCAGCGAGTTTCAATGGCTGAATGGGGATTCAAATCCTGGACTTTTAGTCCAACAAACAAATACACCATACTGGCATGTACCTTTAGTCCATCTCCCTTCTTACCCTCATGCATATAAAGGGGGGATTAGACTCCTCCTGGGTTGTCTAATCCCATCTATAGATCAGCATCCCTTTTCATACAGTTTCCAGCAAGATGCCAAAGAGAAGTCTACAGACAAAGCATGAAGGTGAAAGCCCTCCTGCATTGCAGACTCCCAGCATCTGGCATTCAGAAAGAGTGTGTATTTCAGCAAAATTGACTGCTATTGATTGAGCTGTTTTCCATAACTTTATGTAATCCTTCTTTAAAGCTGTCTGCAATAATGACTATCACTGCATATTGTAGTATTAAATTCCACTAATTGAACAGTTCAGGGAGTTGGCTGCCATATCAGGGAAGTCTGTGCATCTGCCCTGAGTTGCAGTGCAAACTTTAAGGGAGCTGTTCAAACAACCATATAATAACCTAGCTCCTTGAATGTTGAATCCGGAACAGAGTTATTATCTCACAGACATTGTGCTACCAGCCACTGTTGATGTACAGATGGTGGCTGGTAGCAAAGTGTCTGTAGCATGGTGACTCTAGTCCAAACTTTAAAGCAGTTTTAAAAGGGTTTACACTTGGATGAGGGTGGGGTATTGGATCTGAGGGAAACTATTACTTAAATACATATAAATGATGGGTGGCAAGTTCTTGCCCTCTCTTTTTCCTAGGTATGTGCTGCAATCATTTCATTCTCCTTGCTCTCCTTTTATCCTGTAGTTAAATGCGGAAAGACAACACTGGAAGCTGTCAGGAGAACACTCTGGAGGGCCCAAGCCAGTCAGCCAGCAGCTAGCGCAGTTTAGCATATTCAAGAGAGAATTAGCAGGAAGGCTGAGTGTCACACAAATTTTATCACAGACAGCTGATATTGCAGCGTAAGAACACCCCAGCTTTATGTGATGAGCTTTAAAAAGGAAAACCAAACACCCGCCATCCACCGTTCTCCGCAGCACTTGTGCCATAAATAGGTGCATTCCCATGGTTGGTTGCTTGTAAATGTATGATAAAGTATATAAAATTAATGAGATGTGGCTACACATAACGTGCAAGGTTGGGGGGGGGGGGGGAAGCGAATGAAGAGAGAATCTGCTCCCCTGCTGTTGTGCTAGGATCATATACAGTACTTCAGAGCCAGCACGTTGAAACCAGACACCCTTTTCATTCATGCAGTCAAACTCAGGCTCCTCTTATCTGTGACACAGCTTTAGGCAATCCATACCTAACCCTTTTAATATTATTACCAGATTTGCAGCCTGTTACCATATTATTTATTTATTTTGCAAAAAAATAAATAAAATTAAATTAAAAGAGTGCCAGAGCTAGGGGCTGCCCTGTCTCCCAGTTGTATTCTCCTTGTGCTTGCCGAGTGGGAGGGTCATGCTGTGTGAGACTAATAAGGACAGAGCTGCATCCCCTTCTCCCACTCTTAAGAGACTCCAGCAACTCCTCAGCAACTACAGCAGATTTGGACAGGCATTTGCTGTGCTTCTGGGGAAAACTTAATAAATAAAAATTGAAGGTAAGAGCCTGTCTCCTTTTTTTCAAAAAAATTCCCAGCCACTGATATTTATACACCCAGTTGTATATCCCACAAGAACTGTGTGCTCTGCTGCGTGGTTGCGTTTTTTCCTTCTTTCTGTGTTTGCTAGTGTTAACCGAGTCCTCTATGAATTGTACTATCGATCGTATGCTGATGTATAGATAGAAGGCGTCTAAGCTTATGATACTGTACAGCATTTCTAGCTTCAGGAAGGAAAAGCAAATACTTGTTTATAGGAATCCACTGGCATTAAACAAATCTTCTCTTCTTAATGCAATCAAGGATTAACATGTTTGGATGGATAACAGTGAATATGAAGCTTGTTATGAGTTTTTGCTCAGAATTTATATATACCAAAAAAGCCCCTTCAAGTGTGTATTTATTTATGTGTGCTTTTCTCTGTTCATAGAGGCCATTACCTTGAAATGTGAATAAGGGATATGGGTACAGAAGGAAAGAATAAGAAAGTCTTATTGGGATGCTGAAATTGTAAAGAACTGTGATTCCCATAAGGGACTATAATGCTGGTGTTTTTACTGCATTAAAAAAAGTCTGCCTCTTTGACACTTTATTTTCTATCAAAGATATTTTGTTTTACTAGAGTTGGTATATTTTGGGCCGAGATAATGATTTCCCCTGCCAGGAACACACCTAAGGAGAAGAGGATAACATTTTCTGAATGACAAGCACCCTGAACACATGCACTATTGCATGTCTTTTTTAGTTTAGAAATTGTTTGCTTTCACATCTGCACTTATTGTGAATGTTTATCTGGTTTGCTATATTTCTGTCATGCATATCTAGGTCATATTCAAACCTAAGTTAACTATTCTTGAGAGTCCTATTAATGTGAAATAGGAAATATTTTAAACATTTGCTTGATGGACTAATTATAATCCTGTGAAGCTGAGAATGATGTTTGGTTGGATTGTGCCTCCTCTGCCCCACTCTTTCTTCGTTAAGAAAAACAAGGTGTGTTAAAATATTTTACTAAGAACAACAATGAATATTTTAAGATACAGCTTTTTGCCACATTCATTACTTCTAAAACGGTCCAAAATACATTTCGCCCTGTGGGTATCTCTGTGAATTTCAGAAAACAGTTAAATCTAACCTGTGTCCCTATTGGTGAAATGAATGGGGGTTTGACTTGGTCAACAGAAGAGATATTTATTTATTTATTGAAAACTTTTATATCCCGATCTTCTCACCTCCGAAGAGGGACTCAGACCGGCCTCACAGCAAGAATTCAATGCAGTTGATAAAAATTAAAACATCATATAACTATACAAAATTATAACCATATAACTATACAAGATAGTGGGAAACTGAAAAATATTGGTTGCTTACCTGTAACCGTAGATCCTTGAATGTTCACCTGTGAATCGTACCAGTGAATCGTACCAGTGATATCTAAGCGCCAGCGCAAGCCATTTCGGAACCTTTAAAATACAAATGTCAATCAATGATAAGGCCCGCCCCCCCTACCCTATAAGTAGCCCATCACAGGCTGACCCCTCAGTTCTCTTCCGCCACAAGACAGAAGACTGCAAGGTGCATGACCTGAGGGGAGGATAGGGTGGGATCGTACGATTCACAGGTGAACATTCAAGGATCTACGGTTACAGGTAAGCAACCAATATATCCTTTCATGTTCACTGTGAATCGTACCAGTGATAGATTAACGAGCCTTTATACCTTGGCTGGTGGGCGTCATGCCACCGCAGAAAACAACACCGCTCTTCCGAACTCCGACTCCGACCTTGAGGTCACATCTAACTTATAGTGAGTCACAAAAGTATGTGGAGATGACCAGGTTGCCGCACGACACACCGCCTCCAGCGAGACTCCCTTCAAAAAGGCAGCTGACGTGGAAACCGCTCTGGTTGAATGACCTCTCACCTGCAAAGGAGGCAACTTCCCGCCAGTTTATATGCATGTCGAATAGCAAGCACTATCCATGACGACATCCTCTGGGAAGACAGAGGAAGTCCCTTAGCATCCTCCCTGTATTTGACAAATAATCTCGTTGTTTTTCTAAATGTAGATGTTCTATCCAAATAAAAGGCAATAGCTCTCCTAACATCTAAACAATGTAACATTTTCTCTAAAGAACTGGATGGATTTTGAAAGAAAGCTGGCAAAATAATCTCCTGCGACCTATGAAACTTGGTAGCAATCTTCGGGAGAAAAGCCACATCTGTCCTCATAACTACCTTATCCTTATGTAGCCTAAGATAAGGGGCATCCGAGCGAAGCGCATATCTCACTCGCTCTTCGCTCCGATGTCAAGGCTACTAGTATTGCTGTCTTCCAAGACAAAAATGATATATCTGTTGTGGCCATTGGTTCAAATGGGCTCTTAGTTAAAGATGACAAAACCAAATGTAAATCCCAAGCTGGAACAACAGGAGACACTTGAGGCACTTTGTTACTGACCCCTTTCAAAAATAGTTTAATTAACGGATCAGAAAAACAAGATGGCAAATTAACTTTCCTTCTAAACCATGTAATGGCTGCAACATAGCACTTCAGAGAAGAATAAGTCAATCCTGCATCTGCCAAACTAGCTAAAAAATCCAAAACCACAGAGTTAGAAACATACAAAGGGTCCATTCCCTTGGACTGAGTAAAGTTACGGAAACGTGACCATTTATACATGTAAGACTTCTTAGTAGAGTCTCTGTGAGCAGCCGATATGTACTTCATAACCTGCGACGATAATTGATGACTTTGGCCTACTTATGGCATAACCTCCACGCTGTTAATTTCAGTTTGGATGCCTCTGGATATAGAACTTGACTGTTCTGTGATGTTAACAGGTCCAGTCTGTTCCGCAGGCGAACAAACACACTCTTGCTGAGAGCTAGCAGAATTGAAAACCATGGCTGCCTTGGCCACCATGGAGTAATTATGATTGCCTCCGTCCTGTCCTGTTGTACCTTTGCTACCACTCTTAGCAGCAGCGGAAACGGAGGGAATATGTAATATAGCCCCCCGTTCCATGTCAACAGAAATGCGTCCCCTAAGCAGCCCTGATTCAGATTCGGTGCCCTGCGTGCACAGAATAACCTGCATTTCGCATTCTGAGGGGAGGCGAAGAGATCGACCTGAGGATGTCCCCACGCTCTGAATATTCGAAACACCTCCTCGTGATGTAGCGACCACTCGTGTTGTGTCATTGGAGATCTGCTTAGAGCGTCGGCCTCTACGTTTTCTTCTCCCGGAAGATGTATGGCCACGATGTGAATGTCCTTTATGCACCATTCCCATAACTGCAACGTTATGCGCAGGAGAGTTTGTGAATGGGTACCTCCTTGTTTGTTCACGTAGTACATAACAGTCGTATTGTCTGTTAACAGTTGCACTACATGACCCTTTAGAAATAGTTCGAAGGCCGCTAGAGCATTCTTCACAGCCAACAGCTCCAGGCAATTTATATGCAAAGCCTGTTCCTCCATTGACCAGTGACCTTGCGCCGTTAGGCCTTCCGAATGAGCACCCCATCCCTTCAGCGAAGCATCTGTGGTGACAGTGCGAGTTGGACTTTGGGTCTGAAAAGGAAGACCACAGAGTACCTGGCGTGGTTCCATCCACCACCGGAGGGTATTGAGGACAGCATACGGGAGCAGCATGTTGACATAAGGGTCGTCCCGTTGCGGGTCGAAAACAGCATGAAGCCAAGATTGAAGAGGTCTCATTCGCAGTCTTGCATGTGGAGTTACCGCTGTAGTCGATGCCATGTGGCCCAGCAGTGTTTGAACTTGCTTCGGGGACACGATGTTGTGAATAAAAATGTCTGAAATTTGATTTTGAAGTGCCACATATCTCTCCTGTGGCAGGAACACTTTTCCCTGCATTGAGTCTAATATTGCCCCGATAAACTGGATTCTGTGCGATGGTGTTAAATTTGATTTTTCTGTATTTACCACCAATCCCAGGGACTGCAGAAGAGAAAGTGTGAAATTAATGTTTATTTCCAACTCATACTTAGAATCCGCCACCAGCAGCCAATCATCCAGATAAGGATAAACTATTACTTTCTTTAACCGTAGGTAAGCAGTAACAACCGCCATGCATTTAGTAAACACTCGTGGTGCCGTAGTAAGCCCGAATGGTAAGACATTGAAACAATATCCTTTTTTACCTACCATAAAAGAAAGATACCTGCGATGCTGTGCTGCTATTGATATGTGAAAGTACGCATCACGCAGATCAATGGTGGCAAACCATAAGCGTTTATTCAGCAGTGGCAGAATTGATGTCAGAGTAACCATTCTGAACTTGTCACAAACAATAAAACTGTTTACATTTCTTAAGTCTAAAATCGGCCTTACACCCCCATTTTTCTTTTTGATAAGGAAATACTTGAGTAAAAACATTCCTGCAACTCAGATTGATGTAATGGCGAAACTGCCCCTTTCTGTAGCAATGTATCCACCTCCTGCAGTAACGCAGAGGAAGTAGTCGTAGAAATTATATTACCCACAGGAGGTATTTCATAAAATTCCAGGAAATAGCCTCTTTGTACAATCTGAAGTACCCATTTATCAGTTGTAATTTTTTGCCATTCTCTAAAATAAGGCCTAAGCCTATCTTCGTAACATACGAAGCCTGAGTTGTGTAAATCTGGTTCCAAATTAGAATTAATATAATTAACATTTTTATAACTATTTTGAGAGAAATCATTAACTGCCAAGTTAAACTGCTGAATGCCAGTAAGGCGAACATCAAAGACGCCGCTGGCCTGCCCTTGAAACTTCTGTTTTCCTTGGAAAGGATTGAATTTATTTCTCTGGGGAAAACTCTGATTCCTATTACCCTGGAATCTGTTATTACCCCAACCCCTAGACTTCCTTACAAAAGGTCTCCTATAGAAGGGGGCAGGATTCTGCCATCTAGGCCTTTGATGATAAAATTATGTGTCGGAGGATGACCCAGCCTATGTGCTGCCTGCCTGACCTCCTGTTTCTGCTTTATCTTCTCATCCGTATCTGGATGGAAGAGGCCCTGTTCACTCATAGGCAAATCCTCTGCTAGGGCCTTGCCCTCATCAGACAAAGTGGAGGATTTCAGCCAGGCATTACGCCTTAAGGTTGTTGCAGCCGCAAACAACCTTCCCGCAGTGTCTGAAACATGCTTTCCCACGTTCTTTTGAAGCTTAGAGAGAACTAAAGCTTCCTTTTGTAGGGTTTTGGGAACACCCCTATCTCTACTTGGAATTAGTTCCAAATATGGCAAAATTTTTGTCCATAAAAACGTTTGGTATCCGCTCATATACGTAATGTAATGAGCGATACGTGTGAGGAGGCCTGAAGACACATGGACTTTTTTACCTAAAGCATCCAATCTCCTTTCCTCCTTTTGCAATGGGGCTGCCGATGAACCCTTGGGCCTTTTTTAGACTTTACTATCTCTGACACAACAGTATTCGAACAGACGGGCGCGCTGCCCATTCTGCTTTTGATAAATCTATCCTATACATATTATCTATTCTCTTAGAGACCGAGGGGTCAATGCGGGAGAACCTTCAGACATCAATGAGAGTTTTAAAATATATGGCAACGGCGGTAACGCCTGGGAGGTGGGAGCATCCTGCTCCTCTGAAGGCCACATAGGGTCTTCCACTGAACCTTGCACCTTTGGGATTGGTAGATTCAGAACTTTAACTATCCTATTCATAAATGTTAAAAATTTGAGAGTTCAGTCTGCGAAAAGCAGTTCCTCTTCCCTCATCTTTGTCATCCTCAGAAGTATCTGACTCTAAAATCTCAGTCACATTCATTTCACCTCTTTGAGTAGATATGTCATTGGCTATTCGCACATCCTTAGGAAGATGCGCTATGCCTGCTGAATCCTGTAATACTGGGATATCTGCAGTCTGACAGGGTTGCACCATGCCCAATTGACCACCATCCGCCCTATCTCCTTGGGCAAACTCCGAACACTGTTCTATATGTTCTGTATGCATCGGTTGAGGATGACAGCATTGCGCTATAGACGCTTGTCTGTTCTGGTCTGGATGGCAGGATGGGCGATGACAGCCACACTGCCTCCTGTCACATGGATGGGGGTAACCGTTATGCTGGTAGTCACCTCTTTTCCCCATAGGAATGATAATGCCCTCTAGGTTGCCAATAATTGTCATATTCCCTCTGATCATAACGATTATGATGGTAATAAGGAGGGTGATCATATGGGGGGCGATCATACGGAGGATGATCATATGGTAGGCGATCATATGGAGGACGTTCATAATCTCTCCAAGCTGGAACAGACCGCATACTTCTGCTTCTTCTCCCCCTTTCCTTCCTTCTGTGGGCCGTCCTCGAAGAGGAGGATGAAGATGAAGATGAGGAAGCAGTACTTGGGGACCTTTTCCTCTTCCTCTGTCTATCCTGGGCTGAATCCCTCGAGGGAGGACGTGCTCTCTCTTTGCGTCTTGTATCCCCTCGTGGAGAACGAGAATCACTGCCCGGGACATCACTGTGTGCCATCTGCTGGTTTGTGGTCGACTCATAGTGATTCTCATCTCGCCCAGGTGACCTTCGGTACGGGGCCTCTCCGTACGGAGCCTCTCGGTACGGGGCGTTCCGGTACGGGGCTTCACGGTACGGCGCCTCTCGGTACGGATCCCCTCGGGATTCTCTCCTTGGAGAGCGGGCGTCCCAACGGCGAGTATATCTCTGTCTCGCATCAGCTTGCGGGGAGCGCGCTCCCGAGCGGCTGCGCTCCGAACGTGGAGAATGAACTCCCCAATGGAGACTCCTTTGCAATATCTGTAGCGGTCCCGCAGTGTGCGCGACGGGGGCTCCCTGTCTCTTCCCGTACGGAGGGGACTCCTGTCTCTTCCTGACTCGACAGGAGAATTTCCCTTGGAGAGAGCGTACCGCTGTATTCTCTCTTGATGGGGACCGAGCCTGTGTGGAATAAGGTCCCGAAGGAGGAGGAGGGCCGGGCGTTTGAGCATCTTGCTCCGCCCCCAACACTGGAGTTTGCGCTCCTTGGTCTGCCTGTTGCATGACCATAGGCACCTCAATATCGGCCGTGCCTTTCTCAGCCTCTCCTTCATCTGCCCGCCCGTACCGGGCTCCTCCATGTCCAAGCATTAACGGTTTTACAGGCTCTCGTGCTGACCTCAACTCTAACAGCTGTTAGATTGACAGTTGAGCCACGCGACTGAGTCTCCAACTGACTTAACGGTCGCAGCTCTCCCTTGAGCTAAGCCCTCTATTATCAAGTCCATTGGGCTCACCTTTTTACCTTTTTCTTCTTTTTTGGCAAATTGGTGACTTTCTTTACCTCTTTTTTGTTGCTGAAGAGTCTGTGGGTGCGAATACCTTCATATAAGGCAGCCTTCAATCTACTATCCCTATTTTTCCTTGTTTGAGGCGTAAAAGCCCTACAAATCTTGCATTTTTGGACAATGTGCCTTCACCTAAGCACATCAGGCATAAGTCATGTCCATCATTCTCGGAGTAAACATTTGGGCATTGCATACACTTTTTAAAAGAATTTGCTGTCATTTTTCCTATAGGAGTTCTGAGCTTCTCTTTAGGTTCCTTCTTGCTCGGCGGAAAAAAGAGAACTGAGGGGTCAGCCTGTGATGGGCTACTTATAGGGTAGGGGGGCGGGCCTTATCATTGATTGACATTTGTATTTTAAAGGTTCCGAAATGGCTTGCGCTGGCGCTTAGATATCACTGGTACGATTCACTGGTACGATTCACAGTGAACATGAAAAGGATGTGAGTCCTCTTATGGTTGTTCTTCTCTCACCATTATATAAAAGTGGCAAGCCTAAACGAAGACCCTATTTAAATGTAGAAAAAGTGGTATCATGCCCCTAACCCAGTGGTTCTCAACCTGTGGGTTCCCAGGTGTTTTGGCCTACAACTCTCAGAAATCCCAGAGTTTACCAGCTATTTGGATTTCTGGGAGTTGAAGGCCAAAACATCTGGGGACCCACTGGTTGAGAACCACTGCCCTATCCCAGGTATGAATGAAGTGTGGCCCTGAAGTTTCATTCAACCTCGAAAGGCTGTTTTTGTGGCCCTCCATTCCTCTAGAGTCCACACTTTGTTCTTTTTTTGTGTGAGATCAAGGGTGAATTGTCTCCTGGAAAGATCCAGAAGCAGTAATTCACACTTTAAACAGATTGTAAGGCCATCTGTTAACTTTTTATTAAAAACCCTACCCATTTTCCCAAACCACAAGTCAACCTATGGTACTTTTCCTTCTATTTTTGTTTGGTGCATTTGTGTGTCTTCAGTGAGGCCCTCGGAGGATTTCAGAGGCAGATCCAGTGTAATAACCCACAACTATTTAAACTTTTTTTTCTTCACATTTTACTGCTTGCCTCACTCCCTTTCATCACAGGGATGTATCAGCCCCACTGAGAGAAATGATAGAAAACCTTGTCTTCCATTTTATATGTTGAGGACTTTTCTCAAAAGGGACAGGTTTTAGGTAAGCAAGCATGACTTTGGACAGAGACTATTTATGTGCCTTCAGGTCACCTATAGACTTGTGGTGACCAAATGCATTTCATAGGGTTTTCAGAGGCAAGAAATGCTCAGAGACAATTCTGCCTGTTCCTTCCTCTGAAATAGCCTACAGCACCTGGTATTCATTGGTGGCAGGGCCGTAGCCAGGATTTTGTTTCGGGGGGCTGAGTTTGATTGGGGGCCGAGACTGGGTGGAAGAGGGTCTACCCTAGCAAACCTTTTGTATTGTTATCCCAATAACCCCATTAATGTGGGATATAACGAGCATGGTGATCAGATCATGATATGAATAAACATAACAGTTTAAATAATGTACCAGTAAGGCCTTTTCGCAGACCACCCTGAGAATTTCGGGGCGGAAGCCCCCTTAGCCCCCGCCCCCCTGGCTACATGCCTGATTGGTGGTCTCCCATTAAAGTCCTAACCAGGGATGACCCTGATTTGTTTCCAAGGATTGGCAGCATCTGTTGCCTTTAGGGCATTTAGTCTCATGAACATAGACTTACTGGGGCTAAATTCGTTGTTGTATTAGCTGATATCTCTACAAATGTGAAGGGATTTCCCTTCTTTCCTTTCCCACTCTCAAATCCTTCTCCGAAGCAAGGAAAAAGTTTTGCCAGGGGTAGAGCCCCTGCCCATTTCCCTGTGGCATGTTTCCTTTCCATTATGGCTGAAAAGAAACACATGAATTGTATAAAGGGTTTCTTAATCAATAGCTCCCTTGTGTTAAGTATTATACCTTGCATGACTGAAACCACCCAGCATTTACACTGTGTGCTTACTCTGTAACATTCAAATGTCTTGGGTAAAAGCATTACAGGATGCAGTTTCCCAATGGAAAAAAGGTGTTGGGTGTTGCTAATCAGGATGTGAAAGGCTTAAAATAGAAATAGGAAGGACTTATACTATTTGTAAGCAGAGCAGCCACAACAAGCTGCCCTAGCTTCAGACTCTCTCACATGACCTGCAAATTGGGTTGCCATTTTTTAGCCTTGCTTTTTTTACAGGCCTTTTTTCTGCACTTTTAGCAATAGCCCACCATAAAGATATTTGGTAGGTGAAGACTTTTCTGGAAAGGAAAAAAATGGTGCAGCACAAACTTTATTTTTGTATGTGATAGACTGCTATTAAACAACATAAGGGAGCTAAGAAAAATATCAAATACACTGAAGGATCCTGGCAGTCTTTTGTTGAGCTGGACCAGTCAGATTAACTGTTACTTAGAATGGTGCATATTTACATTTTAATACCTTGCCTATATACTTGCTACAGAATAAAGTAGCATAAGCCAGAGGGGATCATGTGGGCTGCACTACTTTAGTGAAGGTTGTCCTTTCTAAATATTCTCTCTACAAATAAAACATGAATATATCAGAGTTAGCATATGAGATTTTCTAAGTTTCTAGTTGCTTATGTGCAATATATAGCCTTTTGGAGGTTGTGAGTAGATGTTAAACATAAAAGATGGTTAAAATGAGGCTTCTCCATAGCTGGAATATAGCCTTTTCACTTTATCCAGCACACTGCCACTTCTGCCTCAGTCTGTAATCTATATGGATCAGATGCAATTGAGAAGTTCTGTCATTTGATAGTAATATAAAACACTACCAATTTTGAAATAATTACTTTTTTCTTTTTCCCAGGGAAAGTTTTTTTGAGTGGAAATTCATGTATATGTAATTTAGGCGTGGACAACTTATGTAAAGTTGCTTTGGAATGGATGAGGTTCTTATGAAGACTGTGAAATAGCACAAATAAAGGTCTAACATCATGTATACTTCTTACTCGCCAAGGGTGCACATATGCCACAGAATGAATGCACTTTGACACCAATTTAACTGTCCTGGCTGAATGCTATGGACTCATGGGAGTTGTAGTTTGGTGAGGCACTAGCATGCTTTTGAAGAGAAGGCTAAAAAAGCTCCCATTTTTTCCATAGCATTGAGCCATGGCAGTTAAATTGCTGTTCAACTGCATTAATTCTGTGGTGTATATAGACTCTAGGTTGCATGTGAGAGAAAGGGAGGGAAGTTACGACGGTAACCCTCCTGTCCTGACTATAGCCCCATTACTTCAGGGCTCAATAGATTCATTTAATACATCTATAACTTGATAGAAATGAACAGCCTAAACTAGTTCCATTCAGAACTGGGCATCTCCTAACTTGCCAATATCTTTGTGGCTCATCAGAGTATCAGTTTGTCCAAAATCTAGGGAGGCAGCCAAGCACATGGACAAGACCATGTGTTTTCCAAACAAATGTGGAATGAATGTCAACCATGGCACAAGGGTTGGAGAGAGAGAGACAGAGAGGCTGGTTGGTAGAGCATTTTTCCGATCCAACTTTGGTCATAGAGTGTCCGAGAGCCTAGAGGGGAAGAGGGGAGGACACTCAGAGAGGAGCAAACTTTGACATGTGCTAGAGTTGTACTGGGCCATGCATATAATGAAGATGGGAAATCATGAAGCACCTTCATGCAGATTCCAGCCCAGCCCAGACAATACCAGATGTTCTTTTCGATATCATATGTTCTCTTGAATCAGTCAGAGTGTTTCCAATAGCAGGCTTCAGTTTTCAAAATGACAAATAACTCAAAAATGAGGGTTGCCCATTCCACTCCTGTCCGTGCTCATTTCCTCTGATTCAAGGGAGAGGAGAGACACTGAAGAAGAAATTCAGTAGGCTATCTTCCTTAGCTTGAAATGCAATAATATGAAAAGCTTTACTTGCTGACATGAGCTATTGCTTGACATGCAGCTATTGAATGTGCACTTGGCCTGAAGAAAAGGTGACAACCTTACTAAAGGATACCTCTGTGCAAAAACAGATTTGCTTTCTTCCCACTCAGCTAATTCCAGTACAGTCAAGGTGGAAGGAGGTCTGGGCTGTAATTCCATAACTATTGATCAGGTACAAATGTTAGATCTTTCCATTTTAGAAATAAGTACATAGTGACAATAGACCACTGAACTGTGAGTTATATGTATAGCTTCCTAAGGTGGTAAATAGAATATTATTTAAGTATACATCTCTTTTCCACCCAGATGTCTGTTGGTGCCATTAATACACTTTTACTCTGTTTTCCTTCAAAAATACCTAAGCACAAATAAAAAAATATAATTGAACAGTTAAGTCATACAAATAAACTTTGTCCAGTCTTGTGAGCTAATGCAAGTAATTATCTCTTGAGAGTAGTTTCCCCAAGCATAGCAGTAGACCAATTTTACTTCCATTTTCAACTTGAGAAATTTGTTTTGAGATTTTGATGACACCTGTTGCATTTCCAGTTCCCTCTTCTTTTACTATGTAAATATTCACACTCAACCTAGTGTTGTTAGTGGGTTTATTGGAGCCTTGGTGGCGCAATGGGTTAAGCCCCTTGTACCAGCTTGAATCCACAAGGCGGGGTTGAGCTTCCATCTGTCAGTTCCAGCTTCCCATGAGGGGACATGAGAGAAGCCTCCCACAGGGTGGTAAAGCATCCAGCCCTGTCAATGACTGTAAAATGTTAGAAGTGCTAAAAAAAATCAAGGCTTGCTTGACCCTAGGGTTTTAATCCAATGTTATGCTTCAGGACAGTTGCATGTGTGATGGGAGTTCCTTACGTCTTCACTACAGTTTTTCATCACACCTCAAAAGTGCTTCAGTGGATTCCCTAGTGCACCAGAACATTTCTTAATGCTCCAGGAAGGGCATTGAGGACCTATAGGAGGATGTAGTTTTGCTCAAAGAAGCAGTTCCATTAGTGGAAAGCCAGTGTTCGACCCTTCCTATATTCCTGGCAAGCCTGAGTGGAACCCATTTGTAGATGCTGTTGTGTGCCTTCAAGTGGTTCTCATGGCGACCTATCACAGGGTTTTCTTGGCAGGATTTGTGCAGGATTTGCCTTTGCCTTTCTCTGAGATTGAGAGAGTGTGACTTGCCCAAAGTCACCTACCAGGCTTTCATGGCTGAGCAGGGAGCCAAACACTGGTCTCTAAAGTCATAATGCTTAAACCACTACACCGCACTGGCTCTCAGCTGAACCCATTAGTACATAACTAATTTCTCTAAGGGTTGTATTGTAAGTTGAAAATGATAATATTAACAAGTGGTGACAGTAAATCCAATTTGTCACTTGTTACACGTGGTTGTTTCGTTTTGTTCATTTTTCTATCTCTAAATTCAGTCCCGAATTTGGTGAATTTTTAATCTTCAGTTATAAAGCAAGACTGATATCCATGTGCTAATAAATGGTCTGAATTTTGAAAAATTTTGAAAAAACATTTCTTTGCTAAAGAATACATTCAGACTGTCTTATAAGCACATGATCTTCTCTTTCTGTTGATTTTCTGCTGATACATTCTTTTCAGTATCTATTCCTGGATCTTTAATCCTGAACAATGAGTAAAATGTATACATTGAGGCAAGAGTTTCCTTATTATGATTGACATTGAAGGCTCTTTTTCACTAATATATCCAGTTTTGTGTGAATTCCCTCCATTATGCTTCTTTACATATTTTACTAGAAAAATCTATCAGAACATTTGTGTGTTTGAAGGGTAGAATATCTTGTATATTGGTTAGAATGTGCAGAGGTAGACAACTTTTCTTCAAAAGGCAAACTACACAATTTCTCTTCCATCCAGTGTGTACAACTATCTGTATGCGTACATAGGTTCACACAGAGAGGGAAAGTACTAACTCATTATAGTATTTCTACTTCAAATATCTAACGTGAATTTTCTAATGCAAGTTGTGAAAGAGGACTAATATTTGTATATTAGGAGCCCCTGGTTGTGCAGTGGGTTAAACCCTTGTGCTGACAGGACTAAAGACGAACAGGTCACAGGTTCAAATCTGGGGAGAGCGAGGGTGAGCTTCCTCTGTCAGCTCGAGCTCCCCATGTGGGGACATGGGAGAAGCCTTCCACAAGGATGATAAAACATCACAACATTCAGGCGGCCCCTGGGCAACATCCTTGCAGATGACCAATTCTCTCACACCAGAAGCAACTTGCAGTTTCTCAAGTGCATTTTGAGGATAGGTTTCCAAGACTGAGATTCACTACTTCTTGAGTCTATATTAAATATTATATCTGAATAATTTACACATATACACAATATACACATATAGACATAAGCAACTGTCAGTTTTTCACAGCAATATCTCTGGACAAGGCATATGCACCATATTTACATGAGTCTAATGTGCCATCAAATCTAATATGCACTTCAATTTTCAAAACCCTTAAACCAAAAAAAAAGGTGCCCAATCTAATGCGCAGCAGCAAAAGGAACACTCTTAGTAATTTGGCATTACAACTGCTGTGCGCTTAAAATTCCTTCATTAAAAACAAAACTGTTAGAGCACCAAAAGCTTCCAACAATTGAAAAGAAAACCTTGGGGTTTGTCTATGCTGTGGAATGAATCCACTTCAATTGCCTTGGTTCAATGCTAGGGAGTCATGGGGGTTGCAGTTTTCTCTGCCAAAGAATGCCAATGCTTCACCAACTACTCATCCTAGGATTGCATAGCATTGAGCCATGGCAATTTAAATAGAGATAATATCCCTCAGACAGGAACTTCAGGTACTTCTCAAGCAGCTTCCCCTTTTGCTTTGTCTCATCAACAGGGCCCCTTTCACACATCTTAATAAAAATCCCACATTTTCTGCATTTTCTGAACTGGGTTATATGGCAGTGTGGATTCAGTTATCCCAGGGTCCTATATACCAGAATATCAAGGCAGAAAATCCTACAATATCTGCTTTAAACTGGGTTATCTGAGTCCACACTCAGATAATGTGGGATTTTCTGCTTTGGTATTCTGGATTAAAACGGCCCTAAGATTATTGTATTATGCAAATCTAATGTGTGCCCTAATTTTGGCGAGGCAATTTAGCCAAAAAGGGTGAGCATTAGATTCAAGTCAATAGGGTCAATATTTTGTCTGTCTGCCATTTCTTAGTCATCACCAAACTCTACTCTCATGAGGATTTTGATTATATAAATCAGGCTGAGTTGAAAGGCTTATCTTAAATTCTGCTCCCTAACGATGCTGCTACAAGTAAACTGGAAGCCCTGTACACTGGAGTAAATAAAAGTCAAGCAACCAATCCCAGTTCTTCATGCCTCATGTGTCCTTTGGCCCACAGGAACGGATCCCAATAAAATCTTTCAAAAACAAAGTTTTATTGCATATTTAGATAAGTAAACCAAATACAGTGAGGATATAGCATCCCCATTGTCCTCCTGAAATAGCTGTAGAGAAAGTTAGAGCAAGATTTTCCTCTGTACAAATTTGCCCATGAGGATAGAATGAAATAGATTTATTTTTGTGCTTAGACAAAAGTTGAAATAAATGGGGAAAAGCTGAAGGCACTTTCAGATTATTTATTTATTTCCACACCTAATGCTCTATGCTTTAGCTAGAGTGTATGTGTGATTGAGAAGGGATCTTTCCTACTTATTCTGCTTAACAGCGATGGAAAGAATATACAAAAATGGTCCACCAAATGGGTGAAAAACCTATTTCAAAATGACATTTTCACCATTCTTGTATACTATTTTACTGAAGGGGCTGGAAGTCCTCTATCCAAAGGATTGTTTACACAGCACCACATATTTCAGGCAATCCTCCACCTGGACCTCATCACACAAGGAATTTTTATTATTGAGGGACAGATGGGCATCTAGCCCATCACATGACATCCTCCAACTGGCACGGAAGTGTCCTAGGACACGTCCTTGTCAACACAGCAAGGTTCCCATGTTGTGCTGGCTCTAATGCAGCACTTCTGCCCCAGTTGGGCGATGCTTTCTCTGTGTGATGGGGGAAGCATCGCCCTGTCTTTCACCACACTTACTGGCAAATCAGCATGGGGGTGGATGCAATAAGGTCCTAAGTCTCTCTACTTTCCTTGGTTTTGCAACATGTCAGGCCAGGAAACATGCCCAGATGCAAACAGGTTATCAATAATTACAAAAATATGCATTGAAGTGCAACCAGGACTTACTCTTTCTCTTCCTCTCTCATGGTGCAGCCCTTTACCATGTTAATTCAACACTTATCTGAAGGAGTGGTATGTTTTCCAAATGTTGTTGGATTGCAATTCTTATTATACTAAGGTTGCATCTACATTGTAGAATTAATGCAGTTTGACACCACTTTAACTGTCATGGCTCAGTGTAATGGAATCCTGAGAATTGTAGTTTGATCAGCACTCTTTGGCAGAGAAGACAAAATACTTTGTAAAACTAGAAATCTTTGGATTCCATAGCATTGAGCCATGGCAGTTATAATGGTGTCAAAGCTGCATTAATTCCACAGTGTAGATAGATACACATTTTGCCAATGCAGCTAAAATACAGCCCCCAAACATCTGGATTGCAGGGTTCCAACCCAGAGGTCATCTCAGGCAATTCATTGACCCGTATGGGTTCTCACTCTCTTGATAGGAATTCCTATCCTCCACTGAGGCCCCACCTACACTGACCATTTAATGCAGGTAGGTGCTAGCTTCAAACTGCAGTGGCCAGACAACAAACTTCCTCAAAAGTGTGTGAAAAACTATTATTGTGCATCAACAATAAAGCTGATTCACGTGCTATTAAATTACTCTTCTTGCAGGACTTAAGCATTATCTCTTTTCCATCTTGCACTCATTAATCCTTAGTTATCCCATATTCCAAAATTAGAAGAAACCAGTCTCCTATTACTGTTGAATGTATGAATTAATAAGAACACAAATACAGATGGCATGAATGGACCAAAAATAGCCACTGTGTATTTCCCTCCCACACTTTAAGCCCATTTTAAGATTTATGATGTTGTATCATCTTTATTGGGAAAATATTTTATTTTTAAATATTACTACATTTTGCTAAAGTTGTACTTCTCTATCTCCTTTATGGATTCAGAAAAATCACTGAAGACAAAGACACCTTGTTGGATATATAAAACCTCTTTTCATATGCAGCTAAAAAAGAATATGCTGTCTCAATTATCTGCATATTTTAAGAGATATAAAAGGTTGTCCTTTTAAAAATCTAGATTTAGGAATCATACATCTCAGTTTAATATGATGACTGCATCAGTCATTCAGCTGACAATGAATGTTTCTAGTTCAGCTTAAAGTATCAAAAGCTAAAAAGAAAAAATGTTAAGTCAGCTATTACTTACAAATGATAATTGAGTGGCTTTTTGACTAATATGTGAACTTTGCACAGCTGGTGGAAAACCTGTTATTCATCAGTCTCAAAGAAGTAGCTAAAACATTTTTCATACCCTACTTGTGAGTTAAAATTAGCCCCTTAACGCTCCCCCTTTTTTGTTTATGGCACATTGATAAATGACACATAGTGTATTTGACTCTTTTTGTGCTGTCTCTCTCTTTTTCATTTTCTGAAGATGTAATAGGGAAAGAGTAGGAAAATAAAAGTAAAAAATCAGTTCAAGTGAAATGTATTGGCATTCGTCATAGATCATTTCAATAAGCAGTTACTATTAAAGCGGGTTTGGTACTTTTCCGTGCAAAAAGTACAGTCAGAGAGTGATGCTACATGCGTGTAGAGCTTAGAAATGCGGGTCCCTGTGCCAAGAATCAGACAGGCACTTGCAATGTGAAAATAACACTGTGATTGAAGCTCTTTAATACATCCTGTGCCTAACTTGAGATAACATAGGCTAGATGGGTGAAACAGTACAGATTGTGCTATGGGAAAACTTAATGCGAACAGAGAAAGCATTGCGCATGACAGAGAGTCTGACCCCCTCTGTTGCTGGCACGGAGCCTGGAAGTCAATGTTTCAAATTAAGGAACATCAGAGACTCAGGATTGATAACTGTACTGTGAAAAAGAACTAACTTATAAATGACTATTGTTCTAATTCATAGGTGTGACTTAAAGATGTGATGCTAATGAAAATGCCATGTTTATTG
Organism: Anolis apletophallus; assembly: GCA_030556195.1. Classification (NCBI taxonomy): domain Eukaryota; kingdom Metazoa; phylum Chordata; class Lepidosauria; order Squamata; family Anolidae; genus Anolis; species Anolis apletophallus. The sequence continues at coordinate 100,401,113 of JARBWK010000003.1, forward strand.
GATTAATGAAATGTCATGTAAGCAACAGTAATCACCAGCCAATTATGATTGTTTTTATCCATGAAGAAGGGGTGGGCTTAACTGAAACGACTCCATTGGGGTATAAATGTCTTTGTATTGGAAGTGACGGGGTCTTTTGCCCCTGATTGCAGCGTGTTCTGCTGGCAGAAGCCCACCAGCTGGTGCCAGAAAATAAATCTTTTTGATTTTCACCTATTTCACAGTTGCCGTGTGTTTTCCCTCATCCTTGAACCCGCACATTCAGGTAGCTTGGTAAAGTTAACTTGGTACTCGGAGTTCCATAACTCCTAAATTTGGCTGCTTCACTATAAGGATATTATCATATAAACTTTATATAGGTTATGGAAAGATAGAGGAATGAAGGAATCCAGGAGCTTTGAAACTCAATTGATTTATTTGAGTATGAGCTTTTGCAGAAAGTACAGTCCTTTAGATGCAATGATGAAGTTGAGAATATTGTTGTGTGTCTTCAAATATTTTCTGACCTATCACCACCCTAAGGCGACCCTATCACGGGGTTTTCTTGGCAGGATTTCTTATTTATTTATTTATTTATTTATTTAAAGCATTTATATTCCACCCTTCTCACCCAGAAGGGGACTCAGGGCGGGGCACAACATAAATATGGCAAACCTTTAATGCCGGAATAAAAACAAACTATAAATATACACAAACATTAAAATCAGTTGTATCCACTTTAAAATTAAATTGTTAAAAACCATACTGGATTATTACCTTATTACACTGTCCCAAAGGCTTGGGCATTGCCTTCATTTGAGGCTGAGAGAATGTGATTTGGGTTTCGTGGCCAAGCAGGGCTTTAGAACTTGGTTTCCATCCCAACTGCCACTGCCCTGGCCTCAAAATGAGAGAAGAGGGGTAGGCACAATTCCATAATGCACTTAGTGCTCTTCTGTAGAGTAGAAACATAATTGCCTTAAAGAAGGGATAAGAAGTAACAGCCCTCAACATAGCAGCTATAGTAAACATACTTTTTAAAGACTCCTTGAAACCAACCATTCTTTACCAAAAAGAGGAATGGACTGAGGATTATTGACCAGATCTGGAAGTAAAATAAAAAAAAGTCCCTTTAGAAGAATGCTCTTGGAAAGTATGCAAAAAATTTTGCCACGCTTTTCCGACATAGATCAAAATTAAGCCTGTAGCTTGTAGTAGATAACAACAGTCAACCCTTCATACCTGTAGATTCTGCATCCATTGATTCAACCATCCAGATCTTCAAAGTATTTTTAAACATCTAAAAAGCAAACCTTCATTTTGCCATTTTATATAAGAGACATTGTTTATAACATTATTGTATATAATGGGAATTGAGCAACCATAGATCTGGTAGCTCTGGAGGGTCATGGAACAAAACACAGCGGACACCAATGACCAACTTTACAGATATATGTAGGATAGTTTCCATCAGGTGTTGTTGGGATGTTAATCCCACCCCATATTACTCACCATGATCAGGATGTCTAGAGTTGGTGAGAACTGGAGTTCACCTACACATGAAAGATGGCTGATTCTTCCCAAATTTCCAGATTTACATTGCATGTCATTATATAGGTTATCTGGCTATATAGATCAATTGTCTGATAGGGAGAATGATGTTATATACAGACCAGTAACAGGATCTCACAAGACACAAGAGAGGGCAGATGTTGCACCACCTATATAAATCCATGTGAGCAACTTTTTCCTCAGGACCTGAGGCTCAGCTGAGGTCTATTGGATCAGATGGTTTTTCTCAGGCTCCATCCTCAGCTATTTGAAGGGACTGGTGTTTGGCTAGAAACTCTTGAGCCTCTCCAAAAGCTCATGTTTTATCTGCTTTCGTCACTTTCCTGACTTGAGAAACTATGGAGGTTTTAGAGGATGGTGTGGTGTTCCATGTTGCAGCTATGCACTGACCTTGCCAGTGTTGCTCTGGGTTTATGTGCCTCAGGCATCAGGTCTGTTGGGCTCAGGTTTTTCAAATTTTGGTGCTTCTGACTGCTTATGGACATAATTGAAACTGGCTTCTCCTCGGCTTCTCCCAAAAGCTTCACATCCAGGAGGAAGTTGCTTTTTTAATATGGTCATTTTTGTAACTGTAAAAAAATTACAAATTTAGATTGGAAATAGTTTTTTAAAAGAGACTGGTCAATGTTGTCTACGGGGTTTCAAAGAGAATGCAATTGACACAATCAGGTAAACTACTCATAACTATTACTATTTTAAAGGGGGGGGGGGGCTTTATCACACCAGCCTGCGGTCTCATTGCATTACTTTATCTAAGCAAATGGAAACTATCTTTTTCTCACTTTAGTGCAATTGTATGATGCCAATAATTAATATGAATCCTGCAACCAGCCTTTTTCACAACCTTTCTTCCTACCCATTTTTGCTCTACCCAATACAGGCAGACAATTTTTCTTTCTATTTCTCATCTATTTTGCTGCAACTGTGCAGTAAATGTTCTCACACTTTGCTTTGCTATAATTGAACTGCAGTGAAAGAAAATGATTGCATAGAGAAGAATAGCAGAAAACAGAAATATTGGATGCATTGACAGGTTTTTCCTCATTCATCAACGCCATGTGGTATGCCTCATCAATGTAATGTGGTATGCCTTATCAAAAGATGCTTTTATGCTGCCATAACTGCACGTTTGCAGCCTTATGTGATAAAGTTTTCAGACATGTGTTGAGTCCATTGCACATGAGCCCACATGTCAGCTTTGGTATGCATCCTGTAATGAAATTCACAAGGACTCTGGAGTCACCCTCCACTTTAAACAATCTCCCACTCTCGTAGGTCCCTTCATATTCATCTAAGAGACTTCCACTGGCTCCTGGCAATTCAAACACTTGTACCTAACCCTTGTTAACAATATATTGTTAGATATTGCCATGTAGAGTAGGCATCCTGTGTAACAAGTGTAAGAGCTTTTTTGTTAATACATCTTTTTATTTCAGATTTCTGGACGTTTGTTCACATGTGTTCGAGAGGAGATGAAGGCTACTGGATTTTGCATAATTCAGCTTTGGCTTACAATCCTCCTTTTTCCTGTCTCTCATTCTATGGCAGTCACTGACAAAACAGGTATTTCCTTCTTTTCCTTTTCCTCTTTTCTTAATCAAACACTGAAATTTTGTCAGGATATTCCATAATGCTACAATTACACAAAGAGCAGGGTGTTATGGAAATCTTATCTAGTTATCTGGTCAATAAAACTACATTCTCTAAGTTAAATATGAACCTACAAAATACTTATTCTCCAAAAAATATGAATAGTTCAGTGAAGCTAACTAAGGTTTTTTCAACTGAGGAGTATTTAATTAAACTTCTCTATTAAAAGATATTTCCACCCAGGGTATCTAACAGCACCCTTTCCATTTCCTGTCCACTCACAGGCGTCTACATTTGGAACAAGCTTGTAGTCATCTACAGTTATGTTGTGCTGCCACTGATACTTCCTCATTTTCTTAAGTTACATATCCAAAATGAACCCAACCCTAGGCATGGAAACTGAATGCAGTCATGAGTGCAGTTTTATTTGATCACTTCTGTATTCCTTGCAGCATGGTCCTAAGAATATCTGCTTGGGAATAAGTTCTGTTTGTCATATTGAAATGAAACTGATTTATTCTCAAATAGGTGTTATAAGATCATGCTGCAAGGCGCATAGTCACAATGCTTTCACACGAACCAGTGTATGATCAGGAGCCACCACGCTATGCTAAACTCCCAGGATTTCAGAAGCTAAGCAAGATCCGTTTGTTCTTGGATAGAAACACTAGAGAGCCACTGGCACTAGGAAATACTATGGATCCCTAAGTAAGAAAGTATACTGTGTGAAACACAAGAGAGCCTGCATTATTGGGCATGATGGACAGTCAGTTAGACTCATAAGACAGCTTCCCATAGCCCTATGTTTACCAGACAACAACTTTAAAATGTGATAAACATACTGCATTCAATTTAAGTGAATGAGGCTTAGCTTCAAGTAAGCAAATGTACTTAGGGTCATTGTTAGCCTTTTCCTAGATTGGGATGGGCATATCTGGATAAGTACTGGATATGTATCTTAATACTTTGGGTGAGATAGCATTTGGTTCCTATATAGATGGGGACTTAAATAAGAATTGTTTATGTTGGATTCTCCTTGTCATCCAGAAAAGCCCACACCACATCCTGGGAAAATGTCTCTGAAACCTATCATAGAGTCATAGAGCTGGAAGAAATTACAAGGGCATTCAGTCCAACTCTATAGTTGGGATTTCTTCAGAAATCAGTTGTTTTTGTGGTCACAGAAATGTTTGCCTTGGTAGTATCCCATCCCATATTGATCTAATATTTTCCTAAGATGTGTCCAAGATTACACCCATTAGGTTGTACCTGATGGTATCATTTTGTCAACAAAACAGACACCTCTGTTGTATCAAGTTCTATGCCTCCCTTATGCATGCCTCATATGTATTCTTGATTTTTCTAAAGCATTGTGGGCAAAAAAGGAAGAAAAAAGGAAAATCTCTTGTGCAAGTAGAAGTCCACTCTACCGACACTGTATTTAGCCTTGCTGAAATATTCTGCAATAAGTCCTATAATATATAATATAACTCCTATAATAGGCTGTATCATGTTGATTGATTGCCTAGCAGAAGCTGTACAAGAGCAATATATTGATTTTCACCTGGGCAATATAATTTTGAGGATAACAATAAAATGATATTGATTTACACATTTTTGCTTCAAGTTTCTCACCCATATGAAAATATGTGAGACAGGTGATCACTGTATCTCAACATGAAGGCTTATTTTGAGACCAGTGGAAGTGCAGTCTTAACCAGGACCTATAAGTAATAGTGGCATGTCAATAATAAGTATTATGTGATCACAAATGTCCTGCTGAAGGGTAGTATGAACTTGGATAAGCAAACTTTGCATTTTGCATTCCTTCTTGAACTCAGTAAACACTTCAACACAGTTGCTGATCTCAGCTCCTCAGAGACAAGGGAAAGTAAGCTATCAAATGAATTTACTAAAGCCTTCTCTTGTCTTCTTTTTAAAGTTGCAAAGTTACAAAATTTTGAAAGAAATCTATTTTTCATAGTATGCTTGATTAGAGTTGGAAATTTCAGTCACAGAGTCTTCTTTGCAAAGAATCATAGGTCATCCACGAAGTTCAAGTATATATTATTGTATATATCAAACAGAAGACTGACATCATTTATCAGCTTATTATGGCAATTTTGCCATTAGCAACAGTCAGAAATCACCAGGGTAGAGGAAACACTACTTGGATTTGATTCTGCATAGCCGGGTTTGCTACTCTGTAGATGTCTAAGGTTTGAGACTCTTACAAATTGTGGTTTAATTGTAATGAATGAGTCCAGGAAGATGTGGAATTTCATAGAACGATCCCAATTAACCTTGATTATGTAAAGTGACATATAGTGAAGTATGCAGGCAATTACTCATGGAACGGAAATGGAAAGATTACAAGCGCTGACTATTACGGAGAAAGAAATAAGGTTCACTTTCTGCTCAGTGTCTTGAAGGAGCCTGGGGAATGACTTCATTTAATTAGCCAATATTGTATTAATTAAGGAAATGGCATGGCTGAGAAAAATGTTGTACGGTGGCAAATCATGCTGGTTTGTGTTTGCATCAGCCTGCTTTGCTCCCTAGGCATATGCCATCAGCTCTTTGGTTCACAGCAATGTTCCTCAGTTTTCACTGGTGCAGAACTGCTGGTATTAGAGCCATTTACTGGAGGGAAGTGTTTATTTCTAAAAATAAAATCTAGCAAATTGAAAAGAGAGTATTGAATTACAAGGCTGAAGTTCAAGAACTTGTCAACAGCCATGTGTTAAAGTCTAAATGGACTAAGATAACTTGTTTCTTGTAATTGTTTTATCCTTTGACTTTTGAGGGATTACACTTGTTTGGGAACATGTTTTCATAGCACCGAAATAATCTTTTCTGAAAGTTCCACAAAGAACTTTAGTGATGATGTAGCCATTTTAGTTACTCACAAAAAGGAAACTTCTTGGATGCTCCCCGCGGTGTGATGGGGGAGCTGGATGGGTGGAGTTCCGCCAAAGACATCCCAGCCTTTGCGGAACGTCACGGTGCAGCCGAGAAGCAGGTCTGTGCGGGAACCCGCACCGATAGGTAAATTGTAATCCTGTGCCCAGAAGGGCAGCGCATGAGTAGAAGTGCCGGACTTAGTGATGAATAACAGGCAAGATAATGAGCTGCAAAAAGGGAACCAGCCCAGTGAAGGCCAGTGCCATGCCGACGGCTTGAGGCAAGGTTTCTGGCGCCAAATGCGGCCGTTTTCGTGCCACAAAGCTGAAAAAAGGGAACCAGCCCAGTGAAGGCCAGAGAGCTTTAGTGATGATGTAGCCATTTTAGTTACTCACAAAAAGGTGGCTTTAAAAAAAACCATAGTGATGTATTGCTTACCACATTGGCATCATTTTACAGTCCTAACCTATTTCCGGTTGGTCTTGGCTAAGATTGCAGTATTATATGTATTTAATTGAGAATAAATTGCACTGAAATAAGGAAGACCAAGAAAACATAGATAAGACTAGACTAGCAATGCCAGACCTGAAACTCACACTCGATCTCTTCACACGGGGCAAAATAGCCCAGTTTTGCCACTTTTATCTGTGGCTTAGATGGCGCTTGCCAAGTGCCATCAGATGCTACATGGAAAGCCTGTCCACATTTCTCCCAAAGCACCAGAAGGCGCTTCCTTCACAACCACCAGGAGGAAAGTGTTTTTCAGGTAACTCAAACAGAGTGTGCTGTGTGTTGCCACCCTTTCTTTTGTCTGATGGGGACAGGGTGGCAATGCAACCTGTCCCATCCCCACCATGTGGTGTGCAAAGGAGAGAGGACATGCAGGGCACCACAATGCACCCCGCACACCTTCCCTTTTGCTAGTGACTGCCGGTGCAGTGGCACGGCTCGTGTGGCTCATGTGAAGAGGTCCATTATTGCTTTTGATGAGACCTAGGGTTTATCTGCACTACTGAATAAATACAGTTTGACACCATTTTAGCTGCCATAGCTCAGTACTATGAAATCCTGGAGGTTGTAATTTGGTGAGGTGCCAGCACTTTTTGGCACAGAAGGCTAAAGATCTTGTTTCTCTGGTTTCCACACCTTTGAGCCATTGTGACTAAAGTAGTATCAAGCTGCATTGAAGCTACCATGTTGAGACCCTCCCAGACATAGATTAGCTTTATTTTAAACCATACATAAGATCGTCCCGTTTGTCCTGACTAACTTTGGCTGGTGTATAGACACAAACTACATTTTTTTTCCCAACTGTGCAAATTCAGAATTTTTCAGTAGGAAAGAGAAGACAGCCTGGAATTCTGCCATTGGACACATGCTCCTAATATGTGAACTTAAGCAATTAAGAAGCATAATTTTCTAAATAATTTTAACAGAAATTTTCTCTCTCTGAAGAGATTTTTTTTTTAAAAAAGTGGGTCCCATGTTGAGATAAAGTTGTGTCCTAATTCTGAAAAGATTATTATTCCAATGAAGCCATTAGACTGCCTAGCATTGGAATGCTGTTATTCTCTTTTATTTAAAAATACTGCACACTAGTCTCAATGCAGTAATGTTTCATAAAAGAGCACAATCCCTACTATAGTAATTGCCATATAATATTTAAATTCATCTGCATTCCTAGAAAAGAACAATGAATAATTTCTTCAGTTACTTCAGTGGAGCTATTAATAAACAAGTAGTCACCTAAATTGAGAATTACTCAGTAGTATACTCAGACGCTGACTGTACACAAGTTGAAGGCTGTACATTCTGTGTCATTTAAAAGTTAATGTCCCTGGACTTTCAATTACAACTTACACTCTATTTATGGTTCAGTGACAGACATTGATCACTCGCATGAATGCAAAGTCTAGCCCGTGAGTTTGTAATCTGAAATATTCTACTTGTAAGTCTAAACTTAATTAATGGAATGCCAAAATTTAATATGCTGTTTCTCACTTCCAAACTATGAAGCTGAAGTGGAACTGTTGACGCCCTTTAAAGTATGCATTAGCAGAGATGGCACAGCCATGTTACACTTTCCAATGGAGAGACACAGAAAGATACACAGATTTGGGTTATCCCTACCCAGTAGCCTCTTTCAGCAAGTGGAGCAAGCTAGTCACAGGGCCGTAGCCAGGATTTTGTTTCGGGGTGAGTTTGGTTCGGGGGGCTGAGACTGGGTGGAAGAGGGTCTACCCTACCAAACCTTTTGTATTGTTATCCCAATAACCCCATTAATGTGGGATATAATGAGCATGGTGATCAGATCATGATATGAATAAACATAACAGTTTAATGTACCAGTAAGGCCTTTTCGCGGACCACCCTGAGAATTTCGGGGGGGGGGCTGAAGCCCCCTTAGCCCCCCCCCTGGCTACATGCCTGGCTAGTCAGTTGTTCCTCCTCAGGGTCTCTGACTGCTAAAGATTAGTAGTTGCTCTGTGCCTTCAAATTGTTTCTAACCTATGGCAACCCTAAAGTGAACCTATGGCAGAGTTCTCTTGGCAAGATTTGTTCAGGAAAGATTTCCCATTGTCTGCCTCTGAGGCTGAAATAAGAGGACTTGCCCAAGGTCATCCAATGAGTTTCATGGCTCAGTGGGGATTCAAACTCTAGTCTGCAGAGCCCTAGTCCAATGCTCAAACTACAACACTACACTCAGAAATATATGCATTTGCAATTAAAACATGTTGAAGGAGTCCTTACTTCTTTTCTAGAATGTTATATAGTCTATCAGATGATTATTAAAAGAAGCCCATGTTGGCTACACTCTCATCTGGAACAGAGGTAGGATTGATAATCATTTTTTCTCATACCAAAATAATGGAGAAAAAGAGGTAGAGAAGGAAGAGAAGACCTCCAGTTGTTGCAGTTAGAGCAGTGGTTTCCAAACATTTTTGGCCTACCACCCCCCCTAGAAATTATTTTTTAAAAAATTTAATAGCAATTAAACAAAAAGATATATGTATTAATGCAGCGGTTCTCAACCTTTCTTATGCCGTGACACCTAAACAAGCTATCTCAGGTTGTGGTGACCCCCAACCATATTTTCATTGCTACTTCATAAATAATTTTGCTACTCTTACAAATTCTAATGCAAATATCTAATATGCTGAAGAAGAGGGCCGTGCGACCCCTCCTAAATGGCCAATTGTTCACCGCCCCCTTAAAGGGGTTCACCACCCCCAAATTCCCCTGAGCCTCCCACCGCCCCCTTGGATCGCCTCACCGCCCACCAGGGGGTGGTACTGCCCACTTTGAGAATCAGTGAGTTAGAGGAAGAAAGAGAGAAATGTTCCTTCTACACAGCTGTATAAATCCACATTGAACTGGATTATATGGAAACGTTGGCTCTTATTATCCAGTTCCAAGCAAATATTGCAGATTATCTACCTTGGTATTCTGGGTTGTATGGCTGTGTGGGAGGGCCCGGAGACTTTTCAACAGCTATTCCCACTTTATGGAATTCCTTTCCATGGGAGGCTGAGCACTTCCCTGCTCTCCTTTTGCCCAAAACCTCCTTTTGTGAGCCACCTTAGGTCCTCTTCTGGGAAGAAATAAATACTGAAGAAAGTGAGTATTGTAGGTGTAGGGTGGGAGAGAAAGGAAGGAAGGATGAGAGAGAAAGGAAGGAAGAGAGTAGAGGCTGGCAGAATAAGAGGGTTAGAGAGAGCAAGAAAAAATCAAGAATTTAAAGCAGAAGTGGAAAGGAGAGGCTTTCATACCATGCTTTTTTCTTTTCTTTTTGCTAAAAGTGATGTAAGCCTCACACATCTCAGGCCGCTTCTACACTGCCATATACAATCCATATTATCTGCTTTGATCTGGATTATATGGCAGTGTGGACTCACATAATCCAGTTCAAAGCAGATGATATGGATTATCTGCTTTGATTATTTATTTATTTGCTGAATTTGTATATCGCTATTCTCAGCCCTCAGGCAACTGAGGCTTTGATAATCTGGATTATATGGCAGTGAATAAAGGGCCTCAGACCAAGAAAGAGTGCTATACTACAACTGCAATTGTTTCGGATAAGGTGAGAAAGATGAGAATGATACAGGAAAAGTTATCTAGATAGGTTTTGAATGCAACAACATCTGAGGCAACCTAGTATTTCCCTGTGCTAACTGCAGCCTCCCATTCACCCAAATGCTGTTTGTGGCCCCTTCCACACAGCTCTATTAAATTCCACATTATCTGCTTTGAACTGGGTTATATGGCAGTGTGGTTTCAGGGCCCTTCCCAGTCCTATATCCCAGAATATCATGAGAGAAAATCCCACGATATCGGCTTTGAACTGGGGTCTCTGAGTCCACACTGCTATATATTTCAGTTCAAAGCAGATTATGTTGGATTTTATTCAACTGTGTGGAAAGGGCCCTAGTTCAAAGCAGATATTGTGGATTTATCTGTCTTGATATTCTGGTTGAGATGGCTCTGTGGAAGGGCCCTGTGATTCCCAAAACTGAAAGACAAAAGAGTCGGGAAGAAGTGGGCAGATAGGTCCCTAGCTAGCCTACACAAGTTACATTTAAGCAACAAGGGACAGCGACTTACAATAAAGTTCTTTTCAAGGCAGCTCTTGCCCTGTGAATCCTCCCCTCTTCCTGAAGCCATGGGAGAGACCTACGCCCGGAGAGTCAGAGCTAGGATTCAATATGTGGAAAGTTTAGCTGGAATGATGGAGATGGTGGAAGCATGGAATAGTCATTTTTCTGCTTGAAATTGATCAGGACACAGATTAGAAGGAGGCGGGGGTATCAATTTTTTTGTTTCTCTAATTCATTTTTTCTAGAGTATACATTATCACAGAATAGAATTATAATATTGCTATAAACATTTAGAGTGTATACAATTTGGACTCTGGACAATCCTGTCTGTTGGAGGTAGGTGTGAATTCTATTTCAATGATATTTGTCAATTGCTGAATTGATACATGGGTGAAAGAAGTGATAGTAGCATTAGCTTTCTATTTCACTGATGGTTTTTAATTGCCAGTGTGAAGATATGTGTCCTTTAGTTAAGAAGGCCCTTCATCCTTTCAAATGTCTTCAGCCCCTTTCTGGCTTCATTGATGCAAGTTGAGTTCAGCCACTTTGAGCCACTTTTTAGAGACATAAAGTAGAAATAAAAACAATAAATAAGATAAATAAACAAGATCTTGAGAAGCAAAGTCATCTCATTCTAGCCATAACATTGTTTATATATCACATTAAGAGAAGGTTCCTCAAATAACTAAAATCACAGATTTTTAAAATTCAATAATCAGTAGAGTTTACGATCTTGGTCACTAGCAGACATTAAAAAGAAATGTGAATAACAATGCAGCAATGAAAATAATTTTTTAATTCAGCATTTTTGCTTCATAAAAATTGCAATATGTCTGAAACATGCTCCCTATTATTATATGGAAACAATTCAAAGAAACATGATTATTTATATTTACCTTGAGCACATCATCAATGCCTGTCATATATATATATATATATATATATATATATATATATATATATATACCTATTTCTTTGATTCTAAGGCACCTCTGATTGTAAAATGCACACTCATTTCAATACCACCAACAGAAAAGAGAGAGGGGTGGATACAAATATATATTAGTGCTCTTGATTCTAAGCTGCACTTGGTTTTAGATTTGTTTATTTGGAAGGGAAAGTACATCTTAGAATGAAATAAATACAGTATTTTATTGCTAATGATGGGCTTTAATGTAGCAGGATAAATTATAGACATTTGCCTTGGTTTTGCATTTTTTGCATGGAACACTGTGCACTAAACCTGTTCATAGGTAATGAATGATTTAAGTGACTCGGGGCTGTAAAAAATTAGTGGTTACCTGCAATCAGTAATGTATATTATAGTTTAACTAGGTGGACTGTTTTGCATACTTTCCAGAAAATAAGTATATTTATGGAGAGAAACATATCATTTTCATGGTTGCAGCAATAAGCATTTTTTGTGGAATTCTATGAGCTTGGGATTTCTTAAATGCATTCCCAACCTACCAGTATTCAGTGCCTTCTTCCTTGGCACTTTATGACACTTTGGAAAGTCCCTGCTGACTTGTTTTTGGAAATCTGTCTTAGGGATTTCACATTTTAAATTCAATCCAGGTTCCATCTGCACTTAATGAGTAGGCTAGTAGTTGACTCAAATGCCAAACACATGGTCACTCCTTCAAGCAGTATCTTGAGCACTGAAGGTTGATGCCTGTATGTAATTTCAGCCAGCAAGGGTTGGCCCATGTTCAGACAAAGCAAGGAATTTGTCTGCTGAGTTTAAAATATACTGGGTTAGTGCAATTCCAGAATTCATTCACGTTTAGGGTTAACCTGTCGAAATAAATGGGTTTAAAGTATGAACAATGCCTTCAACATTTTATTTTTCTTGTAAGCGCATGCGCAAGCAGAGTCAAGTCCATTCTACTGAAACAATTTCATTCCCCCTCAAATGTATTTGTAGTTTTGGAAATCATAACTTTTGAGATTGTGACTGTTACATCAAAGTGGCATGCATGAGTCAACTGTTCTCTTAAAATGGGGAGAGGAGAATGCTGTTAGGCAGCCTCAAGAGAAACAAAAGCACTAACTAGCACTAAGAAAATAAATAGGTCGGTGATGTGCATGTTTACTTGGAAGAAAGCATGATTTTGCTCAGTCGAGCTTATGTGCTTCCATTAAATGTGCTTATGAGCTAGAACCCTTAATGATTTGGGTAGGTCTTCAGGACACGTGGCCCCAGCTTGGACATGTGTTCTTATTCAAATAGATAAATATTAAAATCACAGTCTTTGAAGATTAGTATGAAGAGGATTTGGAACTGAATGGTATATACTGGTAGAATTTTGCTAATTAGATTCATAAAATCCTCCTATTTATCATATTTTATTCGGTTAATCGTTTTACAAAGTCAGGTCAGACTGGACTCTGAGCATGATATAATAAATGTAGGCGCCCTGCATATTTAGAAGGGAAGTGTTAACATATTTAAAGCAATCTATAGAGTAAAGCTGATTAGCTGGAGAAATCCTTGAAGAATAACATTATTTAACATTGTTCCAAAAAGCATGCCAATATTAAACGCAATACTGTCCTCAAATCAAATAACATTTGTCTGTTGATCTGCTAATCCAGTCATACAATTTTGTTCATGATTTTGGATCATTTTAATATTTTCAGAAAATTACAGTTTTTAAAAATAAATGCCCATTTCACATGAATGTACGCACAATAAAAACATGGGCTACAATGCTTTTAAAATGTTTTTGTGAGAAAAATGGTCATATTTTTAAAAATAGATGTGAATTAAATGCTTTCCAGTCCTTTTCATTTTAGTAGGAAAGTCAAGTCTCTAATTATTCTCAGCTGAAACCAAATATTTAACAGGGGGTTGGTGCATGGCATTATTTGTGCTGGTGAAGTATATGAATTACAACCAAATATTCACAAATGGAATTCCAACCATGATTTGAGACTCCCACATCTCCTAACTTTTCTCTGGGAAATCAGCTCAACCATCCCCAAAAGATTTGAAGGGCCACAGGTGCTCCAGGGAGGTGGAGAAACTCAGTGACATTTAGAGCAAAAGAAGGGGAAGCTGAAATCTTGCCCAGACTATGATATCAATCCAACTTTGTTTACTAAGAAAAATATGTGAACAGATAAGGGGATCCAGCAGAGGTAAAGGGGTGTGCGAACAGACTCCATTACTAGGTACTGACACAGGTCCCCCTTAATACATAGCCAGTGATGTCATTAGGGTTACTGCCACCTGGTGGGGGACCTCATGGTGTCCCCCATGGACCTCCTCCAAACAAGATTGTACAACAATACTGTAGCTAAAATACAATAAACTTTTTCCAAAATTATATTAAAAAATAGTGGCAACAGAAACATGCATATACTTCTATGTGTGTAAATAAGACCATGAGATTTTAAGTGTAATCATAATTCAATAATAATGACAACTCTGACTGGAGCATATGTGCATTTGAAGAATCAAAAAGTAAATTAGTATAGTGTTTAGTAGGCCTGTTTGATTAAAAAATGGTTGGAAAATCATTGTGGGTGTAGGGGGCGCTGATGATTCGATTTTGAAATGATTTCTGAAATTTTCAGGAAAAATGTTTGAAATTTCCAAAATTTTGGAAATTTTGGAATTGCTTTGTTAATGGCAGACACGCATGCGCAGTAGGAAAGAATAAGGGGACTTGAAACCAGAACATTGTATTTTCTGTCTGGAACATGGGACCACAATGGAATTTGGAATAATCTGGAATAATTTGGAATTTGGCCAGGGACCAGGACCAGCTTGGACCAGATTGGACCTGGATGAGATTGGACCAGATTGGACCTGGACCAGATTGGACCAGGACCAGATTGGGCCAGGACCAGATTGGACCAGATTGGACCAGGACCAGATTGGACCAGGAACTGATGGGACGAGATTGGACCAGGACCAAATGGGACCAGATTGGACCAGATTGGACCAGGACCAGATTGGACCAGGACCAGATTGGACCAGGACCAGATTGGACCAGATTGGGCCAGGACCTGATTGGACCAGATTGGGCCAGGACCAGATTGGACCAGATTGGGCCAGGGCCAGATTGGACCAGATTGGACCAGGGCCAGATTGGACCAGATTGGGCCAGGACCAGATTGGACCAGATTGGGCCAGGACCAGATTGGACCAGATTGGGCCAGGACCAGATTGGACCAGATTGGGCCAGGACCAGATTGGGCCAGGACCAGATTGGGCCAGGACCAGATTGGACCAGATTATTCCAAATTATTCCAAATTATTCCAAATTATTCCATATTCCATTGTGGTCCCATGTTCCAGACAGAAAATGCAATGTTCTGGTTTCAAGTCCTGTTCCCATTTACCCGCTGGAATCCGATGTGCTGCAAGAGGGGATAAAGCATTATGCAACATTGATAAGTACCTGAAAAGGGAAAATTGGGTCTTCAAACGTCTTTAAGAACCTTTAGAGACAAAACATGTGTTTCACCTTGCAGTGTGCAATGGGATGCTGCGCTCAGATAGTTCTGGTCAAGAATCTGCATTGGCTCAAATGCATTGCTGGGAGAGACAAAGCCAGTGGGTGACATGATCATTCCTGCCAGGTGAATTTTTAATTTGGATTCACCACATGATACATATTGAGAGGAAGACTTTACTTTCCTCACATAATCGCAAATCAATATATTTGCATTCCAATGAAAACACATTTCTGTGTGACAGGATAGCCAAAGAGTCCCGGCCACATCTTTTGATACTAAGGAAATGGTTGGAGGTCTGTGGTCCTTTCCGGACATGCCCAGGGTAGCACTGACTGCCACTTTTGGGGCCGGGAAGGAATTTTTCTCCAGGGTCAATTCCCCAAGGACCCTGGAGGTTTTTCGCCTTCCTCTGGGCACCCGGCAGTGGCCGCCGCTTAGGAATGTTATTAGTTATATTACTTTCAAAACTTGCTAAATCAATATTGGCAACTAGATCATGGAAAATTAATAAAAACCACCCCATAGAAAAAAATATGTCTTTTTGTCTCTTTTTCTTTCATTTGGTTGCACTGCTCTCAAAAACATCCGTCCAAAAATCATTGTGATTTTAATGCTGGAAGATGAACAGGTTGCATTGCGCAAATAAGTATTCAGTGCCTCCTTGCATGATATGTCTTTTCTGCCCGCACAATAGCAATTGAGTCCCTTTTCCTGCCCAAATAAGCACCGAATTACCATGGGGTAGAACTACCCAATGCTGTTGCACATTTGAGACAAACAAGATGACTTTTTTGATTGATCCTCAGCATAAGTTTAATGTGAGAGCTTCACCATTGACTTCTGGAAACGTGGCTATTAAAGCTGCAACTTCTAAAAGGGAGACAGTGGATGAATTGAGTAGTATATTTGACCCCCTTCCACCAGCTACTGCTGCCTTTTCAGCTTCCCCCCTTGCAAATCCACCCTGAGACCATAGAAAATTCCTATTGGAGGTGCTACATGAAATTGCAATGGTTTGTACTGCATTCTGGTGTTGAGCCATGGCAAGGAGAATAGCCTGAGTTTGGAGCATGACAAGAGACACTGAGGCCACCTCATCTTGTTGGACATCCTGAGTTCACCCATAAGCTGGCACCAAGTTCCTGTGTTACTTCTCCACCATCTGCTGTACATAAAGAAGCCCTATACAGTTGTCCCTCACTTATTGAGGGTGTTATGTTCCAGTTCCACCCGCAGTGAGTGAAATTCTGAGAAGTAGGGATGCCCCTCCCCTCCTCACCCTCTTTATCATCCTCTTCCTCGTCACCGCCTGGGCCTCTTGTCGCCGCTTGGGCCCCGTGACAACTCTGCCGCCTCCTCAATCACAGGGACTAAGTGGCGGCAAGAAGCCCAGGCGGTGAAAAGGAGGAGGAAGAGGAAGGTAAAGAGGGCAAAGGGGTAGCTCTTCTTCCCTCCTTGCTACAGTGTTTCTCACTACTTAAATTTATGGTTTTTAATTTTTAAAACCCGCAAAACAGCGAGTCTGTGATAAGCGAACTGCGAAGTAGCAAGGGAAGACTGTACCCATTTTCACTCTGTGTGGTCCTTGCAAATAGGGTCAAGTGATCATGTAACGCAGTGGTAGGGAACCTATGGCTAGGGAGCCAGGTGTGGCTTTTTTCATGATTGTATCTGGCTTTCCAGAACAGCCCGGGCCTCGGTTTCCCAGCAGGCAGCGGGGAGGAGTGACACAAATGCGCTGTGACTGCCGCTTCCGTGCCACCATCGCCGCCTCTCCCTCATCCCCTGCTACTCTCAGGGCCTTGTGCCCTCTTCGCCAGGGATGGCAGAGACCGGCGGCGGTGCCTCATTGTCTTCCTTTTCGTCCTCCGCCATGGGCCTCAGGGGAGGTGGCAGAGGCGGGCTTGGCCCTGGCGCCGCAGACCCGGCCTCGCTGCCCCCGGGGGACACCCAGCTCATCACCCTCTTCATCGGGCAGCTCAAGAGCCACGGCCTCTTCGGCGCTTTCTGGAGGGACCGCCTCACCAACGTCGACATCAAGGTCCGCCTTGGCCCCGCGACCTCTTCCTTCCTTCCTTCCTTCCTTCCTTCCCCCTCTTTTTCTTTCATTCTTTTTCTTCCCTTTCTCCCTACCTTCTTTCCTCCCTCCTTCTTCATTCCTTCTTTCCTCTTCCATTCTTTCCTCCTCTCCTTCCTTTTCAATCTCTATCTCCCCTCCGTCCTTTCCTCCATTTTCCCTCTTTCTTGCTTCCTTCCTTCCTTCCTTCCTTCCTTCCTTCCTCTTTCTTCCTTTTCCCTCCCTCTCTCCCTTTCCTTCTTTCCTCCATTCTCCCTCCCTGCCTCTTCCTTCCTTCCATCCTCTTCTGTTCTTTTCCCCCAAGTCCCTCTTTCCTTTCCTTCTCTTTCCTTTCTTTTCACTTCCCACCTCTCCCCTTCTTTCTTTTCTTCTTTTCCCTTCATTATTTTACTTTTCTTCACTCCCTTTCCTTTCTTTTCCCCACCCTCGCCTTTCCTCTCTTCCCATTTCCTTCTTTCTTTTCCCCTCATCTCTCTCCTGCTTTTCTTTTCTTCCTTTTCCATAGTTCATTCTTCTTCTTTTTCTTCATCTCCCCCTCCCTCCTTTAATTCCTCTGTCTGTCTGTCTTTCTTTCCCCCTTCCTTCCATCTTTTCTTCCTTCTTAGAGTCCTGAGCATGCCTTTTGCAGAGCCAGGTCTGAAGTGTCCTGTCATTCTGCCGGGGGAATCCTTTTATCATAGTATGTACGTATATACTCACATTTAGTTGAATTCAGTCTTAAAATAAATTATATACTGTATATTATATGGCTCTCACTGAAATAAATTTACAAATATTTTGCTTTCATGGCTCTCTGGGTCAAAAAGGTTCCTGGCCCCTGGTTTGTCCTTCTAGATATATTGTTACAGTACATGGAAACTGGGCTTAGATAAAATGCTTTTAAGTTATATCTAACTACAGAGCTTTTAAAAAACACATTCTTTCTGAAACACCATAAAATTATTACATAGACAGTCATTTTGATGCAGTTTGCACTTTCCCACTGCACTTATGTGATCACTAGGCCATTTGAAGTTTCAGCACAATAGATTTCAGTTCTTTTATTTCTGTAGAAATGGAAATAAAAAGATCCACCCTAAAGGCTGCCAAACATTTTTTCCATACTAAAAGGTTAAATTCCTACAGTGTTCTGTTCCTGGATACAGGACAAATTCCTCGTTATTTGTATATCTAGTAGCAATCATATTCCATCCAACATGGCTTTGCCTTCTTTTCAAAAACCCTGACTCTGTATAACTGCAATTTCTATTTCTTTGCTCTCAGACACGGATACTTCGCTGCCTGATACTTATAGCTGTACCATCAACTCCCCACACACAGCTTTCCAAAAATCCCTGCCCAAAAAACTCCCCTTTTTCTCTTTTGATGCCCTTACTCCTCGACCTGCCTCTTCCAGAAGAGCTTCATTGTTCTCCCTTCCGCTTCTCCTTCAAATCATTCCTCAAATCCTATATTGAATGAAATGACTTTAGCACAAAGCTTATTTTCACCTCTCATTTAAACGAATCCGAAATTCAATGGCCTGAACTAAATTGATTAAATCTTCTCCCATTTACTGTGCTTTCTCCCTTATTTCAAATGTTAATCTGTAAAGTCCTTAGGGCAGACTTCTTACTAGTGTGTAAAACTGTCATGCACACATTAGTTATACTCTGGATGAATAAAGAACAACAGTATTGCATTTGAATATATAAAGTTTTAACAGATACTAAAATTAGTTTTATTGTAGTGAGCTGTCACAGGGGTGTCAAATCTCAGGGCATGGCTCTGACTTTCCAATTTTCATTGGCAGTGTACAAGAGTACACATTATCTAGGTTTGGTGGGCTCAGATCTTGGGAGGAGAAAAGGCTGGTGCAAAGCTTCGGTTCGAGTAGCAGAGCAGCAGGTTTTACCATTTCCAAGGTATAGTGGATTTCTTGCTGCAACTTGCAAAGACTCTCTAGTTAGCACCCTCTTTTGTTCTCAGGACTCATCTGAACTGGATCTTTATTGTGGGGCTAGTCTGGAACAGAAATGCTCTGAACTGGCCTCAGGAGCTTTGAAAGCAGGCATGGACTCTGTTTCCATCCCACACTAGCAGAAGGACAGAGTCTATATGTTCCAGTTGGGCAGAGACTGCTTTGGCCCAAAGGACTGTCAGTTTATAGTGGCTATTACTGTTGACTGACAGCAGCAGAGCTCTATGGGAGCACCTATCCATTAATGATGCCCCACACTGACTATTGAAAAGGAGATATGCAATATGTCCCCTTTCCCCTGAACCGATTAACATAGGTGGATAGGGATGGTTGAGGTCCATGTGGGCAATGGACCGGTCTGCACTGTGAGGCTGCTCATAGAGTTTCAACCAAGCGTTTTCTTAAACTTCTCTTAATGCTGGGCCAAACCGGTTTACTCCTGTTTACATGGTATTCAACCTGTGGAAAAGCCCCCTAGAACTGTGACATAGCTTGTTAATTAATTTTAAACTTTTAGAATAGTTTATATACTGCATGTGCTATATTGAAAACAGATGGTCATTAATCTACAGTTTGTTGTCAACTTTCCATACACAAAATAGCACTGAATCCCAGGTGATTTGAACATACAGTTGAGATTTTGAAAATGTACCAGTGCATTTAGTTTTTAGAAACGTATCCATCTGTCTATCCCGTGCCCGTCTCCATTTGGTCATGAAGAGCATATTACGGTATGTCACAGTGGCATAGCAGACACTTGCATTCATTCTTTAATTTTCCATTCATGCTTGTTATAATTAGCCCGGAATTAGCATTCATTTATAGTGAAAAACACTTTTATTCACATTCATTCAGATGGGAAAATGAAGCAAGGAGTGCATTCTTTGTAGGTTGCCAAGTGCTGAGGGAATTTCATGCTAATATACTGGCGTCTACAGAGAAAATGAGATCTAGATATTTCTGTGTCCAAATCTGTAGGAACCGAAATAGCCTGTCAGTTGTTACTGTAGCAGAATAGAAGAAATCAATTATTTCCTCCATTCTTGTTAAATGACATTAAATGAACAATAAATGATGTTTCTCTATCATATTTTTTCAGGTTTTGATTTAGCAGAAAGCTTTTCTTTGAGGCAGATGTCATGTGGAACTGGAAAGCCTTGCTTTAAATTGGGAAATGCACCTCTGATCAGAGACTCTCAGTAAGTAATATATATTTTCTTATTTGGACTTTCTGGATTTTTGAAAACTGTCCTTCTTTTCCTCTACCATCCACATTGTTTTATATTTATCTGCCTTTGCTTTTGCTTGTATAGATCTAGTTGTCTTTTTTGCAGATTTTACTTTGTGTAATGCCGCCTTCAAAGAATGATTTTTCTCATAACATTGAATAGTCGTATGAGTGTCATCAAGTTTTCATGGGAAACGATAATCAGATAAAAAAACATGAAATGTATCAAGAAAAGAAATCAAAATTGAACTATGATGGAAATGAAATGCATTTATTTGCAAACTGGTCAGAATATACAAAAACCCAGTCCCATTTTCAGGACAATCTTTATAAGAGTTTTCTTTTTAAAAAATTATTTAATGGCAGTTAAGAACATCCACGTGAAGTAAAGAAGAGTTCTTCATATCTGCAAAAAGATTGTGAGTTACAGAATGTATATCTGTACTACTTTTGCATAGGTGGCTGGTCAGTGCTTTTCAGATTATTGTTTATATAGAAAAGAGGGAAGACTAGGAATTGGAATATTTATGAAACAGTATTCTTTCTTCATAATATTGAAATTAAATAAACTTGTTTAATCCTCTTATCTTCAGCTATTTGGTTTATACTTGTATAGAGAACACCCAGAGCTTTCATTCTTGTAGGTGTTCATACACATATCCAAAAGGGTTGTTGTGAGTTTTCCGGGCTGTATGGCCATGTTCCAGAAGCATTCTCTCCTGACATTTTGCCTGCATCTATGGCAGGCATCCTCAGAGGTTGTGAGGTCTGTTAGAAACTAGGAAACTGGGTTTATATATCTGTGGAATTTTCAGGGTAGGAGAAAGTATTCTTGTCTGTTGGAGTTAGGTGTAAATGTTTCAATTGGCTACCCTGATTAGCATTTAATGGCCTAGCAGTTTCAAGGTTTGGAATAGCTTCTTACTTATTGCCCAGGGGAATCCTTTGTTGGGAGGTCCCTGCCATAGATGTAGGCAAAACATCAGGAGAGAATGCTTCTAAAACATGGCCATATACAGGCCAGAAAACTCACAACAACTCAGTGATTCTGACTATGAAAGCCTTCGACAATACACTATAGATTTTCGCACTCAAATATTCTTTCCCAGCCCCCGAATCTCCAAAATTTTGAAATCCCCAACTACTGGCCTGGGGATTATGAATGTAAATTTAAAAGGAAACTGGCTTGCATGCACTCTTTTTTTCTTCCTGTTTTCTTTCTATCTTCACTCAAACTGGCTTCAGTTCCCAAACCCTTTTTTGGCATTTGTTGGATATGATGTTGGGTTGAAAGTAAATCTTTCCTCCAAAGTCGGTATGCCCACCTAATATGTATACATTTTGCTGCTGGCATTGAACTGCTGCTGCAGTAATATTTTAAGGATGTATAATAAAGGAATAAGTCAAGAGATCCAAATGTTTGCCATTAGAACATCTTTATCTCAGCTGCCCAGGTTTTCTGTGTTTAATACATCTTTTTCCCCCTGCCTTCATCTTTTCCTACCCTGTCAGATTATGCGGTTTTAAGAAGTGCAGGAGTCTAGCCAGATGTAACATGACTTGTACGTTCACTTAGAATATGTAAATAGACTCTTAGTATACAGGGAGTAGCAGAACTTCTGTCTCCCCACTACAGGAAATGAAAGGGTATCTGATTAAGCTGACTTGAAAGTGTCAAGTAGCTTGACAAATATCCCCTTACATTTCACTCATTCAGCTCCAGCTTAAGTGCTTGTAAACTATGCCGTGCCACTTCTGTTGCGTGATGCCATTTTTCGGTGAGGCTTGCAGCTATTGATGTAAATATGGGTGTTTGCCCAAAGTGAATATTGGAAAGTAAGTTTTTGAAATATATGTATATGTCACTCCTGACATGAGAAAACACACACACACACACACACACACACACCTCAACCAAATTCCATCCACGTGTTATACACACACACACACACACACACACACACATATATAAACACGTGGATGGAATTTGGTTGAGGTTTTATTCCAAATCTCTTCATTGTTAAATTGTTTATGGGGTGCACAGCTTTGATGCTGTGTTGGTTTTAAAACACCAAAAAAGGTTGGGCAGAGTCCCACATGATTAATGGAGTCTTCCTGGTTTAAAAGGGAGCAATTCTCGCCCCCCCCCCTCTCTCTAAAAGTAACAGCATGAAATAGACATTATTTTTAAAAGCTAATAAAACAACATAAAATAACGGGCACAAAAGAATCTGGAAACAATATAGATTACATTATATCATTTAAAATTGACTGTTAGGTAGCCCCAGATGTCTGCCACTTTTGCCCAGTGAATATTAAATACAAAAAGAAAACCTCTTTCACGTCAGATTGCCATAATTCTGAGGACACCCAACCACCCCACTCCCCACATAGTACCTCCTATGGCAACAATGTAGGGTGTGAACTGAAAGCCTTTGAGGGTAGATTTGTATAGGAGAAATTGCCCTTTAAATTATGTGTCTTGATCTTAGACCTGAATAAAACACTTGACAGAGAGAATGTGTGCCTGTCTACAACAATGCCTCTGATTAATGAGTAAAGAAAGTGATGGTTAAAGAAACAATCTCAGGGTACATCCACACTGACCCTTTATCCCAAAGTTGTGGTGGTGGTGGTGGGGGGGGGGGGGGGGTAGCTCTGTAGCAGCTCCGTAATACATGATCTGGTTTAAGTCAATGTGGGCCAAGGCTGCTTAATTCAGCCTTGAACAAAAGTTTTGGTTTGCTCTATTTTTTCCCCAAACTCCAGAGGAAACCACAACTTTGGACCTGTGTAAACAGTTCCAAGATGGAACTGACCTCAGCTGCTCCCATATTTTCTAGGCTTAGGTGGGCCAGAGACATGGGATGCCATTCATTACCCCCCCCCCCCATTCTTGTCTTAGCAACAGCCACTGGGCCTGATATGCCTAGTGTCTGTTGCTCATCACCTTGAGTACTGTTGACCAGGTTGAAACAGGGATAGGAGAAGAAAGGAGAAAAGCGGGGCGGGGGTGATTACTTTTTCCCCTCCTCCTCTCTGGCACTGCTCTGGCATCCAGCTGACATCACTCCAGGTGAGGAGTGATGGACACTAGCCATGTTGCACCTGGTGGCTGCCATTATGTCAAGAACAGGAGGGGGCTGGTAAGGCTGACTAACCTCCATAGTGGCATGAGGGCTGTCAGTCAAAACCATATTGAGTCTGGTTTTTGAGTCTTCTCCTGAGGATTTCAGTTAGGGGTTGGTTGGCCATCTGTAGGGGGTGCCTTGATTGTATGTTTCCGAATGGCAGAGGATTGACTGAATGGCCCTTGTAATCTGATCCAACTTTATGATTTTATGATCTGGAGTTTGACACTCCTACACTATATAGTAAGAAACACACTAAGACACAGGCACTAACACTAGGACAAAAATCCACTTCTTGTGAAAGTTCCATCTTCATTCTTGCACAAGTATCAAATTCAGTACTTGAATTCTGCTCCTTTATGCGATTCCATAGCCATTCCATGAGATGCTGCACAAGTTTTCAAAGGAAAGAAAAGCTTCCTAAGGCAATGGCTCTCAACCTGTGGGTACCCAGGTGTTTTGGCCTACAACTTCCAGAAATCCCAGCCAGTTTACCAGCTGTTATGATTTCTGGGAATTGAAGGCCAAAACATCTGGGGACACACAAGTTGAGAACCATTGTGAGCTCTTAACAAACACAGAACTAAGCTAGTTTCATTTTTAGTTGAAGTGATAGAATAGAGAAGCAGAAAGAGAAGATGGAG
The DNA here is from genome assembly GCA_030556195.1 of Anolis apletophallus. NCBI lineage: Eukaryota > Metazoa > Chordata > Lepidosauria > Squamata > Anolidae > Anolis > Anolis apletophallus. The sequence goes on from JARBWK010000003.1 coordinate 100,425,266, forward strand.
AAAGATCTGCAGAAGTAAAAGTTTACATTTCAGAGGGGTGGATAAATGATTGGAAGTTACTGATTATAACATACTACTGCTGCTTGCTATTAAAGTGCTGAGAGTTGAGGAATTTCAAGAATACTATCCCACTGTTTCACTTTTAGAATAAAAGCTAATGTACATACTGTGTGAGATACCTTTTATCCAGTTTAGGATACATTTTAATGCATCGGTAACTACTTACCCCCCAGCTGTCTCATTCGGAACAGAACAGTCCTAATTAATCCTTTGTCATCCCAATTTTTCAACTGCTTTTAAAACATCCCAGTATCTCACAAAATCCAATTCAACGTTTAGACGTCTTCCATGAGATATTTAACAAAACTGCTTCCCAAGTTTTGCAATTTATTCTGTAAAACATTATACAATTCATTATGTCTCCATTAAACTACTTTATCACTCGTGCTAGTTGTATTAGCTGTTTTACTAGAGGCTGTGCAACTCCGAGCAGAATACCAATTCTTGTAATTACTCCACTCACTGAAAAATCAATATAAAATGAGTGTAATACTTTATTTGATTTCTCTGTGAGAGTTCCTCAATGAACGAAAGTTAACTCCAACCCATTCTGGGGGAAAGGCAGAATAGAAATTAAATTAATAATATAAAATGTTGTTTAACTATATTATATGCTTCCTTATTCGTTTCATGTCTGTACAAGATGTTTTCACAATTTTAATACAGTATTAAGGAAAGACACTCCTATCTTTGAGAATAATAGCCTCAATGCCTTTTCTTATGATGAGATTCATGAAAAGCCATTTGTCCTTGTTCCACTGTCAATATTATGGTTTCAGTTCCCACACTAAATAGATTAACAGTGCATTTACAAGCATGCTACATTTAAAATTACTTGGTGGCCCTAAATTTTTGATAAGCCCAACTTAACACTGGACCAAAACAGAAAGGGGAGGGGAGGGAGAGACTGAAAATGATGTTTGACACATGTTTGACATGAACATGTTTTTATTTAAACCATATGTTCCAACTAGAATGTTTAAAGGCTTTAAAAAAAACTTTCATTTTCCAAAATTCCTAATAGGAATCTGTGCAGGCTAAGGGCTTTTGGCATTTGCAGTCCAAAAAAGTAGTGTGCCCAAGTTTCAGTCTCTATGCTGCCCTTTTCACGGACACTGGGAGAGGACATTGATATATTTAAAACATAAACCTTATGCATTGATATTTAGAATTATGTCTCAGTGTTCATCTACATTGTAGAATTAGTGGAGTCTGATAGTACTTTACCAATACTATGGAATCCTAGGATTTGTAATTTGGTGAGGAAGAGAAGGCTAAACTGAACTGAACTGAACTTTATTATTTATGAGTCGCCCTCCACGTTTGTGCTCCGGGCGACTTACACAACTAGCGATTAAAATATTAAAAATATTAAAATATTAAATGGTTAAAATACTAAAATATCAGACTCGGAATTCAGTCGCTGGTTCCGTGTTATGCGTAGGCTTTCCTGAATAGCCATGTCTTAAGTGCCGCCAAGAACTGGGGCAGGTCGAGGGAGGCTCTTTGGTCTGGCGGCAGAGAGTTCCACAGGACGGGGGCCGCAACAGAGAAGGATCTCTGTCTCGTGGACTCCAAATGAGCCTCTCTCGGACCCGGGACACAGAGGAGGTTCTCGTTTGCTGGCCGTGGTGCTCTTGGGTGGGCAGGTAGGATAAAGCGGTCTTTTAAGTATGAAGGGCCCCGGCCCCGCAGGGCCTTGAAAGTCAAGGTCAGGGTCTTATAGAGGACTCTGTATTCGACCGGCAGCCAGTGCAAATGCTGCAGGGATGGTGTGATGTGGCATCTCATTGGTGTTTTTGTGAGGAGCCTGGCGGCAGCATTCTAAATCTTGCGGGTTAGTGACCGACCATTTAAAGACCATTTAAAACCAAAACTCCCAGAATTTCATAACCTTGAGCCATGGCAGTAATGCTACAGTTTAAATGCATGTTTACACATTTCTGTCCCAGGTGTGTGATAAGTCTGTATTTTTGTCAAATGCCCTGATTTACTATGAACGGTCCCAAATATTACTCTGTCACCTCACTTTCCCCCAAGCTTTTTAATTTTTTCCAGTTTGTCTCATCACATTCTCCTCAGCTTACTTCTGTTCTTGAAAATTGAGTTTAAAATGCAAAAGTAATTTGCACTTAGTTGGGAAAAAGTAAAACCTTGCTCTTCCCAGTAAACGCATGCTAAAGCATCCTGTTGAAGTCTCTCCAGTGTTACATGATCTTTCTCATGTTACATGCCCTTTCTCATTATCAACTGTTTACCATTGTGATCAAAATTCAACACGGACCACACAAGTCCTAGTTTTCATCTATGGAACATTAGAGGCTGCTGCATTCAGCTGTAATATTAAAATACATGTATTAAACAGTTTGAGAAGAAACCAGACTTGTTTCTACTGGGGATAGTGGACCCCACGCTTAATCTAAGTGATAATGAAAAAAGAATTTTCCTATTGTTAACAACTGTGGCTAAGTTAACCTACGCAAAATATTGGAAGGTTGAAGAACAACCTACAAAGGACAAATGGGTAGTGAATCTTATAGATACCATCCAGATGGAATGGTTAACAACAGCAATAAAAGAAAGTAACAACGAAATAGCCTCTGGCAAAAAATGTGACTGGTCGGCGGTTCAAGATTATTGCAAGAAAGAGTATGACATTGTATTAAAGCTAAACTGGAATTAGTGATTAGTGATGAAAATAAATAAGAGTTAATATGCAGAATAGTAGTCATAGAGGTTAAGCTATTTAAGAGTTGTAAGAATTAATAGGTTTCTTTCGATTTTAGGTAATTTAGTGAATTTTACGACAAGGCAAGAATGAATGAAATATAAGTTGAAAAGGCTTGACTTGAAAGACTTCATAAGACTCACCAACCCAAATGTCTTTTTTGCACCTCTATAATGTCTTTATCTAACTTTTGCTCTGATTTTAATATTACCCACTCTTTTCAAGCCAATCCCCAATGAGGGACTGGCAACACTATCTACTTCTCTCATTTTATTATTCTGTAACTTTACTTCATTGTGTGCTTTTTTCTTTTTAATCTATATGTAAAAACTCAATAAAGATTATTTTAAAAATAATAATAATAATAATTCAACACGGACCACACAAGTCCTAGTTTTCATCTATGGAACATTAGAGGCTGCTGCATTCAGCTGTAATATTAAAATGCATGTATTAAAGAAGCAAATCAAAATATAGTGGGATTTACAGTAAAGGAGTGTCCTATATTGTATGCAGTACAGCTCTCATATCTGTCCCACAGATATACGCAGCTTCATTCACTTATTCAAAAGCTATTTCCAGTCTCTCCATTGTTTGTCCCGTTGAAAAATAGTAGGGTTTTTATGATTCATTATTCCACATATCCACATGAAGTCTAGGAACATGAAAAAGGTCTCATTCTGTATTAAGCTTCCACAGTTTCAGAAATGCTGGTTTACAGCCAGATTTCAGCATGCATAATGGGTTTGCCAAAAGTATACATCCTAACTTCCTTTCCAGGCTTTTGAAAGGTTCTTGGAGGCTGAGAGAGGAAGAAAGAATCTCCAAATCACCCTCTTTGCATGAATTGAGCTTGGAAAAGCAATACTATTCAACATAATACTCTCGAACAAGAAATAATGCAAATTCTTATAGTATGTTATTTTAATAGAACTCATATATATCCATTGGGAGATGTGAGTATGCATTTGATTTGTTCTTTTTTGTGGGGCGGGGGAATCAGTATATAGTTTTCTTAATTAGGCTCATGAAGCAGAACAATGAATATATGAACATTTCTTGTGTTTCTCAGATTTTCCACATCAGAAAATCCCCCCTTTAGAAGAGGATAGAATTTTAATGAATGTTTCCGTCAACAAACAAATGAATTTAAAGAATTACATTTCCAAGAATGTTTGTGGCATACAGCTTGTTAGGAGACTACTTAGCATATGTCTTATGTAGAGACAAACAACTTTTGGGGATACAACTCTTACATGACATGATACAAACATTCTGTGAATCTGAATAGTTAGTTGATGGCCAATTATGGAATAACAAGACCAGACACAAAAAGTGGGTTGAATGAGGGTAACTTTATTTAACCTACTGTACATAGTGCTGTATGCTTATTTCATGTAGAGGGTGGACCAAAAGTCATTCTCCCAGAGACCTCATCCAATCTGAAATTCAGTTGGATTTAACTCACAAAAACCTCAACTCTTAGAGGTTTTATGGAAAGACTTCTGTTTTTCTAATCTATCAGAGTAATCCTGTATAGCCTATTTAGGCAATCTGTTCTAAATTTTACTTACACAAACATCTGGTGCCTTGAAACAAAATTAATTTCTTGACTTTGACCTTTCCTTCTTTTGTTGTTTTACAGCCTGGTAAACAAGAAATCCTACAACAAAAGACAGGATTCCAGATAAAACCCAAAATAAAATACTTAGGTATATGGCTGACAGCCAAAAACTCACAATTATTGCAGAATAACTACGAGGATAAATGGAAAAGTATAAAAAAGACCTATCAAATTGGAAACATCTCAATCTCTCTCTGTTAGGAAGAATAGCAACAGTAAAAATGAATGTCCTACCCAAACTACTATATCTCTTCCAAAATATTCCTATAATCAGAAACACAAAATTTCTTGATATCTGGAATAAAGGTTTATCAAAATTTATTTGGAACGGTAGAAAACCCAGAATTAAACACAAGGTGATGATAGACAGGACGGACAGGGGGGGCTTCGGACTCCCTAACCTCAAAACATATTTTGAGGCATCAGCCCTTACGTGGGTAAAAGATTGGATTTCTCTACAAAACATAAAAATTCTAACATTAGAAGGATTTGACCTGCGGATCGGATGGCACTCATATCTGTGGTATGAGCAAACAAAAATAGAGAAAAATTTTGGTAATCATTTTGTAAGATCGGCACTAATAAAAGTTTGGAACAAATATAAACAGTTTTTTAATTTAAAAACTCCACTCTGGATTTCCCCCATTGAGGCAAAACAAAGAAGACTCTTAGGCTGGCAAAAATGGCCAACTTATAGAGATCTGCTCATCAAAACAAATAATCAAATGGAACTAAAATCTCAAGAAGAACTTAAAAAATCTTTTAACAACCTAACATGGCTCCAATATATACAAATAAGAAACATCTATAAACAGGATAGCACGGTGGGCTTTGAGGAAAAAGATAAATTCTGGGAAAATTTAATGGAAAATAAGAAACAAACTATAACAAAGTTATATAATAAATTACTAGAATGGGAAACTGAATCGGAACAAATAAAGAACTGTATGGTGATTTGGGCAAAAAATATTGGACATTCAATAAATCTTAATGATTGGCAACAAATTTGGACAAAAAAATGAAATATACTTACTCAATGAGTCTAAAAGAAAATTGGCTAAAAATCTGCCATAGATGGTATTTAACACCGGAAAAACTAAGTAAAATGTATAAAAGTAACTCAAATTTATGCTGGAAATGTAAGCAACAAGTAGGAAGTTTTTACCATCTATGGTGGACATGCCCTAAGGCAATTAATTATTGGAAAATCATACAGAAGGCAGCACAAAAAATTTTGAAGTTGGAACTCCCATTAAAACCAGAAGTCTTTATACTAGGTCTGACAGACAAACAGATTCAATTAAATAAAAATGAAGACAAGATCTTCACGTACATTATAACAGCGGCACGGATGGTTTATGCGAAAGTATGGAAACAATCAGGAACACCAAGCATGGACCAATGGAGAGAAAAAATGTTAGATATTAGGGATATGGATATCCTAACCTTTTTTATAAGGAAGTGTAATGGCAATCCAATTAATACTACGGACTGGAAAACTTTTGATGAATATCTATTACAACTAGGAATAAACACAAAATAGGGTGGGAGAGGTGGAGAAACAAACTGAGTAGTTAAATGTAAATACATGAAGAAGAACAAGGTAGTCCAGAACTTTATATCTGTTTATGTTTTATTTCTGGAAAGACCAAGATAATGTTCAAGATGAAGAAAATGTTTTGCCTCTGACATGTTGTACCAAACTTGGAAGTTGATTTTTTTTATTTTTACTATTTTTTCTTTTTGCTCCTTCCCCCCCCCCCATCTTTCCCCCCAATCTCCCTTTGTTTCCTCTCAACACCCTACCCCTCCTTCCCCACCTACCCCAGGTCTACCCCTCACTCCTGTATAACTTTCCACATATACCCTATGTATGTATTTCACTGCAAAAACTTTAATAAAAATTATTTTTTTTAAAAAAAGAAGTGGATGTACACTGTGAATGTGTGAAATAATTTTCTTGTAACACAAAAAATCAATAATTTTGTTGCAGTTCTAGATTGGTTGCCAGTCTGAGTCCCTCTGCTGAGGTTGAGAAGATCGGGGCACAAAAATTTTAAATAAATAAATAAATAAATAGATTATAATACAACAAAATGTGGAAAAATCAATGGGGAATAGGCCTGATGTACACTGAAGGAAAATGAGCATGCTAATTTCACCAACAGCGCTTCACAGTTGTTGGTTTTGTCATCTTCCTCATGTTCAGGACAAATTTCTGTAGTTGAGAGGAATAGGGTTGTGGAGCTCCAGAATAACAGAGAACCCATATTTCCCAAAGATAAGCATTTTACAAAGTCTTAACACATACAGAAACCTTACACTAATGATCTTGATCCTAAATATGTGGGCATTAGAAATGGTAACAAATGTGAGCAGAAGCAGCTTGTCTAATTTTGTTTTCTTTCTTTGTATATCAATGTAAGGTTGGATCTACACTGCTATATAATGCAGTTTGGACTGCATTATATGGTCAGTATAAATCCATATGATGCAATTCAATGCTATTAAACTACATTATATGGCAGGGTAGATCCAACCTAAATAACATCTAGTAGATCCAACATCTGGTAGATCCAACCTAAATAACATCTGGTGCCTTGAAAAAAGGTTTGGAATGTATTGATAGGGCTGACAACCGAAGTACCAGTTGTCATAAGCCAGTTGTCATATGGTTAGCTGAAAGTGTTCAAAAACAGATTTTGACTTTGGAAGACATTTGGATTTGGGGTTATAAAAATGTGGTGGGTGGGGTTTTTTTTTAAAGCAAAGATACCCAGGCACCAGGGCCGTAGCCAGGATTTTGATTCGGGGGGGGGGGGTGAGTTTGGTTGGGGGGGGGGCTGAGACTGGGTGAAAGAGGGTCTACCCTAGCAAACCTTTTGTATTGTTATCCCAATAACCCCATTAATGTGGGATATAATGAGCATGGTGATCAGATCATGATTTAAATGCACACAACAGTTTAAATAATGTACCAGTAAGGCCTTTTCGTGGACCACCCTGAGAATTTCGGGGGGCTGAAGCCCCCTTAGCCCCCCCCCCTGGCTACATGCCTGCCAGGCACTTAATGTATTCTAAACATTCCAATATTCAGTAAGGCTTCACCAATTAGTAAAGCTTCCCGATTTTACATGCAACCTCTTGGTGGTTAGCTATTTGCAAGTTTTATCACCCTGCCAGAAAGTATTTATCATGGTTGAAGGAGATAAATGTTTGAACACATCTTTAGAAACATGTTTTAAAAATTTTGTGTAACCAAAAATGGTTTTGTGCTCTAATTTTTCTACTCAGATTTTCTAGATTCCTAAGTGGCATAGGACAGCAGTATAACTTTGGCGTTATCACAAATCCTGTTCTCTTTGCCACATAGTTAGTGAATAAACAAACAAATTACTGTACATATTGGACTGTACAATGGTTTGGTAAATGCTAGAGACAATAAAGGCATGATTAAAAATCATATTTAATGTGGAAAAAATAAATTGCAGCTATGGGGTTTCCCTCACTAATCATAATTTCTGTAACAGCCCCAGACAATTAGCATTGGAGAAAAACCCCATTAGCCACAGCAGGAGTTTTATTTCCAAAGGCAACTGGCAAGCGTATGTGTTTGTGTATTTTGTGTTTGCGTGTTCCTCATTTCCTCAAAGACTGAAGCTGTGAGTGCTTAAATCCCACCTACCCCTATGTTGGTAACAACCCTTCTGCAAACCATAATTTTAATTTTTAAAACTACATGGTGTGGTTGTTAGTCACATAGTTAATGCCATGTGCTGTTAAGCCTTGAAGACAGAAATAGAAGATTATATACGGGGTGTGTGTGTGTGTGTGTGACTTAAATGTTCATAGGAAGTATACAGAATGCTTTGTGTCATCTTTATCTGTTTTCATTCCACCGAGCATTGATTCACAGTTATCACTCTCAGTTCTGATTAAGTTGTATTCATGTTTTAAATAACTAATTAATTGGAATAAATGCAGTGTTCTAATAAGAAAATTTAGAAAGCTGTATTATGTGGCTGGGTGAGAGATTTCTGCCACCGTGTCTAGCAGTCATAGATTGCCACTCTGTACTGCCTTCTGAATCTTTTATAGGCTCTGCACACAGAAGTCTCATTGCGTCAGTTAAGAATTTAGAGCACTCGGCATATGATCTGACTCTTTGTGTTCAAACTATGGGAATCTCAGAAACTAACATTGCTTTATGTCAGTACTGTGCAATAATTTTACAAATGAATGCCACCCATGGACTCCATCTCTCCCTGTTGACCAGGGAATATTCCTATTAGCACATTTCTTTTCCTTTTGAAGAGAAGTTAAGGAGGCTATATTTTCCAAAAGTCTTTCGCATGTGCACAAATGAACTGGTTCGGCTTCTTTTGGTTTGAGCTAAAATCTCCATGATGGCTGGATGGCCATCAGTCAAGGGTACTTTGATTGTGCTTTTCCTGCATGGCAAGGACCTATGTGGTCTCTTCCAACTCTATGATTCTATCATTTATTATATATACTTATGTATAACTCTAGAAAATGTAGCCCAAAATCGGATTGACTGATCCATGGGTGAATATACTACATCTTAACTCTTATCAAAAAAGGGAACCATTCCCTCGTCTAAGTACAGTAGTGAAAAATGAAAACACAGTCCATCCCAGGAGAACTTAAAAGACACACTGACACCCCCACATATGCTTCCCCATCATGACACTTTCTGGCCTCTTTAAATGTCTAGGGTGGGAAAATGGTATTGGTGCCCATTGCTTTTTGAACTTTCCCCTCATATGAATGTCAAAAGAGTAAAGCAGGTCAGTGCTTCTTTTAGGTTCTTCCAGGACAGGGTAAGATCTTGCCTTTTGCCACTTTACTGAGAGAAGGAGATTGTTCATTTTGATTAGAGTTAATACTAAAACTGTTATCAAAAAAAGCCATCCCCTTCCCTGAGTAGAGTGGTAAAAAAGTTTGGAAAGTTCTGATATACAGTATGTGTCTCTACTTATGAGCAGGATGCACACATACATACATACATACATACATACATATTTTGGCATATGTACTTAAGTACAAGAAAAATATTATGATTACACCTAAGTCCTTGAGAAATTAATGGAGGATAGACTACTGCAAATGCAGCACTTGTAAGTAATGGATCACAATGAATGATGTTACTTGTACCACATTACTTTTTGGGACATTGAGAGGACAACAGTATCTCTACAAAAATAGCATGATAACTGGTGATATTATTTTGTTTTTGTTTTTAAAGAAGACTGAACAAAGGTTTGGAAGAGGTGTTCACAATTTTTGTCCTCTTGTTTTTTAAAAATAAGTTTTAAAGAATAAAAAACAATGCATTAGCCATCCATTCTCACAAAAACACATTGAAAATAATAACTTTTGGTTTTGAAAAAACCTTTTTTTAAAGGACCATAATGTTAGTTTCTAATGAACCACTTTAAACAAATAAGTTTCCAAGCTCTGTGCAACTGAACGGATATAGCAAATAATAGATGACATACATTTAGCTCCGCATAATAATCAGGGATGCACAAGAACAGATATAAAGTGCATATTTGTAACACCAATCTGTAATGGTACAAAGTAGATACATTCTTTTCAGACCAGGGAAGTAGATGTAAGAAGGAGCCAAAATGAAAGTGTGCTGAAAAAGGAAGCGAAAATTAAATTGTGAGGAGAAAAAGAAGGAAGGTTGTATTGAACCCACAAAAAGGAGAATTTAGCCTGCTTTCTATGAACCCTAACCAGATACTTGGAGCAGGTCAGTCTTTCCTTTCCAGGTTGGGTTCTCAAATTGTGTAAAGTACAAGGTCTGGAGGTTTGCTGTAAATGTTTACTGTATCCAGTGACAACTGCAACATCAACAAGAATTTCATAACCAGACAAGTTATATGACATTTCTTCCCCATACACCGTAGAAGTTTGGCACTACTTTAACTGGCATGACTCATAGCATTGAGCCATGACAGTTAAATTGGTGTCAAACTGATTGGATAGACCACATCAGCTCTAGTTTCTGATACAGAAGATATGCTATCCAGTGGTCACCATCTGCCAGCCTATAGAAAACCATATTTAATATGCCTCGGCATCATAAGAGGGTTTTGTGAGACCAGTAGACCAGTGAGGCCATGGACCATATTTTAGTTCTTGCTGACCACTGGTGGTCCATGGGACACAGGTTGGGAACCACTGCTCTAAAAGACAAATAAAAGTGTGTGTGTGGAGCTATACATAAAGTAAAATCCAATCAATAATCCCAAGTAGAATGCAAGTACCATTGAATGGATGAGACTTATTAAATCAATCATGGATACCAAGTGTATCGGTAGTTACTGAAAAGGACATTCAAGTGCCACCTCGGAGTTGGTTGAGGTAGGCAGGATTTCCCTGGGTACTGGTTGTGGGGGGTCGGGAGCAGGTCAGGGTTTTGCCCTCCCTTCTGCTCGAGATCCCCGTGTACAACTGGTGGGCCACTGTGTGATACAGAATGCTGGACTAGATGGGCTGAGGTCCGATTCAGCATGGCTCTTCTTATGTTCTTATGTTCTTAATGCGTATGTAAACCTCATTAATTTTACGGGCTTGTTCTAGTTGATATTAATAATTGGGTTTATCTGTATAGATGGGACAATCTCCTGGAAGATAAAAGGCAATACTTCAGGTTGTTCTACTTGCTGGGATCTCAGTAACCAAAACTATGAAGTAGAGAGACTCATTCATGTTTAAAGGACCTGCTGTGACTATCTATATCTATATCTATCTATCTATCTATCTATCTATATATATATATATATATATATATATATATATATATATATATATATATATGTCTTCCCTCTCTAGATATTTATGCTCAGGACTTCATTCTTTACATTCCTTTGCAGCCTTGGCACACAGACTACAAAGCAATCCAGGAGGTGAAAAAGCATGCTGGATTCAGCTCTATCTTGCTTGTGGAAGTGAATTGTTAACCTTGGCTGCCAGTTCAAACATCTGCAAGTAAATAATTCAGAATAGCCAAAAGTTTAATAGAGAACACAAGCTTTTAAGAGAAGCATATTTTTAAAAAACTGAATCTAGCTTGCGGGAGCAGTTGTTCATTTCTACAGTGATTTCACCTTCTCACCTCAGGAAGCAACCCTCTGCAGCACTTCACGTCTAGTCTCCTTTAAAGAGTGTTCCCATTCCTAGCTCAAAACACAAACCACCAACAAGAACAATAGCACACCAGTTAGCAGTACATTTGGCCCTCCATATCCATGGATTCAATAACCCACAGCTTGAAAAAACAAATTTTTTAAATCCCAAATAGGAAACCTTGATTTTGCCATTTTACATAGCTGATGATAGATGATACCATTTTACAACCTATTGTATATAATGGTAATTGAGCATCCATGGATCTTGGTATTTATGAAGGTTCCAAACCCCAGGAGATACCAAAAGGTTTCCTACTATGTGAATATAATCTGCTAAATCATCTGTATGCAGGAGTGGTGTTAGAATAGAGGTCAACAGTCAGCTCCCCAAACTTCACTAGTCTATTTTTGCTGCTAGCTGTAAAGGTGTATGTTTTAAGTGTTCTCTTACTGTGTTCTGTCACACTGTCGTGCTTGTCATAAGATTAGACTTGGGTGAGAAGGCTTTCAAAGCAGTTTTCTAGGTCATATAGGAAGCATTTAATCCATTCCAACTGCTCTCTGAAGGATAATGCCATGCACAGTGTCTGATTTCCTTAATTGTATTTCCCTGGGACAGAAGGAGGGGGAGGTTCCAGATTTTTGAATCATTCAAAGTATTTTTAAAAGTTCTTTAAAACCGGGGTTATGCCTGCAAGCTAATATCCATTAGCACTGCTGCAGAAGTTTTCAACCTCCCTGAAACCCTGAGGCTATGGACTGAAGCTTATCACGTTAGTGGAGCTTAAAATGTGGAGCTCAGCTCAGTTACAGATCTTGGAGCTCATACCACCTATTATTTTTGGCATACCATTCTGTTCATGCTAGTCTGAGTGTTGTAGATAATCAAAAATTATATATATAATTTAGTCGGCCAACACTAAATATTGGCAATACAATATAAGGCAGAACTGAAAGAATTTCTAAATTGCAACCAAATTACAGTTCAATTTTCATAAATAGCACCACCCTTCTATTCCACTTTATCTTAAATTTACTTCACATTTTCATACCATACCTGTAGTGCAGTATGATGAATCTAATACAGCGCCTTTGCAAACCAGGTAACCACATCTGAAAAGCAAGAAACCGCTATTACCCTCATACTGCATTTTAATATTAGCTTGCTGCTATCAGAATATATTCATTATTCTACATTTTATTTCAATATAGTATAGATATATATGCAGACTGAGAATCAGATGTCAATGTTGTGCCAGAGAGAACATTGATAGTGGACATCACGCATCAGCAGGAAACTATATAAATGAAGATACTATTAATCATAAATGTATTAGACTAATGTCTCAAACTAAATTTTAACACATTAAAATTAACTTTAATATTTTTAGAAAATTGAAGCATCCACCCCTATGGCCCTTATCCCATGAGCAATGGGAAAGCGGAGGGAACAGTCTTACTTCATTTTCTGCCATTGAAGTCCATCTTCTGGGCTGGTCAGCCATCCCTCCTTTCTCCGTCTTTCACTGTTTGAAGTCCAAAAGCACCCAACTTCTGAAAACACATTTCCATATGTTGCCAAAACTGAGCCAAACTAACCCCGACTGGAAGTGCCCTAATGTCATGTGATGGCCTCAGTGCAACTCTGTTCCTGAAATATATCTCGTAATGCATAGGATGAGGTCCTAAGTTATTGAATCAGAAAATGAGTGCTGTATATCTTGAGCCAGGAAATAACAGCCCATCCTGACAGTAAACCAAACCAAACAAAAAAATCTTCCAATAAATGTATTGTGAAATACAAGGCACTATAATCCATTTTGGAGGCGGATTAAAATGAACTGCTTTTGATGTGCAATACCTACAGAAATACTCTAGAACCCGATTCGAGGCTGGGACAGTAGTCACGGACTTCACTGATAGTGGATTGGAGTGGAATCCAGGAATTGCAGTATCTGTGGCTAAACAACAATTGGAAAATCTGTGTGTGTGTGTGTGGGTGGGGAGGGTTCTTACCCATTCCAGTAAGATGTACTGATGCGCCTATCCATGTCTGTTCGGGATCAACGTTAGACGATGTCTGGCCACCAGAAATGAGGCCAAAGGACAGAAAACGAAAGTTTCCATGAGAATGATGTGGTTTCAATGCTGGGGATGTACTTATTTATTCTCAAACCTGCTGTATTTTGGTGTTTTAAAGTGTTTTAGTGCTAGTGGCAGTCCTGGCAATCACTCCACATTTTTCAGTCTCGGATTTGAGCCCTGCATAATACTCTAGTTCAGGGGTGGGCAACCTACAGCCCGCAGGCCGGATCAAGGCTGGCAACCAATTCTGTCCGGCCCGGGGAGAAGGGTGTCAGGGGCAGGGCCAAGAGGAAGGGGTGGTGCCGCCGCCATCCCATTGTGGGCTCTGTGGCACCTGTGTCGGCAGACAGGCCAGAGGAGCGGCAGCTTTGGAGTGCCTGACATCCCTGGATGATCCCTGGATGGAGTGCCTGACACCACCGGGTCACGGGGGCTGATCGCCCTGGCGACCTGGAAGACTTGATCATTTTCCAGGTCACCAGGTCGAATAAGCCGCCTCAGATCACCAACTGCTCCCCCTGCAGGTCCGGGGATGGCAGGCACTCCATAGCAGGGCGATCAGCTGGGGAACGGCTGGGGGCGAGAGCAGGCAGAGGCCTGCAGCCTCCAATCGCCTGCTGCTCTGCTCTCCTCTGCTGCGGCGGCGGCTGGGTCTGCTTTGCCATTCTCTGGGCTGGGGCCATTGGGCCATTCCATCTTAGTTCGCACCTTGTCTTCTTGAATTAAAGTAAATTAAATTTTAGTTGTTTTTATTATTATTTTATAATAATTTTATAATAATATAATAAATAATATAATAATGTTATATTATATTATAATTTCAATATATTATAATGTCTATATATACTATAATATAATATTTATGATATTAATACTAATAATATATGAATATTTCTTGATATATTAATATGTTAATATTAATTATTGTAGTTTATAGTAAATATAGTAAATAAATAAATAAATAATGTAGATTAGAATGTAGTTCAGCCTTTAGGTGCGGCCCTCCAAAATATTTTTTTGGTTCTCGTGTGGCCCCTTGGAAAAAATAATTACCCACCCCTGCTCAAGTTGGTTGCAGTGCATTATTTGGCTTCTTCAAAATTTTCTGGTGAGCTTTTTTAACATGCTGTTTCTGGCTTCTCTAAATTTTGGATTGACTTATCTATGGTCTTATATTTCAAAAGGAACCATCCCCTTCTCTGCTTTCAATTTATAAGTGAGATTGACTTAAGCACAATTATTTATTTATTTATTATTTGGTCTTGTATTCCACCCCTCCCTGCAGGCTCGGGGCAGGTCACAACATATAAAACAGGCGGCATGTGGTAGCCATGCAGCCATACAATAAAAATACAATAAAAACAATAAAACATTAAAACATTACAAGTCACATCCCGAGGTATTAAAGGAAACGCAGACATTTCCTAGGACCCGAGGCACCGGTATATTGGCAGCTGTAAGCAGTCCTTACCAATGAGCCTAGTCAAAGGCTAGTCTGAACAGTATAGTCTTAACAGCCCTCCGAAAGGGGATGAGCTCTGAGATAGCCCGGGTGTCGTTTTGGGAGGGAGTTCCATAGCACCGGTGCCTGGTTGTGGAGAAGGCTCTCTGCCTGGTTGTGACAGCTGGCAGGAGCGGATTGATGGTACCAGCAACAGATTCTGTTCCTCTGAACGTAGTGATCTTGGGGGAATGTATGGGGCAAGGCGGTCCCTCAGGTACGCAGGCCCTAGGCCGGGCAAGGCCTTAAAGGTTAACACCAGCACCTTGAAGGCAATTCGGTGCTCCATAGGAAGCCAGTGCAGTTGTCGAAGAGTGGGCGTGATGTGCTCCATTGCCGGCGTTCCCGCTAGCAAGCGAGCAGCGGCATTCTGCACTAGCTTGAGCTTCCGGATTGTCGCCAAAGGAAGGCCGACGTAGAGGGTGTTACAGTAGTCCAGCCTCGAGATGACCGTCACTTGGATCACCGCAGCCAGGTCGTCCCTGGACAGGTAGGGTGCCAGTCGCCTAGCCTGTCGTAGGTGGAAGAATGCCGTCCTGCTGACCATGGAGACCTGAGTCTCCATGGTCAGCAGGGGGTCCAGTTGAACACCTAAGCTCTTAACCAGGGATGACGGGCTAAGACGCTCACCATCCAGGGTAGGCAACCGGCACTCATCCAGCCCAGGGTGACCAGGCCACAAGATCTCCGTCTTCGATGGGTTCACCTTCAGCCGGCTGGCACGCAGCCAACCAGTCACGGCTTCAAGGCAGCGATGGAAACAATCGGGTACGGAGTCTGGCCTGCCGTCCATTCTCAGCAGAAGCTGGGTGTCATCAGCGTACTGATAACACTCCAGACCAAAGTCGCGGGCCAGCTGGGCCAGGGGGGGAACCCACAATTAACTGGGAGCCTCCCAGAGACCTCCCCGCCCCCCTCCACACGTTGTCCCCGGTCCCGGAGGAAGGAGGCCACCCATTTAAGGGCAGTCCCCCCTACTCCGGACATGGCCACACAGTTGGTCAACAAGGCGTGATCTACGGTATCAAACGCTGCTGTCAGATGTAACAGAACAAGCAGGGCTGATCCACCCCGGTCCAGCTGGCGGCGAAGTTGGTCTGTAATGGCGACAAGCACGGTCTCTGTCCCATGCCCAATACGGAAGCCGGACTGGAAGGGATCAAGTCCAGCTGTGAACTGCTGCATCTGATCCACTGCTGCCCTCTCAATTACTTTGCCTAAGAAAGGCAAGTTGGAAACAGGCCTGTAATTGGAGGGAGCCGAAGGATCTAAATTCGGCTTTTTCAGCAGCGGTCTTACCATGGCCTCTTTCAATCCCCCTGGGAAGACTCCTTGCTCAAGGGAGCTATTTATGATCACTCCCAGGGGGCCTCGTAACCCCTCCCGGCAAAATCTAATTAGCCAGGAGGGGCACGGGTCGAGGGAGCAAGTAGTTGGTCTAGCTGCAGCGAGTAACTTATCGACAGCTGCTGCGTCCAGCAGTTGGAAGCGGGTGAAAGAGGGCCCGCCGAGTGGCGGCGGAGTCTCGAGTTCGCTAACTGTATCAAGAGTGGCAGGGATGTCCCAGCGGAGTGTCGAAATCTTGTCAGCAAAATAGTTCTGGAAAACCTCAGCTGTTGGAGCCAAACCCCTATCATTTGGGACAGTCGGGATTGTTGTCAAGGACCGAATTATCTTAAAGAGTTGAGCTGGCCGTGAACTAGCTGACTCTATCAAGGAAGAATAATAAACTTTTTTCGCTTCCTTGATAGCATGCTCATAAACCTCTTTGAACTGTTTATAAGCTGATTTCGATGCTCTGTCACGGAGGCTCCGCCACACGTCCTCTAACTGTCTCTTCCTCCGTTTCATCGCCCGTAACTCCTCGGTGTACCAAGGTGAGCGATTTCTACGGGGATGAGAGAGCGTCTGGGGGTGATCTCGGCCAGGGCTGTGGAAAGACTGATGTTCCAGTATTCCACCTGCCCATCGACAGAGTCGCTGGGGAGTTCCCAATCCCTTAGAGCATTCAGGAACCTGGTGGGTTCCATAAGTCTCTTCGGGCGAACCAGAATAGGTTCGGCACCCTTACCGGGAGGGGAGGCCATTTCCAGACGGATTTCTAGGACACTGTGATCCGACCATGGAACCTCCATAATGGAGGTTGGGGTCACACAAATTCCGGCAGTGAAGATCAAATCCAAGGTGTGCCCACAGAGTGAGAGTCCTAGTGCCTCCATGGTGGACACTAGGTCCATGGCTGCTGTCGAGGGGGAGGTGGTGTCGGCGTGGACATTGAAGTCCCCCAAGACAATAAGCTTAGGGAACCTCAATGCCCACTCCGCAACCACTTCCAGCAGCTTAGGCAGACCCCCAGCTGGTGTGTTGGGTGCACGGTACACCAGCAGGAAGGCTACACTCTCACTAAGGTCCCACACCAAACCCGCACACTCTATTCCAGGGATGTTCACTGTCGGAATCATCCTAGAATTAAAATTGTCTCGGCTGAGGATGGCGACCCCTCCCCCCTGCCTCTCAGTCCTCATCTGATAGCTAGCAACAAACCCAGGAGATGCCAACTCGTGCATGATGACCTCATCTCCCTCTTGGAGCCACGTTTCCGTGAAACAGGCTAAGTCAGCCCTCCTTTCGAGGAGGAAGTCCCTGATTGTCCCGGACTTGTTACGCACGGACCTGGTGTTAGCTAGAATCAGAGTTGGAGGAGAGGTAAATGGGGACTCCCCATCTGCATGCCTTGGGATAGCACGTAGGTCAGAGGGAGGACGAGCCTTTCCTCGGCTCCTCCGCCCTCTCTCATAAGGCCTACGTCTACCGTCCCTATTGCCCCTTCCCGAGATCACCCGAATTGTCCACCCCTGCCCATCTTCCTCCAATGGCTTGACTAAGTGTCCGGTCTCCTGCCTACCCTCTGAAAAGGGGGGGGGCAGGTTGGGACTATCCATCAGGTCTTTGACTCAGTTGGTTTGGAGGTTGAGGCAGTTTTGCCTGTCTTCCATCCCCCTTCCCAGTAGAATTCCGCCTTGTCCATGTTGAGGGAGGTTCTAGATCTGGGGCAGATGTTTTACTGGGGCCGGTAATCGACCCCATGGGAGGGAATGCAGGAGTGGAGTCTGTAGGATCTCTATGGCTCCAGTTGTTAAATCCCACCCCCCAAAAGGTCCTAGATCTATACTTCCCACCCTTTGATTTTTCTTGAGCCCTTAATGGGGAGTCAGTGGCATTTGCAATTCCCCCCCCCCTGTCCTAAAGGTGATCTTTGTCTTGAGACCAGTCTCACCCGGGAGGAAGTCGTCCCCGTTACAAGGGAGGCTTCTAGTTCTTCAGCTTGGGGGATTTTGTCCAAGATCTTAGGGACATCAGTTGATGAATCTTTCCACGGCTTCAAAGGGCCGGCGATTGGAGGCTGGATCCTCACATAGTCAGGCCGCAGCTCAGGTTGTAATGCTGCTGTCAATGGGGGAGGTCCTCCACAACGCAGGTGGCGCTGGTGATCTTCGCTCTCTTGGCCGTCTTCCTCCTCCAGCAGGGGGGGAGGGGAGGGCCCCCCGGCGTCGGTAACTTTTAGATCACTTCAAAAGGAGCCATCCCCTTCTCTGCTTTCAATTTATAAGTGAGATTGACTTAAGCACAATTATATACGGTAACTTTTAGATCACTTGTATAGTTATGAGGATTTGTGTGTGTATCAAAAGATGGAGGAAAATTATTGTATGATTCAGGTACTGGCATGCGCTCTGTTTTAGGTGTTGTAGTAATGAAAATAAGGAAAAGGGGAGATTTTACACTGGCAGTTCGTAGTATTCAGAAGTTTCTTGAAAAATCAATAAAAGTGAAAGATAGAGGTTAAAAACCTACTTTAAAAAAATTCAAATGTAATACTTTTATGGGACATGGAACTACAGGTACCTAGATGTTATCACGGGCACTATCCTCCTGATAACTACAGTCCTGCCCAGAATGCATAACTGTAATAAACACAACAGAATATGAAAATTGCTGCTTAAAATTCAAGTAGTTGATTAGTCATTTCAGTGAGTAAAAGTGACTAGATACTCTTACACATTGCAGTGGTTGTTCTGGTGGAAAAAAATAACTGCTTGTTTCATTTCCATTATTTTTCCTTGTTATTTTGAAAAAGAAAACTTTTGTGAGAAAGAAAAACTTTAGGCCACAGAAGAGAATTAAATAAAACTTGAAAAAAAATATCAAAATATCTCTTGAAGTGCCCTTTAAAGGAACATTTGAAAATAACTAAAACCATTATTTGTGACACTACTAAAATAACTTTGCACATACTTGTTGTATTGCTTTTATAATGCAATTCAACACCCCCGCAACAAAACAAAATAAAACAAAACAAGTTACAGATGGCAATGTTAATTCTAGCATCAGAAACCAACATATTGTGTCCTACCAAGCTTTGTCCAAATTCACTTCCACGTAGATAAACTTAGTCTACAGTCGTGAGTGTGAAGCAAAACAACAAAAGGACTTTTAAGAATAAAATAGCCAGAGTACAATTGGTTGCAAAGTATTACTAAAATGCCATAAAATATTAAGATTGTTGTAACTTTAAGTATTAGATAATGAATAATACTTGGAGTTAAGGCTTAGATTTCAGGATTTTCCCCAGTCCTCAAATAAATTTTAAGTTTGAAATGCCTAGGGCCATGTGCAGCATATAACCTTTGTTTTGTTATGTGTTCTCCTTCTTTCCTAATAAACAAACTATTTGGACACTGATTTGTAATAGTATCCTGAATGAGCATGGGTCAGTTGCTCTGTAACCCATTC
The DNA here is from genome assembly GCA_030556195.1 of Anolis apletophallus. NCBI lineage: Eukaryota > Metazoa > Chordata > Lepidosauria > Squamata > Anolidae > Anolis > Anolis apletophallus. Next base: position 100,445,218 of record JARBWK010000003.1, read on the forward strand.
ACTCCTGTTTGGTTGCTCCTATGCTATGCTAATTTATCCACTCGTGCAAGTGAGGATGAACATTTTAATCAAATTTCTCCCTGCTGCCAAATGTCTTTGAAACTATGCAGTTCTTGAAAAGATATTGTGTGAGAGAAAGACTCAGGCAGTGGAATAGGGTCCTGATGGCCTGGCCCAACACAACATCAGGAGGGTGGCACCACACTAAATCAAAAGGGAGCTATAGCCTTCTATCATCCTCTGTTGGGTCTTCCCTGCTCATTTGGGTCTTCCCAGATCAAGCAATCATTTACCTATGTTCTGATAGTTGACCAGCCTGCTGATAACTCATTCTGACTCAGTTCTAAGAAATTGGTGAGTCTGGCATTTTTCAGACCTTGAATGTTTGAATTCTCCTCATTGTTTTTCCTCATCCTTTGAATGTTTGAATGTGTTTTCCATCCCGACCTCCCATCAGTGGAAACAGCTAAATTTGCAGGAACAAAAAGCACACCATATTGTCTGAATCAGGACTCTTGCTATGTGCTGCTCAAACAAAGCAAAAACTCTAAACCAAGAAACCACCTGGGTCCCATTCACACTACAGAATTACACTGCTATTGTTCCACTTTAGCTGTCATGATTCCATTCTGTGAAATCCTTTTAAGGAGTGGCATTCTAAATTTTCAGCCAGAGCATTCCAGTACTTCACTAAACTTAAAAAAAACAAACAGGATTCCATAAAAAACAGCAATTGACATTAAAATGGAATCGCCTGCTCTCAGGAGCCGTAAGATCTGCTCACGCAACTCCACTGCTGCGCGAACTGCACTGGCTCCCAATTGAATTCCGGGTCTTCTTCAAGGTGTTAGTTTTAACTTTCAAGGCCTTATATGGTTTGGGGCCAGTGTACCTGAGGAAGCGGCTTACCCCATACATGCCCAGAAGATCACTGCGCTCAGAGGGGCTCAACTTGTTGGAAGTGCCTGGCATAAAGACCTACAGGCTAGCCAGTACGCGGCAGAGGGCATTCGCAGTGGCCGCGCCAATGCTGTGGAACCCGTTGCCTGAAGAGACGCATGCCCTGTGGGACTTGATGACATTTCATATGGCTGTTAAGACCTGGCTGTTTAGGCAGGCATTCGGCCCTGACCGGTGCCCGCCATAACCTGCCACCCGCCGCATCACTGCCGCTACACCACTGCTGTCTTGATACGGTTTCTGGAGGGGGTGGTGGAATTGTTTTTAACCTTGTTCTAATGTTGCTATGTGTTTTTATTGGTTATTTTATTGCTGTAAACCGCTCTGAGTTTTGGAGTGAGCGGTCTAGTAAGCTGAAATGAATAATAATAGGTCCCTTCTACATAGCTGTATAAAATCCATATTATCTGCTTTGAATTGGATTATATGACAGTGTAGACTCAGATAATCCAGTTCAAAGCAGATAATGTGAATTATCTGCTTTGATATTCTGTATAATATGTCAGTGTAGACCTCATTTACACCAGGCAAGTAAGCCTAGTGTAAATCACTGGAGCAACCTCAGATCCAGCATGCCCATGCACAATCCAGGACCATTTTCCAGATGGGCTGGATTCATATTTGAACTGCTGGGCTATAATCTCTTCTTCTCCTAGCTGGCCATGAGTGCCTGGAATATCAGTATGCAATGGGATCTTGTAGCATCTGAGAAAGTGGAGTGAGTCTACAAAAGGTTTTGCTCCCAATTTTGTTTTCTCAGTTAATCTCTAAAGTGCAGGGGCCGTCTAAGGTAATTTTAAATGGTAAGCGAACAATATTTTGCCCCCCCCCAAACATTATTTTGGCGGGGCCCCCTCCGCGCATGCCCAGAAGCTCCTGTGCGCAGGCGCAGAAGCCTGTAAACACAGCACTCCCTATTCGGCATGCAGGGGGATTTGCTACGGTGCGGCGTCGGAGCGCACAAGGCCCAAAAGCTGAACATCGGCCGGACGCTGTCTGGCGGGCGGGGGAATGCACCCTTTACTCAGATGGCGCCCCACGCAGTGGCGTCCTTTGCCTACCGGTAGGACCGCCCCTGCTAAAGTGCTACAAGATCACTTTGCATAGTGATATTCTTTCACGATATTTATGTGCTATCATTTCCTTCCCTTTACTCCATTGTCTCCTCTGTGATTTAAGGATTTTGTTGTAAGTCCTTGGAAAACAGAGTCTATTCTTTTCTATGGAGTGAAGTAAAATGTATAAGCAGTGCTAAACAAATTAATCAATCTATAGTCAAAGGCTTTCATAGCTGGAATCACTGGGATGTTGTAGGTTTTTGGGGCTATATGGCCATGTTCTAGAAGCATTCTCTCCTGACGTTTCGTCTGCATCTATGGCAAACATCCTCAGAGGTTGTGAATTAATCATTACTTTCATCTTTAGAGGCATTATGCAGTGCCATCGCTGCAGTCATGATGCAGATGTTGAATGTCCTCCACACATGTCTGCTTTGTTTCACAAGTACTTCATTTAAGCAAAGTGGTGAAAATTGAATTATCCCATCAGGAATTTGTGCCTAATCAAATTAATTCTGCTGCCATTTTTTAATGTCACTCCATTTTTATTCTTTTACTGAAGACGTGATTTTAGAACTTGATGAAATTTTGTTTTTAATTGATTTTCTCTAGCCTTAGTTGTACATGGGTCCTACCAAAATAAAGCAAACTTAATATTAATCATAATTATATGTTCACAATGTTTTCTGTAAAGCATAAGTGCAACTAGCCTATTCTGGATCCAATCCAATCTAGGCAGTGTTGAACGTCACCAGAAGGATTTTCTTGTGAAATGACATGTCATTCTTTGAAAATAAAGGACAAATTAATAACATGAATAACACTTGGCTGAGTGGTTTCTTACGCATCTATCAACTGATCTTGACACATACTTGAACAAGCATTCCAATACCCTGCACTGGCACCATTTCACAGCTGGGTTGTATTAATTGCTCCTTTGTTGTTATTCTCGAAGACATTCAGTTGTCTGAATTTTTTTTCCACATTGTAAATATTGTGTCTGAATCATTGCTGTTGACAAGAAGAATTATTATTGGGGGCCTTCGACTTTTGGTTTTCCAGAGGTAATCTGCCTGTTTGTTCAATTTTCTCTTCCAACACAAAAGGCTAAGATTTCAGCATCTTGATTTAAGGTAGCATTAAATATATCACCACCCATCCTAGGACAGAGGTTGGTCACGCCAGCCTCACAACCACTGCTCATCAAATTATTTGTAACATGACAGGTGATGGTAGGTGTCAGCTGGAAGAAGAAATGTCTTGCCATAAATGCCAAACATCTCTCACTTCACTCTCAGGAAATGCAACTTGGATCATCTTTCTCTTCCTGGAAGACATTCAGCAAGCTAGAGGCCCATTGATACTTGTAAATACGGAAGTTAATCACAAACTCTAATTTGGTCTCATTCAGTGTGGAAGAAGTAGTGTTCATACGTTTTAAAAATAGCAGCTTTTTTCCATTGGTGCTTTTTAAAGCAAAATCCAAAAGGTAAATAAAGATTGCCTTACTAAATTTGATATGGGTACCTCTTACTACTCCTTCACAAAAATAGCACTGCAAACACGACTGCTTATGGTTCAATGATTACCATATTCAAGGCATTGATAACTATGCATGAAGACAGAGAATTCCTATGGAAACTAGAAAAAAGAACCAAAGGCCAGGAAAGACATCACTTGTCATAAAGTTTTCCTAGGCAAGGAATACTCAGAAACTCTTTTGCCAATCCATTGCTCTGAAATAAATCAAATATATGTTTGTATATTTATTAGGACTTCTATTGTTTTAAGTCATATTGTTTTTAAGTCATATTGATTTAAATACGTTGTTAGCTGCTTTGAATATCATGTTTGGTAGAAAATGGGATAAAAATGAATGAATGAAATAAAGCCCACAGTATTTAATATTTATTGGTGGTTTCCCATCAAAGTGTGGGCCAGGATTAACCCTGCATAGCGTCCAGGATCAGAAGCTTAACCATAAAAACTAAAAGCAGGAATTGGAGAGAGATTGTTGATTTTGGGGCTTCATCGTTTAACATATGTACAATGGTTGTGTACATGGCCATTGATAATTAGACTGAAATGTTAATGTTTTTTGACATTTGGAAGGAGTTCAGCATTCCACTATAGGGGCAAAAGGTAACAAATTCCAAGTGACAGAGTTAGAGGTGACCAAGTGCCTACTGTAGTTTTTCTGAAACTCTGGTCTTTCAGGTGTTTTGGAATTCAGCTCTCAAAATCCCTAATAAGTCAGGCCAGCTGAGCAGTGCCATCGCCAGGACTTTGACTTGGGGGGGGGGCTGAATCTGAGTGAGAGAGGGTCTACCCTACCAAACCTTTTGTATCATTACCCCAATACCCCCATGAATATGGGATATATTGAGCATGGTGATCAGATCATGATATGAATACACATAACAGTTTAAATAATGTACCAGTAAGGCCTTCTCACGGACTACCCTGAGAATTTCAGAAGGGAGGGGGGCTACATGGCTGCTGCTGAGGCTTCTGGAAGCTGAAGTCCAAAACACCTGGAGTACAAAGTTTAGAAACACTGGCCTATTGTCTTCTCTGCTTTAATGGGAAGTCTTTTCCATTGCTTCTAGTGATTGTTTAACTGTCTAGTGATTATTTAATGTTCCTTTTGAAATTGTGTCTATGTATGTGCCTTCAAATCACCTTATGTTGATCTTATGAATTTCATAGTTTTTTTAAGGCAAGGAATACAAAGAAGTATATATTATTTTTTAATTTAGTCTGATTATGTGTAGTTTAATTTATTGATATTAGGTTTAATGTACTGATGTTATGCTTTAATTTGATGTTAATTTTAATGGTATTTTCTGGGATTTTATTCAGTGTTTGTTTGTTTTATGTAGGCATTGATTGTTTGCCGTTGTATGTTGGAATCCATCCAGCATCCCCTTGGAGAGATAGGGCGGAATACAAATAAAGTATTATTATTGTTGAAATATGTAGGAAGCTGGGAATGATGGAAATAAAATTCCCAACTCCACCTTAAAAGAAAAAACACAGCGGCAAACGGAAGAACTTAGGACACTTGAAGTTTCTTGTTGCAAAGGTTGACTTCAGTTCTTTAATATTGTAAAATTCACAAAGTATAGTCCAGTAAGCAAAATATATCCACTACAAGATAAATTCTCTTGTATGGCAGTACAAAAACACAAACATAGATACAGGAGGTTTTGTTTGATCACGCTCAGAGACTCACAGATCCTTCTGCTTCAGTAGCTTGCATCCATGAAGTGGTTCTCCAGAGAAAAACAAAACTACCACAAAACAGTAACAGGAAAATAAACAGAGTCTTCAGTTTTCTTTGTCACTAGACTTGGCAAAGATATCAGCATGTCTTTACAAACAAACTCTTTCTCCTCCTTATCAGCCAAACGCTCAGCCAACTTTCTTCTTCTTCAATCCCCCCCTCACATTTAGCACAGCAGAGAGATTTTATAGCAACCAGGAAACCACTCCCCAAACACAGCTCAGCACACAGCTGATTAATTGATTACTCCACAGTGGAAATCTACTCAGATACTACAACAGGTATAAACTGTTCACTTAACTCTTTACATACACTACAGCACCTGTCATTCATTGGTAGTCTCTAGGCATGGTTTAGAATCCTAAAATGGTGAATCGTAAATCAAATGGGGGGGATTTTTTTTGATTAGTAAAAGAAAGACTTACAAAAAAATTCCCAAAAATTTCGGAAATGTAACTTAAGTACTAACGAAATCCGTTAGTAATTCGTATGCCAGAGCATGTGCATTCCAGATGGTTTTGGCCTACAACTCCCAGAAATCCTAACAGCTGGTAAATTGGCTGGGATTTCTGGGAGTTGTAGGCCAAAAACTTGAATAAATCACACTGAATTCTAGATGGGACTCTCCAAATAGGAAGGAGGGAGGAAGGAGGGAGGGAGGGAGGGGGTATTCTATTCTTGGAAGCAGCAAAAGAAAGGAGGAGGAGCCCCCTCGCTCCTCGCTGCCTCTCTCACACCTCGATCCCAAGGGAGCGAGGGCCCAAGTTTGCCCAGGCTGGTCATATACCTACATTCTATGCACATGCAATAATAAAGCAGTAATAACAATGGGTATAAGAATAGGTAAAATTCAAACCGAAGTGTTCTGAGTGGTCCCTGCCTCATGCGGTGCAAACAGGCTCTTCTTTGTGAGCCCGGGAAATTAGCCCGGGAAAAGACAGCGTTTTCTGCTTAGGTGCACACACATACATATTCTTGGGGGGTTGCAGAATCTTCTCTATGAGGACGGATTCTGCAACAAATCCCCTCCCAAGAATATGTATGTGTGCTCCCAAGCTGGCTTTTCCCCGGCTAATTTCCGTTAGCACCGCATGAGCCCGTTTGCACCGCATGAGCCCGTTTGCATGAGGCAAGGACCACTCAGAATACTTCGGTTTGAATTTTACCTTTTCTTATACCCATTGTTATTACTGCTGTATTATTGCATGTGCATGGAATTAGGTATGACCAGTTGGATTACTTATAATATTAGGCAGTGGCACTTACAGTAGCATTCATTCTATTATACATTAGGTTGGTTTCTCACCCCAATACTCTTTGATGCCTTAGATCCTGGCTGGCAGGCAGGAGAGGCAGGGAAGCCTGGAAAAATGTAAACAGAGAGGTTTACTCAGAAGTGAATCCACAAAGGAGGACCCTTCATCCAAAGTGCCCTCCTTTGCAGATTTACTTCTGAGTATTCCTCTCTGTTTACATTTTTTCCAGGCTTCCTTCTAGCTGAGGGAAGGAGCGAGTTTAGGGCTTGCCTTGCCATAATATTGGCAAGGGAGGCGGGAGGGTGGTGAGAGAGAAGGAGGGTGCCCCCCCCTTACGACCTAATAATGACACTTAAGAAAATCCTGGCCCCCGAGGTTCTAAAAAGAAAGTCCACTTCCTGGTTGGCGTTCCAGGTGCGGAAACGCTCAAAAGTAGCATTTCTTACGAATTTCTTACGAAACGAATCATTTTCATAACTTTTTTCTCATGCCTAGTTGTCTCCCATTCAAATACTAAACCTATCCTTAATTAGGGTCTTCCTTAATCTACAGAAGTCAGGCCATAGCATTCTTTGGAGATGTGGACATTCTGTTTCACTTCATATAGCATCTCGTCTTGCTATATTTCCCAAATAAATTATTCATTGTACTGCAGATCAACCTTGCCCCAAATTACTTTCCTAACTGTATTTCAGTCCACCTCTGTTGGTCTGCTTTCACTATATAGTTTTGTGATTCAGATCTGTAGTATGCCCCTTGTATTATGCTATTTCTGTAGTGACAATATGAAATGTCTGCATTGTGTTCCTTTTTAGAAAGCTCCGCATGAGACTTGTTTCACTTCTTCCTGCGTGAGGGTAATATATAGGCCAGCTCTGGGGCTCCCGCGGGCAACCTCCATAATAAAAAGTGTAGTTCACTCAAGTCTTGCAACAAACTGTCTGTTTTCTACTATTGGTAGCTGTAACAAAAGTCTGATTCTCCTGGTACTGAGCAGAGAATGACAAATCTAATAATACACCTGAGAGAAATGTACTTGAATCCATTCTTTTGTACTCAGAAATGTACTGAGCACAGTAACAACTACTGTATTTTATATACATGTTTGTTCTAAAGAAAAGCAACTGCTTTAAATTCTTTTGGAGTACGGCCTTAGTAAGAACATTTGTTCATTGCTCTTCTGTGATTCCTCTTCATCAAGGATGCCCATAATAATGATGCAGGTTGAATATTCGTTCCCTAAAATGTTTGAAAACAGAAGTATTCTGGGTATTTTTCAGATTTTGTAAAACCTTTATTTGCATGTACGTATATCATATGTGGGGGGAACCAGATAATTTCCCTGGAACATTTTGGGATGTTCGAATACTAGAAGAAAAACACAAAGAGCTTTACTGCTGTGTCATTCTTTCTATGCTGGAAAATGAATTATTGACAATATTGTTGTCACCCCTAGTTCTTAGATGGCTGGAGATTGTCACAAGTTATTTTCCAAGCACTTTGAGTACATTTAGTGGCAATATGGCGGAAAACCTTTTCAGTTATGGGGTCCTAACCATGGAATGCTCTTCATGGAAATATAGCTAGTGGCAATTTGGCAGTTGTTTTAGTGCAGTGCAAATTGGATCCCCACTCTTTGGACTGTCTGTATTGCATGCTATAGTGGGGAAATATTGTATTGTGGTGGTCAAAGATTTCAGGAGGCAGAGAAGCTATGTAGCAGACTGGGTTTCCCTTGAATCAACTGGCAAAAAGTGGTCGAAAGTTATGTAGGTCCAATAGAAGTGGAACATATGGTTAAAAAGTGATATTTAGCTGATACCTTCCTTTTCCAAAGGCTCCAATGTAATTTTCATTTTATGTTCTTTTCGGAAACTTCTGTGTAAGCTTTGGTCTTTCATTACATATCTTCTTGCTTGAGGATAATATACAGGCCGGTTCTGAGTCTCCCAGCGGTGAACTTCATAATGAAAAGTGTAGTTCATTCAGCCCTTGAGGTGAAGACTCTGTTCATTCGCACTGGTGTCTGTAGCAAAGCTCTGTTTCTCTTGGCACTGAGAACAAAATGACAAATGTTATAATACATCTAAGAGAAATGTACTTGAATTTGCTCTTTTAAGCACTAGTGCAACTGTGGTGCATGCTCAGCAGCTCCTAATGCATTTTAAAGTTGAATAAGTATTTGTTTTAAAGGAAAGTGGCTACTCTACATTCTTTTGGGAATATGACTCTAATAACTCTTTCCATTGCGATAAATTCATGGAAAATTCCTATAACAATGTTGTAGCACTTTTCAGTTTAAAGAATTGTAGAAGTCTTATCTAGTTCTACTCCTGATGATTTTGATAATGATCTAGTGCAGGGGAAGACTTGACTGCTTGCCTGTCCCATGTACAAGTAGTTGTCCAAGTCAGTCCTCCCGTAGTGTGTTATTATTTATTATTTATTTCATTTATATACTGCTTTTCACCCCTAGCGGGACACAAAGCCGTTCACAACATATCAATGGCAAAGATTCAGTGCCTCACATTCCTATAAAAAGGAAAACATTACAAATCTAAAAGCAATCACATATACAAATAAATTAACATCATAAAAAATTATACAAACCATCAGCCAGACCACAAAACAGATTGATACATTTAGACATTGTATCAATCCCGTGGTTTCCATTAGCTGCTAGTGTATTGCTATCATTTGTTGAATGCCTGCTTGCACAGCCAAGTTTTGAGGTGTTTCCTGAATGCCAGGGGGGGCTGATCTGATCTCACTGAGGAGGGGGTTCCACAGCCAAGGGGCTACTACCAAAAAGGCCCTGTCTCTCATCTCCACCAAATGTACCTGTGAATGTGGTGGAACCGAGAGCAGGATCTCCTCGGCCGGTCTTAAGACTCTAACTGGTTCATAAAGGGAGATGCATTCGGACAGGTAGGCTGGATTGGAACCATATAGGACTTTATAGACTAAAGCCAACACTTTGAATTATGCTCAGCAGCAGACTTGCAGTCAGTGGGGCTGACGCAACAGGGAGGTTGTGTGCTCCCTGTATGCTGCTCCAGTAAGGAACCTGGCTGCTGCCCGTTGTAGCTTTGAGCAGTCATCAAAGGCAACCCCATGTAGAGCGCAATGCAGTAGTCTATTCGAGATGTAATGACAGCACGGACCGCCATGGGCAAGTCTGACTTCCCAAGATACAGACTCTGTGCACTGTCCCCAAGCATATCCAAATTGGTGGCTTGCAATAGAAAGCCTTCTCTTCCCATCGCCTTCACTGTCTTCCTGCATAAGTATGAAAAAGTTAAAATATTTGTAGTATATGCGGCAGGAGAACCCTCCCACAAGAATATGCAGGTGCCTATCTTTCTAACTAGTCTGCCTGGGGTCTAAAATTGTTGGGGAAGGTGTCTCTGGAATGTTATGTGTCAACGAAGGACAAAAGGTTCTTGGTTGTGGCATCTCAATGTGGTAATAATAAGCTCCCTCTGGAGATGTTCTAAAATTGCAGTTGTCTGTATGCCAACTGTTCAGGCATTTTAAACTATTTATCATTTTGTTTGTATCTGTTGCCTTTATTTGTTTCTTTTTTCATTGTAAGGATAGATTTCTGGTGTTTTTATTATTTTAGATATGTTTGTGCACTGCTCTGGTATCTGTAAGGATGAAGAATGGTTCTAAAATATTTTGCTAAATTAAGTGATGACCTTAGAAAGCACAGATAAGTTAGTATTGTTATCATAGGGTGTGAATATGAAGCTGAGGGAGAGTAGGTTTTGTAAGGCCATGTGAACTTACATACACTTATCTTACCTTGTGTGAGTCTTCACTCTTGGCATTTCATTGGCAGTCTCAAGGCTAGGAAGCGAATATCTGCGGTGATGTTTTTATTTGACCAGAACTAATAAAGGGCTCTGTCTTTTTATGGGAAATGTATCAGAATCAATTCCTGTGCAAAATTTCCCCTCAGTATTATAATTAGGAGAGTTACACTACACACTTCCATCATAAACATCTATCTTGGAAGTATGTACTTCATTGGGACCCTGGATAAGAAGTCGGTATCAGTATCAATATCAGTATCAAATTTTATTGCATTAGCCGCAAAGCCATATCAAATAGAACAAACCATGTAGAAAAGATACATACTGTATGTCAGGCATTAAACAATGGTTCCATAATGTGCAGCAGTACATTAAACAGCCGTTCCATGGTGAAGTAGCAAATATTCTCCTATCACCTCTACCTTACTGATTCTTTTGGTCAAATATCCTGGCGTGTATAACCTTCTATTTGATCCTCATGTATCCTCATCCCCTCTACAATCAATCCCAATTGATGCAATGAATTGTTGCCTACTTTTACTGGCTTTATAAAAAGAATGTTGCTATTTTTGAAATTACTAACTGGTTGGGATTAGAGAGGAGGAATATGGTTCTATTAGTCAGAGACCAGTGAGCTTTGTTGAATAAATGGACTTCAAGAAGGGATTTCCTTTCTTTTTCATAAATTGCACATTGATGGAGGATATGATTTAAATCTTCCACCTCCTGGGCCCCACAGACACATGTTCTCTCTGTGTAAGGGATGGAATGGTATCTACCATATCTAACCATTGACTCATTCTGTTCAAACCTTGCCCTTGTCAGAGTCACTCTTAACTGTCTTGGAAGGTTGGCCATCAAGTAAGGGGCACGAAAGTCGGTATCAGAAAGGAGAGAATCAAAAGAAAGAAGTAATGTGTTTAGTCCTACGGGGCTAAAAAGCAAAGACATATTCTGAAATGTCAGGAGGGAATGCTTCTGGAACATAGCCATACAGCCCAAGAAACTCACAACACCACATATCCTGTTGCTTAGGTTCCTGCTGAAGAACAGGACTCTTCCTTTCAATAATATGCTATAATTGTTTTAAATACTTTTGACATGCCTTAGATCAGACAAGGGAAACTGATTCAAGAAGTAGTTTCACTCTAACTGCCATCAGTCCCAGAAAGCAGCAGTTCAACATCATCGGGAGAACTACATATTCCCCTTCCCAATTGTAGGTCATGATATTCTCATTCCTCTTTCTCCTCAGCTCTTGCTTATATCGTAATCTTTTGCAATGCTTCTGGAAACCATTGCCTTGGTTGTTGTGGCTCAGTCTTATTGAACTGGGGTTTTCTAAAATGATAAGCTGTTCTGATTACTTGTCTGAATGAGTAGTGTCCCTTGCTCATTATTTTGTCTCTGAAAGGGATTTTTTCCTGCATGTCCTCTAGAAAATGAAGAGTAACCAAATGTATAGAATGGCCTAGAGAGAATCAATAGACCAGAAAGTATAAATATATGTGTTTTTCCCCCTCAGTTTTAAAAACAACTATTTGGCAATCACAAAACCAAAACCCTGTTTAGTGCCAATTCCAGTGAGGGCAGATTCATTGGGAAAAAAATCTGTTTATAATCCTAGAGTTTGATGACTTTGTGTAGCATATAACTATTGCATGCCAAAGACCTAATCAATGTAAGTGCGCTATAAAGAGAGGGCACATGCCAAGCCAAAAGTAAATTTCCAGCCTATTAGTTGATACCTAGGTAAACACAAGTCATTTACAATTGTCCCTAAGGGTGTGCTTTGTATTTCATCTTCCAAGCCAGATGGTAAATGCTATAGAACTAGCAGTTAGGACATGGTTAATTGGAAAATTGGCATGCTTGAAGATGATTAGCTCATTTATATCAAGAGTTTCTGACTGCCTTGCCTCCATAACAATACTTCTATACATTATCTAGAATAGCAAAGAAAACAAAGGTACATCATAAGAGATGTGCCTAGTAAAAACAAATAAATTGTTCTATCATTTTTGCAGACTTCCAGGAGCTTGAGCACAGATAAGCATAAATATTTATATGTAATAGATTCAGAAGCCCAAACAAGTGCCAGCTACATGTTGAACAAGAGGCTGTACAAAACTTCACATTTTGTCTGCCCTTAACTTTTTTTGCTGTGTTTAAGGAATGATTCTCTACCAAGCTCATTCCTCCCCCGTGTTCTTTAAGCCAGTATTTTTCAACCTTTTTTGAGCCACGGCCCATTTTTTACATTTACAAAATCCTGGGGCACACTACCAACCAAAATGACACAAAATGACACATAGTTAATATGTTTTAACATGTATTTATACACTCAGTGTGAACACAACATAGATATCCTGGCAGGAATGGCAGAAAGACACAAACTTCCCACACAGAACTCCCATAAACAAGAGAAAATACTATAAGAGTTTGGTGGGCATTGACCTTGGGTTTTGGAGTTGTAGTTCACCTATATCCAGAGAGCACTGTGGACTGAAACAATGTTGGATCAGGACCAAACTTGGCATGAATACTCCATATGCCCAAATGTGAACACAGATGGAGTTTGGGGAAAATAGACCTTGACATTTGGGAGTTACAGTTTCTGGGATTTATAGTTAACACACAATCAAAGAGCATCCTGAACTCTTGCAACAATGGAATTGAACCAAACTTTGCACATTGAACTCTGAACTTCAGAAAGTACTGAAAGGGTTTGCTTGGGAATTGACCTTGAGTTTGGAAGTTGTAGTTCACCTACACCCAGAGAGCACTATGGACTCAAACAATGTTATGTTATGTTGTTGTTTGTTTTCTATCCAGAATCACAATGTTGGAAGGAGGCTCACCACTTTAAGGTCCCTAAAACAGGCATGGGAAAACTTCGGCCCTCTGGGTGCTTTGGACTTCAATTCCCACCATTCCTAACAGCCTGAGGCCCTTTCCTGCTTAAGTGGCTGAGGGGGAAAAAGGAAAAGAGTCTGAGGCTGCTAGGAATGGTGGGAGTTGGAGTCCAAAACACCTGGAAGGTCCAAGTTTGCCCATGCCAGCTTTTGACAGAGACCTCTTCCTCCCCCTTCCCCTTCGCGCCCTTTCTTCCCCCTCCTGCCGAACACTTACTTTTTCTTCTACACTGCCACTTCTGCCGCCATTTTGATCCGAGGGGGCAGCATGAGCATGTTGTATTTTTAGTGTGTATCATTGTGTTTTATTGTGGAATACTGTGCTTTTAAATTGTGGTTTCACTGTTGTGAGTCGCCCCGAGCCACACCGGGAGTGGCGACTAACAAGTGTGAATAATAAATAAATAAGACGTGACCCGTGCAGGCGCTACTGCGCAGACTCGCCCCAGAGCAAAGCGAGCAGAGCGAGGCTGGGAAGAAGGGAGCCCGAGTGGAGAAGAAAAAGTGTTCGGCAGGAGGGGAAAGAAAGGGTATTGGAGGTTCCAATTTCCCACGGCACACCTGATGATCGCTCATGGCACACTAGTGTGCCACGACACACTGGTTGGGAAACACTGCTTTAAGCTATAAGAGTATATGCCTCTTTAGAACAGATTAACTTTATTGTCATTGTACACCACAATTAAATGCTTTCCCCAACACACATTATAAAGCAACACACCCATCCTGCCACTCTCCCACCACCACTGCACAGCCCCCAATGCCCCATCAATGTGAAGCCATGGAGTTCAATATAGTTACAGCTCTAGGATAAAAGCTGTCTCTCAGTCTGTTTGTCCTTGCCTTTGTCACCCTGTACCATATGCCAGATGGTAATAATTCAAAAAAGCAATATGTTGGATGAGATGAATCTCCAAGAATGTTCTTCCAAAGAAGGAAAAGGGCAACTGATTTTTCTCTAAGCAGAATTGGTGATGACCCTTTGGAGAGCCTTCCTATTGGCTACTGTGCGTTACCAAACCACGCACAGATGCAGTATGTGAGGACACTCTCTTTAGCACAGCGGTAGAAAGTCCCTAGCAGTTTCTTTTATTCAGTTGTTGGTTTCTTAGAAGTCTCAGGTAGTATAGTCTCTACTGGGCTTTTAAAAACAATTCTGCCATATGGGTCCCCAATCAGAACCTTCTTAACAGTGACACCCAGAGACTTAAATATTGCCACCCACTCCACTTGGCCCCATTTATGACCAAGGACTGGATTTCTGGTCTATTCTTTCTGTAGTCCACTATGAGCTCCTTGGTCTTATTGATGTTAAGAATGAGATTATTATCCCTGCACCACGAGAGCAACCGATCCTCCTCAACCTCAATGTGAGACTCATCCCCTTTCTCACTGTTTAATGAAGGCTCTTGAATAGTAGTGCATTTGAACAATTTTTGAACAATTTTTGAACAATTTTTGAACAATTTTTCACCTCATAGGGCCTCCCTCTTCATCCAGTACCAGCCTCTGCAATCATTTCAGGTGCCAGAGGTTTAATCTATAAGAACATTGACCTCTTTTGGTCTCTGGACCATCCATTCTGGTGGCTTGAGCACCTTACCTTCAGGAAAGTAGCAGAAGAGAAGTCCAAAATACACGATCTGTTCCAGAAGTATTTTCTCAGATTTTTTAATAGCCGCAATATTATCTCAACCAACATTTTAAATGTTTAATCTTATTGCAGTATGATAAAAATGCTTCCACTCATCTTACACATGTTGACATTGGTTTTACCATGCCCCTTTAGAAAGAGCTAACAAAGTTTTTCTAGCTGTTTCTCAACCAGCCACCTCCAATTTTGCAGTCTGGTTTGATGGTTTAATTCACTTTTGTTGTTTTGAAAAAATTTTTTTTCATTAAAACACATATTACTTCAGAGGCCTTGAAGGAGAACAGGTAACAGCAGAGTGTTTTCAAGCAATGGAAGGAGCATTTTTGTTTGATGAAAGACAACTGGATCCAACTTCACTCTTGTAACGAATAACTCCAATCTTGCGGGATCTGCACTGGCTGCCTATTGAGCACCGGGTCGCCTTCAAAGTGTTGGTTCTTACCTTCAAGGCCATTCACGGCCTGGGGCCAGCGTATCTGAGGGACCGTCTCGCCCTATATTGCCCACCGAGATCACTACGGTCTGTAGAGGCTAACCTGTTGGCAGTCCCATCTGCTAAGCTAGCTCGCAACATCTACTACGCGGAGGCGTTCTCTGTGATAGCTCCTACGCTATGGAACGCCCTTCCGGCTGAGGCCAGAACCCTGAGGACCTACTCCCTTCAGACGGGCCTGCAAAACCCATCTGTTTAGGCAGGCCTTTGGGGAGGCCCTTAGTCATGCCCGGTTCGATCTATCGGGTCCGCTGCTGTTTTAATTGCTGTTAATTGTTTTAATTGTTTTTAATTGTATTGCTTGTTTTTAATTCTGAGCTACACCTTTGTGTGCTACGTTTTATGTTTCTACCTCTGGCATTGAGCCATTAGCATGTGAGCCGCCGCGAGCCCCCGGGAGTCGGCGGCGCAGAAATCGCAATAATAAATAAATAAATAAATAAATAAATAACACCAGATTGTTTGGATGAGCAATTAAAGAAAAATGGTCTTGCTTTCCAATTGTGGGTATATGTGCTGATGAACATTTCAGCAATTTGAGTGGGAGATGATCGCTGGTTCAGGACCCTAGAAAAGTTAATAAGATAGTTCATCTAGGCATCCATTGACAATATTAAATGTTGTTGGTTTGCCAAAACAGGTGGAAAGAGTGAATCAGAAGTGACTTCCTTGCTATTTGGTACTAATTTGCTCTTTATAAACAATTTGTTAGAAAATGTGCTTTGCTATTTTAAATTAAAAGTGGCAATTCTTTCCACTTTCATTCAGAGATCACTTAGGGTGAAATTTGTCCCTGGGCAGATGGCCAGCAAAAGACCAGAATATCAGATGGCGCTTAGGCAGTGTGCACAGCTCTTGGGCTGCTGCACTATTCTGAACATTACTGTCTCCTCATAAATGTGCTCTGTGTATGGGCAGATTGCCCAGTTATTTGCCCAGTGAAAGATAAGAGCCCCTCTCTGCAGGCCATGGCAAAGAAGTTACAGGCAGGAACTGCTGCCAGCAGACATGACTGAGAATGTGAGCTTCCTGCTTTTGGCTTTAGTGGACATTGCACGAGCCCTCCTCCAAACTGCCACATCTGGAATAGCCTTTTCTTTATACCAAATAGCATCCAAAACCTTCTGGTAGTTGGAAGGGACTATAGAATGGTTCTCTGTTTATAGGAGTCATAAGGCTTAGGTTTCTTCAAGTGTTCATTTGGTTAGGAACATGTGTGGGAGGCATGCATGTGCTGGCTTCTAAACATTTTATGGAAATAATACATGTAGGCTTCTATGCATGTGATCAGAAATGCATTTGCAGATCATATGCACAGCAGCCCATGTACATCTTTACTCCCCAGTTCCAATTTGGTAGGAAAATTTCTGATTAAGTTAGAGTGCATGTACACAGTGCATGTACACTGTAGAACCAATGTTTATGCCAGAAGATTTGGGCCCAAATCCATGCAGATTTACAAATGCTTAAGTAATTGTTGTGAGTCATACCTCCTTGGTTGTTTGGGAGTTTTGGTGCATCTATACCTGTGGTTCCCAAAGTGGGTGGTACCATCCTCTAATGGGCGGTGAGGCGATCCAAGGAGGTGGTGGGAGGCTCACGAGAATTTGGGGGGCACTGAAGCCCTGTAAGGGGGTGGTGGCGGAATTACAACTCGCAAGCAAGTGAGTGTGCACCTGCCAGTTGGAAACCCCGTGCAGGCACTGCCTGGCACGCCCCCTTCCTCTCTTCAAATCTGCCCATCGCACAGTCCTGTATCACCCCTTCCAATCCAAGGGGTCCCTTGGAAGAAAGCAGCGATACGGGACTGCGCCGTGGGTGGAGTTGAGGAGAGGAAGGGGGTCCGTGCTGCGGTTTCCAGGCAACGCCTGCCCAGGGATTCCAACTGGCAGGCTGAGACAGACACACTTGCCTGCCAGTTAGTCCAGCGGAGAAGGAAAGCCTCCGCGTCTGCAAATGCCCCCTGAGTCACTGCAGCGTTTACAGGCGCCTCCTGGGAGATGGCCGTGGCACGAATGAAAATGCAAGCAGCTCCCAATTTCCAAGGTCCAGTATTCTCTATTGCTCAAGTTTAGTTCAATTCCAATGCTCTTTGATTATAGGTGAACTATAAAACCCACCAGTTACAACTCCCAAATGACAAAATCAATCCCCCACAATTCCACCAGTGTTCAACTTTGGGTATATTGAGTATTTGTGCCAAATTCGGTCCTGAAACAGGGTTCTTTGGGTTCAGAGTGCTCTCCTAATGTAGGTGAACTACACCTCCCCTAAATCACTGTCAAACCCCTCCAGTATTTTCTGTTCGTAATGGGGGTTCTGTGTGCCAAGTTTGATCCATATCTGTCATTCATGGGGTCTCGGCTGTGGAAGTCAGAGCTGAATTGGTCAAAGGTACTGCAAATTCCATCATCCATTGTCCATACTCCCCCAAACATATTGTTTTTGTGATTAATCACTATGCTTTAATTATGTTCAATTTGTAACAATTAAAATACATCCTGCATATTAGATATTTGCATAGAATTTATAAGAGTAGCTAAATTATTTATAAAGTAGCAACGAAAATATGGAGGGGGGTCACCACAACATGAGGAACCTTATTTAGGGGTCACGGCATTAGAAAGGCTGAGAACCACTGCAGTAATACATACAGTATATCTTTCTGTTTAATTTCTATTACATTTTTTTAAAAAAATTCTAGGGGGGCGGTGAGTACATTTTTTTCTGGAAAGGGGGTGGTAGCCAAAAAGTTTGGGGACCACTGATCTACACTGTAGAATTAATGCAGTTTGATACCACTTTGACTGCCATGACTCAATGCTATGGAATCCCGGTAGATGAAGTATTAGTCTTGTTTGCCAAAGAGTGCTGGTCCTTCATCAGCTCCCATCAGGGCCGTAGCCAGGATTTTGATTCGGGGGGGGGGGGCTGAGTTTGGTTAGGGGGGGGGGCTGAGACTGGGTGGAAGTGGGCCTACCCTAGCAAACCTTTTGTATTGTTATCCCAATAACCCCATTAATGTGGGATATAATGAGCATGGTGATCAGATCATGATTTAAATGCACATAACAGTTTAAATAATGTACCAGTAAGGCCTTTTCGCGGACCACCCTGAGAATTGGGGGGGGGGGCTGAAGCCCCCTTAGCCCCCCCCCCCCGGCTACATGCCTGGCTCCCATGATTCCATGCTCACTGTTTACTGAACTCAAAGTGCCAAAGTATATTGCAATCAGTTAACTAAATAAAGTTGAAAGGATCAGAGAGGGCAGAATATTACCCTTCCCAGCAGACTCAGGAAAAAGGAAATTGCTGCAGCTTCTTCCAGCTTCTGTGTATTTTCTCATTAATAGGTTTTTCCATCTTGACCACACTGTTCTTTGATCATGTGTGTCCCACTTTTCATCTGTGCAATGTTGGCGTGTATGGAACAGTGATGTGCACTTGGGTAAACATGACTCTCAGATGAGTGAAAGTCATAACATAAAGCCATTGGCCGTCTTGATATCTGTATTCAATTTCTGAGCTTTTATGCAGTGAATTAAGACACGCAGGAAGCATTGAGAATGAAGCTGCAATTTCAGCTATTAAAGGCAAGGAAATGGATTTCCAGTCACTTTCCAGACAGATCCCCTCAGTCTAACAGCTATGACTTAAGCTGGATAGCTTTTGAGGTGGAGTGGTTGGACAAAATTCAAGGCATAGTGTAGGCAATGATAATGGGAAATTCAGTATGAGGTGTAAAGGACATATTGCCAAAACCATGAGACTGCCTTCAGTGTCAGATAATAGGTACAGTTAGTTCATTTTGTATTTTATTGAGGTTTTTAGAGTCTTCTGAAAATAGCTCTCCTGTTTACCAATGACTATAATCAGAGAAGAAAAGGATGGTGACAGCACCCATTTTAGGTGTACCTTAGAGGCACTTTGAACCATGGAGTCAAAGCTTGAGAAATAATTTTTAAGAATAATGAATATAATGGCATGCTAAAGACAGCATCATTCTGACCTGAAGCAGGCTGATGCTGCCTGGATCACAGAAAATGAACCTATTACTGTTCAGTTAGATGACATCTATGCCATATCTATTTTACATATCTATGGACCTCATCACACAAGAGGGGAAAGAAGATGGTAGAGTCTTCTTTCTTTTGCATTACATGGCTTTCTGTCTTGAAAAAAGATGGAGAATTTACTCACCCTCATGACACAGGATGCCCATTTCTAGTTAAACAATGGGCTTATTTCCTCATCAAACATCTATCCTTCTTTTAAAAACATTTTTGCTGTAACCTTGCAATTTTAAACCTTTGAAATTCTGCATTTGCACAATTTTTTCAATCAAAAATTTTAAAACCCTGGGACCTGGGTACTCCACAGATAATGGAATAGGGGAAGGTGGCCGTTGTCTCCTTCCATTCCATTCTCAGCAGAGCACCCACGTTGCAGGGTTTATTATTTTTTTAAATAGTGCAATTGCAGAGTTATGTTTACTTACACTCCTTTTTTTCTCTCCACAAGGAGACTCAAAGTGGTTTATATTAAAAGCATTACAATACAGTTTAATATCTACAAATCTATATACTTTTAAGCAGAATTAAATACCATTGGATTTTTTTTTAAAATCACAGTTAAAGTAACAAAAACCTTTTTAAAAAGGAGGAAGGAATTATTTATCAATCTTTTTCTATGTCCAAAGAGTCATGGCAGTGGAAAGAGCATCAAGGGCGATGAAACAACCACCCACCTGTGTACCCACAACAAAACATTACAAAACAATCTGAAAATGGCCAAATGCCCCATTTCCCATGAAAAAAAGCATTTTTGAAGCATTTCTAAGTGAAGGGAGATGAGTGGAGTCGATTCCTGCCTGTCTTTAACATCCTGACATTTCTACATGCTATGGAGATGTAATCCCATGGGCAATCAATGGAGATGTGTAAAAACTGAGGGCACCCTCCATCTGATGAGGTCCTAAGAATAAGCCCCATTGCACTATGTCCACTTCTGGATGAGCAGCACTGTAAGATTGTACTGCTAACTAACTTAAAAACAATACAATACAAAAATTCATTTCAACGTTTAGAAGCACCTGTTTAGAGAGTATTTGCTCTCAGACCCATATTTGAAAACACAAGCCAGATCTTTACAAGTGCTCTTGGGGAAACAAAGCAGTTTTCCTAGATTAGTTATTTTGGTTTTAACCCTTATATGGCTCCTTGTTATTATTTCCATTTTGTAAATAAAATATGGGCAAGAGGTGTAGTGTGGACAAGAGTTGGTAGAAGGGGAAGGCTGAAAAGGCATTAGGTTGGAGAGATGGAGAGACCAACAAGAAAGAAAAAATGGTAATGGAGGAGGAGAGAAAAAGAGCAAGGGGAAAGAGAAAAAACATGGTTGTAGACAAACTAAAGGATTTTTAACCATATAAAGCTTGGGCAAATTGAATGAATTCTAAGATAGATGAACGGAAACACCTGCATTTTTTTTCCTATAAGGGTAGAAAAGAATAAAAATTGAACTAGGTTGGGTACTTTCTCTAGTTTTTAAAAAGTTTTAAATTAAACTATGGTGTACATTATAATTATTGTATTGATAGATTTTATTTATACTCTGCCTTTCTGCTGATTTAGTGTTTGTGAATGAAATGCTACATAAACCCATAATTGAATAAAATCTGTTAAATTCAGTGTGGTCTTTCTCAGCATATATCCATTGGTGTATCTTGCTGTCCATCGAGAGTTGGGAATGTGTATCTAAATGTGGACCACTCATTTGAACCATGCAGTGAGTTTATAATTGTTATTTGTGTTGGACAATAAAAGGTGCCAGCAGATCTATACTGACAGCCAACTGTATATGAATATCCAAAGGTATTTGTAATGGATTGCAATGTGCTCTAGACAGCTATGAAATTGTCTCTTGAAGACCATATGTTTGTAAGAACACTCAAAAGGCCATGCATAAGTGTCGTGCATTTCAACATATGTTTGTTTTCTTCTTTTGCATTACGGGTCACATTCAAATTAATGAAAACATTCCTCTGCACATATTTATTTAGGCAAGTATTTCCAAATGGACTTCCAGAGGAATACTTCTTAACAGCCACATTCCGTCTTAGAAGGAGCAGCAAAAAAGAACGATGGCACTTACTGCAAGTTTTAGATCAGCGCAACTTGCCACAGGTTAGAACAAACTGACTTTCCCGTTTTGTTTGTTTTCTTCATTTGTTTCTCCCTCCTCAACCCTATGGTTGGGTGCTAAATTCACCCTTGTGGGAACATATTAATCATTTCACATGACTCTATATTCAGGATAGTTCCATGGTTTGATTTTCACATATAAAGGAGAATCCATAACAGTTGCATAATACAGAAATTGTATCTATAAGCTATGAGGCTAAAGAGCCACCTTTGAGCTACGAATGTACATTTTCACTTTGGATCTTATCCCACACAACCTCCTCCCTCCATTTGTGACACTTAGAATCAATTGAGGGTATGGTTTATGATGGAGCCCTTCCCACGACACAGGGAAACTTTCTGTCAGTGTCATTCATACTTCATTAGGAAAATATCTGAAACAGTCCCAAAAAAGTAGGGGGGAGAAGACGGTCATAGATTGTCATCTGGACTCGGGAACCAGGATATAACTGGAGAAAACATCCCAAACCATATGGAATAGGAACAGTCAAATAGGAGCAGTCAAATTTGCCCAGGTTGAATCACTTCAGTGACATTGAGTAAGGGGCATTCCCATGGGCAATCTGTTACCAAGCATTGGCATTTCTCTCCCAAAATCCTGCTTCATGAGCCTGGCATGGTAATGTTTTAAAGTCAAATCAAATCAAAAACTTTATTACGGTCACAGACCAGCACAAAGCGGGCACAAACGCCCTAAGAGGAGAAGGACAACTCTCCAGTAAACAGTTATTTAAAATCAGACTAGAAATCAATATAGAAATATATTTTAATTTTAAAGTCAGATCAGCCACTTGGGTTTACTTTAGAGCAGCGGGATCTGAGGGGAAAGTCAGGTTTCCCCTCAAGTGGTGTCTGCTGTAAGACCATCTGCTTAGATCTACTCTAGAGTAGAAGGATCCGAGGTGAAAGTCAGGTTTTCCCTAGAATAGTGTCATATTTTAGGTCAGCTGCTTAGTTTTACTCTAGAGTAGCAGGATTGGAGGGGAAAATCAAATATCCCATAATCTTTCCCCCCAAGGGTTTTTCTTTTAAAAATAGACTACACAGGCTCGTGAGATAAATCTGAAAACTGATAATTTCAATAAAACTGATAAGAAAAGACACAATGTGAAGAGAAATGAGAAATGGAAGGATGTCATCTTTATAATGCTATAAGATATAATGCCATGGTAATTGGATGCTTCCCCCACTCCTCCCCAGTGGGATACAGTGCTTAGATTCCAAAAGCCTTTCTACTGGGAGAAATAAAGGGATTGCTCGAGCATTTCTAATATTTTTGTTGGCCTTTTTGAACTTTTTTTTGGTTAAAGTTACATTTGTGCAGAAAACCCCCATCCAATCAGATTGTGTAGAAAAACCTACTAAAACATAGGAAAACCATCTAAACAAATTTTCACGAAAGTTTCATAATGTGTTAAGACACCCTTTTTTTTGGTAAGGATGAGAAAATTAGTGAATAATCATACTCCTTGAGTGATAGTGGAATACAGAAATAATAATAGGAGTTCTAAAAAACTGTTACATTAATGAATTAATTGAAACGAACTGAGTTGTTTGGGTGAATATCAAGGAGTGGTCCAGCAAGTCTCAAAGTAGAAAGGTTGGAGAAATTCTAATTTCCACCAATAATGCAAAAACGGGTTTTAAAACCATTAATCTTTCACAACACACATCTCATGTCATTCTGGAGAGACTCTTGACCTTCAGGAGTGATTTTGGTAGGTGATTAAATGCACCAGATCCTACAATGGAGAATCATAAAAGTCCCACTGACCAAGTGTAATGGCAATTGTCTTGATCTCACCCAATATATAATAAGATGCATGCTTCTGTTTTTTTCCTACATGCTGAATTTTATTTGCTTTGGAACATATTAATTAAAAACTTTGTTCTATCTTTTTTTAAAGGTTTACATTACTGTTGATGGTTCAAAGAAGGTTGTAGAGTATGTTGCACAATCCACCCAAGGGCACTCCCTGCGCTACACTTTCAAAAGCCATGAAATACATTCAGTCTTTGATCGGCAATGGCACAAACTCAGCATCAGCGTACAACCGAGGATGGTTTCCCTGTATGTGGACTGCAGTTTAATTGAGCACAGGCAGACTGATGAAATAGCTACTGCTGACTTCCAAGGGAAGATTCTTATTGCTACCCGCTATTTAGATGGCAAGCCTGTAGACGTAAGTGGCATTGTGAAAACATTTTTCAATAACATAGAAAATATAGATTGGATCCAGACTCACCATGAGTGGGATGTCAATGGCCACTTTGTTAGAGAAAGGGAGCAGACATTTCCCTTCCAATTTTCCCACTGTACCATCCAGAAAAGATGCCATGGAACTGCTATGGAAGAACCTCCTGAAAAGTGTGAGAAGTAATACAAAAGGAAATGTGGTTAAAATTACTTCCGTCCAATATGAGTCTCCAATGAATTAGAGTTGCTTCTGGAAGTAGAATTGCTGGATCCCTTTTGTAAACTCATAGCAAGATTTTGCAAAACAATATGTGCAATCATCATGTACAATGACCTTGGAAATAACAGAACAGGAGTATGGATCATGAAGTTCTCAAGATACAAGTCCCAGTAGTCATAGCTAGAGTAGTTAGTGGTGGAGAATGCTGGGAATTACAGACAAGTAATTCTGCCATCATGATTCCCACTGCACTCACCTGTCCTAAATTGGCAGACATAGTCCTGATTAATTTTCTGTTGTCCCATTTATTTGATTTCTTTTTAAATGTCCAAGTACCTCTCCTATCTTCCCCCGTTCCCTCTTCATCCATTTTGTTCCAAATAGTAAAAATTGAGTTCAATATGCAGAAGTAGTTTGGAGGAGTTCTGCAAAAGGCTGTGATTAAATAAAAGTCAGTTATAAATTTAATAATTTTATTTAGGTGCTCCCTGAGACCTAAAAAATATTATAAGGTTTCCTCTAGAGCAGTGTTTCCCAACCTTTTTTGAGCCGCGGCACATTTTTTACATTTACAAAATCCTGGGGCACACCACCAACCAAAATGACACAAAATGGCACTGGCACGGTGATACATATAGTTAATATGTTTCTAAATGTATTTATACACTCAGTGTGAAACCTGGGCCTGTTTCGATGAACACAACATAGATATCCTGGCAGGAATGGCAGAAAGACACACATGAAGGTCTTGCTCAACAGCTGGGAGTTATAGTTCACCCGCAATCAAAGAGTATTCTGAACTCCACCAAAGATGGAATGGAATTAAACTTCCCACACAGAACTACCATAACCAAGAGAAAATACTATAAGAGTTTGATGGGCATTGACCTTTAGTTTTGGAGTTGTAGTTCACCTATATCCAGAGAGCACTGTGGAGGGGAGGGAGGAAGACGTGGGGCGAGTCTGCGCAGTAGCGCCCACATGGGTCACGTCTTCCTCCCTCCCCCCTCCAGCAGAAGCGGCAGCGTGAGCAAAGTGAGGCAAAGCAAGCAGAGCGAGGCTGGGAAGAAGGGAGCCCGAGTGGAGATGAAAACTGTTTGGCAGGAGAGGGAAGAAAGGGTATTGGAGGTTACAATTTCCCACGGCACACCTGATGATCGCTCATGGCACACTGGTTGGGAACCACTGCTCTAGAGTAAAAAGGTTGAGAAAAGCTGATATACATTGTATGGTTTACATTTGCAGAGTGCTTACAAAACTTGCAAAAAGCATTTTCAGCATCATGTTGTAAAAGATATTTCAAAACAATTTTTTTTATTCTACTCTGCTTAATGCACATATATCTGAAGCACTTTTCATGTGTGGTGAATGTTTTGGTTTAATAGTGAACCCATACCCCCATGCCACATGCACGTACACACACAAAAACATGTATTTCTTATGTGTTGGCCCATCCTTTCCATATGTGTAGGTTTAATTCCAGTCATTTCATGGGAGGGAAAGTATTCCCACCCAGGGCTCTTAACATTGTCACATTCCTTTTGTTTCCCAAGCCCTTTTCCTCTGTCCACATGCCATCAGTGACTCTTTTCCATCTGGTTTTTTTCTCTTGAGCTAACAAATGTATCACAAAACAGTTAGCATTTATAGACCTTTTTTCTACAGCTAGCAAACACTTGCTATTTGAGTGATGGGAGTGAAAGATTATTTTGCCAGCTATTTTTCATCAAGGAGGATAAAATAAGTTCAGATCTAGTTCAATGTATTTCCAATAAGCCAGCCACAAATGTAAAAGAAATTATATACCTCTTGCTGCAGAGGTGATTCCGTTCAAATACTAAGCAAACATCTTAGCATTTTATTTGTATGCATGTAATTTACTTTGCACTAAATATTTTCCTGCATCAATCCCAACCTTAAAAAAACTGTTAGAGTAAAAAATACACTTCTTCACAAACCCTACACTTTGTTCTCCTTACCTTCTGTCTTTTCCTGGAATAATAATAATAGCTACTACTACTACTACTTTATTTTTGTATCCCACCTCCATCTTCCCAAAGGGACTCAAGGCAGCTTACGTGGGGACAAGCCTGATCAACATAGTTAAAATATAACACATTGAAATTCATAAAACAGCATCATAAGCAACATAAAACAAACAGATACATATCTGTTTATCATAAGTGATAATGGCCAGCAGACATCCAAGTAGGAAGCAGAATGATACCACAGAGCTATGTAGCCCATTGGATTTGGTTCTACAATTATACAGTATAGCTAAAGCTAAATGAAATCAATTCAGTATGTATTCAGTATGAATCGGCTAATGGATGATATCTATATATGGTCAGTGTAGAAGCCTGTTGTTAATGGGCAGACATGACAATGCTATGTGGTAGGTCAGATGAGATGATTACATCATTAAGAATAAACAAAGCAAATTGAGGAAGAAAAAGAAGATAGCAAAACGAGTATAATTTTCACAGGCGTTGTTGAAAAATGACAATACTGCTAGATTACATGTTTTAAAAGTTATGGCCACAGTTCAGAACAAGATTAGGCAGATGTAAATAGTGAAAGCTATTAAACTCTGTGTTGAATGTGGCCAGGGCAGTTTCAGGTGTTTTAGTATTGCCTGTCTTACACAGCTGATAACATCCATGTGTTCACTAAACAGATTGAACTTGGTCACATGATCTTGTATTGCAATCCCAGTCTTGCGGATCAGGAGACTTGCTGTGAAGTATCTGAGAATATGGTAAGAATAAAAATTGATACCATCTTTTTTCACTAGTCCTTTAGATTTTAAAGGAATGACCATAATGAGTTATTGATACAATCCATAACCAAGCCCAGGGGTGTGTGTGTGTGTGTGTGATGATATGTTAGGTTACAGATGGCCTCAATATGCCATTGCTTTCACTCTGTTTAAATATAAATCCCCAAGTTCAGCTTCTTTGCCCATATAGGCATGTAAATAAATTGTTCAGTATTATTGAAATACTCTGTTCTTTGAAATAGAAGCTTGGGGCTCTTCCACACAACCCTATATCCCAGAATATCTAGGCGGAAAATCCAGCAATATCTGCTTTGAACTGGGTTATCTGAATCCACACTCAGATAATGTGGGATTTTCTGCCTTGATATTCTGGGATACAGGGCTGTGTGGAAGGGCCCTAAGATTACCATGTGTTCTTATGTTGAACTCAAGTATATGTTGAGGACATGTTTTGAGACCAAAATTATGGATTTTGATATGATATGTAGGTAAGCCAAAGGTCAGTCTGTGGAGAGGAGAGAAAAACCAATGCTATTTCAGGGCCCAATGTCTCTTGGGTGTCCCTGCCATTTCCCTACCCAGGCATTCACATTGGCAAGATGCAGAGCTGCAGTGGAGAAAGAGTAAAAGGGATAGATACTTCTTTTAGGTTCTCCTGGAATAAGTTCTTCCCCTATCCACACTATACAAATAATTGCATGGTTCCTTTTTTGATGATTTAAGGTAATGTACTCACATTGGCCCATAGATAAACTGCCTCACCATTTTCTCACCTTGGCATTTATTTATTTATTTGTTTATTTATTTATTTATTTATTTATTTGCAGTATTTCTATTCTGCCCACACAACATTCAAACACAGAGGCCAGGCATGTAGCCAGGGGGGCTAGGGGCTTCAGACCCCCCGAGGACTCATTATTTAAACTGAGCAGATTACAGTGCATTATATCCCACATTAATGGGGTTATTGGGATAACATTCAAAAGTGCCATAGACACACAACATATATAGACAAACACAGAGGCAATTTAATATTCCAGCTTCATGAGGGTATGCTTGAATTCCAGCCACTGGGGGAGCTGTCGCTTCACCGTCCACTTGTGACAGCGAGTCCTTTGATGGAGTACTTCCTCATTCTTTCATCCTCATTCTTTCGCCCGTTGTAAATTAGTTAAATTAGCCTTCCCGCATAAGCGGTACCTAAATTTCCGACTTGACAGATGCAAGGTACATTATTAACTACACTTACGAAATTAAAAAAGAGCCACCCCTTCCTTGATTAGAATGGTGAAAAATGAGACCTTAGTCTGTCTCAAGAGAACTTAAAAGAAGCACTGACCCCTTGTACTTTCTGCACTCTTTTGGGGGGAAATGCCAAAGAGTTCTGCTGCTGCATCATTTTCCCACCCAGGCATTCAAAAAGGCCAGAAGTGGCACCAGACTGGAGACAGTAAAGAAGGTCAATAGTCCTAGGATGGACTGGGGTCTCACCTTCACTACTTTTTAAAAAAGTAGGAGATTGTTCCTTATTTTGATGAGAGTTAAGGTGCAGCTCATACATTCACCCAAACTGTATAGGCTGAGTTTTTAAATAACTTATTCATCAGTAAGTGCCATTGAACTTAGGGAGGTTATCACTCCTGTGGTGAAAGACCATTGAAGATGCTTCCTATCCCAAAGGAAGTTACTGATGAATTATTTGTAAAAAAACAAAACAAAAAAACGTTCCAGGCTGTTTACCATCAAGAGAACAGGAAAGGCATGTAATACCTCAAAGGCAAAGATGCTCTTGTCCTGCTGTAACCGCTATTTTCCTGTCTTTTGTGATAAACTACTTTACAGTAAGTTCCATAGCTTTGCTTTGCAATTCACTAGTAAGTTTTTAAATCTTTCCCTGATGTTTAACTCAGTTTAGTATTTTGTCTATGTTTGCATCAACAAAGTGAAAATTATACATTTTGTGCACTTGATGAAGTTAAGTGACATCTGAATAATATATGATTTCAGTGTTCTTTGAAAGAAAGCTTGAAAACGACTACAGTGTCACCATCAACCGCTCATGTTGGTGAAATACATGCACTTCCCATGATGGAAAAAAAACCTGAAGAAAAATGTTTTTGCCATCCAAATAAGGTATATGAATCATTTCTTTATACCCAGCCTTTGTGTGACCAGTTAAGGTTGGGGTGCATCAACACTGTAGTATTTACATCACCATATAATAGCCATGACTCAGTATTATGGAATCATGAGACTTGTGATTTGAAAAGGTTTTTAGCTTTCTCTCTCAAAAAGTGCTGGTTCCTCACCAAACTTTAAATCCCAAAATTCCATAGCATTCAGCTATGGCTGTTAGTGCTGCCAAGTTGCATTAATTCTATAGTGAAGATATGCACTTTTGGTGCTGCTTTGAATACATGGTTGTTTCTTGTCCCCCCCTCCCCCCTCCATCTTCTCCTGGGGCATCTCCTTCCTAGGAGCCACTGGTGCCCTTTGTGTTTTGGCACTTGTTGGGTGCTCAGCCAATCAGGGCCAGACTCAGCCCTGCACCCTATTTGCCGCCACTGTTTTGATCTGCAGCCGATCCAGGAGAGGCACGCCAGCCCTCAGACCAGGGCCTTCAAGCTACCAGTCCTTCCAACCACAAATAATGGGGATGAGTGCTGAGAGTAGTTATCCAATTGCAAATGGAGGGTTGGCTGTTACCTTGCACAAGAGAACATTATGCTGTTTCTACTGACTTTTCATATTTAAACAGGCTAAGAAGGCTTCATTCTATACCTATTGTTATTACTGCTGTATTAAGGGCACATTAGAGAATGAATTAGTTTGGAAAGGCTATGGTAATTATGTGTTTTTAAAAATGCTACAGAGCCAAGACAGATGTACAGCCTTGATGAAACAAACTTTGCTACTTAGAAACTCAGGGTTCTGCTGTCAAACCTTTATGTCAGCATGAATGTTCAGCTTTAAGAAAGATTAGATAATTCTACCAAAGAGGCAAATACTATAATAAAGGATTGTTTGAACTGCTTCATGTTGATTGGATAAATGTCACTCCAAGGTTTCCTGCAGAGATGAATCTTCTGAACAGTATGAATGATTGGATCTTGAAATAGATAGTTTGAGAACCTGCACAGTGTGTGATGGCCCTTATCTCATTGTCATGTGAAACACAAGACCTGGGTTATGGTGTAAATATAACTGGTGCACTGGAACAAAGGGAACAGAGTTAAATTCAGCACATGTGGCTCCAGCCAGTATAGCTAATGATAAAAAATGCTGGGAGTTTATGTCCACATATGGAGGGCCATATGTATTCCCATCCTTAATATATAAGACAGAAGGGTCTGAAACAGCACCACTGTAGCAACCTTTAAATCAGGCATACAGTTTTTTTCTGGCCTCATTAGCAGTTATCGGCTCCCTAAATTAAAATCTAGCCACTTCTGCTGTAATTTAAAGATGAATGAGGTAAAATATAGATACACTAAGCATAGACAGACATGTTTGCACGTATGCTCATATGTAAAAAAATAAACAAATGGGAAGATTTCAAGGAAATGGCTGGGTTCTGTGCATGTTTGTCATCATAACAGAAATCAGTTGTGAATCATTGCCTGGTATAGTTCAGAGAAACTGTCTGATTTCCTAAGGTGATCAGCTGGACTTACGAACTAGCCTGCTGGCAAGACTGTTTTAGGACTGCCAATTAAAATGTGTTTTTTTAATGAACATGGTAAATAGCAAGAATACGCTCTTAGAAATGGCCAAAACCTATGTGTTAACCTGGGAAGGACTTGAGGGATTTTTCAACTCCCATCTTCTCTCCAACATCAGTTTCAAATTTATTTTTGTGCCCCTCTAAAAAAGAAAATGACAAAGTATTGGAATTTTTTAGAACTGGAAGGATTAGTACAGACCCCATTTGTGCTGTGTGTATCTGTTTCCATCAGGCTTAAGCACTAGCAGTAATATAACACACAATGGTAAGCAATTCAGTTGACTGCAAGGGCCAAAACAAAGGGATTGAATGGTAATATTGAAATAATAATGCTATGGACATCATTAAGCATCACTCTAAATGATATGTGTTCTTCTTCATTATACTGACCTATTGTCAGACAGTAGAGATTATTGTTGTCATGTGCCATCAGGTCATTTTCGACTTGTGGCAACCCTAAAGCAAATTTGAGATGGTGGAAGTGAAATCCTATTTGATGAATCCTCTAAAAAAAGAACACTGCCACACAGGACTAATTATTTCAAAACAATTGCATAGGAATTAAGAGAGGTTCCTCTTTATATGGAGAAATAACCTTTGTGACAGTGGCAGCCTTTACACCTCTCCTAGTCTTCAAGTAAGACAACTTCTTGCATGACTAAGAACACAGTCTTTTAGTACATTAGGTTGATATAGCTTTGTATGGGCAATTTTGATTGATGTAGCTGTCCACAGTTTAAGAGAAGACTCTTTTTCTAGCTCTTCTTGTGGTTCCCCCATTCAAGGCCTAACCAGATTCAAACCTGTTTACCTTCCAAAATGAGGTGGCATTGGATGTGTTTCAAAGTGATGACATTGTGTTAAGATAATCATTAGTAATAGCTGTAATACATAGGAGCCGTTCTAAGAAAGAGACAAAAAAAGAATGGGACAACAGTGGAGATTGTTGTAATAGCTGCTGATACCCAGTCATGACCTCCTTCTCCAACAACATAGGCATTGGTTGACCTAGAATTAAACAAGACTGAAAGAACAAAATAATTGAGCTTCTCTGCTTTTGTGAATTGCATGTGGATGGGCAATAGTACCAAGTTGAAGGAGGCACGGTGCCTGCAAGTGCCCAGGGCCACCCTTTAAAGAGGTGCTGGGCAGTGGAAAAGACTTGCCCTTGGCCAATCAGGAGGCCTGGGCAGGGCCGGCTGCTGGTTGGCCAGCTGGGCAACTGGTGGGAAAAACACCACAGCGCAGGGGGCTTCTGGGAAGCAGAAGCTCCCGCCACCATTTTGTCTGGCGGGAGAATACCCCGCCGCAAGGAGCCAGTAAGTCAGGTAATGCATTTTCCTCTAAAATCTATCTCAGATATATTGTGCTCTGGCCTTGTAAGGCAGGGGAACATGTGGCCTTCCAGATCTTGGACTACATATCCCCAGTTTAGCCATCATAGCCATCAGTGAATGTGTTAGGAGTTGCAGTCCAATATCTGGAAGGCCATGTGATTCCCATTCCTACATCACAGAATATTACATTTTATTTTCTTTATTTCTGGTACTTAATATTCCAAAATGAATCATTATCATTTTTTAAATATTATCATTTTATTTTAAACAGGGAGAAGTAGGATTGCCAGGTGTATCAGGTTTGCCAGGCCAAAAAGGGGAAAAGGTAAGACATTAAATTGTATAAAATGTCACTGTCAATGCTAGACTCTCCTTGTGTTCTACTCTACAGTTCTCTAGTTCCGATGAATTTTAGAAAATCTGGGGGGAAATAATCCCGTTTACTTTACATCTTTAGTTTTATATGAAATATTTGAAATGAAATGATTCATGTGTTTTCCTCTAGCACTATTTCTAGCTCTGTAATCAAATCAGGATCAAATGGTTTGAGTCCCATGTATTTGAAAAACTTTTTAAATATGTGTGATCATTTACTTATTGATCTTATTGGTGGGTTCCCATCTCTATGTATTTCCATCTTCACACAAAGTTAGACCTCTATGGTAATCAAGGGTTTTTATTTTATTGTGTTTATTTTCCTGTAATGTGCAATTGTGTGAAGTATATGACAGACCATCAACAATACTCTTATATTTATGGCCTAAAGGAATTAGATTTTACAGGAGTTTTTCCATTATGAATGTTTAATTTTATGTTGTGTGTCATTCGTTTAAGGGTTTGGGGTTGATAATAGTTATAATGTATTAATTTCATACATGCTGGGGTGTATGATCGTATTTTATGTTATGTAACTTTATGTCACGATCACGGACTTACCGGCCCCTTAAACACACACACGGAGACGTACTGAAGGCTAACTACTTTATTGAATATAAAAACAGTTCCAAACGAATATAGTCCATAGAATATAAGATAGTCCAAAAGGCTTGAAGTATCAAAGTTCCAAATATCGTAGCAAATAGGCAAAAAAGCTGGGCAAGGCTCCACAAATCAATGCGGATCAGGAAACAGGGCAAGGCTCCGCAAATCAATGCGGATCAGGAAACAGGGCAAGGCTCCGCAACCAATGCGGATCAGGAACAAGGCAAGGCAAGGCAAGGCTTGATGACCACGGCTAGCTTGTGGTTCCACTCCGCTTCACGCCTATTCAAGTCAGACGTGGCCGGAGAACTGAGGATCCGTTCCCACGAATCCTATACTTAATCCTTCGGCCGAGGTCCCCGACGCTCTAGGCTTCTTCGTCTCCAATCCCTACTCACGGACCTCGGCCGGTCTAGGGCCTGGGACCAATCCCTCCTGCTAGACTCGATGTTCCGTCTTCTATCAAAGGTTCGACCTTGTCTCTCGGCAGCTGTGTTGCTATCTCCCTGAGAGCTTTCCTCCCTAGCCGTTTCCCATACGCCTTCTTCCATATCTTCCTCAGGAGGCTCCTGGGAAGATCTCCCTCCCGGATGTTCATAGCTCCCCGAATCGGAATCTAACTGCACCTGGTTATCTGAATCCTCCCTAGGACCAAAACACATTTCTTCCCAGGCCAAGCTCTCTGTGGGCGAAAGAGGCCCTTGCGGGGAAAGCTGCCCTTCACCCCAGTCATCTAGCTCATCCTCTGAATCCTGTTCTAGCACCGCTGGTTCTAATGCTAATGGGACCCCAGGTCCTGTCCCCTGCCCACCAGGCACAAACGAGAACTGCTGTGCTACACTTTTTAAACTTTATTTTCTGTGTGCTGCTTTGAATCCTAACTCTAATATGTTTTCATCACCTTCTAAAAACTACTCTGGTTAGTAAAATTTTTGATGGTTTGACTTCTGAAAATTCATTGATCTAGTACTACTACTATTTGTAATTCAGAGGTGATTCTGCTGCTGATTTTCTTTAGTCCGAGTTGTGACATGTTACATTTTTTTTTTAAAAAAAACAAAATGCTAAAACTAGATAGTTTTTCCAGTTTATATGTATCTTTTAATATTTTATATTACATAAAGTAGATTCCAGGCCCACTGGTGGCACAGCAGGTTAAACAGCTGAGCTACTCCTGCTGTTAGGCTCAGCTTCTGCCAACCTAGCAATTTGAAAATATGTAAATGTGAGTAGATCAATAGGTACCGCTTCTGTGGGAGGGTAACAGTGCTCCATGCAATCATGCTGACAACATGACCTTGGAGGTGTCTACAGACAATGCAGCTCTTTGGCTTAGAAATGGAGATGAGCACCACCACCCCAGAGTCAGACACAACTAGACTTAATGTCAGTGAAAATCTTTACCTTTACTTTTAAAGTAGATTCCAGTTCCTATTGGAGACTTAAATTGGTCTTAAGTGTCTGATATTTCCAGGCAGTCCACCTACTTGCTCTATCAATAGCCGTGTGCTACGCTGTCAATGGGACAAGAAGGGGCATCTGAAACCCAAAGGGAACATGTATGTACAATGGGATGGGACTATACAAACTAATCAAGAAGGTGGGAAAGATGTATCCTACAAACAGAGGGATGTTAGAAGAGGAAGGGTGTGGGAAGAAGGCACAGAGAGCCTGAGATCACATGTGATTCCACACATAAACTGGCTTTTGAAAGGTCAACTTTCAAATGACTGCAGTTGGGTAGGCATTTTCCCATCACCTATTTATTGATGAGTAGTTTGTGCATCTCATTCATACCTACAGCCCTCATTTTGTTACTTATGCCTCCTAATTTCATCATCATATTCCAGCTGTGTTTCATTTTTTATCAGCCTCTTACTAGTCCCAGAACCAAAATTAAGTTTGCAAATCAGTTTTCCAGAGCTGATATTTTATGTGTTCACCACATGCCCGTTTGAAGCATTTAAAGGGCCCTTCTATGCGTCCCCTTGTGTCTTGTTTTTAGACAGTTTCGTATTTATCTACAAAATTACCTTGTAGGCCATGTTTTCCAATTTAAGTCATGATCTCCCATATGACACAATATCAAGTGCTTTGCTAAAATGTGAAAAGACTAAACTGACAGATTTTCCCTTGTCCAGAAAACCAATTATCTCCTCCAGATTAGTTTGACATATCCTACCTTGCAAAGACCTTTGCTATGTTCCTTCTTGATTGACCCTTCCTCCTTGTATTTTTACCTTCATTATTTCCTGTGGGAGGATAAGTTTAACTGATGTGAGCAAGTAAAACAAACCAAAAACATGACAGTTAACACAGCACACTGGCACCAAAAAGTAATACACACCCACTTAGAAAGAAGCCCAGTTGCTTATTTATGAAACTTAGCAGCATTTTTTAAAAGTGTGTAGAAATGTAGGCATAGAGATCTGGTCTGTACTTACAACAGAATTAAATGGCAAAATAAATAGCACAACCCCACACTGCAGGTAAGGCTTCATTTTTGAGGCTGGTGCGTAGTTTCAGACTTGAGTGTCATCAGTACACTGATGACACCCAGCTTGTTCTGAGGATGGAGGGTCAGCCAGACTCCGTACCTGATAATTTCCATCAGTCCCTTTATGCTGTTACTGGATGGTTGCGTGCCAGCCAGCTGAGGGTGAATCCAGCGAAGACGGAGATCCTATAGCTGGGTCACCCTGGTGGGGGGAAGGTCCGGCTGACTACCCTGGACAGAGAAGCACTACGCCCGTCATTCTTCAGTAAAGAGTCTGGGAGTCGTATTAGACCTGCTGCTGACAATGGAGGCCCAGGTCCACAGATCCACATTTTTCCATCTGCGGCAGGCTAGGCGGCTTGCGCCTTACCTAACCAAAGGAGACTGGCTATGGTGATCCAGGCAACGGTCATCTTCAAGACTGGACTACTGTAACGCCTTCTACATTGGCCTTCCTTTGTCTGTGATCCGGAAGCTTAAGCTAGTGCAAAATGCTGCCGCTCAACTTCTCGTCGGGGAGCCGGCGAGATGTCGCATTACTCCAATCTTGCAGCAATTGCACTGGCTACCGACTGAGCACCGGATTACTGTCAAAGTGCTGGTTTTAACCTTTAAGGCCTTATATGGTCTAGGGCTGGTGTACCTGAGGGCCCGCCTTACCTCCTACAAACCCCAGATATCACTTCGGTCAGAAGACCTAAACCTGCTTGAAGTCCCGAATATCCCGACTTACCATCTATCGTCCACTAGGCACAGAGCTTTCACGATCGCGGCACCAAATTTGTGGAATGCCTTGCTGGAAGAAATGTGAGCTATTCGAGATCTGCCTTCCTTTAGGAGGGCATGCAAAACATTTCTTTTCTAGCAGGCATCTGGACTCTGATGATTGAGACTCTGCTACTTGCGTTTTTGTTATTTTAACTGCACTGTATGTACACTGTGTTTTTTGGATGTTGTAAACCACTCCGAGCCTTCGGGGAGTGGCGGTATACAAGTCAGAATAATAAATAAATAAATAAATAAATTTGAACATTCACCTTATATTAAAGATTAAGAATAGAAAATAGTCCAGAAGGCAACATATTGGGAGAGAATCCTTCATCTTGAAAGTCTAGTAGTCTGGTACAAGGTTAGGAATGCAAAGGATCTATCCTCTTCTTGACTGCATATGTTAAGTTTATTTTCTTTGAGGACTTTTCCATCTGAATGAAACTTTATTTAGATAAGCAGGTAACTTAGACTTGACAATGAACTTAAGACAGTCTCAGAAAATTCACTGTCATGCCGCTTTTTCATTTTTAATGTTCCAGTAGTCCTCCTCCCTCTTTCTCACATTTTCTTCAGCTTATATCAATTGTTACAAACTGAGTTCAAAATGCAAAATGTCTAGGATAAAATGACTTTAAATGACAGATCACAAGAAGTTATAGTATGTTAGAAGGCAAGATAGTATGTTTACTTCCACTTGGTCCCCTGTTAGTGTAAAAAGGAGACACTCTCTTCACCTCCTGCTTTATAAATAAATGTACAGGAGAGTCCATTTTCCATGTTGTCTTCGAGTTAGCCTTGACATAAAAGGAAAAAGACAATGGTTCTCAACTGTGGGTCCCCAGGCGATTTTGCCTACAACTCCCAGAAATCCCAGCCAGTTTGCCAGCTGTTAGGAGTTCTGGGAGTTGAAGGCCAAAACATCTGGGGATCCACAGATTGAGAACCACTGTAATACAATAGCATTGGTTTGGTAACATAAATAGAGTTATGAGCCCCAGGCATCAAAAGCAATGAGAAAATGGCAGCCATCTCATTGAGCTTTTCTAAACAGCTAACATTCAGATGGGTCTTCTTCTAATTAAAAGGAAAAGTCATGCTGTGCATTCTTCTTTTCCTTTTATAAATTGTTTATCTTTAACATAAACCATCAAACTCACAATGCACATTCAAAAAAGGAAGAAAAAATGAAAAATGTGACTAAAATTAAAACACAATATTAAAACATGAAACACTAATTAACTGACACACAAAAGAGCTCTGACTCTTCAATCCAAACTGTAATAAAAGAAAGCCAAACAGAAAAAAAGATATTCCGCCAGTACATCTCCAACAAATAATCCTGGTAATTACTAATAATTGCAACCATAGATTTTTATGTTGAAGATTTAATATTGCTCAAAAAGTGCATAAACAGTTTCCATTCCTTCAACAACAACAACAAAAATGCTTCAGTTGACTTAGCTTTTAAAAACCATGTTAATTTGGCAATTTGGATTAACTCTGAAACCTTAACAATCTATTCATCCATTAGTGGCACTTCCGTCTGCTTCCAAGTTTGATCATACAATATTCTTGCTGCTGATATCATGCACTGAAGAGGTAACTCATAGTATTTACCATCCAATTTTTTATCCACCGTACCCAAGAGAAATTTTTTTTGGTGACATTGCAAAATTTACTTTAATTGTTCTATGGATTAACATATCAATCTTAGAGTTCAATTCTCTAAGATTAGACTATGTGACACCATCTAGTAACTTAACTGATTTTCTACATACATATTTTAACTATACTCATGATTAAACTTGGCAACATGCTGCTGGGCCTTTGCAAGGCCTTTGCAAGAAATCAGAAAGAGCCAACTGGTGATCTAAACATTACTAGAAATAAGAGGGATATTTAAAAATATTTGAAAACATGGTTGAAAAAACATGCTTGTGGAGTGTCTGGGAACCATAAGAAGACAAATGCTATTCTGACAAGAATTTTCACAGTCAAGAGCTTATTCTACATAAAATTAATTCTTTTTAATATAGGGAACAACATTTTCTGTATAGGAAGTATATAAATGTTTTCTGCACAAAAACGTGCAAATTTGGTGCAGAATCATTCCTCAGTTACAATATTTTCTGCTCTTTCCTGCATAATTTACATTCATGCAAGACTTACTTGCTTCCAGAGCAATGTGCCTTTTGCATATAATTCCTAAAATGTAAGTATTGTGACACAACCAGTTATTATAAGTTAATATTCATGGGAATATAATATTCTCTTTATACAATCTGAAGTCTTCTTCAGTCTACACAATGTTGCTTTGGATACATAGAGGGAATTCTCTATGGAGCTGTAATCACATGGACTTTACCAACTAACTTCGTCCCTGCCACCATGTCCCATACCAACCTCATGAACCTTGCAATCGGGGCATGTTTGTAAAGGCACACCTTTTGAGAGTTTATCTGCTGTCTCTGTGACTTGGAAGCTGGATCGTGTCAAAGAAGGCAGGGAATGTACATGTATAGAAGAATTTGCTTTCTGTAGGTCAGGGAAATATTTCATAACACTTGTAGTATTCCCATGTTCACAGATAAAATCCATCACAAGGACATCTTGATTATTTCCAGGCCAATGTCCACAGAATGGAAAAGCATTCACTTACTGTAGACTGAAAACATGGTTGGGTAATTTTTTTTTTAAAAAAGAATTACATCTGAAATACAATTCAGGAGTCAATAGTTGCTCCCCTAGTTTTTTTTAAAATCTAAGACAAACAGCCCAGCACACATGCATACATTCTTCCCCCTTTGTGGCATTATAGGAAAAATATTTGAACTTGTAGGAGTGAATAGCCATATCTGAAAACACCAACAATGTGAGCGCAAAACCATAACTAGCTATTACCTTGTGTTTTAAATAGCCTGCTATTTTTGCTGACAAGGAAAAAAACTAGAAAAATGCACAAAAACCCCCAAAAAAATGAAAAGAGAAGAAAAGATACCAAAATATAAAAGTGACTCCTCGCCTTTTTTCAGCAATTGTTTAAATATATAACCAATTTATGTCACTCATCTAATGCAACAATAAGTCTCTCTATAAAATCTAGCTACGAATAAACTAAAAACTTACCAAAACATATACTTTTTATATTAAATAAGTCAATAAAAGGTTAGAGATTTTTTCACATAACATTGTTAGTCTTATAGGTCAAAGGCTTATGCTAACTGACTCCGCTTCTTTTAACAAGCAACTTATCATAATAAAAACATGTCAAATAATAAACTCTTTTTTTTAACAGTGAGGCACGCTTCCTAACTTTTTATAACAATATCTCCTTGTCTTCCAACTTGTCACCCAACATTACAAATAATACCTCTTTTAGATATCTACAGTTCTAGCATAGATACAAACAGGGCCAGCCCTAGGTAATTTTCAAATGTAAGCAGGGGTGCCTCAAGATTGCCCCTCAGGGATTTTGCGCTATACACAAATGCGTAACTTGCCTATTGTTTCAGCCACCCCTCAATTTAATGCAGTTCATCCACGCTGCTTGAGATTGGGCTCTGATGGGAGCTGTAAATAGTCTACAAATAACTGCTTTCCACCAGATTCGGAATTGTAGAACTGCCATCCGATTTGGAGCAGGGAAAGTGTGTGTGTGTGTGTGCGCGCGCACACACACACATACAGGGATCTAAACCGGCAGATATTTGTGTATCTGAAGGCTTTACCTTTCACTTTAAGGCATTGGTCTGAAGCCAGGGAGGAAAACGGCCACACTGATCATTCCATGCAGTTTCAAAATGGTTTCGCTGTGTGTGTGGATGGTTACATTGGAAAACCAGCTTGAAGCTGGGATGGGGTTTACACAAAGAGCAGAGCACTGATGCTCATGAAGGACTTGCTTTTGTAGAGATTTTGTTGCCTGACTTTGAAGTACGTATAATGCTCAGTGTGGATTGAGGCCCCTTCTACCACACTGCCATATCAAATACTGATGGTCTGCTTTGAACTGGATTATATGGCAGTGTAGAATCACATAATCCGGTTCAAATGAGATAATGCAAGTTATCTGATTTAATGATCTGGAACATGTGGCAGTGTAGAAGGGACCTGGGACACCTGGGACCTCAGCAACACTACCATATAAAATCCGGATCTATCTGCTTGAACTGGATTATATGTGTCTACACTGTCACAGATTCCAGCTCAAAGTAAATTAATTGGATTTCATATGGTAGTATATAGATGGGGACTGAGGGCCCTTCTACACAGCTATATAACCCAGAATATCAAGGCAGATAATACACAATATCTGCTTTGAACTGGATTATATGTGTCTACACTGTCACAAATTCCAGCTCAAAGCAAATTATTTGGATTTTATATGGTAGTATATAGATGGGGACTGAGGGCCCTTCCACACAGCCATATAACCCAGAATATTGAGGCAGACAATACATAGCTTTGAACTGAGTTATCTGAGTCCACATTGCCATATAACCCAGTTCAAAGCAGATAGCTTTATTCAGCTGTGTGGAATGGGGCTGAGTCAGGTTGGTTGGGATCTGGTTCAAGACTTCTCCTGTCCCCCTTTCCAACATCTTCTTCCCAAGTTTCACACTAGAGAATGAATCAACTTTAAATCCAGTTTCCGCCTCCTACAGAATTCTGGGGTTTGTAGTCTAGGGAGGAGCCTTTAACAGCTTCACTAAACTACAAACCCGAGAATTCTGCAGAAGGCAGACACCGGATTTTAAGTGGATTCATTCTCTAGTGTGTCAGTTCTAGAGTTCCCCACTAGCTAACGGGAGTGGGAGTCCTCCCAACAACTTTTGTCAGGACCTGACTTTGTCCTCAAATGGGAGAGAGAAGGGGAGACGAAGAGAATGAGAGTGAACCTGCCCTGCCTTTGCTTCTTTCTTCCTCTGTGTTGCTGCTGCTGTTCCTGCCCAATTTTGCCTCTCCTTTTCTTTCTCCCTGGCCAGAAAAGAAAGGTCGAAGGGGGAAATAGGATGACCGGTGATCTCAACGACCAAGCACATTTTGGGCCCCCAAAGCAATCAACCTGGAGTTGACCTGAGTGGGCCAAAGGGAGCCTTTACCTGTGGGAGGGGACAGGAAAGGGCAGGGATAACCCAGAGAAAAGCCTTGTTTTCCTTGCATTGCTTTCTTTGGGTGCTAAAATGAGAGATATCCCATTCTTTCCCATCCCTCTCCCTCTTCCAGCCCTCTTTTCCTCCTTCCTGGGAGAAAGCAGGAAAACCAACACAATGGGAACGATTAGCTTTTCACAGGGCCGGCCCTAGGTAATTTTCACGGGGGCACCCCTTGGAGATTTTGCACTATACGCAAATGTGTAACTCGCCCATTGCTTGAGCTGCCCCTAGATTCCAATCACAAGTTTATACAAAAGTATATAATTCTATATATATGGTAGTACTGCCAAACCACAAGCCTTATCTGGTTTTTTTGTATCAGCAAAGAGTGTATCCCTTAATAATAATGTCTTTGCAACAAGTACTTTCAATCTCTAGAAAAGAAACCAAAATATTTTCCTCAAACAAGAAGTTAAAAGAATTCAAACTTCCGGGTTTCACATTATTGCATCCTTTATTATTAAGGTGATTATATTAACATCAAATTAAACTTTTTGATTATGCAATATGATCTTTAAACTATTATTAGTTTCTCTTAGTTCAAAAAGGAGGTGATTCACCAAGCTAATAATGCAACTGCAGAATCAGCGATCCCTTTAAATCCCAAATGTTAAATGTAAAGTTAATTAAACAAAGCAAGGTGGTAGACTTTTTTCTCCTTGCAGATTTGCTTTCAGCAGTGTGAGTGTAATGGCATCCTGTACCCTTCCTCCAATCATCCTTGACCACTCAGACTCCCCCAGTCACAGCACAGCTAGCAAGGTTTCTGAGCACTTGTGTCTGATCTCCCAATGTCTCCTTTATCTTGGGAGATATTCATTGGCTAGAACTTGACTCCATCGTGGTGATTGTCACCACTGAAATTTCCCCCCCAGAGAGTCTTATGGAGGACTATGCTAAATCGGTCCCAAGATGGTTCCCACAGCCATCCAACTTCCATTGCGGT
Organism: Anolis apletophallus; assembly: GCA_030556195.1. Taxonomy (NCBI): domain Eukaryota; kingdom Metazoa; phylum Chordata; class Lepidosauria; order Squamata; family Anolidae; genus Anolis; species Anolis apletophallus. Next base: position 100,487,469 of record JARBWK010000003.1, read on the forward strand.
GGTGGGAAGGAGTCCCAAATACCCAGTGGCCCTGGACAGCCATCTTACCATCCCATCCTTGCTGCAGTCTCTAGCCATGATATGGGTCCTACTGGTCAGCCGTCACCTGTAGCGACATCAGGCATGGTGATGAGGGAGGGAGAGAGGAGAAATAGATCCCTCCTCACCCCCTTCCTTTCCTAATTGCCCCATTGCCCTGGCCAACATCACTGCAAGCATTGACCAACCAATTGGACTCATGTCCTAGCCAGAAACTTCTGTGACACTGAAAATGGGAGGGTACCATAAGTGCCATCCTATGTCCCCAGGCTGCCTGAACCGAGGCAACATGACTTGTCAGTGAAAACAGTTGCAACCAGTTTTACTTGGGCCCCCTATCAGGGGGTACTCCAGATTCTGGGCCAGAATTCAAAGTATCCCCTAACATTGGTTACCATGGCAAGGCCAGATTAGAAGCTTCATCACACTAGAGAAAAAAATCCACTTAAAATCCGGTTTCTGCCTCCTGCAGAATTCTGCAGGTTTGTAGTTTAGCAAGGAGCCTTTAACAGCTTCACTAAACTACAAAACCCAGAATTCTGCAGAAGGCAGACACCAGATTTTAAGTGGACCTTTTCCTCTGGTGAGAAGAAGTGGAAAGATGGGGAGATCATCCGGAGTTTCGGGGTACTGTGTCATCTGTACGCAGATGATGTCCAACTCTGTCACTCCTTCCCACCTGCTACTAAGGAGGGTGTTCAAGTCCTGAACTGGTGCTTGGCTGCTGTAACGGACTGGATGAGGGCAAACAAATTGAAATTAAATCCAGATGAGACAGAGGTCCTCCTGGTCAGTCGTAAGGCCGAACAGGGCATAGGGTTACAGCCTGTGCTTGATGGGGTTACACTCCCCCTAAAGGCGCAGATTCCCAGCTTGGGAGTGATCCTGGATTCATCACTGAGCCTGGAACCCCAGGTCTCGGCGGTGGCCGGGAGAGCTTTTGCACAGTTAAAACTTGTGTGCCAGCTGCACCCGTACCTTGGGAAGGCTGACTTGGTCACGGTGGTTCACACTCTGGTTACATCCCGAATAGACTACTGCAATGCTCTGTACGTGGGGTTGCCTCTGAAGACTGCTCGGAAGCTGCAATTAGTCCAACGCTTGGCAGCCAGGTTACTAACAGGAGCGAGGTACAGGGAGCACACAACTCCCTTGTTAAACCAGCTCTACTGGCTGGCAATTAGCACAATTCAAAGTGCTGGTTTTAACCTATAAATCCCTATATGTTTCTGGCCCAGTTTTACCTGTCTGAACGTGTTCTCCCCTACGAACCATCAAGGATGCTAAGATCTTCCGGAAAGGCCCTGCTCTCAGTTCCGCTACCTTCGCAAGCGCGTCTGGTGGGGACGAGAGACAGGGCCTTCTCTGTGGTGGCCCCTCGACTATGGAACTCTCTCCTGAGTGAGATCAGATCTGTTCCCTCCCTCCCTCCTGTCCTTCAGGAGGCTAGTAAAATCCTTGCTTTGGAAGGAAGCATTCCCAGAATAAAGACCGAGATTGAGTTAATGACCACATATTGGATTGAATTGAGGTTGATTTTATCTGGTGAGTTGGTTTTAATTGCATTTTAATGTTTTATCCATGTATTTTATTCATGCATTTTAATGTATATGTTTTGCATTGAATTTTTCTGTAAGGCCGGTCTGAGTCCCTCTTTGAGGTGAGAAGATCGGGATATAAAAGTTTTAAATAAATAAATAAATGGCCTTGCCCTGCATTATACCAGATCAGTTCCATGTGGCATTTGGCATTAATTGATTAGTGTAGATGACACTTGACAAGAAAACCCGACAATAGGTTTGCCTTAGAATCGCAAGTCAGAAACTTCAATTCACGTTTAAAACTGAGGATTCTGTCAAAAATCCAGTGTTGTGGCTTAACTATTGGACTACAACTCTGGAGATTGGGGTTCAAATTTCTGCTTGACCATGGAAACCCACTGAGTAACCTTAGACAAGACACAGTCTCTCAGTCTTAAATGAATGCAAAGATCAGCTCCCTCTGAACAAATCTGGCCAAGAAAACCTTGTGATACAGTTGTCTTAGTTTTGCTAGTAATCAGAAATAACATGAAGGAAAGCAGCAGCAGCAACAACAAGGAAGCCACGCTGCATGGCCTCTGTATAGTAGTACAGGATTTTGGAATGTGTAGTTAGTGTAAACAAGTTTGTCATATTTTGTTAATGGAAATTTTCTGGATTTAGAAATATTTGTATTAGATGCGCGGTACAGAAAATACATTTTAAAGAGGTTATATGTTTGTTTTCTTCCACTGCTTGTACAATTCACTTTCTTAATCTATAATTTTGTCAACAAGTATTCTCCAGAATACAGTGACTTTGAATTATAGACATCTCTCCCAGGGATTTAAATGTTTCTTTTTCATTGTGTGTAAAATACACTGGGGGATCACACTGCTGGAAAGGACCTTTGATGCATAAAGAATAATGGTTGTGTCATTTGATCCATGGAGAATTCTAAAACAAACTCCCCTGAGTATGACAAAAAGTAGTGGTTTGTCTAGAATAGCAGGGGAGAAGAAAAAAGCACTATAGACCCTATATTTGCCCTAGTTTGAATCCCCAGAGAACAGAGCATGCAAAAGTCAGCTATCTGTTATGTTACCCTTTGATTCAAGAAAAGCTAGACAAGGAATGGAAAATGAATTATATTATAGCATTGCTTCAACTGCAGTTTTTAGATATCCAAAAAAGTTTACATCATGACTGCTATACAATGCATAAGTTACCTTTAAAGAATCTAGCTAAATAGTTTTGCTATATATATTTTTGAACGAAAGTAAAATAACTTACCTGAGTTGTAAAATATATTGCCTGAGGAGATGCATATTGCTGTGATTGTGTGCTTTCAAATCATTTCTGACTTATGGAGACTCTAAAGTAGACCTACCACAGTATTTGGGGGTGGTGGTGGTGTTTTTTTCTGAGGATGAAAGAGTGTAACTTGTCCAAGGTCCACCATGGCTGAGCAGATATACAAATTCTGATCTCCAGAGTTATATTTCAATGCTCAAACAACTACACCATGCTGGCCCTATTTCCTCAGCAAAAAGAGGTGTTCACTAGAGACCTCATAGCATGGAGGTCCCTAACACAGATGACAGCAGGGGGATTTGCCAGGCAGAGTGACGAATCCATGGAGCAGCAGAGTAAACTGTCGCCCAGCTCTCCACATTGCCACTTTCCCCATCACTCAGGGGAAAGTATTACCACCCAGCTTCCCCCGTGCTGATCCCGATCTAATCAGTGAGAATGTTAGAATATGGTGGTTTAAATGTAATGAAATATTGTAATAATTTAAACTGTGTGTGTAGCAATGCAATGTAAGAGTTAAATACACAGAGCTGTGCTTGATTCCTAGAGCGTAACTTTGGAGTGTTCCAGTAATGTGTTTACATTCTAGAGAAATCAGATAGCCATGTGGTTCCACTTCCAATGATGTCCAATGATGTACTTCTGTAAATAGTCTCTAGTTTTAGCATTTACGATAAAAGGTAAAAGCTTTAGAGAGCTGACTAAGGTAGTACACTTCATTATTTGCTTTTGTGCCTGTGAATAGATGTTCAGAGGTCAATAAATTAACAGGGAACATAGGAAGCCTCCCATGTTCTCAGATCTCCATCCTAGGATGCTGCCAGGACGGAGCCTCGCCCTGCGTCATGTGATGGGATCTGGTGGGCTCTGTCCTTGAAGCGTGAGTGGAGCTGGAGCCCAATGTGATAAGTTCGTAGTTCAGTCAATTTCTTCCATAACTATTTCACTCTAGCTGTGATCAATTAATTATCCACCTCTATTTATATACTCTCAAGTTGTCCAGATTTGGCAGGGAGAGTCATAATTAATTCTCTGTCATTCCACTGTTTGGGATGCTTATAAAATGCCCCAACTTCTTACTCCTCTCACTTTCTCCCTCTGTCCCCAGTTTACTTCATTTGCTGCAAACTGAGTTCAAACTACCAAAGTAGTTTACAATCATTTAGCTTAGTAGAAGTGAGGAAGGTCAGAAGTGACAAAATCTTGCCCTTCCCTGTATGTTCAGGCACAAATACATTGCTTTCCTTGCTTGTGCATTATTGCTTCTGACATCTTGACCACACTCCAATGTTGTTTGGCGACACATGTCTTGGTTTTCATCTGTGAAATGTTGGAAAGCACAGATTCATTCCCTAATGTTAGTGGATTCATTTTCCTTGCTATATCAGATTATGATATCAGAAATGAGCAAGGCAACAGACTGGTTTTTCCAGACCTGAAAGGTAGGATGGGCTGCAAGACACCTTTTTGCTATATTGCTTAAATATAGATTGTCCCCAGTTGCATTTTAATAAGTCTTATGTCATGAGTGTGCAGGAAACACAAAGATGGGCTCTACATGTACAATACTGAGGAGAGAGTTGGATCACTGTGTTTAGAAGACCTGGATATTTTTCCAGTATTGTAGAAATGCATTTTGGGGTTGTTCGGAGCCTGGGTTGACATTAAGTTTACACCTGCTGCTTTTTGGCAAGAGTATTAGCTCCTGTATTTAGTTCAGTTTATCAATTTCACCCCATTGCTCCTATCTTTTTTCTTTCTGATCATGCCAACGAAGAAACGTTTTGGTTGGTGCATCTTTCTAGATAACACATACTTATGCTTTATCTCAATCATCCCCTTTGAGTAACCAGGTAAGAAATGGGGCTTTCAAAAATCCATGCAGCTCATTTTTTCTTTCCTTGACTTAAAACATGGAGCTGGAAGAGTAGGAAGGAATAAAATCATGAATTGTAGTTTCGTTCATTTTAATTCTTACAAGTGCAGTAATGTAACATTAATTTAAAATCTAAACTTGGAATTATTAATATGTGTAATAGATGTCTGTATTTCAGGGTAAATGTAAATAAAGCAAGTTTTTTGTGTTTCAGTGTAAATGTAATGCACAGTAGCACTTTTTCGCTAATTTCATTATCTCCACTCAAACTGAATGTTGACTGTCCCTGAACAAAGATCAGCTGCCAGTGAGCCAAATAGCTTTTTAGATGTGATCCTCTCCCTATTAAAGTGAGATTGAGTGATGCAATCCTAACTTCATAAGCTAATTTGTTATAGCACATTATCATAAAGGCTTAAGGGGAAGAGCTAATTTAAATGTATTGTTATTATTGTAACAGCTGTGTATATTAACTATTTCAAGTTAATAAATTAGATGTACTTAAGACCTTTTAAAAATATGAATAGCAAACACAGAATGGCAGATATTCAGAGTATGAGGCATGTAAAAGCACACCATGGGAGACAACAAAATGCTTCAGAGCTCTCTTAAAATAGCTGGAAGCAGCGCAGGAAGTGAAATATGATGTAATGCTCATTCCATGGACACTCACAGGAGCTGACATGAGTCACTTCTGTTCACGCTGTCTTCTTTCTCCCTTAAGCCCCAGTGACACTTGGTAATGAAATAGTCAGGATTTCATCCTGTTGCTGGTGACTGAACTAGCTTTGCATGCCTGCATTCAAAACCATTTCAATGGGATATACTAAATACATCATTACTTCAATTCATTGGATCTGAATTTATGGCTGGAGTGGAGCACGTGCAGCTCATTTCCCTTGATTTGCTCATCCCCCTTTTCCCATGCCAAGAAATAAGTGTTGCCAGCTGGGTTTTACAGGTGCAGTCCTTTGAGTTTGTGTGAATCGCTGCTGTGATTGGAAGAAGACAGGTATAAGCACTGCAGGATATGGCTTAGGGAGGCAAGTCAGCATATGTAGGAATAGTGACTTGCAGAAAAGGCTTATTTTTAGAAACCTCATCCCTCACATAATTGTTTTCCTTGTTTTATGCTGCTACAAATAATAATTTGAAACCATGCCTTATGGTACTCCAGCCCAGGCAGTTGCTGATCTCAGGTATTTCCTAGGATGTATCTTCCTTTTCACAACTAGCTATTTTACTCATGTATTTTATTTAATGATACCAAACACACACACTATCTAAATAGAATCTAGGATACTCTTTCTGATAAGTTATCCTTCCTCTTAAAACAGCAATGCACGTTTTTCTGCATTGGGATTGTCACTAACGAGAAAGATATGTGAAATGGTTTTCTAATGAAATATGGCCTTTTAGGGCTGGTAGAAAAACAAAGGTACTTCTGAAATAGTGTGGCTATTTAAAAGAAGTGAGCATTTTATAAAACCAGGCTCTTTGCTTCTTCTAATGAAATATTTGATGCATGATCTAATTCAACCATAGCTTGACATTACAAGAACAAACGTAGCCTAGCACTTGGCATGTATGTTGCCTTTATGGGGGAGTTCAGAAACCTTTGCTTCTTATTCAGTTTAACCACATATTGGCTTGCTGTGTTGTTTCAACACACACAAACTTTGATTATCCTTACTCTTTAGGAAGAAGGAGATGTTGAATTATTTATGCTAGTCATAGCTATGTTTAACCACAATCGCAAATCAGAAGACAAGTGAAACCGTAGTTAATCTAAACGGAAGCAAAAGCTTGTGTTCCCTTTGTTTCCAAATTGAAGGAGGAAAGGAAAGACCAGAGTGTAGTATTCCAGGGAGGTGGATTTGCTACTGTAAGGCAGTACTGAATAGTTCAACCCTACAAGTCTCAATTTGCCAGCAATGATGTCAAGACCATATTTCAGAAGTCAACATCTCTACATGTGTTTGTTTATTGTTTAATTTATATGCTGCCTTTATTCTGGTACGGGACCCCCAGGGTGGTTGACATAACATTCCAAACTTAAGAGCAGATAAAACCTATTTGAAACAAAAGATAAAAGACCATTAAATGAAAAAGGATTTACTTGCCGCCAAAGATATTAAATCAATCAGGAAAAAAATCTTTCGGATAATCTGGAGCCAAGGGTCCATCTATGTGAGCCACAAACCTCAAATTCGATCAGATGTCATTTCTAGGCACTCACATGTTTCACAGGGACTTCTGGTGTTCTATCAGTACTACAGAGTAGTACTGGTTAACGTTTGTTTTTCCTCATGTTATGGAATGATCCAAAGTTTCCCTGAAGTTGTTCACATGGTAGGGTTCCCATATGAATAAGGGACAGGTCCCTAAAAATAGGGATTTTTTTCACAAAAATAAGGAATTCTACATAAAAACTTGAAAATCATCAATTGATTTTCAAGTTTTTATGAAGTGTCCCTTATTTTTGTAAAAAAAAATCCCTATTTTTAGGGACCTGTCCCTTATTCTTATATCAAAATATGGGAACCCTATCACATGGGCTAGTTCCACCATACAATTTTCACTTCACTCCCATGGGAGGCCAGAGCACCCCATTGGGAATATGGGATGACATTTACTTTTATAATTTTTTGTTCTTGCAGCAGAGGCCAGAGAGCTCTTATCAATGTCAGCAAAAACACCTGTGTAACTTGGAGAGGGGTACCGGATTAACCTCTCCTTTTCCCCCTTCAATTGAGGTCAACATCTTTGCTGACATGTGTAAAAGCACCAAGTGATAGTCAAGACCTCTTTAGAGCTCCATGGCTTCTGCTGTAGTGACAAAAAACAACAAATGTAAGGTTGACTGTTCAGCAAGGATGAACTGGTTCAGTCCTTTTAGACAATCAGGACTACACTCCCGCTGCTTACACAGTTTGGGCACAAAGTAATGTGAACATCCAGGGCTGCTTCAAATCAGCAATGCTTCATACCATCCGCAGGTTTTGTGGCCCATGTAGATGGGCCTCTAGTCATGTACAGCTTTAAAACTAGCATTTCAAATTGTACACAGAAAACCTGAGAGACAAGTCCAAGAAGAAATGACTGACATCAAAGAAAGACAATACAGTGCTCCCTCACTTATTGCCGGGGTTATGTTTCAGGACGTCCCACAATAAGTGAAAAACCGTGATGTAGGGATGCTATATTTATTTTAATATTTATACATTATTTTAGTAGTTATACACTTCTTGGAAGGAGAGCAGTGACCAATCTCAATAAAATAGTGAAGAGTAGAGACATCACATTGGCAATGAAGATCCGCATAGTAAAAGTAATGGTATTTCCCGTAGTAACCTACGGATGTGAGAGCTGGATCATAGGGAAGGCAGAGCAAAGGAAGATAGATGCTTTTGAACTGTGGTGTTGGAGGAAAGTTCTGAGAGTGCCTTGGACCGCAAGAAGATCCAACCAGTCCATACTTCAGGAAATAAAGTCCGACTTTTCATTGGAGGGAAGGATAGGAGAGGCAAAGATGAAGTACTTTGGCCACATAATGAGAAGGTAAGAAAGCTTAGAGAAGACAATTATTCTAGGGAAAATGGAAGGAAAAAGGAAGAGGAGCCAACCAAGGGCAAGATGGTATCCTCAAAGTGACTGGCTTGACTGTGAAGGAGCTGGGGGAGGTGACGGCCGACAGGGAGCTCTGGTGTGGGCTGGTTCCTGAAGTCATAAAGCGACTGAACGAATAAACAACACTATTTTAAGTCTTTATAAACTTAAAATAAAGTGAAGGAAAGGAGGGAAAGGCTCTTCGAGGCTGGAGGGAGGGAGGACTGAGGAAGGAAAGAGCCTTGGAGAGCGGCGGTGGCAAAAACCCGTGGAACAGCAAAAATACCACGATATATATTTTAAATTAATATTTTTTTAAAAATCGTGAAAGCAAGTCCTCTAAAAGTGAACCGCAAAGTAGTGAGGAAACACTGTATGTCCATCCTAACTCTTCCATAATTTTGTATGAAGCATTTTGCACATACAACATATGCTTTGTGCAGTCCCATGACCAATTGACATTTTTCATGGTACTCCTAACACTCCTACTAAAAATGTTCCTCAGTCACCAGTAGACTTTCCTATTTATTTACAAGATGGAAGAAAGTGCTCTTCATGGCTTAAAACATTTGAGGAATACTTCAATACATGGCAGTTTTCTCCCATGGCTCTTAAGGGGACTCCAGGGGACTGTTTGTGATTTTTAAGCGGGGGGTGATGAGGTTGTGGTGGAGGCTGCCCAATCAAGATCCCATGGGAGACCAGAGCACCCCAAATTCTCAGATGTTTGTCAGCCCAGCTGTAAGGACTATTCTTTTCTAATATAATTGAGCTTTCAGGCCAAAATCAGCCTCATGAAACTCCTGTTAAAACATACATCTTGATTTTATTAGCCAATATTTTAGAATAATAAAATGTATAACCTTTACAATAATTATCAATCAATAAAAGAGAGAGAAATAACTTACATTATGGAAGACAGACCTAAAAATCTGATTAGTTTTATAACACCATGCAAAACATAGTCATTTATTTATGCACTGGGAGAGAGACATATGTAGCACATCATTATTACTGTGAACTAGATTATAGTCCTCCTGTTTGCCTTTAATTCCAAATCTTTAATGTTTCAACAACCAGAGTATATATTATCAGTTCATTAGTGCTGTGTGCTCCAGATCTTTAGACTCTATGAGTCCTGAATGGAGTTCAATTACTCAGATTCATTTGAAGATCTGTTCTTTACAAATGGTAGAAATATTTCATTTGAAATTGAGAGTGGGTTTTAATACAATGTTTGTGCTACAACGCTGTGATTAGGGGGTTTGTTACTGAAAAATATCTCCTTTCTGATTTGAGAAGCAATGTTTGTTTTCAGAACTGGCAATTTATTTATTTATTTATTATTTCGCATTTGTCTGTGGCCCCCCCCCCCCACGGCTCGGGGCGACTTACAACAGTTTGTAAAATACAATTGTCAGATAACTCATAAACCACAGTAATACCATTAAGATGGAATTACAATTAGAACAGTTGAAGCAACAAATGGAGTCGCAGTGGGCTGACAGCTAGGCAGTGCGAGCTACAGTTTAGCTAACTCCGAAGGCTTGTTGGAACAGCAATGTCTTAACTGCTCTCCTGAATGGGAGGAGGCCCTGGGTGGCACGGATGCCGGCGGGCAGTGCGTTCCACATGGTAGGGGCTGCAACAGAGAAAGCCCGGCGGCGGGTTGCGGACAGATGGTAGGTCCTCACATTTGGGATGACCAGGAGGTTTAGCTCTTCAGAGCGCAGTGATCTGGTGGGATGATATGGGACAAGGCGGTCCCACAGGTACACTGGCCCCAGACCATGTAAGGCCTTAAAAGTCAGGACGAACACTTTGAAGGCAATCCGGCATTCAATTGGGAGCCAGTGCAGTTCGCGCAGGATTGGCGTGATGTGGTGGCCAATCGGGACCCCTGCCAAAAGTCACACTGCAGCGTTCTGCACCAGCTTGAGTCTCCGGATTACCGACAGAGGAAGGCCAATGTAAAGAGCGTTACAGTAGTCCAGTCTCGAGATGACCGTGGCTTGGATCACTGTGGCTAAGTTGCGCTGGGACAAATAGGGGGCCAGCTTCCTCGCCTGGCGAAGATGGAAAAATGCTACCCTGCTGACGCTGGAGACGTGGGCCTCCATCGACAACAGGGGGTCCAAGATTAAGGACAATGGGTTTAACCGATTGTTTTAAAGCAATTGGTGCTAAATACTGGTTCAGGAACATATTTGCCTTTTGCATTCAATATAGAGCAGGGCTGTCCAACAGGTGGCTCGCGGCCCGGATCTGGCCCCCTAGCCTGTTGGACACGGCCCCCACTACCCCCGCTACCCCCAGCAAGATTTTTTTCAAAAAAAATTCAATTTTTTGGGGAAAAAATGGCGGCCGGTGGGGGGAGGAGGAGGAGGCGGGACAGGGAGGAAGAAGAGAGCTGGCTCCTCCTCCCTGCCTGTATCGCCCCCTCCGTCCCTCGCTCAGCGGCGCCGCTGCGATGCAGTTTGCATTGGGCGCCGCTGAGAGAGGGAGAAAGGGGCGGTACAGGGAGGAGGAGCCAGCTATCTTCCTCCTCCCTACACCGCCTCTTCTCTCTCTCTCGGCGGCGCTAATGCAAACTGCATCGCATCGGGCGCGCCGAGAGAGGACGGAGGGGGCGATACAGGCAGGGAGGAGAAGCCAGCTCTCTTCCTCCTGCCTGTATCGCCCCTTCTCCCTCTCTCGGCGGCGCCGTTGCGAGGCAGTTTGCAGCGGCGCCGCTGAGAGAGAGAGACGGAGGCGATACAGGCAGGAGGAAGAGAGCTGGCCCCTCCTCCCTGTACCGCCGCCTTGTCCCTCTCTCGGCGGCGCCGATGCCTTGGAAGGAGAAGGGATGCCCGTGGCTCCTCCCTCCCTTCCAGGCACCCTGGCAGCAGCTGAAGGTGGCGAAATCGCCGCCTTCAGCTGCTGCCAGGGTGCCTTGGAAGGGAGGGAGGAGCCACGGGCATCCCTTCTCCCTTCCAACGCCTCCCGTTGGGACGCCGCTGGGGAGGAAAGGAAGGACGGGGGGCTGGCAGGGAAGAGGCAGCGATCCGCTGCCTTCTCCCTGCCAGGACGCCTCCCTCCCTCCCTCCTTTCACCCTGGCAGCGGCGTTCCATTTGGGACGCTGCCGCCGGGAGGAAAGGAAGGACGGGGGAACCTGGCAGGGTGAGGCAGTGATCCGCTGCCTTCTCCCTGCGAGGACGCCCCTCCCCCTTTCACCCTGGCAGCGGCGTTCCGTTTAGGACGTTGACGCCGGGAGGAAAGGAAGGACAGAGGGGGCCTGGCAGGGAAGAGGCAGCGATCCTCTGCCTTCTCCCTGCCAGGACGCCTCCCTCCCTCCTTTCACCCTGGCAGCGGCGTTCCAGTTGGGATGCCGCCGGCGGGAGGAAAGGCAAGATCGGGCCTGGCAGGAAGAGGCAGCGATCTGCTGCCTTCTCTCCTGCCAGGACACCTCCTCCTTTCCCCCCTGACCAGAGGGAGGCGGCGGAAATCTGGGCGACAGCTCTCTCGCAGGCTTGGATGGCTCGTGGGGAAGCGAGCGCCTGGTTCTCGCTTCCCCACGAGCCATCCAGGCCTGCGAGAGAGCTGTCGCCCGGCTCACGCCTCCCTCTGACTAGAGAGAGGCGAGATCCGGGCGAAACCCCTCCTGCAAGCTTGGATGGCTCGCGGGAAGCAAGAACCCGGCTTGCGGGAGAGTTTTTCGCCTGGATCGCCTCCCTGGTGACACCTTCAGCTGCTGCCGGGGCGGGGCCGGGGCTGGGCCGGGCGGGGCCGGGGGCGGGGCCGAGCGGCCCCCCAGGTCATCAGTGACCAAACATCAGGCCCCCGGTCCGGTAGATGTTGGACAGCACTGATATAGAGCAATGTCCTGCTGGGAATGTAGGCTAGTACTGGAATTATTGCATCTAAATTACATTATTCGTCCAAACAAAATAAATAATAATAATAAACAACTTTATTTGTATCCTGCCACCTCTCCCAAAAGGGACGTGCTGTGGCTTACAACAAAAATACACTATATACACAGTAATAATAAGAACCAGAACAACAAAACCCATTGAGTAACCAAACAGGGCTGCATTTACACTGTTAAGTTAATGTAGTTTGACACCATTCTAAGTGCCAGGTTACGACTGACTCAGGTAGTCTACTCTACTTTGAAATAATCCTTAGGTTATGACTTTGAGTTTCTTAAATTATTTTTTGGAGGGGAACATTTCTTTTACTGCTCCGCCTTAATGAAAAAAATCAATCCCATAATGCTAAACACAAGCTTTTAAAACTTTATCTTAGTATAAAGGTCCTTTTAGGATTCAAGCTTTAATTTATTCTTCCAGGCCTTCACAGTTTTCAGAATTTTATTTTCAGTTTGTTCAGAGGTGTGTTGCCATTGTTCCTCTTGCTGCACATTTGTTACCAGTCATATTTAGCAGATATAACTGACCAAAAACCGTAAGATACAGGACTAGTATTGGTGAATTTAAGTTGTTTTTTTAATGACTTAAAATACAACAAGACAAATTTATTTTGTAGGGTGAAGAAGGAGCTAAAGGAGAAAATGGCATCCCTGGTATTCCGGCAGAAAAGGTAAGCTGCTTGTTTTTGTTGTTGCTGTTTCTATCTCATTGAATTTCATGTAGCTACAAGCATGATAAAATGAACTGATGTCCTTATGTTATTAAAAACGGAATGAAATGTAACAAAAAGGGAACTATACACTGTTGACATTGAGAACTGTGCATTTTTAAATTTTGACGCAACTCCAGTTGTGCCACATTTTTGCCATGGAGCCTGCCAGCTCCCACAACATGTGAGAGAAGTACTTCCAGGTTACCTCCAGGGCAAAACTCTGGCAGAACTGGAGCCACCACCAAAAAAAGCTGCTGCTAGCAACATGGAAAGCTTCCTGTGTTGCATTGCCATCAATGGGGCAAGTCAGCCACCAGACACATTTCCCCATGTATTGAAGGAAGGGGGAAGTCAGAATGGTGTGAGGTGCAGGGCGATCGGTCCCTTCACCTCCTGGGCAGAAGCTGGCAGGATCGCCTGGATATGCGGCGATTCCAGCAGCGCGTATGACAAGGTAGTATAAGTATATCATCCAGCTCTGATCTTCATTCCAATTATGAAATGAAAGCTCTCAATTAGAGTTCAATCATTGTTCAATCTCATCATTTTATAAGGAATTAACAGTTTTCCTTCATCTGGATTTACACACCAGGCCTTTTGCTCTGATATAATGATGCACCCCAAGACCCAGTAGAGAGGCATGGTCTATGAAAAACATGTATCTCTATATAAACAACACAAGCCATAAAGTGTTCTCAGTCTCATGGTACATAAAGTGTAAGTGGAGGAGTAATCTGGCTTGTTGTGGAAACAAGGATTGATGATAAAGCTTCGGTAGAGACACCTTTCCCCTCGATAACTCTTTCAGGAGTGAATTTTCCTCCTGAGGGGTAGATTTCTCTCACTTCCTGTTGTCTCACCCCTGTTCTTAACTTTGAGTAATTTGCAAGTCTGATGTTTGTAACTTGGGGACTGCTTTTATGTACATATTAGGTGGTGGCAGTGGCGGAATCACCTATTTCAAAATCTCCATGCACTTCTTCTGAAAGTGCTACTGTGTTTTCCTTTAAAAGGGAGGAAGTGGATGAGGGTATTGGATGTCTTAGCAGTTGTTACCTGACAAAGATTTGGACATTTACAATTTTTTCTCAAATGTGAAAAGTAGGGTTGCCGGGGGAATAAGGAGCATGGTTCACATACCTTTAATACTTATGTAAAAGAGGAAATTTCCCAGTTCCCACAAATATTAAAGTTACATTTCCAAAGGAACCCTGAGCACATTGACTACTTAGGTCGGTGTGACAACCAATCAGCCCAGCTGTGACTACGTGCCACACAAGGGTTCATCCAAGTTAACCCAGAGGAAAATCTGAATCTTGATGCTGTCAAGATAGCTGGGCTGGCTCCTAAATGGAACTGGATATTGCTGCCTTGACCACCATCCCATGCCCCCTGGGCTCAGACAGTCTGGGAATGCAGGATGGTTGTTCCCTTTCGCCTCATGTTGCAATAGCCACAACACCCCACTTACATGTTCCAGGGCAGTGTGAAGAAGAATATTTGGTTGAAGGAGCTGGGGAAAGTGATCCAACCCTAAAATACATTTTGTAGCAACCACTGTAAACATCTACACATTTTGTAGCAACTTGGCACTGTATTGAACTACAAATCTATTTATTTATTCTTTTTTTACTGTCTTTTTCTAATCAGGTTTTTTTGGTTATTTGATTAATTACACAGATAATCCTAGAACGAGTTAGATGCCTGGATGGTGACCACACAAACTGCACAACACTGATGCACATTAAGGGCATTCTTTCGTGTGCTTTTCTGAGCATTTATTATCTAGCCACAGTTTGAAGTTATATTTGAATGGCATTAAACAGTCAATGTATCTGAGGCCAATGATGAAAAGAATATATTAAAATATTCAAGAACTGGTTGAAAAACATTCCCTTTTTAAGTGTGAGGAAACCCTGACAAGGATAATCCTGTATTGATGATAATCTTTGTAGTTTGGGAAATTTTGTGCACAGAATCCACACATAGTTGTCTTTCAAATCAAAAACAAAAAACACATTTTTGTGAAGATAGCAGCTTTTTCTGAAAATAAAATATTTGTCTGGGAAAATATTTTAAGAACATTGGTTTTTAAAGGCTCTCTTAGAGCAGGGGGAAATTGCTTAAATTACCAATTGCTATTGTTAAGATGAAAGTTAGACAGATGTCATATATTGTGGCTGTGCCATAGCTCTTTGATATAGTTTTTAAAATAAGGTTTCTTCACAGCTACCCTAAATTAGATCTGTAATACTTATAACCAATCAAGGACATCATTGCGTTTTTCAAATCTGTTCTTTACTTGAGTGAAATCTATGTTAAAGTTTGTCAAATACCTTGAATTCAAAGCAAGTTTATGACCTAAATACTATACCAGCACCACACTTGTATATTACATATACGTGAAATATGCCATTATTTAAATATTCAGGATATTTTAACCCTTATGTTGACAGTTGGTTTTGGAAAAGATCAAATTGCCCTATTTAAATAAGGATGTGATGCATTGGGGATTATTTAAAATAATACTATGGTTATTTCTATATAATTATGCAATCAATCTTCTTTTAAAAAATGTTTTATCACTCAATAACAGGTAACCCAGATTACATATAATATTTTTCAGGGAGAAGATGGTCTGATTGGCGCCCCTGGTGTTCCTGGTATTTCTGGTGAGAAGGTAGAACCAATTTATGTCACTCATATGAATGAAGTATATTATTTCTCTCTTTCCACAGGATTTTCTAGAATCTAGACTAGAGTGATGCATTTATTTACAAAAACACAAATTCCCTTTTAGCTACTGAATTCATTATCCTACTAAGAAAACTTACTGCAAAACTGATATCTGGTCTAGTGTGATTTGCAATATACATCAAACTTCCAATTACAGAGTGATAAATATCAGGTCTCTCAAACAACTTATCAGACTCCTGATTCATGCAATCTACAATCATTGGAGTAGTTACAGTTTTTGCATCAGTGAGCCCACATTTTTCTATTAATTGTTCATTTTTTTCTTTTGACTCAAAAGTATCTGGAACCACCGCTCATCATGAAAAGACTGTTAATAAGAACTTAAATGTACCTTTGCATGACTCTTGTGCTCACTATCTACACAGAGTGATGGGACATGTAAGTTTTCATGGACTAGAACAATTGGCAAAAGTTTGCCCTGAGTTAAAAAAATAATGCAATGTGATAAGTTCTTGATTGTGCTTGAAGACAGGACCACATTTTGTATTCATACAAAAAAATTTAAACTTATATTTAGTTAAAACAATATATTAAAGCAATTTAATATACAACAGTAAAAAAGTTAAAAGATAAAACCACTCTTTTTGTCATTTAAATCATTAGCCAAGGGCTAAATGCTCCCGAGGTGATGGTGGAACTGAAAAAAAGGCATTCCCTCAAAGATTAATACTTTGGAAGGGACATACAGTCTTTCAGATATTGTGGATCCAAGATGTATAAAGGTCATAACCAGCACTTTGAATTATTTCCACAATCATCCTGGGAGGAATAAAGCTACTTCAATGATGTGTTTGGGGTGTCACATTTTCCAAAAAACCAGCCCTAGTTATCAGACTCATTGCAGCATTTTGGACCCAAAAAGTTTCCAAAAGAGTCCCACATAGATCATGTTACAGTAATGAAACCAGGATATAATCAAGACGTGTTACTGTGGCCAGATCTGACACCTCAAGAAACAGGTGCTCCTAGCACGCTGGTTATAACAATGTGATTTACAACTAGCCAGTGCTGAAACCTGGACACCACTGAAAGAAACATGAGCCTCCGGGCTCA
The DNA here is from genome assembly GCA_030556195.1 of Anolis apletophallus. NCBI lineage: Eukaryota > Metazoa > Chordata > Lepidosauria > Squamata > Anolidae > Anolis > Anolis apletophallus. Next base: position 100,504,261 of record JARBWK010000003.1, read on the forward strand.
TATCTGGCTCTGGAAGGACATCCATGAGATAAACCTGAGATTTCAGAGGGATTGTAATCCTATTTAGCACAGACTGAGGCACTATTCCCCAGTTTGCTTTCTGACTTCTGGATTAAGCTGCAATATATTTATTGCCATCCACTCCATTGCTGGTAAGAAAGATTGGATTAGCACCAATACAGGTTCCTTGGAGTTAGATAGGACAGAGAGAGAGAGAGAGAGAGAGAGAGAGAGAGAGAGAGAGAGAGAGAGAGAGAGAAAGAGAGAGGAGTTGGATATCTATGGCATACTGGTAACATCCAATTCTTACATTCTTGACAGCTTCCTGACACAATTATTCTTTCTTCCATTCTCCCCACATAACTCTTGTTTCATTTGTCAACAATCAAGATATTCTAAAAGAGCACATTTTTTTAAAAAAATCCCTTCTTGATCCTCCAGTGACCCTGTGCTGGCCCTTATCCTACCCTTGACTGACTCCCCACAAAAGGATAAGCCCCCATGACCTCAGGTGGTCAGCTTTTCACACCTTGCAAAAAAGTGTTAGATGGAGCTGGAATAGTACTGGGGGACTTAATCCTGTACAGAACAGATGTCATGTAGAAAGAGATGTAGAAACAGATAGGTGAGCAGTAGATAGGCTGGAGCAAGGTTTCTCTCCTCTCTGAGGGCTGATACTAGTGGCAATACTGACCCCCCCTCCCCCCATACACTTTGCTAACTATTGTTATGATTGATAGTTTTTACACCAGTTGTTCTCAACCTGTGGTTCCCCAGATTCTTTGGCCCTCAACTCCCAGAAATCCTAACAGCTAGTAAACTGGCTGGGATTTCTGGGAGTTCTAGGCCAAAACACCTGGGGACCCACAGGTTGAGAACCACTGGTTTATATCATATTTATTAAAGAAAACTACGGATACTTTTTGTTGTGTACGTATAATAGTCATGTCTATGCTTTCCATTTTCTTTGCTTAGGGTATATGCATTATTTTCTCTGTGTGTCTTTTGCTCAGATAAGTAATTTTGCTTTGGTCCTATTTTTCCCTGAGCTGTCAATGAAGCATAATTTTACAGAAAATACAGCTTGGGTGGCGACTTTGAGTGCCCATCTTCAAACACAAAAGCAATAAAACTCCTGCTTCATGACTACTCTATTGCTAATAAAAAGTCTGCTGCTAGAAATAGCCCTCAGTGTTTTATCTACCATGAATACTACAGCGGTGATCTTTACTATTAAGTCAAGTTGGTCCTGTTTGGTATTCATGTGGCTTTTGGGAACATAACAGACCAGAATATTTGAAATGAATTATTGAATATTTTCAGCACCCAAAATTACTTTAATAGGGCATAAGGTGGCACAGTCTGTTCTCCTCTCAAAAGTATGTTCTTATAAAAAGGTATTAATGGAAATTTCAATCTAGATAGTGAGATACAAGGGTATATTGACTTTTCTTCAGGAACGAAGATTCAGATTCAGGAAGGACTCATCCCACGCTTTCTACAAGTGCGTTGATGACTAAGAAGGCCAATCCGAGTTAGGCAAGTCCGGTTGCAGAAAGCACAGCAGAAGGTCTACTTGGGTGATGTTGTTTCCAAGCTGCAGTCCTTTCTGCATTGTCATTTCTCTACGAGATTTGTTCGGCATGTCTTCTCGAAAGAGGCCACAGAATTATGGATAGTGCGTCTCCATGCCTCCTGTTGTGAGGCCAGGGTGGACCATTTTTGGTGATAAATCTGGCCAAGCCTCAGATGTTGTTTCAGGGAGTCCTTATATCTCTTTTTGGGGGCGCCTCTCTTGTGCTGACCTGTGGCGAGTTCACCATAGAGTAGGGTAGTTCTACAAGTAGAACTACACGGGTAGTTCGAGCTAAATAGCTATAGCTTCCAATTCTCAAATGGCTATTCTATTCAAAATATCAAATTTCTAACAATTTCCATAGATGCTTTTATTTTGCTGCTCCATTTTTTTTATAAAAAGGAAGACATGTAGGAATTTTAGTATTGTCACTTGTAAAAAGAACTAAAACAGTAATAAAAACCAGAATCCTATAGGGGCACCATGGCCATGTCACGAACTATTACACAAGTAGTTATCTCTCCATACTACTCACACAGCAGGAGAGAGAAGGGAGGCAGTCATAGTGGAAGGAACCTGAAATGTCTGGCTTTTCAGAGATGGAGGAAAAGTCCGTGGAGCCAGGACAATGTGGGAAGGATGGCCTGTAAGACTACATGGTCTCCAATGCACTCTCCCATACGGCACCCTCTTTCACCAGGCCAAATGTTTGAGCGACACATGGCAGGACAGCCTCCTTTTCCCATTACAGCACCTACATTTTCATGCCTTTCCTTCCTGCCTCTGCCAACAGTTTCATCTTCTGCCATCATAATTGCATTTACTTCTGCTACTTATTTAACTATACTAGTAGAACCCATGAGATCTAGATCAGAATTCCTATGAGTCCTTTTGTGTGTGTGTGTGTGTGTGTACACGAATGCTCTACCATAGGGATAACACTGCCCAACATACATTTTGATGCCTCAAATGTTAGATCTATTTTTTGGGTATATGTGAACTTCTGATTCTCAAAATGATACCATTTCCCCTTATCAGCTCTAGTTTTTTGAGATACAGAACATATGCCATATCCTAGTCACCATCTGCCCATTCTTAAAGAATCATAACTCCCTCTAAAAATGAAAGTTGATGCAATCTGTCCAATGTAATTTTCTGAATCAGTGCTCCAAATAACCCCAGGAACAGGTCTAAAAACATTAAAACTCTGTAAGTAAATTCCTGAGTCCCATATACAAACATAAAGGGAAACAAATCTAAATAATATGGTTCTTGTTTTAAATGTCTATGTGATCAGTGAATTATTGCATTTCTCCCCGATACAGGGTGAACATGGCTTGAAAGGTGACAAAGGTGATATAGGTGAACAGGTAAATAACACATTTGGATACTATAATTCTGTTTGATGTTACTAAGGTCTGCCTCTATATCTCAGGATCTGATCCCAGTTTATCTGGCAGTGGAGATTCCTATGATCCAATTTAAACCAGATAATCTGGGATCAGATCCTGGCATATAGGGCAGTGTAGAAGGAGCCTAATTCTTAATCGGATAATTTACAGTTTCAATAGAGATCCAGTGTTGTTGCATTTATAATACTCCTGCTTCTTTTCAATTTTATTGTAAGACACCTTGGTGTTTCATCTAGGAATAAAAAGGCTCTTTCAGAAATGTTGTTTTAATTGGATTAGTGTGCAGTGATCATATTTCATGTTAAGCCTAGTCTAGAAAAATAATTGTTAAAAGCTTGCTGATAGTAGCTTGCTGTACAGTGCTCTTGGCTAGCCCTCCTTAAATATCTGGCTGATTTTTGAGGACTGAGGCCAGCTGCCAGATGAGATACCAAGTTTGAAAGGGGTACATCATATTCAGAAACTTTAATTTGCGGTCATTACTGGAATTTAATTTAATGTTTGCATTGATTACATTATATGTCATTCAAGCAGCTAATATTATATCCATATTCTCCCATCATTTTACACTCACAAAAAACCCTGCAAAGTATGTGAAGGACAACAACAGTGACCAGATCAGGATCATGGCTGAGTGATTATTTAAATGCAGGTCTACCTAACAAAAGCTTAACATTAGAATTATCATCGCAATGTAATATATTAGAAGCTAGCAGTACGCAAAATAAGCAAAGCAATATACCGATTATACTTAATGTCTTACCCATTAGTTGCAACATTGTCAAACCGAGTGCATAACTAGATAAAGAAATATTGTGGGCTGGTCTAGTTTACAAGCCTATCCTTACTGTTATATCAATATAAGCCAAAATAATTGTGTAATTTTACTCCTTGAATCATTAGTTCAGTGATGGGGCATCACGATGGGTTTGACAAGATCACATCCTATCCAGAATTAGCTTGGTAAGGGGACTCCAAAGTGGAACAAATTATGGTGGCCACCTTAATATTAGTATGAACACTGCCATTAAGCTACAACCAATGGATTCCAAGCATACCAGGAGCCCCTTGTGTTCTTACAAGCCAACTGAATCAAGTATCTGAACTGGGCCTCAGTAGGTTACTGGCCAAATTATTATATATGGTAGTATATTGGATAAATAGTTCTCATGTCTGAGAATGTAATAAATGAAAAATGCCATTCTGTGGCAGGCAGATGTATATTGTCTCTTTAGTAATGTTTCTTTTGAGATGAGTCAATTCAATACCTCAAGGCATCACCACCAATTTATATATATAGCAGTATGCTTCTGTAAAAAAAAATAATCAGCAGATCTGAGGGGAATAGCTGAGGATGTATTTCTTCAAAGTGCTTGCTTGGACTAAAGTTTCTGCACAGCTTTTGCCTGTGTTTGTGTTTGTGTTTCACCAATAGCAGGCATTCCACAGTCCATCAGTAGATGAATTTGTATTATCTTAGATTTCCAAAGCAACTTGAAATCTAACCATAGCAATTGTTTTAGAGTTCATAAGCATGTCTGACTAATAAACTTCCTTAAAAAGACTGGTTTTCTATCTATATAACATGCTGTACAATAAGATTCGGTAATATGTGATCATGGAGGAATATAATTGACATATCAGGAGGGAAAAAACCTAAAAACTAAGATCTATTATTAACTGAATAGCTGAGAGTTGGGTAAAACATTCTGGGCGGTCTGTAAAATGTGTTTTTATATATATTAAGAGTCTGAACCTTTTAATGATTTTAAGTAGCTCCTCAGCAGCTGTGCCAAAGCATCTGTGTGCTTTACAATTGCATGTTATTTGGACATCAGGTCACAACTTCAGCTGTTTCTGCCACTCGGCTTGAACTATTTGTGTTCGGTTTTTCTTCAGAATGAAATAAGCTTTGAAAAAGGCACAGCCACTCATTTGAAAATGTTATGTTGTTGATCTTGATCCCCAGAATGACGTTCATTTTGTTCCCTCAAAATGTTATAAGAATAATATTTTAAGATAATTATAATCCTCTGAGTCTTATCTTTTGGAATAAATATATTATTGTAAGGACTTATAAAAGTGAAAGTCAATCAAAGTGGAGTGATCAATGCTCAACACTGAAGATATTAGAATAATAAATGGAGGCATGAACATTAACTTTTGAAGAGCTGTTCTGGCTATCAGTGCTCAGCACCACCTGATCATATTTCTTGGTGGATTTTGTTTGTTGTAGAGATCCTAAGATGGATCTGTCATGGGGTACTCTTGGCTAAATTTCTTCATAAAAGATTTATCATTGCCTTTCTCTGCAGCTGAGAGAGTATAATTTTGTCCCAGGTCACCAGTGACTGTATGGCCAAGCGGGCATTTGAATTTTGAGAGCCAGGGTTCCAGTCCAACACTAAAACTACTATACCACTTTGGCCTTGGTATTTATTTCAATAATGTATTCCCTGGTGGTGCAGCGGGTCAAACTACTGAGCTGCTGAACTTGCTGACCGAAAGGTCAGAGGTTTGAGTCCGGAAAGCAAGATGAGCTCCCTCTGTTAGCCCCAGCTTCTGCCAACCTAGCAGTTCAAAAACATGCAAATGTGAGTACATCAATAGGTACTGCTTCTGCGGGAAGGTAACGGTGCTCCATGCAGTCATGCCGGCCACATGACCTTGGAGGCATCTACGGACAATGGCGGCTCTTCGGGTTAGAAATGGAGACGAGCACCACCTGCAGAGTCAGACATGGCTAGACTTAAAGTTAATCATCACTCAGTCTTGACGCTCAGTTGTGAACCTTTACCTGAATGTATTCCTGCATGCTGAGAACAATAAGGCCGCAGTTTCACCACTTCTCCCATCAGTGTGGACATGCATTATACCCTTTAATAGGCCTGGTTAGGTTTCTCGTTAGTCGACGAATTTCGTTTTAAATTTGTTAAAAACTTACATTAGAAATGATTTTGAAGTGTGTCAAGCAACCCGGAAGTGACCTTTTAGTTTTGAAGCCGGGGTCGTCAGGTTTTAGTAGGTTTTTCGTATGTGTGTTGGCTCCTTCCCAGGGGCCAGGGGTGGAGGGGATCGGCTCCACTCCTGGCATTCGTGCTCAGGGGAAAACAGAGGGGAGGAGGGGGCTGCAGGAGCCCCTCCCTCCCCTCTGCATCTCTCTCTACAGGCCCGCACGTGGATCCTTCTGCTGCCGCCGCTGCTCCTCCCACTTGAGGCATGGCTCTCCGCTTCTCCCTTTCCCCTCCCCTCCCAAGCGAGACAGCCCTGGCTCTCGGACGCGCCCCATTGTGCCTGGGCTCCGGGCTGGAAGCCATGGCCTTGGGCATGAAATGTGCACTCCTGGGGCTGGCCAAATCTCCCAGCAAGAGAGGAAGAGCCGGTGCAGCATCTGGGAAATGGCCCAGGAGTGAGGAGGAAGGCGACGACGAGGAGGGTGCCGAGGAAGAATGGGCAGCAGGAGCTGGGCAGGTTGGCCTCATCTTGGCTTCCTCCCACAGCTGTGCACACGGCTTGCCCGGCATGTTATGGAAAGTAAGGCATGGCCCTTTAAGGACTGGCTAAGGCAGCCAGGGGCAAAAACACACTCTCTGCACTAAAGTATCTTAAGATCGTGTTTTTGGTTGGCATTTCTGACATGTGGGAGGCGCCTTTCCCCTCCACTTTTCTCCTCCACTTTTCCCCTCCACTCCTGGGCCCTGGGAAGGAGCCAACGCCATGAAGCGGAAGATCTGAGCTGTCAAACCCACTATTGACAGGTTTTCGTGCATTGCACATGCGTGTCCGCCATTAACGGATTACTAACGAATCTCATTAGTTTTTAGAAAATAATTCTGAAATTTTAACTAAAAATTTCGGAACTCCACCAGATACGAAACGCCAGTGCCCCCTACATCCGCAGCAAGTTTTGAACCATTTTTTTCTTGATCAACCAGGCCCACCCTTTAACATTTCTGTGAGCAGTACCCAGGTAGTATTAATAAGATGAAAATATCATTTAAATATGGTATTGAGAGATTTTATTTTGCATTTTACATGGTTTCCCCACAAGCCTCTTGATGTCTTTCAAACTTTCATGATTCCTGTAGAATTTTGGTTTATTTCCTTCTCAAGTGGAATATTTATGAGAACTCACAAACCTTTCTTTCTCTCCTCATTATGGTGTAAACCTAAGAGTTGAGAGAGAAGGGAAATTATTCCCCCTTGTACAGGCTTGCAGCTGCTAGTATTGCCTGTATGTGAGCCTGATTTTTTTCTTTCTCTGAGAATTTGAAAATGGCAGTAATAACTCTGATAACATGCCAAAATTTAAAAAAGAACTTACACACATCCAAGATAACAACAGAATAATATTTAACTATGTGTGAATTGTTACCAACACCTGTTCAGAAGCATAGAAGCTCTGTGTGTGTTTATCATTTCTGGACAAAAACAACAGGCTCGTTTTTCACAGGAACCACATCAACAGAGGCGTTGTTGTAAAGAAAGATGCATTGAAGGTTCTTATATGTACAATATGTGTTTCATAAGTCACTGAAGGTACAAAAATAAACCCAGCTTCATCATTCTTACCCTATCCAATACCTAGCAAGACAAACTCGTTTTAACAATTGCATGTAGATTTATTAAGTCCCTTGTTGTAGTAAGCACACAAAGTTATGGGGGATACATGTGGCAGACATGCACACAAGGTGCCCATATCCAGTCATGCCTTGCTAGGAAATATATACTACACATCACTACAGAGCTGTACATCTCCCTTTCACAGTTTGTGTTTATGGCAGCAACAATAATGGAGCAGTGCTGCACCTGTTTTATCTGAATCCTTCTTTTTATTGCTAACCTACTTTTCTAGTTGATGGTTAATTTATGTTTGGTTTTATTATTTTATTATTTCCTTGGCTGTTGTAAGCTACCTGAGCACCAATAAAACAGTAGAAATATACAACATGCTTAGTTTTAATAGTAAATAAAATATGTCATCTAATTGTTGGTTATTAGGTTTTTTTTAATCCAAAACTTCATTTCTTCTGTGATTTGTTAAACTCAGGTTTGTTTTCTTTACTTGCATACTATTAAAACATTAACTGTTTTACACTTATTTTGGTGGAGAGGTCTATCATTTGTTGGGTTGTCAGCATTGGGAATAATAGATTTGACCACTACTGCACAGCAGCCCCCATTTTATTTTCCCAGGTTGTTATCACATGTCATCATCCACTCAGAAATTCCTAGAATCCAAAATATTTTGGGAATTAAAAATGGTAACTTCCAGATAGCAATTGAAAGAACCCAAATTGATATAAATGAGGTACAAAAGGGGGGGAGGGTGTCACGTCCACTTGTTTTGTAGTAAATGCTGAAAATTGGCTCCTTTCAGTTCAGTGTTTCAGTTGTTACGAAATGTATAAATGCTCCAAGTAAAGGGCAAGGTGGCTATTAGGGCACCTCAATTAGATTGAACATTTGGGAAGGCTGTGCTCAAAAGATAAAACCATTCTAATATGTTTATTTTAATATCATGGTTTAATCAAAATTTGGGTTTTTTAAACTGTATTTTATTGTTATTTGTCTTGGGCCCCATTGTTAGGCAAAGAAGTGAGCAACGGGAACATTGCTACTTATTTATGTAATACTAAACCAGAGCTTAGGAAATATTTTTAAATTAAATTTCACACAATTCCTTAACCAGCATGGCCAATAATCATTTTTGTAGCTTTATCACCCCACCCCCCAAAAAACCCCTCCTTTTCCAAGTTTTGTCCAAAGCTGTCTTTTTTATGTGCAGACTAGTTCCTTAAGTACATGAAGGACTTGTTTATATGAGCCCAATATCCCACAGAGGTCATGAAGTCAATCTTAGGGCACTTCCAGACATAACTAAAACATGCAGAGAAACAGGGGTGGGTTGGGAGTGGGCACTAGACCCCACTTCCATGTGGGTTCTAGTGCCCACTCTCAACCCAAACCCTGGACTTTCCTGGGGGGAGGACTAGCTATATGCTGATGGAGAATGGTCCACTGTCTCCATGGGCTGCCACCACCCCACCTCACCCTCCCTGGACTTGTCAGCACAGGGAAAAGGGAGAAATCTGGCCCATGTTGTTCCTGTCAATACTGCTGAATCACTGCAGCATTTCAGGGGGTGCTCCCAGCCACAACAGAGACCCTGTACTGACATGTATAATTTTGCGGTAAAAGATTGTTTGTTCTACAGGAGAAGGAACTAAAGAAGATAGTGTTGGAAAATGTTCTAGAGCAGGAGAAGGAACTAAAATCCCTGCCAGTTTACCAGCTGTTATGATGTCTGGGAGTTGAAGGCCAAAACCCCGGGGGACCCACAGGTTGAGAACCACTGTTTTAGAGGGAAGCCAGACTAGATTTTTGGCAGAATGCAGACATTATTATGTGTATGTGATCAATACACTCCTTGAAAATGAGACTACAAGTATTAACTTGCAATACTTCATTGTCATTCTGAAAACAGCAAAAGTGGTTTGTTTGGGGGGTTTTTATTTTTAAAAATCAGATTGCAGGGATTGATTTTGGTTTGCAGCAGCAAATATACAGGTTCAAGTCATCTAGTAAAAGGGGGAAATCCAACTTATATAAAATCAATGAAGTATTCTAGAACAGAACTTGTTTCTAGTGTGTCTGTTTGTGGACTATTGATTTTCCAGTGTTTAATGATGGTATATGTAACAACATGCAAAAATAAAAATTGAAACAAAATGTAAAAGGAAGGATGGCATTTTGGCCTCGGCAAGTGCTACAGATCTAAGAGTTGTCGATTATGTGTGTGGCATTTGAAAAAGTAAGATTAATTTATTTCTAAATGAAAAGTTAGAATGAAAACTGTTGATTTCTTGCTGAGAAAAGAATGTCACTCAGCCAGTATAAATTTCACCCCAGTCAATGGATTTTTTCCCCCAAGTATGAATAGTATTGTGGTCTAAAAAGTATACAATGTATCAACCAGATGATATTTAGCTGCAAAAACTAAGTTCCCTGAAGAGATAGTAAAATCTAATCAGATTTGGGTATCTGTGCTAACAGATGTTAGGAATAACATTGCTTCATTGTCCAGACAGCCAATTTTCTTATGCCCAAAGCAAGATATCCTTGCATTTTTCTTCCAGCAGAACTGTGCCAGTTCTAAATTTCAAGGACCACCAATGGCAGCTCATGTCACTCTGCCATGACCCAGATACTCCCCATTGGATTATTTGTGCAGTTCTCTTTACTCACAAAGAAGTAATGCCATTAATCCCTGGAAAGTGAATTTTGAAACTCTTCAACCTAGGAATCCTGTTGGGAGTTAATAAGTTTAAAAAAACAAGAGGGGTTAGAAGATGACACAACACCTTTCATCCCAGCAAAGCTGGGATGAGAGGAATTTGCCCCCTCCCCCGACCATGTCAGAAAGAGAAAGGTTCCTCTGGAATCTTCGGAGGTGGGGGTATGGCCTTTAGCAAGGCCAGCCCCGTCAGGCCATTCTGTGCCTGATTGCCTGCCCACCACTCCCGCTCATTATCAGTACTGGAATGGTTGCAATAGGAGCTGGGCATGGAATTTTACCTCCCATGCTGCAGTTAAGCATGGCAGGGTTTTTGCCTACCCCCTTTGCTGTGTAGGGGCTAAAGGGGGTGATGGATTTCGTTAAATATGTTTAGCAATGAATAGCGAGGGAAATTCCATAATTGGTGTACACCCTAGGCACCCCCTTCAGGGGTGAGGGCCAGTTGGTTAAGTACTCACCTTAAAGTTCAGGTTGTTGGGTGAGGTAGAGTAAATGGCCCTGGAATGTGAAGAGGCCCTTCTCAGGTTCTGGAGAATGGACCTCTTACTCATTTCCCTTAATAGGTTGTCCTGGTTGGTTAATCAGGCAATCCTGGTGTTTCGCCTGGAAATTCAATTATATTGGTTACACCATATTCCTGACACCCCTTGAGTTAAGTTAAGGAGAGTTAAATAGGTAATAGTTAAATAAAAGTTGCCCAATTTGAACCCAAGAAATTGTTGTGTTGTCTCTTTATTTCGGGGGATGGGTGGGCAACAAGATAAAGAAAAAGAAAGAGAAGTGTTTTGTTGAAATGGGTGAGCAATAATGTTTTCAAAATTCATCGAGCAGCCTCTTTGGCAAGGGGTAAGAATGAGTTAAATTAGAGACTCTGTTTTTCATTTTCTGGTAAAGATTTATGTGCAACCATTTAACTCAAACTAAAATGGGGATTTAATTGTGAGTCTCCCCTGTTCCAAGTAAATGTAATGAAATTAGATTTTTAAACTCATTGGCAATTAATTAAATGTAGTGACTCTTTTTTATCAACTTTCTTAACCCATTTTTTTGGTTCACTTTCGGAGTCATGTGCTTGAAGTTGAAGTTGAGGTTGGGTATTAGATCTCCTACCTCAGCATTTCCCACACCGGATCGCTCCTCTCTGTTATAGCATCTCTTAGAAATAATGAATAATTAGGTTCAGTAAATAAAGTGGCCCCATTTTACACCCCAGTTTCTGTGTCTAGTCTCATTATTTCTCAGATTGATCATCAATTGAATTAGATTTTTTAAATTCACAAGCAATTAACTAAATATGTAGGTCTATTTCTATCAACTTTCCTATCCCTGAACAAATTATTAGGAATGGGGAAGAACACGCACACTGCTTGGGCTTTGTAGAGGATGGTTTAGATTAAAATGCAATCGTCTATGTGAAAAAACATTCACTAGAACAAAGAGTGTTAGCAGATATGGAATAAAACAAAAGGAAGTGTAGTTCAGACTTTCAAGAGTGCATTGTTGACACTGCTGTTATCGCTGATTGCACAGCATCTCTAACAAAAGCAGCAGTTTGCTGGAACCGCCATGATAATAAAATGCAGTCTGTGAAAGTAATGTCAATTGTCAACTGCTGATGAGAAAAGATTGGTTCTTCACTTACCTTTAAAAAGAAAACACAATAGCTAGTTTCTCTGCCTTGTAAGATCTCAAAAGTTTTCCAGCTAGAGAGAAACACAAAATGGAAAATCAAACTTCAGATGTGATTAAACGTTGATCTTATTGATTCTATTTCTTCTTTTATGTTTTTCTGACTAGTACGTATTGGAACTGATTCTGTTCCCCCTTTCTGAACCTAACTCCTTGTGGCCCTTCTTAAATATTTCTGTTCTGTTTTGTTTTCAAGATTTGTTCTAGCTTGCTTCAAATCTATGCTTCCGGTAATTCTGGAAGCACTCTGGTTCAATCAACATGAAGGCAACCAGGGAATGCCTCCAAGCTGGAGAGCTTTCATACCAGATATCTGTCTGCAAACCAGAACAAAGGCCCAAAGGCCCGTGTCTTCAGCTCAGTCTTCTAATTTGTTAAATTCGAACATCTGGAGGGGAAATTACAGAGCTGTAACTGTTATCTGGACCCAATTTATATGGAGAAGCAGCCATGAAAACACAAGGCTAATTATAGAATTTAGGCTTGGAAGTGACCCTAAATGCCGTGTAGTCCATCCGCTCACCATAATCAGATCTCAGACTTTGCTTCCCTAATCTGTTTTTTTTGTATTTGTTGATCTAATTGGATCCTTTCCTTTGCAATGCATTATACTGCAAATACTACTGTAATATTCAGTCAGCAGTATTTCTACTCAACACTACATAGAATTGGGAATAGACCGCAGGATGCATGCATGCCTCCCAGATGTTCTATTGGGGCAAATCAGAGAGAGTTACACGCAACCCTACCATATGCCTTTAGATCTACTCACTGCTGGAATATAAACCATAAAATACTTACAAGATTGAAGTTTGGCCCCAAGGTCAAAAGGTTTTTTCTCTGCTGTATAGCATGCAGATTGGCTGGCACTTATGACAGTCATTCAGTAATCCACACTCGATCTGAACTACACTTTCTTTGTTTCATTCCATATCTGCTAATACTGTTTGCCCTAGGGATTATTTTTTCACATAGACTAAGTCAAAGAAATGACTTTTTACCTATAAATAAATGTAAGAAATATTTAACAAGTATAATATTTCCCTCCTATAATAAGTATAAATATTTTAATTATTATAATAAATTTGACTAAATAAATAATTTATATGTAGTCCTGAGTTTGAATAAATGATTTTTTAAAAATCAAAATCTGTCTTTCTGATTTCACAATAGGGAGAAGGGTGATAACTGCTTCTGTCATAATGAGATGTACATCTAAAATTAGGATTTATCTAAAGTTTCCCCTAGGATAAAGGACCCCCGGTGGTGCAATGGGTTAAACCCTTGTACCAGCAGGACTGCTGACTGAAAGGTTGGTGGTTTTAATCCAGGGAGTGGGGTGAGCTCTTGTCTGCCAGCTCCAGCTTCTCATGCGAAGACATCTGGGCGTCCCTTGGGCAATGTCCTTGCAGATGGCCAATTCTCTCTCACACAAGCAGTGTCTCAAGTAGCTCCTGACACGGAAAAAACTAGTATAAAGTTTGGAGCAAAGTGATTGAATGATCACAGATATCTGCTAAATATACCTTTGGCTTTTTCAGTAGTGGTTACAGACATATTTATTTATTTATTTATTTATTTATTTGCAGCATTTATTTTCTGCCCTTCTCATCCTGAAGGGGACTCAGGTCATATAACAAAACATACATATGGCAAACATTCAATGCCATTAAACAAACAGAGCAGACAACAGATAGAGGTATATATATATATAGGGGGGGAGGGATTTTCCTAACTTTGGCGTCTTGAAGGTTGTGCTCGATTCTGGCCACAGGGGATGCAGTCACTCCATCCTCTATGGTGAAGAGCCCTTGATCACAGACTTCCTCCTTTTTATCACCAGCATTTTCTGGTATTTCCTTTTTATGGTGCCATAAAGTACCTCCCCACTTAAGTGGTACCTAATTCATCTACTCTCAGCTGTTTTTGAACTGCTTAGGTAGACAGTGAGCTGGGCTGAATGTCGGGCACTCATCTTGACTCAGGCTTCGAAGTCAAAGAGATATTCACAGTATCTCTTTGTTGTCATGCTGCCACATTGACTTATTACAGATATGGATAATCTTTCCAGATTTCTTTTACTCAGCTCCCATTAAACCCAACCCACCTTGCCAATAATCACACATGATGACAGTTGGTATTCCATTGATATATAGAGAATCACAGGTTTACCATAATCCTTAGAGACAGAAGCACAGTACAGCAAGATGGAAATAGTCTAAGGCCATGGGAGAGAGTGGGGTTTGCCTTTCAGGTTACAGTGTTTGTTGTGAGGTGCTGTACTTTTCATTATGTCGGAAATGGTTATATGAACTAATAGCCAGCTCTCCATAGACTAGCACTTCCATAAAATATTTTTGGTTGGTAAATTTCCTAATTTATCTGGAGCTTAGTGATACTGCAGTTTTTAGCCTAAGTTTATCTGTTGTATGGACCACAGCAGTGACCTGTTCCTGCAACAGACTCCAATGGGTTATTATCCCCCACCCATCATCATACTGTCATTATTGTATTTGTATGCTGCTGGAAGCCTTTTTTTAAAATGAAGAATAGGGAATAAATAACTTCAGATAAGGAAATAATAGATACTTCTAAATGTTGTAGTGCTGATAGAAGAGCATATCTATAAGATGTTGGAGAGTGACTGTCCTCCTTCAAGCATAAATGGAAAGTCTGGGAGTCCAGATTTGTGGAAACACATACAAAATTTTAAAAAATACGACTTCTGATTTGGGAGCAGACATGTGAAGCAATGGGAGAGTAAAATATAAGGAAATAGAACAGCACAAATAATCTTGGTACCTCTTATAGATGGCATTTCTATAGCATATAGACACCTGTGTGCATGCCAGTCAGTCTATAAATATCCTTAATTTTCTGAGGCCCAACTCAGTGTATATAATTATATCAAGAAAATGAATAGCACAGATTCAAGGCAGCATTCAAATTGTGGCAAGATGCTTAAGTCATTGTTCTACCAACAGTTTAATAACAGATCCAGGTATATTTAGCTGTCCAAATTCAAGAGATTTTGCATCACAGTGATAAATATGACCAAATCACAAGTTTTATATATGGCAAACCAAAATGATAGTGTTACAGTATGCTGGAACCCTCATTGATCCAGTCAGTTCATATTCTTTTCAAAACAGTTTAGTAATTGGCCTTGATTTAACACAGCTTTTCTGCTTCTGCCAGCCTGTCTTCTTTCGTTCCTGCCTTTTGAACAGCACTTGAAGAGAAGTTGAGAAGAGTTGAGCATCTTACTGACAAATGTTCAGAGAGGATAAATCATAGGACCATAGGAATCATAGGAACAGAGCCAAAGCGGGAAAAGAGAAAGAAAGGAAAAGAAGACAATGTATCTGAGAAAGCTGGTGGTTTAGGCCAGCCATTATTGAAGATTGTTTATGGCAATGTTGGAATTCAATAGGAAATTATAAAGAGGCGCTGTACTCTTAGAAGGGATGAATGGTAGTATGGGAAAAGTAAAGAAAACGCTGGTTTGTTTTGCAGTGTTGAGGAAATAATAAAGACTTCAAGGGAAGAATATTCCCAGAAGACATGCGGCGTTTACTAACCCTTCCCTTCTTCTTTGTTCCCTGCCTTTTCTTTCCGTCTCCATTTCATGTTCTGATCTTTATAATCCTTCTCCAAGCACATTAATGTTATTTAATTTTGGTTGCTAAATTATGCTTGTCAAATGGCACCAAATGGTGCTTTAAATCCACAATATCAGTTTGAATGCCCCAGGTAGTTAGCAAAACAGTCTGCCCTCCTCATTCATTTTTTATTAGGGATGAGGGGGCCCCATGAAAGTGCAAACCCACAAATAAGAAAATTGAGGTAACACCTTTCTAGGACTTTCTAGGTCTTCTACCACAGCACTATGGTCAACCTCTGCTCAAAACTGGAGGTGTCCTCTCTAGAAATCTCTAGGTCCCGATTGGAGGAAGTCCTCTCGCCGTATAGACTATAGAGCAGGGGGTGGGCAGAGTTACCCCAGCCCAGCAGGCCCGTCAGGTGTTTGGACTTCAACTCCCAGAAATCCCTTGCAAAGCTGGCAAACTGGCTAGAATTTCTGGGAGTTGAAGTCCAAAACACCTGGAGGGCCGGTAATTGCCCACCCCTGCTATAGAGCAACACTGGAAGTTCTAGGGATTCCTAGAGAAACCATTTTAAATCCAAATCAAATCTATGAATCTGCAAAAGTCAAAACTGTAAATGAGTAGGGACAGGTGAACACACTTTTAAAGGAAGAACTGGTATTTAGTGGATTTCTACAGTTGCATTAGTGTCGCCATAAGTCCGAAGCACTCTGAAAGCCCACAACAACAGTAGCATGTAAAAGGAAAGTTGTATCCATCTAGGGAAATGTACACCCCCAGTGTTTGTGTTAAATGTACACTGCTGCCTGGGTTTAAAAATGCAGAGTATATTGCAAAATGATGGTGATCTTACACTCTGGATAGAATTCTAGCTGATGTATCTTCTAATTAGCTACAGAGTTGGGAAGTAGCAATTATAAAAAAGTTATGTATAAGGATGGGCTTTTCCCAATAATAATGGCCTTAACTACACTATATCACATTTGAAACTTATCTCATATTTCCCTGCATTTTCATAATTATGGGAGACAATATAACCTCACTAAATACTTGGGATATCATGTGATTTAAGTAATGTTCCCTGCAGTGCTTTCTCCTATTGATTTATGTTTTGCTGCAGCTATTGAGGCAATAGAGAAGGATATGTTTTCTATTATAAGTCAAACTGTTCATTGTTTTCTATTAAAATTGGTTACTTATCTACTTGCAATGTCAATCTAGAGACAGGGTGATTGTCTGTATCAATGTAACACTGGAAGAACCTTTGAAATGTGCATATGAATACATGCCTTCATATTATTTACCTGATCCTTAGAAATTAATGCTAAATGATAATGAAGCCTTTTGGTGAACTAAAAGACTTGCATGTATGCCTGATTCAGTAGACTGAGGATTTTACACCTTTTTTTTACAATTCAAACACTGTGGCATAGAGATTGAAACTTCATAGGAATGTCTCTCTGGACAGTTGGTTTTCAATTTGAAGGTGCTGCAGAGATTTGCTGACCCTTTTGTTGCACAGTGTTTTCCCCATTACTAAATTGCATTTTTTCACCCGTCTTTATTTTTATATGAAATTTGTAGATTGTAGATTTAAAAATAAATGAAAAACCTTCTCCTCTTTTGGGTTGCTTGATTCCTTGTTGGCTTTGAATGGAATTTTCTGAATTATATACAGAAGCTGAGCAGTAGGTGGAACCCTGATAATGCAATTAAAGCCCATGTCTTCTACCCATCTGCTCTTAGGTTGGAATTCAGGTTCGTTGTGATGACATAGCAATTGAGCCAATGTAGGGCAGACAGTAACTATTGCAGTAATAGAAACAAAAGCCTTAAAAATCTGGTGTGTGTGTGTGTACATACATATACATATATACATACATAAATACACACACACACACACACAAAGTGGGTGGTCCAGGACATATCTGGTTATTCCAAAAGAGTTTGTTGTTTGTGAGATTTGTCTTTATTGTTCTACATCTAGATAAATCACTTTTATCCCAAAAAGTTAAAAGGATTTCTTCTTTTTTTCCTAGGGTGAAAAGGGAGATAAAGGAGAGCAAGGGTCAGATGGAACACCTGGAACAGATGTGAGTTAATCAATTACTGTCCTCTATCGTTTATATTGTGATTACTCAGAAAGTGGAAATACCGGTAATAATTGTGATGTGTAGCACATTCCTTTTTGGGTAATGTAGGTATAACTCAGTTTTATTTTTAAAAGCAATATAATAAATAGGATTGGTGTTATTTATTCGAGTAATAAGTACTGGTTTCTAGTTATTTTCAAAAGTTTCTGTCTGCAGAAATGTTTTTGATTCACTAGCGGCTATTGCCAATCGAAAGGGGAAATGCTATTTTCAATCATTTTACCGCCATAGCCCTCTGTGACTCCTGAAAACCAGTCAAGAGCTGCAATATATTATGAATATTTCCATTGCTACTTGTGTTTTTGGTTTAGGTGCTGCCTAATGGATGTTACCTTTCCTAGCTTCTTTAAAAAGATCTGTTTTGAAGGGTGTGCCTAAAATGCTATTTTCATATAAGATATAAACAGGAAGTTATTTTGAGGAATGTGTCAAAACATTCTCAGTAGTTATTTATGTGTTTCGGTATATAATATCACTTTGTGTTGTGGATCATTGTGACTCCAATGAGAATAGCAATTGACTAATGCTGAAACAAAACCAAATAGATGAATAGATGGAAGTTTGAATGCAAGGGAAAAAGATGCTTCAAAATACAAATTATGTGCTGTGAAATGTGGTATGCAGTGTGGGAACTAACAGTACTTGTGAGCAGCTCACATCATGCACTTCCTCCTCACCTTATTTGAGTTTGTTCTTTGTTTCTCATTTCTTACTCCCGAGAAACTTTCTTCATAAATAGGAAATACCATTACCAGCGATGGAGATAGGAAGAAAGTACAGGGAGGTCTCAGTTTGAGAAGAGGGAAGCAAATAGGATTTTACAAGTGAGGTCACAGATAATGGGAGGTTGTGACAAAAAGGAGAAAATGTCATGCGACAGGATGTATTCAGAATCATGTTCAAAGAGTCTCCAGCAGAGTATATCCCAATGTTATAAGATCTAAGGACAGATAAAATCCATTTTCAACCAGGGGAAAAGAAGTATCATTAATTGTCAGAGAGTAACAAATAACCACATATAGAACTGAGGGCCTCTGAAGGGGCCTCACTCATTTAACAAATTAAGTATTATTTGACCATGTCTACACTGGCAAAAAAAAACCCCTAGACTCACCCAGATGCTGGCTGTTCTCATGACTCACAGCACTTTCCAATGAGTATTGTAGATTTATTTATTTATTTATTTATTTATATTTTTTGTGTTCTTCAAACCAACTTTGCCCTGTTTTAATTTGCTGGAGACTCTGGAATATCCTGCGGCTTTGTAACAACCTGGACAATGGGACTGGGTCTGATTCAGCCTCATTTGCTGTCCAGATGAGACATTGCTGCCATCACCTTTACCCTGTGGTTCATCGGTTCGGATCCCTCCTCCTTCTTGTGGTCACATGGGCACCTCATTTGGATGGCCAGCATAGGGAAGTTCAGCAGATAGGACTGTGGTGACCAAGAATTCAGATGGTACTCCATGACTTAGATGCAGTGACATGGAGAAGGTGAGCAGATGTGCTCCCAGGCCATCTAAACCATGTCCCCAGATTCAGAACAAATGTTCTGAATTCAGGCCTGTTTTCGGGCAGATTTTCACTGTGCTAAACAAACTGTTTGATATAGATGAGCCCTTAGCAAGAAAGCAAGAAAGTCCTGAGCAACAACATGCTGTAAACCCTTTGAAATGTGTGCACTTTATGGTTTGGATTTGTTTTGTGGTTTTATATATATAATATGTTAAAGGGCTGGCATGCTTTTTTCTTAAAGAATAGAAAATTAAATCAGAGGATTGATTTCTATGGTATAATAAATGGTTCCACATATTTTCTAAATTTATCTTTTAGCCAGTACATTGCAGTCCATAGCAATTTAACTAACAGAAATATCCATTCAAAAATCACAACATTATAATTTGCATTTATTCTGTTTCATCCATTGACATTAACAAACTATAGAAACCCCTTTCCTTCAGTTTAGTTCTCCTTCACATGTTTTGTCTTACATTGACAGAGCAAAGGTTACTTCAGATTTAACTCTTAACAGGCAACATAATAAAGGCTACATCAAGCTGAATCAGAAGTATTGACAACTGCTACCATTTAATCCAAAGTGCATATTTAGAAGCTCATATCACTCTCAATGATGCTTTTTCCAGATGGCAAATTAATGGGGTTGTTTTTGCAGGAAGTTAAATTACACAAATATAAGTATTTTGAACACTTGCTGATTTGATGTTTCTGTGCCCATCGTAGCACAGATGTTGCTTATACTTCTAATGCCAAATTTCTCTCTCCTATTACTGAAAACCAGGCAATAATATTAGGGAACCTTGAAGGTGGAGAAGGGGTGATTTGTTGTAGTAAATTCTCTTTCTCATATGGAAAGACATATATCTTTGGATGATGATTGTAATGATCATTAAGTATATCCATTTATTTATTGTATTGATTTGTGTTATTCTGAAATTCTTTACCAAGAAATAGTAATTTTGCCCAGTTGTATAAATGAATGCCACAAATAACAATATCCTTTTGGCTAAAAAAAACTATAACAAGTATTAGTGTGTATAATCTTTCCATTTGCCAGCTGGAGCATGAGCATGAAATGAAAGATTTTATGATGGAATGGAATGGATTTCATGAAAAATATGCTATCTTGTTGAATATCTCTCAAATTTATGAAACCCCCTCTTCTCTAAATAACTGAATATGTGTATGATGAATTTTTTAAAGAGACTCAGGCTGGCGGTAGAATATATAAATAATGCAGTTTGACACCATGGCTCAATGCTATGGAATCATGAGAGTTGTAGTTAGATGAGGTAACAGCACTCTTTTGACAGTGGAAGCTAAAGGACAATTCCCATGATTCCATGGCACTTAGTAATGTCAGTTAAAGTGATGTCAAACTGTATTAATTCTACAATGTAGATCAGTGGTCCCCAACCTTTTTTTGACCAGGGACCACTTTTGGCCAAGGACCACTCTCCAACATTAATACCAAAAAGGTTACGAATCCGATTTTGGTCAACTTTAGATTTGGTTTGGTTATTTGGGGTGCTGATTCAAAAATTGCATTGGATGGACCACATCAGCTCTCGTTTCTGATACAGAACATATGCCATCCAGTAGTCGCCATCTGCTCACCCACAGAAATCATTTTTTAATAATCTAGAACTGATGTGGTCTATCCAAAGAGGCGAGGCTGGTCAGTGACGGGGAAGGAGTGGCAGGCGGTGGAAAGAAGCTGAAATTAAATAAGTAAATAAATAAAGAGGAAGGAGGCTCACGGACCAGATTTTTATCCTCGCAGACCACTGGTTGTCTGTGAACCACCAGGACCACTGATCTAGATGCACTCTCAATAAGATGAAAGAAGACCACGTTCATCTAATTCATTTGATCTATTGATATGTGGGGTAATTTGTCCTATTGAAACTACTTGAAGGGACTCTTTCATATCACATAATTATAGCACTTTGATACTACTTCAGCTGGCATGAAGGTATTTTAGTTTGGTGAGGAACTAGGCCTCTCTAAGAATTCGTAATGTCTGACAAAATTACAGATTCCAGGATTGCGTAAGTTGATGGAACCATGTCACTTACAGTAATATCAAACTGTTTTAACACTATGAAAGTGCACTGAAGCCTGGAAGGGACCACAAGGCTTACTTCCATTTATTTCCATAAGATGTCTCCTTGAAACAAAGAATAAATTACATAAGCAAAAAGTTACATGAGTCAGTTAATCTTTCAGTGTGGCAGAATTCTCACATGTGATTAATTTATATCAGGTAACCTATACAACCTGTTACAGCACTTTTCAGCAATTTAATAACTCTGGTTGCAACTTAAACGATCGCTTTGATACTTTATTTTTGATGGTTTATATATGTAAAAAAACTAGTATGTTTCTTATCACTGATATATTATCTTAATCTCTCTTTTGGTAGGGTTTGAAAGGAGATCCGGGTGATCATGGAATGCCTGGTCCAAAGGGAGAAAAGGTATTCATATGGGGATATGTACAGTCAAATAATTAATCTTAAAGGTTTCCCAAAAGATCAAGTCTTATTAGATAAATTTAACAGTAAAACAATTAAAAAATACTTAAGTGTCCTGATTCATAAAAAAATAATATATTGCCCAGAAAACTCACAGCAACCCATTAACATAATTGCCTTATTCAAGTCCTTGATGCAGTTATTCATCACCCATTGTTCTGCATGATCTAAGTAACACTCGCCCTAGGTGTTGTAAGTCAGGCCTCGGCCATGGTGGTGATTTTTAGATTTTTGAAAATGCAAATAAACTCTTAAAAACAAAACAACATATATACAAAATCCCAACTTAATCTCTTCCAATTATTCCTACACTCTTCTTGAAAAGTGAGCAAATGCATTGCAGTTTTGAGTGGTACATGATAAATGTACACCTGTGCCTCCTCTATTCACATCACTAGTCTGGTTCACCTCCAGTAGTTTATATTTGGAAATGGACCACACACCTAAATTCATCTTGTAATTCATGTAAAGGGGCATCCCTCTGGCTCTCACGTTGCTCAATATTTTACCCTCATGGTAAAATATCCCATTTTGGTTTCTGTGATAATGTCTATACAGATAGCTGAATGCTTTGCTCCCTAACAGCATTTTAATTCACAAAAAGCTTATGCCACAAGATATTGGACCAAACCCATGCAGATTTACATATCCTTATGTCCTTACGTTTATCTATATATATAAAGGAGGACCCGTCGTCGAAAGACTGCCATAGGCAGAGAAACCTTCCAAGGCAGAGACACCAAACTTGGCAACAAAAATAGGCCTCAGGCAAGGAAGGTTTTTAGCAAAGCAACTTTCCCCCCCAAACCTAGAAGGCCCCCAAAACAACGATGAAAAAAACCCTACATTTCCCAGCATCCTCAGGGCCACCAACGAATCCCATTGGCCGACATCGGCCCACACAAAATGCCGGCACCGCTTCCCGGGGAGGCAACGCCCCCTTCCATCCCCACAACCACTCCACCCCCTTCCCCCAGCCTGGCCCCACCCCCTGCCATCCCAAAAACCACTCCACCCCTTCCCCCGGCCTGGCCCCCCAAAACCACCCCCCCCTTCCCCGGCCTGTGCCCCTGCGTGCGACAATTTCTCCAAAATAACTGCCGCCAAAACAAATCACCTCAGGACAGCATCCCACACACCACAGCCAGTTGGACTGCCGAGGGCACGCAGTGCCAAAAGGACAGGCTCCTTCAGCCTTGCCCACACTGGCCAAACCATGAAAACTAACCACTGGTAATCACCACAAACCACTGACCACGGTACGACCAGCCACACAATCACAACAACAAAATCAACAAAAAACACCACACACTCCTCCAGACACTACAACTCTCACAACCACACTCGAGAAACACAATCCAAAAAGACAAAGCCAGCACAAAATACCACACAACGCCAATATGCAGAAGATACACAACTATGTGCACAGAGCACATACATACCACTCACAGGACAAAAGACACCCACAACAAAAGACACTCACTTAACAAACACCACATCCACAACATGACAGCCACACCTCTAGAGACCCACAACACAACAGACACACAACACACACAATGCATACATACCACTGCTAAAAATAAACCAGCACAGTACAACCAACTAACACACCCCACATACACACCGTATATCCACAACACACTACCACTGCACACTCACAACAACAAACTACACACTCAACACCACACACTCTTCTCCAAGCACCATCCCAAACACACACCACCAATCCTCCACTTTACAAACACCACCCCCACAACATGACAGCCACACAACTCACGATGCCTACCTCTACAGACCCACTACACAACTCACACACAACACACACAATGCATACATACCACTGCTAAAAATAAACCAGCACAGTACAGCCAACGAGCACACCCCACATTTTACACCGTTTATCCACAACACACTACCACTGCACACTCACAACAACAAACTACACACTCAACACCACACACTCTTCTCCAAGCACCATCCCAAACACACACCAACAATCCTCCACTTTACAAACACCACCCCCCACAACATGACAGCCACACAACTCGCAATGCCTACCTCTACAGACCCACTAACAACTGCACACAAACACACACAACGGATACATACCACTGCTAAAGAGAAAGCTGCACAGTACAACCAACTAACACACCCCACATACACACCGTACATCCACACCACACTACCACTTCATAAAGGACTGGACATTTTTTAAAAAACTGTTTTTTGATGTTTGACATGATAAAGTTTGATAAAGTTTGACATGATAAAGTTTTTTTAACACCCCCCCCCCCTCTTATTTTATAGGGTGACATGGGACTCCCAGGACCAGCTGCACTTAGTGTAAGTACACTACTCAGGAATACTTTCATGAGAGGTTTGGTTGCTTTTCCAGTTTATTTAATTCTTTAATGGTATGTTGTTGTTCTTAGCAGCCTTCAATTCCACACTATTTATTTATTGTTTCAGAAGCGAATTGAGGGTACGGTTGTAATCTATTTAAAAACATAAACAAAATTAAAAACTTGGCATTATACTAAATGTCCGTTGGCCAGTTTCTGACCACTTGGAGTGCCTCTGGTGATGCTATAAGAAGGTCCTCCATTGTGCATGTGGTAGGGCTCAGGCTGCATTGTAATAGGTGGTCTGTGGTTTGCTCTTCTCTACAATCACATTTCTTAAGGTTGGCTCTGCATCTCGGGGTGCCATAGCGCAGTCTGTTCAGCGTCTTCCAAGTCGCCCAGTTTTCTGTGTGCCCAGGAGGTAGTCTCTCATTTGGTATCAGCCATTGATTGAGATTCCATGTTTTAGCCTGGCACTTTTGGACTCTTGCTTGCTTTGGTGTTCCTGCGAGTATCTCTGTAGATCAGTGGTTCTCAACCTGTGGGTACCCAGATGTTTTGGCCTTCAACTCCCAGAAATCCTAACAAGCTGGTAAACTGGCTGGGATTTCTGGGGGTTGCAGGCCAAAACACCCGAGGACTCTCAAGTTGAGAACCACTGCTGTAGATCTTAGAAAGCTATTTCTTGATTTAAGGCATTGGCATGCTGGCTGATATCTGAACAGGGGATGGGCCGGAGATGTCATTGCCTTGGTCCTTTAATTACAGGCTGCTACTTCCCGACGGATGTCAGGTGGTGCGATACCGGCTAAACATATAACTTTTTCAGTGGTGTGGGGTGTAGACATCCTGTGGTGATGCAGCATGGCTCATTAAGAGTCACGTCCACAGTTTTAACATGGTGAGATGTGTTCCATCGTATTCAGCAGCAGAGTAGGAAAGCGCAAGGGCAGATGTCTTCACTGTGTCTGGTTGTGATCCTCGAGCTCTGAGGATTACCTAGGAAGGAATCCCATTTGAGCATTGCAGCACGCCAAAATATCTAGGTGTTACCCTGTAACATACCGTACTCTGACGTACAAGAATCACTGCTTGACTATCAACCAAAAGTGGGTGCTAGAAATAATTCCACACTGACTTAAGGCGAAACTGTGAATCACCCTATCATCCTACAGCCCTAATCAGGTTTTGCAAACTTAAGTTCTTGGCTTCTCTGATTGAGTCTATCCATCTTTAATGCAGTCTTCATTTTTTCATTCTACCTTCTAACTTATCAAGCATTACAGACTTTTCTAATGAGTCATGTCTTCTCATGATATGGCCAACATGGACTCGTAAACTAAATAATCATTTGGGAGCTTGTACAGATTTTCTTTGCAACAAAACCCATCCCTAGCTTTTGACATGATTAACCTTGACATAGTGAAGGGGAAATTTGATATCACTGACATTAGTTGAACACTGCATTTATTCACCCAACTGTCTTTTAAAGGTTTGCTGTCTTCTCATTGTGTGAAATAAGGTCATTGAAAGCATGCAAAAAATTTCTGAGCAGAAGGAAAGTAATATCAAGAAAACCAAGCAAAAAAATACCAGTGAAAAATTGAAGATAAGACCACCTTTACACTTAAGAATAATAGAAATCATCGCCACTTTCTGTTTGCATACAGAGGACGGCTGGGAATAAGTTTTATTGGAATTTACTTGCAAGAAGAGCTATTTCAAATTGACATGAAAGTGTCATGGTATGCCATTTGTGTAATATGTTTTCCTAACAAAAGTGTTAAATTTAAAGATGAATTTTAATCCCCTCAGTTTATTTCCTTGCTGTTAACAGTGTTTAATAATATTCTAAAGACAAGATGTACATTGTTTTGAAAGCCATGATATTCTTAATGAGTATCACTAAGACCATCCAGTGACTGAGTGGCAGGGATGACAGCATTATCCTCACAGTTTTGTCAAGGTGTTGAATTAAGGCGAAAGAAGTCGGGGACTTTTCTCTGAAATGACACAGTTGGCTAAGCTCCTCTCTGCTTTCTGGCATCCTGGGCTTAAGCCTTCGCATGTCATGCCACAAGAGTGACAGGTGAAGGAAGGTGGTACAGTGATCTCTCTTGTAAAGTATATGAAAACTATTCCTCTTGACACTTGATCCACAGCTTCTAGTTCCCGAGGAGGAAAATGAGTGTCCGTCTCTCTACGTTCCTGTGGGCCGATCCCTTTGGGGAGTTATGAGTTATAAAATACGCATCCAGCTGGCACCAAATGTTTACACAGAAGCCAAGGGTTAAGTCTGTCACAAGCACCGAAGATGTGCTTACTAAACAGATGCTTGGAATGCTAGCTCTGGTCAAATGAAGTGTCAGATAACATGCTCAGTGCAAAGGAAACAGAATGAGGAAGTTTGGTCTCACAGACACATTTTGTAGTCACTGGAATATACAAATTCAATCAACAAACGAGCTAGGCTGGAATATCAAAGGGTTGGTAGCATTTACCACCTAGCTCAGCCCCACTTCCCAGCTGTAAAAGATATGAAGTGGTCAGGGAGCTGGTGGTCAAATCCATCCCGAGGCCAATCTGGAATTTGACATTCTGGATGGGCCCTGGGATAAAGAATCAGTGCCGAGTGCCTTATGGTATTAGAGAAAGCCCCCCAGTGCCCCGCTGAATTAATTGAGCACTAAACACTGTCCCACTTTGAACTCAGTTTGCAGCAACTGAAGTATGCTGACAAAGGGGGGAAAGTGGGAGGAGGATAGACAAAATTGGACATTTCTAAAGGAAAATTGTATGGCAGAGAATTAATACCAAATTGAGACATTTGAGATATTTGAGGGCTATGTCACTGACTGCAAACCAAAGCCAGCCTCCGGCTCCAGCAGATGAGCTAACACATGTGCACAGCAGGAAACCTATTTGGGGAACTGCTTTAAAGCAGCAGCCACTTTGGTCTTGTTTTGGATATGGCATATTCACAATACATCATACAGTTTTAAGACAACACAATAAACAATAACAGCTTTGTGGGTTATATTCTTTTTGCTTCAGCATGAGGGCTTGCATCTCCATGACTGCTTTGTCAGCTGGGGAATCCCCACAATCGTATTCTTTTTTTAAAGAAAAAAGAAAAAAGGAAACCTCTCTCTTTTTCTTTTGTGTCACTCTATGTGCCAGATTTTTTTGATTCCACCTTAGCTTCCCAAAACCGTGCTTCCATGAAACTTTGCTCTAGAAGTTTGGGAAGCCATTTCAAATTGAGAAACTGGAGAAATTATTCAATTGTGTAATCTGTTTTTAATTTATTTAAGTAATTTTATTGCTTTAAGTATTAAATGGTTTACACTAATAATATAATAAGGTGAAGGATAAAACATTTGAATTAATTAATTAATCAGTCTCTTCAATGAAGATAAAGAACTTTTTTGCATGAGATTGCAACCCAAGCCAATGTATCTTGAAAATAGGAGCCCATGGTGGCGCAATGGGTTAAACCCTTGTGCCGGCAAGACTGAAGACCAACAGGTCGGAGGTTTGAATCTGGAGAGAGTGTGAATGAGCTCCCTCTGTCAGCTCCAGCTCCCAATAAGGGACATGAGAGAAGCCTCCCACAAAGATGGTAAAACATCAAAACATCTGGGCATCCCCTGGGCAATGTCCTTAGAGACTGCCAATTCTCTCACACCAGAAGCAACTTGCAGTTTCTTAAGTCACTCCTGACATGAAAAAAACCCATTGAAAATGTGTAAAAAAAGATTTAACTAGGACATTTTGTTCTACAATCTGATTGATATTGTCAGGACAACAATGTTATGCCTATATTGTTCTTTTCATTAAAAAGAAAATCTAGATTTTGCAAGTTCTCCATTTAGAACTGTCATCGTAATTAGGCTGAACTAGTCTTGAATTTCAATGTATTCTGTAAGACTTCATTCTGAGACCGTGGGTTGAGAATCAAGATTGAAGAATATAGAGCTTGTTAACACTATGCCTCAGTCCTTAAGGAAGGAGCCGCAGTAACCAGGGGAAAATGATTAAATGCTCGAACATACTGAGGTATAAATATTCAACAGTATTCCTGTAGCTTTGTATTATGTAATAAGAAGTCAAGGGTAGAGTTTCTCGGGTGGGAATGGGAAGGTGGTGGGGAAAAATATTTGTATTTTGATTGTTGAATTTCAAAGACTGTATATGTGTGTGTGTGTGTGTGTGTACACATATATTTAAAAAACTTTTCCAAAAAAAAGGAAGGAGCCTCAGTGGCACAATTGGTTAAACCCTTGTGCCAGCTGAACTTCAGCCCCAGCTTCCCATGTGGGGACATGAGAAAAGCCTTCCACAGGATGGTAACACATCCAGGCGCCCCCTGGGCAATGTCTCTGCAGATGGACAATGCTCTTACACCAGAAGCGACTTGCAGTTATCTCAAGTTGCTTCTGACATGATAAAAAAAGTCCTTAAGGAGTAGGCAAGGTACCAACCTTACTCAGTTCAGTATTTTCCATCTGTTTAAAATCATTTAGACATATTCATTAGACTGGCTTTACTGCCCACAATTTTCATGCTCCAGGTGGGTGGTTCCTAGTGCTGCCAGGAGAAAGAAATTCTGTGTTTATTTCATCTTTTCTTCTTTAATGGATTTTCTATAGTAGGAAGATGAAAGAAAAAGTGGGGAAAAACAGGATGGTTACAAGTGAAAAATGTTTTTCATCTAGTCTTACCCTTCCATGCAATTCTGTGAATTAGGCACCATAAGAGCCTTTCCTTGAAGCGCCTTTCGTTTCAGTTGTCATCTTCCATCAAAGTATCCATGGAAAAACAAATTTGTTGATTATTTCCTCTCTATGGAAGAAAGTTCTAACTTTATACATACATTATAAAACATTGCAGAGGGACTAAATTGTAAATAAATTATTTGATTTAATGTTGGTTGTATTTATTCATATACAATTCCACAGACATAATAACAGAATAACAGTTTAACCATGTCAGCAGAAAGGGGATTTGGGGTTTTTAATCTTATCTAATTTTACTTGCATGCAGTGGGAGTCTGCTGTCAAGGTAAAGCTGTCTAGAGAAGCAAATATATGGCTGTCATATTAGACTATTTTTATCTCTTCTTTGCAGTAATGCAGGAAAGCTCAAAAGATTTATGTTGTGGCCTTTGAAGATTGATGCTTTGTTTTAGTTTTGTTTTCTGTGTATTTTTAAGGTCTTCTTCTTTTACTATTGACACTGATTCTTTGTGTTTTTAATTAGAAAAATGATGTAAAATAGTCTCCTGGTCCCTTCTGTAGTGTCGCTGCCACATGAATAGTGTATATCATCATCCCTTCACATTTTATAGAATCATGAGATTGAAAGTGACCTCATGGGCCATCCAGTCCAACTCCCTGCCAAGAAGCAGGGCAATCGCATTCAAAGCACCCCCGACAGATGGCCATCTAGCCTCTATTCAAATGTCTCCAAAGAAGGAACCTCCACCACACTCGGGGCAGAGTGTTCCACTGCTGAACAGCTCTCACAGTTAGAAAGTTCTTCCTAATGTTCGGGTAAAATCTTTTTTCCTGTAGTTTGAAGCCATTGTTCTGCATTGTAGTCTCCAGGGCAGCAAAAAACAAGCTTGTTCCTTCCTATGACTTTTCACATATTTATACATGACTCTCATCATGTCTCCTCTCAGCCTTCTCTTTTGCAGGCTAAACATGCCCAGCTCTTTAAGCCCCTTTTCATAGGGCTTGTTCTCCAGACCCTTGATCATTTTAGTTGCCCTCCTCTGGAAACATTCCAGCTTGTCAACATCTCCCTTTTGTGGCATCCAGAATTGGACATAGTATTCCAGGTGTGGTCTGACCAAGGGTAACATGACTTCCCTGGATCTAGACTCCTATTTATGCAGGCCAAAATTTCATTGTTGGCTCATGTTTAGCTTGTTGTCCACGAGGACTCCAAGATCTGTTTCACACATACTGCTGTCTTGCCAGGCATCCCCCATTCTGTATCTTTGAATTTCTTTTTTCTCTCTGTCTACATGGGGTGTCTTGCATTTGTCACAGTTGAACTTCATTTTGTTAGATTTAACTTTTGTGGATTTAACTTTTGTACCACAGTCAATTAAATGATATAGGTTGGAAACAGGCCTTTTTGCTATTTAAAAATGCTAACATGAAACATTTTTAAAAATGACAACGTTAAAATACAATTAAGGAAGACATCATATTAAAACAACATTAATGTTGTGAAGTATAATATCATAAAGTTTGATGATGTTCAAAATCCTTTCAGAAAGCATATTCAGCACACAGTTTTGCTTGTTCATGTGAGCAGCACGGGATCAAACCTTTAACACTTCTGACCCACAGCCTTTGAAATTATAGCCTTGTGTTTCCATTTACCTTTCCCGACACCAAAACATCCTCCACCGAAATCACAAGTGAATATGAGGCAATAAATAGATATTGGGAAGGAAAGGTTACGATTAAAATTCCTGAGAGAGGTTCTACTCGCTTTTCAAGGAGTACAGGGCAACCATTATGCAATGATATTAACAAGAAATGTTACAGCTTTGAACCATTTATATTTACAGGGCATGCCAGGAATAGAAGGTCCTCAAGGCCCTCCTGGAAATGAAGGTCAGAGGGTAAGTACATGAAGAGTTGGCGCAGCAGCTTAGCTCAACATACTTCTGAAAAAGAAATTTGCCTCACTGCAAGCTTTTGGTTAACCAAACTTTGCTTGCAGAAGTTTGTTTTGGATCAATTGGGTTTTCTAATGTGCATTAATTTCTAGCTATCTCTTTCCATTTACAAGTTGTGGCCCTTGTCAGAACTAAGAGTCATACTTCCTCTTATGCAAGGAGAAGTCATACCACTGCCCATTAAAAAATGGTTGAGGTCTAAAACCTCCAGAAAGGATGTATATCTTTCTTGCATATCTCTAAGATATGGTTCATGTATTACCTGGTATGCCCATCTGAATCCATATCTGTGCATCTTTTCAGGTAATTCATTCCACAGAGCATAATACAAACATGAAAGGTGGGATGTAGCATCATCCCAACAGAATCCATCCATCCTCCCTCTCCCTCCCCTCTCTCTCCCTCTCTCTCTCTCTCTCTCCCTCCCTCCCTCTCTCCCCCTCTCTCTCCCTCTCTCTCTCCCTCTCTCTCTCTCTCTCTCTCTCGCTCTAGAATCTCGATCTCTCTATATATATATATATATATATCTGCTTGTTAGAATCTCTGAAAGGAAATCCCATATACATGTCTGAGAAATGTATGTGCAGTGGAGATGATGGTCACGAGAAAGGGTTGTAGTATGCATCTATACTGTAGTATTAATGCAGTTTGACACCTCTTTAACTCCCATAACTCAGTGCTATGGAACCATGGAGGTTGTAGTTTGGTGCGGCACCAGTCCTCTTTAACAGAGGAGGCTCAAGATGTTGGAAAACTATAACCATTTTGATATATGAGCAAATGGGATATGTAAACTCTGTCCAAGACTACTACTTGGTTACTGAAACACACCCACTGAGCCATGGTTGCGCAATGGGTTCAATCAATCAATCAATCAATCAGTTTATTTGTATGCCGCTCTTCTCACCCCAAAGGGGACTCAGTGCGGCTCACAACACAATACAATACAAAACAGTGTAGAAGCTTCCAAAACAAATTTTACAGGGCGAAGACAAGCTTCAAATTGTGTACGAATACACTTAACAATATTTCAAAGGCATATTATGCAAAAATATACATCCATACTAAAACATACAGTAAGTGGGCAATAAACACAGTACAAGACAATTATCACAATAATAAACTATATAGGTAACCTAAATACGCAGTATAAAACTAATACACTGAAAAACTACTAAAACCCACCTAATTAATAATGCCAAAGCCAGGAATAATCAACCAGTGCCCTATAAAAATAAAATAATAATAATAATAATAAATAACCTATACCCATGCTCTCCTCCCCTAAGTAAAAGTCCTTCTCGCCTCCTCCATTTCCAAAGGGACAACGGAGCTGGAATGACATCGGCTGTTGCTGGGTCCCAGCGTCTGCAGCAGGGAGGGGTGTGGCGATGGCATGGCCCAGAGTCTTCCTCCTTCCTCCTCCCTGGAGTTCTTAAAGGCAGCAGCTGGGATGGCTGTTGCTGGGTCCCAGCCTCTGCAGCAGGGAGGGGTGTGGCGATGGCATGGCCCAGAGTCTTCCTCCTTCCTCCTCCCTGGAGTTCTTAAAGGCAGCAGCTGGGATGGCTGTTGCTGGGTCCCAGCCTCTGCAGCAGGGAGGGGTGTGGCGATGGCATGGCCCAGAGTCTTCCTCCTTTCTCCTCCCTGGAGTTTTTAAAGGCAGCAGCTGGGATGGCTGTTGCTGGGTCCCAGCCTCTGCAGCAGGGAGGGGTGTGGCGATGGCATGGCCCAGAGTCTTCCTCCTTTCTCCTCCCTGGAGTTTTTAAAGGCAGCAGCTGGGATGGCTGTTGCTGGGTCCCAGCCTCTGCAGCAGGGAGGGGTGTGGCGATGGCATGGCCCAGAGTCTTCCTCCTTTCTCCTCCCTGGAGTTTTTAAAGGCAGCAGCTGGGATGGCTGTTGCTGGGTCCCAGCCTCTGCAGCAGGGAGGGGTGTGGCGATGGCATGGCCCAGAGTCTTCCTCCTTTCTCCTCCCTGGAGTTTTTAAAGGCAGCAGCTGGGATGGCTGTTGCTGGGTCCCAGCCTCTGCAGCAGGGAGGGGTGTGGCGATGGCATGGCCCAGAGTCTTCCTCCTTTCTCCTCCCTGGAGTTTTTAAAGGCAGCAGCTGGGATGGCTGTTGCTGGGTCCAGGCCTCTGCAGCAGGGAGGGGTGTGGCGATGGCATGGCCCAGAGTCTTCCTCCTTTCTCCTCCTCCCTGAGTTTTTAAAGGCAGCAGCTGGGATGGCTGTTGCTGGGTCCCAGCGTCTGCAGCAGGGAGGGGTGTGGCGATGGCATGGCCCAGAGTCTTCCTCCTTTCTCCTCCCTGGAGTTTTTAAAGGCAGCAGCTGGGATGGCTGTTGCTGGGTCCCAGCCTCTGCAGCAGGGAGGGGTGTGGCGATGGCATGGCCCAGAGTTAAACCTTAGTGCTGGCTGAATTGCTGTCCTGAACATCAGCGGTTTGAATCTGTGGAGCGGGGTGAGCTCTCTTCTGTCAGCTCCAGCTTCCTTTGCAGGGACATGAGCGAAGCCTCCCACAAGACAGCCAATTCTCTCACATCAGAAGCTGTTAATCGCCAAGGTGACTGAAGTACACACATATAGCCTCTGTTTAGATCCCAAACAAATGCACAACATTTTATTTGGAAGAATACTTTGATATATGGAGATATATTAAAA
Organism: Anolis apletophallus; assembly: GCA_030556195.1. NCBI lineage: Eukaryota > Metazoa > Chordata > Lepidosauria > Squamata > Anolidae > Anolis > Anolis apletophallus. Next base: position 100,537,753 of record JARBWK010000003.1, read on the forward strand.
GAAGCAACAAATGCATAATTTGCAAATCTGCATATGTGACTGATACTTATGACTGTATTATTCATTTGTAACAGAAGGAAAATATTTCACACTTCCCTTACTTTCTGGAAAGAAGCACTGTTATTTGTGTTCATAAGAACTGTAGATTTGTGTCACAGCTACTGTTTACCCTAATCTGAGCAGGGACATCAATAATGGTAGAATTGTAGAAGTAACATCAAGGATGCTGTCTCAAATACACATGGACATTTTCATCTTGGAAACTATTGAAATACTCAGTTTTTGGGAAACTACAGGGCCTTCAAATGATACTTCATTTTCAGTTTGAGGTTTTGTGTGTGAGAGAGGAGCAACTTGAGAAACTACAAGTCGCTTCTGTTTTACCATTCTTGTGGGAGGCTTCTCTTATGTCCCTGCATGGGGAGCTGGAGCTGACAGAGGGAGCTCAACCCAATCTCACCTGAATTTGAACAGCTGACCTGTCGGTCAACAATCCTGCCAGTACAAGGGTTTAACCCACTGCACCACTGGGGGTTAGTATGAAAAGCTACTTGTCTGATGGGGGAAAGTATTAACCATTTTCTCTTATTATTGTCCATTTGTGTCTCTGTTAATGAGGAATATACAAAGTTGTCTTATTCCATTACTTCAGCTATGTAGTCCAGTACTGTAGGTTCACTCAATCCTTTCCTGTTGTGGGTAGCAGAAGTCCTTATGGTTTCAGGCTCTCTTTCTGGTCTCACCTTGAAAATCTGCTTCCATTTTGAAAATCAAGGTAATCAGACCAAGGGTGTTTCTGGTCCCAATTTGAAAATCCAGGTATTGGACCAGGGATCTTTGGTGCTTACAGCATGAGTCATGACCTCCTTACATGAGCCATGATTCTTTATTTATAGCTATACACAATAATTTAATAAAGAAAATATTTTAACTCAATTTCAGTATTACATCCTAAGGAAATTCGATAAAACTGTCGACTCTAACTTTAAAAACCTTTCAATAAGGGGAGCTAGTAATTGTATTTCTCTATGATCTTCTGATTTTATATCTCAAGGAATGCATGCAATATGCATAGAATAGTTTTATGAAGCTATTGAAAAGCAATTTATATCAGAATTTTCTCTTTCATTTGGTAACAGGCATCTAACATCTGGTGCATAGTTCAAGCCTTGCACTTGAATGAGTGTGTGTTTTGAAACTGGAAATGAATTCATAAAAAAGATTGGAAATGACCCTTTGCTTTGTAGGATCATAATACAAGCACCTTGACTACATTACAAAGAACAGACTTGACAAGATGCATTGTTTGGTTGCAAATAGTCCATCGGAGGTTTCTCTCTTTTGTTAGCATCCTTTTTGTCAAAAATTCCTCATCTATACACAAATGCCAAAGGTGACAAAAAGGAGGTGAATATTTCTCTATAACGTCCAAGTTTAAAGTTAAAAGCACTGCATATCTTCTTTTAAGCACTGACTAAACAATTCATTTTATGTTATTTTTACCCTGATTTTTGTCTAGTTGATTTTTTTTAGCAAAATGTATTTGGTCTTGAGCTTATAGATGTTGCCATAGAAACAAGTGCTCAAAGTTACAACATGTAGAATATAAACTGGTACCGTTTTTGAAGATTACATAATTGAATATGCCCACACATTGTATAATGGAAAGTGTTGTCTTTTTTACTTTTAAAAGGTAAATACTGTACTGGGAATTGGCAGCTGGAGGCCCATTAGGCTTACCCAGAACCAAAGAACTTCATGTTTTCTTATCCGAGAATGGCTTAGATACAAAAAAGAATTTGCTCAAATATTATTGTTGTTCTTTACTTGGAAGAAGAAAAGGCTTAAATATCCTTAGGCTTCATCTAAGACAATGGTTCTCAGCCTGCAGGTCCCCAGATAGGGTTGCCACATGTCCCATATTATATGGGACGTCCCGTATTTTGGCTCCAAATTTTGTGTCCCGTATTTTAAGCTCCTGTCCCATATTTTCAGCTCCTCCGGAGGGGAAGTCAAATAACTCCTATGTATAAAAATGTCTCCAGATTCAATCTAATATGTGTGTGGGAGGAAAGTATAACTTTTTTTGAAAGAGGGAAGTAGAAGCATTAGAAACATTTGGATTCCTCCACATGTTTTCTGGTTTGGCTTTCTCATATGAGAATTACTGACTGGACCAAAATAATCCTGCTATCTATTCAATGTGCTATCAGTTCAAAACCAAGCCATGGTTGAGGTACAGAAATGGAGATGGTTGTTCTTTTTGCAGTGCCTTTATAATGAGAAAAGCAATAGTAAGTCAATTCAGGATTTGGACAGGTACTGTTTTAGTTGTCTAAAATGGTATCCTCTCATTCCAGCATTAGTTTTACCTGTTAGTACATTTAAATGTGGCTTCATGTCCAATTATCATTGCTTTCAATGCTGAACAAGGATAGTGTCTGCACTCCCTTCATTTTTGCTATGCTTTTCCAAGTAATTAATTTCCAACTACCCACCTAGATGTAATTTCATGAAAAATGAACATGAAAACCCATTCAGAGGTGTAAAGGAGTAATGGAACAACTTCTTTCCATTTTTAGTGCAAACGAACCCACATGAAAGAACATTCAGATTAATTTGAACTCCAAGCCATGTGAAAACATTATTGCATGGATCTTCAAACCACATTAGAGCTGTTCAGATTCATTTAGACACAGCTGAAATGAAGTTCAGAATGTACCAGCCCAAACCAACTAGAAAAGATTTTGACATTTTCCCAAGTGTTAGCGCTGCTGGGAGAGAAAGTGTTGGGAGTGTTGACTTTTGTTGTTGCTGATTTCCTGAATCCATTTAACAAGACTCCAAAAAACACTTCCTTTTGCTTTGGCACACAGTTCTGACGTCTCTCCCCATTTATGTTTCCTCTACGTTACATCTGAGAGGTATGGAGGTGTGTTAAGAGTACAAGGAACTGTAGGAGAGAGGACAAGCAAACTTAGGTGATCTGAACAATTTGAAATATTTTCTGGGCATTTCACTACTGATTTTTTTTAAAAAAAGAAATAGTACTACTTTTCTACCTCTTCCTCCTCCTCCTCCCCCCTCCTCCTCCTAGCATGAGCCTATTAACTACAAAAATATTTTTCATAACTTTATGCATGAGGTATTTGGTGTTGAATATAGTGAATTAGTCAGTATTAATGTACTTCTTATAGACCTAGGGATTAGTATAGATATGTCCTCTGTTTCCTAAAAACAGGGATGAATGTGACTCTCAAAAAGCCAAAACAGTACTCTAAAGTCACAAAATTTAAGGGTCAGCGAAATTGGGAGAATCCCAATGCTTGTAGAATTGCCCCCATTCTTTAAAAAATGGGAGGAAAACCTGATTCAAACAGGTTAATAAAGACAGAGCATGTTCACTAGTTGCAGAATTATGGTTCTTTAAGCAAAACAGTTGATCATGTGGAATGAGGAGCATCATAGAAGTGGTATTGGGTGAAAGCTGGGGGCCTTCAGAACTGGAAGAACATTCCTTTCTTGGCCAGGAAAAAGTAGGTCTGGTGAATGGCAAATAGTTGAGAACTGAAAAAAAAAAAAAGGAAAAAAAGCTTTTGGAGGGGACATGCAGGGTGTTTATCCTGTGCCTTCTATAAGGATTGGAATCCCATGTAGAAAAAGTTCCCATACCATAATGTATCCCCTAAAGCTCAAGTCTTAACATAATTGGATGTTAACGTTCTCCTCCATATTGAAAAGAAGTTGTTAAGTAGAAAGCGTAGGATGAGTCCTTCTTTCGTTCGCTAAGTACAGGGGTGTGATCATTTTGGCCTCTTGAGATGCCCACTTATTCTGTGTAATAATGCAGGGGGGAAATAATTTGGATAAAACATCTGTATTACATGTAACAATTTTCATGTTACAGAGAAGAAAGGGTTCCTACTATTTTTCAAAATGAATTTTCACATTGGCTCAGTAATGTGTGTAATCAGCTAAAGATGTGGAACAGTTATTTCCTCTTAGAAATCTTCAACAGCTTTCTCTCTCTTTCTCACTTTTTCCCTCCTGATTTTGAAGAAAGTCTGGGGGAGCTAATAACGTATTAAAATTGTTCCAGGAATCTCCTACTTCAGCAAGCATGAGCAAACGATTCTCTACATCAGTGGTTGTTAATCTGTGATTCCCAGGGGCCCTTTCAACTTTACAGTTATAATACTATGGAGTCCACTTTAACTGCCTTGGTTTTGCTCAGTAGAATTGGCAATTTACAGCACAGTATTTGGAATTCCTAGCCAGAGAACTCTATTGCCACTGACCAAACTGCAACACAAATACATACACATAAAGTAAATACATACATGGATCCTATAGAAAATTGCAACTGTGGTCATTAAAGTGGAATCATCTATTATATAAATGGGTTCACATCATGTGATGTATACCTCAAACAAAGAAACCATACAATGCAGAAACACAATACTTGGCAACAGAAATAGGCCTCAAGCAAGGTACGTTTGTAGCAAAGAAACTTCCCCCCCCAAAACCTAAAAGGTCCCCAAAACAACAAGTAAAAATAAAACTACATTTACCAGCATCCTCCGGGGCAGCCCAAGACTCACCCAGCCTCTACATTCTGAACAACATGATTGGCTGCCAATAAGGGCGGATTTGCATAACTGCTGCACTGGCCAGCCAACATGACAATTCCGATCCATCATAAACTGCCAAAACATAATAAGGAAAAGGCCTGAGCCAAACCCCAACACAAACACCCAAATCACTTCTAAACGAAAATTTACACCCCAAAAAATCACAGACCACGCCCAAAATTGACAGTAAGGCTTCATTAACTTGATTTCCCTAACTAGCCCTCACTTACTGGGAAGCTGTTTACGCTCTAAATTGACAGTAAGACTTCATTAACTTGATTTCCCTAACTAGGCCTCACTTACTGGGAAGCTGTTTACGCTCTGAATTGACAGTAAGGCTTCATTAACTTGATTCTCCCGACTAGGCCTCAGCTCATTGGACATTGTGTATGGCCTGAATTGACAGTAAGGCTTCATTAACTTGCTGTTCCTAACTAGGCCTCAGCTCATGGGACATTGTGTATGGCCTGAATTTACAGTAACCTACCTTGGCACACAGAGCCCCGACCATGCATGATGGGACTTGAAGTACCACCATGGAAAATGGGATTTGTAGTACTTCAAAACCCATCATTCCCCACAGACCACTGTGGCCCAGAACCAAGACCAATAAAGACCCAACTTGGCACACCATGCCCCCCCTGACCCACACTCCATCCAACTGCAGTTTAGAGGAGGGCACACCGAGGATGATTGGACTTTCTCGCATCTCCTAAAAAGGGCACAGCAACGCGTGCCGGGTACAGCTAGTGTTGCTATAAATGTGTGGTGTCCCCAGGTGTTATTGGACTATAACTGCCAGAACTGCTGAACTTTACCATTATTCATATTGGACAGAACTTGTGAAAACAAGCTCAGGGAATTCATGGTAAAGAGACATTATTCCAAAAAAAATTCCCGGAAACCCCCCCCAGCAGTAACTGCTTGACTACAAATTGATTTACTAAGGTATCAAATCATATGCAAATCTAAGAACATTCAGTTAAATACTTTTCTTCACCCTTCCAGATTTTTTATTAGGCAGAAATATTTTAGCAGTAACTGGACACATTGAATTACTAGAGTGGAGCTTGCAAATATGCCTATTGACCTCATGAGATGCATGTTCCCTTCGATTTCTATACATCCTAACAATGGAGTCCTATGGAACATATCAAATGTCTCAAGAGTCATTCCATGGTACTCCATCTTTAAAGTGTATTGAAATTGTAAGATTGTAAAGTTGGGAAGGATAACATTGTAAAGCCAGGAAGGAATCGACTCCAGTGCTCTCCCTGCACATAGAAACAGCTAATACCAGGTATTTTAAGGTGGAATGAGAATGGTTGTTAAATTCTCTATTTCCTTTTAAAATGGAATACCATAGATGACCCCCACCACCCCCTCCCCGCCCCGCCCCCCCAATTCTATACATAGTACCCTTGATTATTAATACAATATGGTAAATGGTGCTGTGAGAGAACGAACAGCTTTAATGGTCTCCATAGCAGGAAGCCATGTGGAGTGAGCCAGAGACTTATTTGGGATCTCACTGTCCCTTCGACAGCCCTTTGAGATTACAAAGGCACCTGACAAATATAGACCATGCCTTTGGAGACTGACCATTTCTGTCTGTTCCATCTACAGTGTTGTCCTCATGATGCACTTTTCCCCATCCTTAATGAAGGCTTAACCCCACTGTTCGTCCCTTATGAGCCCCTCCCTCACAAATACACTTTTTCCACTGCTATCTCATCCAGGGTTTTATCATCTTATCTTGTGCATTTGGCCTGCCCATTGTGTTCGATTTTTCATTATGTTATTTTGCACTGTTTATTTTACCTTGTTGCTTTATGTATTTTATTGTGATGTAATTTTTTGTTGTTTTGTATTTGATTTTGCTGTATTGTATTATCAGGCTTGGCCTCATGTTAGCTGCCCTGAGTCCTCTTTGGGGAGATGGTGGTGGGGTATAAATAAAGATTATTATTATTATTATTCCTGCATAACTTTGCATGGTCTGTGAGACAGTGTGCAGTGGTGCAAAAAAAGGGAATACAGTAATTCTGCATTTTGCTTACTATCAGTGCATCCTAGGGACTTTGGGCTTTTCTTTTGACAATTTTTTCTACATGGACTTGGCCCTTCCTTTGGGGTGTTCGGTGTCATGTGCAGTTGAAAAGTTAAGAGTCTTCCTTGGATGGGTCTTTAATGTTAGGCTAGAATGGTTTTTGTTTGTTTGCTGGACAATCGGGTGCAGGCACTGTGCCTTTTGGGCATCTGAACATTGCTTATAGGGTTGTAGTATCTGGTAGAGCTTTCTTAAGGATTTGTAATGCTTTTTTGGGGTTCCCAAACCCCATCACAGGATGAGATGTTTAGCCAGGGCCTTTATACTGCAGTGCCTTCATCACAATGTTTTGTTTACGGTGCTCCATGTGGCTGGGGAGGACAATGAGATTGCTGATGCTCTCTGATGCCAACATATATAGCTCTTCGGACAATTGGCTTATTCTATGATTGGTGATAAAATAATATGGGTAATGTTGGTAGAGCCAGGTAAAGAAATTTTGTTGCTTGAGGTAGAACTACAAATAGGACCTTCTTTCCATCTATACTAAGGTATATAATACTGCAGTCAAAATCTGGTAAGTTGTTTAGGAGCATGAGACAGAAAATCCTTGAAATATCTGTCCCCATTCTTGGCAGTCAAAATGCAACTAATAATCATTCTTTTAAAAAGTTTAATATTTTCCTGTCCTTTCACAATTCCAAAAATTGGCTCCCTGAGTTGGCTGCCTCACTTTGCCAATGCTTGACCTGTGTTGTCTTCTCTCCTATATTTAGTATAACAGCACCAAATTAGATGGGAGGAGACAGAGAAGTCAAAGCTTTATCTTATGCTGCCTGTATAATCTGAACATCCGGGTGGTATGATAATCACCTCTAAGTGATAATGGAATAAAGATTTCTGAAGAATTGTGGAAACAGGCTTCATTCTATTATACTTTGACACTTATTGGACATAGCTTCAGTTCATGATAACAGCATTTTTAGTACTGAGAAAAAAAATCACAATTGATTTTTTTGATCTGATGGCATTTGTTCAGCACAAAACCCCAGATGCTGTAATCTGTGCATTTGTATGTTTTATCCTCTAAAACAAAAATGTCTTCACTCTAATCAAACAGAGCCCGAGTACAGCAGGCATGTTACCCTGTTTGAAAAACTGAAATCCTGTCTGTTACCAATTTGGTAATTAATTAGTTTCCTCTCTCAGACTAATGATTAGTGGAAGGTCAGCACGGTGTGCGCCAGCTCTTGACACACTATACACAGAACATCTGTTTACACACATGGCTCCCCACAGAGAAATGAATACATCATACACTGGGGGTGTTAAGACCCATTTTTAACTACCTTGATTTTTTTCCCATAAAAAGCAGTATAGAAATATTAATAAAAAAGTAAGGCAATATGTGCATGTCTATGGTGGAAAAGTTATAAAAATGAATTGCAGTTAAATGAACATTAAAAGAGAATATGGCTCCCCCTCCATTTTATTATAATTCCTATTTTGAAAGAAAGTTTAGTCACCATTCTCTCCCTACTTTTTTCCAGATTCATCACCAAGGAAAGGCAGTATTAACAGCAAGATAAATAAATCAGTTTATTTCTCTGCAGTTATTTCTCCTAGTTTTGCCAGTCAAAAGGAGTGTTACAGCTATTCCCTCTTTCCTTCATGAATTGATATTTTAGAGAGAATGCTTCTAGAACATGGCCATATAGCCCAAAAAACTTACAGCAACCCGGATATTTTATATATTTTTTAAAAGGACAAAGAGATAAGAGAAAACACATATGCAGTACGCATAAGATGTTTGACAGTGGGAAACGGTGCCTAAGAATGCAGTGGAATCTCTTCTTCTTTTTTTGAGTTTTTAAAAACTAAGGTCGGGATAGCCAACCTTTGGGAATGCTTTGATTGTGCATCTCTGCATGCCAGGGAGTTAAATTTGATGGTCTTCGTGGTCTCTTCCAATTTTATGATTGTATATATGGAAGATTATATTGTCTGGATGCCTTCCAAATTCTGTGACTGAAGCAGGCTGAGTGCACCATAAACAAGGCTAATTAGGAAGCATTCTAACAAAGACTAATATCATCACACAAAGTTAAATAAGCATTTTTATACACATAAGAAACTGCCACTTATGGTGCCCTTCATATGACGCAAGCTTCAAATGTGGGGTAGAGGTATCTTGCCATTTTGAAAGTGTGGGTTTTTTCCACAATTCCTGAGTCGATTGGCAAGTGACTTTTCAATTATCTGCACAGAGACTTGTAAAAACACTCACATTTAACCATTTAACCCCTTGTCTGTTTGTAAATAAAACCATGACATAGTCATAGGGTGGGGAGGAGCAGAGATGGGCAGTATAGAATCTTTTCTTCCGCCATAATCTTTAGAGCCGAGGAGGTAATTTATATCTTTCTTTTTTAAAAAAAAGAGCATCCTTCAGGTGGTGTGGCTCTCACTGAAATACATGTATAAAAAGAGTGTCTTAACTCGGCTTCATTGGAAGGGTGTGGACGGCAAACGACCACAGGAAAAGTGGTTTCTTAAGACAGATACCTTAACTCAGGTCTGGTTGAAGGATATTAGGAGAAAGGACCCCAGAAGAAGTGGTTTCCTAAGTCTGATGCCTTAACTTAGGTCTGGGTATGAGGACAAATGGCGGGAAGAGGAAGTGGGAAGAGACACATGTCTCTCTGTGTGATGGCAAATCAAACTGATAAATCTTAAAGAAGGGGGATTTGGTATAATGGGGATAGGAAAATCTTCTGCTTAATTTCAAAACAGACGATAGTAAAGCTTAAGGGAAAACCATCGATTTATTTCACTTTACTTATCCCATGGGATGAAGTCCTAAGAGTGCATTTACAGTGTAGCGTTAATACAGTTTACCACCACTTTAACTGCAAAGTCTCAATGCTATGGAATCATAAGAACAGTAGTTTGGCAAGGTCTTCAGTGGTGGAGCAGAAGCGCCGTTGGAGGGACTCCAGTCCCAGCCACCTTGCGCCTGTCTCATGCCCGAAGGGTGGGGCAGAGGCACTCTTTAGAGTTGCGGCCCGGGGAGCTGCTGCTACCCCATGTAAGGCTTCTTCAGGTTTTGACGTTGCAAGGCTCATGCGTTCCGAAGAGGATGGCGGCCATTTTGGCAGCACTTCTCCTCAGCTTTTTTTACCATTGGTGCTGCCATCTTGGCAGCCAAAGGAAACTCAAATGTGTGAGACCACTGCTCCAAAAATGAGTAAATCTCATAATTTCCCATGCCTGAGTCAGTGGCCAAGGAAAACGAGAGGTTTCTCTGGCTTTAGGCAACCAACCCCAACAAGTAATAATAGTTTTTATAAAAATTTTATTAAATAAAAATAAGAATTAAATTAAATAAATAATTAAATAGTAATTTAATTAAATAAAAATAAGAATTTATTTAATTAAAAATAAATAAATAAAATGAACTAAACGTGATTTAAATTTAAATAGAATAGAATAATAAATTTTTTGCTAGTCAAAGAAATATGAGAACAATTCCTAGCTGTCACAATGGCGGCGGATAAAAGGATCTGAGGTGGCAGCCCCACCCACTGGCTATTTATTTATTTATTATTTCAATTTGCTAAACTGCCCTTCCCGAGGCTCAGGGCGGTTTCCAAACATATAAAACACCCTAAAATACCATAACAATCATTCACAGATAACTAAGGGGAGTCGTATATACTCAAGGGGAGTGGGCGGGGCTACCATTTAAAGTGATAACATCTTTCTCAAAGATTCTGAACTGTCTGCGCAGGCACAGGAATTACCATATATATGAATTCACAGGTGACTACTCAGGGAACTACGGTTACAGGTAAGCAACCAAAAATTTAGCAAGGTCTTCAGTGTTCTCTGCCAAAGAGCGCTGGTTCATCACCAATCTACAAAGTCTGGCATTCTCTAGCATTGAGCCCTGGGAGTTTAAGTGGTGTCGAACTGCATTAATTCTACAATGTAGATGTACACAAAGACGGAAAAGGTAGCTAGATAGAGGTACTATATTTCTTAGCAGAATGGCAAGCAGTTCTCTTATAACCCCCACACCACATTACTTCAATCTAAGATAAATGAACTAGGCCTGGAAAGATGCTAAGGGTCATCATTAATCATTCTACATGAACAATGAATCAAAGACTTACCTGGGGAATAAAGCTCCTTTTAATATATTCCATAACATTCAAAATCTGCATCCAGATGTTAAATGGGCCTTTCTGGATTTCCTATCAATATTGCTGCTTTTTGTCTCACAGTAAAATGTTTACATATGGACAACACATTTGGAAACACAAGCGACTGAACACTACAAGTTCCTAAACATGAGGAAGTGTTCCCATTGCTTCTAAATTCTCTTTCCAATGAAAGGATGGGCTGACTTCTGTGTGTTGTGTCTTGGACTGTATCTCTCATGTTAGGAATTGTTGCCATGTCACTACAGATTTTCAGGGGAGACTTTTCAGAGAAGGATTGAAAAGAATATTCAAAAACTATGCAAACAATAGTAAAAAAAAGGGAGATTCCTGAATGCTGGGAGCAAAACTGAGGGGAATTCCCCTCCATTAAGTATCTTCGCAGTTCAAGGCTTTTCTTCACAAGAAATGTCTCATTTGGGTTTGGATTTGTTACACAAAGTGCAAATAGTATTTGGCATCTGTACAGTTTTAGGATTTTCTTGATTCATTTCAACAGGATTTAATGGCAGCTTTGCACAACAGTTTGGATGAAATATGTATTACAATGTCTACTCTTACTTGCTGCATCCTTCACAAACTATTAGAAAAGTTTTTTAAATTAATAGTTTGCAGGGTATTCTATAATGTAGTAATTAGTACCTGAGGCAAAGGTGTGTCGGGCAGTCAAAATCTCATCTTTGGCAGCTTAACTCTTCTCTGCTACTTTGTTTAGAGTCTAAACAGGGGTGTCCAAACTTTTTGCAAAGAGGGCCAGATTTGGTGAGATGAAAATAGGTGGAGGTCAATCATTCTGCCTGGCATTTTTTTAAAAGATGAAAAATTTGGCTTGTTGTAGAAACAAGGATTGATGATAAAGCTTCAGTTGAAACACCTTTTCCCATGAAAACTCTTCCAGGAGTGGAATTCCCTTCCTAGGAGTAGTTTTCTTTTACTTTGTGTTGTCTCACCCCTGTTCTTAACTATGAGTTGTTTGTAAGTCAGATGTTTGTAACTCAGGACTACGACTACTTGTTTTGGTTTGGAAAATACAACTTGAATGAATTTCTCTCTTTTTACCTTTTCTTCCCATTGTCGCTATCTACTATTTATTTATTTACCTTATTTATATCTCACCTTTCTCTATCCCGAGGGGGACTCAAGGCAGTTTACAATCGCACCTCCATGGTGCCTTAAAACATACCACATCAGTTAAAGCATAAGTTCAACATTAAAACATAATAAGCATAATAAAATCATTTCAATGTACTAGGTGAATTATTAACAAGTGAAGCAAAAGTTGAACCATGTGTTCCCCAAATAATATATCAGTTGACAGTACAAATAATTTATTCTGATTTGTGAATTCAGCTATAGTTCTATTATTTAGTATTGCAAAAAGAAATAGAATGAATCGACTTTCTTAAAAATACATATTTGATTTAAAAATATAGTCCTGTGTATATCTGATACGATACAAATAAAAACCTTTTTAAAAGTGATCAACTAAAGTGAAATTAACAGATACCACACTAACCTAAAATACATGGCCATATGTGTAACACTTGCAGTTAAAATATCAGGAGACACATGGCTGCAAATATATATATTATTCTGCCATTTTTCGGTCTTGGAATCAAGGTTTAGCTGGTTGGGAACCTTAGCAGGTGACAGATGACTTAAGTACTGCAGATCAATAAGTAGGAAGCACATAATTCAGCTTACTTATGACATAACTGAAAATCAGGCTAGAAAATGGGCACAGTACATTGGTAAATCTATTACACATAACCTGTTTTCTATGACTTACTGTGACAATTATATTGTAGTTCTAGACAGGTCTGTGCAAGTTAAGTAATTTATCTGGCCTGGCTATATTCTGATAACAGTTCAGTCACAATGCTCCTATCCAGCCTCCACCATGCCAACCAAAACAAGTGTTAATCGTAATGAACATAATGGGGAAGTAAATTTGCTTTTCTGCTTTGAAATATATGTTAGCCCTCTGCATTCAGAAATGAGTCCAGTTTGAACAGATTTCTATGATCTCCAGACTGAATCAGATTATCCCAATTCCATTATTGAATAGAGTGGTACAATCCAAAGCACTATGGACAAATCTGGAGATCCAGATATCAAACATACACAGTATGTGACCATATAATGAAAATACCAAGGTGGTACAAAGGAGGAGGAAGAGAGCTGGGGTTTGCTTATTGATAGCTCTGCTATTCTGTCTGGGACAAAACTTTGCCAGCATTCTCCAAACACAGTATTTATGGAGAATGTAATTGAAGCTATATTATCCTGACCTTTTTATTTGTTTGCTAGATGTGAAGATTAGTAGCAAACTACTGTAATGAGAATGTGGAAGGTTGCTGATTGAGAAAGTTTGGTCTCTGATATCTCTTTTAATATCCCATTGATTTTTGTTGTTGAGAAACCCTAACCCCATTGCCTATTTCCCAGTCTTTTAAATCTTAGGATTAACCTGTTTATTGATTTGTTTATGCTTTAGGTAGAGAAAATTATCTCCCTCTTCTAAAAATGCCCCTAGTTATTGTTAATTGACTGCCAAAAGTGTATCTGTTTAATTCACAAAGCCCACTTATTATTAATATATTGCATGCTTAATACTTATTGTGAAGAAAAAACACAAATATTATATTGCTCAATACAAATTAAATTTTGATTAGACCACCTTGTTAATTAGATATATATTTAAAGAATTGTTGTTGTTATGACAACGGTGGTGGTGATTATATCGGACCATTTATTTGTGGGGCATCTCCACTGTGGTTGTCCAAATCTACCTCGTGTCTATTGGGTTCTGAACTAAGCTAGGTGCCCACAGCTCAGCCATACTATATCTTGTACCACTCTACTTTTATAGTAGAGGCCCCAGTGGCACAGTGGTTTAAACCTTGGTACCAGCAAGACTGCTGACTGAAAGGTCGGCGGTTCGAATCCAGGGAGTGAGGTGAGCTCCCATCTGTCAGCCCCAGCTTGCCATTCGGGGACATGAGAGAAGCCTTCCACAGGATAGAAAACATCCTTGCAGATGACCAACCCTCTCACACCAGATGCAACTTGCAGCTTCTCAAGTCACTCCTGGCACACACAAAAACCTCTTATAGTCCAATGATTTATGATGCAGTCTCCAAGTTCCCATCATCACTTTGAGGAGCAATATCCCCCCCCAAGAGTAGTCACTTCACAATTCAGCACCAAAGGGAGTCGCTGGCTTGCATACCCCAGAAGTTTAGACTGGCAATTCTGCATTCCTGCATGACAGAGGTTTGGACTAGCTGGCTTTTGTGGTCGCTTTCTAGTCAAAGCATCCATGATAAATCTAGTATAGTCAATGGTAGACACACATTTGACCAACACACATTTTTGTGCTTTAAATGATAGACATATTTTGGGTATATTTGTTTTTATGATACAGAGCATATGCTGCATACCAGTCTTCACTTGCTCACCCAAAGAAAATCATGATAACCATATCTAAGAAACTAGAGCTGATTCAATCTATCCAATGCAATTTTCTGACTTAGCACCCCAAATAACACCAGGAATAAGCCTACAAACCAAGACACCAAGATAATTTTCTTCTTGTTGTCAGACTGTGTTAATCAATTTAATTCCCTTTAGTTCAGTATCAAGCCCACACCACAGCCAGTGTTATATTAATTCAAGTTGCTTTGGGTACATTTACAGTTGATTTTCATAATGTAATCATAATTACTTGAGTAAAAGTACTTATTTTAAGGGATTTTATTAAGAATGAGTGGTAAAATTTGTAATTAATTTAATTATACATAATGTTTTTTGCAAATTGAATTTTGAAAATTTTTGTGCACACACACACACATAACTAATTTTATGTTAAAAACAAAACAAAACAAAACAACAGATGTAGACACTGAGCAATGAAACATGGACTTGGCATTGTTAGCAATTTTCCAGCCTGTTTTAATAGATATAGCATTGTTTACAGGTTAAATGAAACAAGTTTTTTTAAAAAAATCAGGCTATGAATATGTTCTAGGTCTACAGGAGCATTTGTAATTGCAAAGCCACTGTAAAGTATTCCACATTAATCAAATATGAGAGCCAGAAAACAGACATTCATATGTGGGGCGTGTCCTGAGTAGCTATCGGACCTCCCAGTTTGAAGGCTAAAAACAACCCAAGACAAATGCAGTAGACCTGTTGAAATTATTTTGGAATGGCCATTTTTCTCTGCTTAAAAGAAAATGTGTACTGAGGGTGGTGCGAACAGTGTCCCAAATTTCAGCCACATGCCATGTACAAGTTCACTCTTCAGTTAACCTTGTAAGTCTAGTTCTCAGTGAAATCCACAACAAAGCGTGACTGGGAGACTAAAATGTCCTGTCTACTGGGATAAAGGTTAAAATACTCCCAACACCCCGTAGCAGGTCTCCAAGGTGACAGAGTTCATAAGGGATGCAGTGTTTGAGAGCACATGCTGAATCCAGGCAGTGTTTCAAGATAATCAGGCAGGCTGTGCAGCCCTCAAAGTCGAAACAAGAGTGGCCAGAGATAGGAAAGCCTTTCCGAGGAAATGAAGACTGAAGCGAGAGTGCTCATTTCACATACCCTTTTTATCACTGGCACTGAAAGAAAACTATTGTTGGCCTTGTTTGCAGAAATAAACAAATTGTTTGGAAGGATTTGTTAGGTCTTGAGAGATTATTGGAGTTGAATAGTCAGAATTTATTATATGTGGTTCTGCTCAATCTGCCTTGACAGCATTTGAATTGAAGCAGTTTAAAAAAACATATTTAGCATTATGCACAGTCACATAATATAATCTCCTTTTTTTTCAAACAGAACCAACAAGAAACGCCCCAGGCGTTGCATATTATTTCTCCCCAAACATGATTTTCATTGCTATTGCGAGGACATTTGTTCATGGGTTCACAGAAACAGTACATTAATATATTAGTAGTTTTTAACTGTTCAATGAAAACATCTCTCCATAGGTCCAGATGTGCTTGTAGAGGAGGTGAAAACCCATCACTGTCATCCGTGTTCTTAGCATGCAGGAACCTATGGGATCAGATCTGGCTAGGAAATGTTATTTTTCCTGTGAATACATTTTGCAGACAATCTTGCTCTAGATAAATGACTATTGTCATGATGAGTAATGGTTCTTCTACTTATTTTCATTTCTATGTGTTTTCATATCCAGGGACGCCGAGGCAAGCCAGGAACCCCTGGAAAAGCAGGGCCACCAGGGCCACCTGTGAGTATTCACCATGAATAGTATAAAACCAATTCCAATCAATAACTTGTAGATGGTAAAAAGGTAGCTTTAAACCAACATGGCAGACCTTTTATTGTGTGTGTGTGTGTGTGTGTGTGTGTGTGTGTGTGTGAAGTGATCTTATAAATCAATGGTTCTTAAGCTGTGGGCTGCAAACCACCAGTGTGCCACGAGGACGAAAATCTGGTCTTCAAGCCTGCTTCCTCTTTATTTTATTTTTAAATTTTCTGCTCCATTCATCCCATCTGCCACTCCTTCCCTGTTTCTGACCATGGCATATATTCCGTATAAGAAATTAGAGCTAATGTGGTCTATCCAATGCAATTTTCTGAATCAGCTCCTCAAAACGGATCTAAAGTTGACCAAAAAGTGATTTGTAACCCTTTTTGTACTAATGTTGGAAAGTGGTCCCTGGTTATAGTGCTCCCTGGTCAAGTGGTCTCTGGTCAGAAAAAGGTTGGGAACCACTGTTATAAATAAAGAGAAAGAATGAGACACACATAAGAGGCGTGGGGTCAGAGACTGATAGGAAATGAAGGAACGTAACTTCTGAAATTGTGGTGCAAACAGAAGAAACTGGTTAGCATTTCAAAGAGCAGATTGTGTACATTAACCGAGGGATATGGCCGATTCAGTTTACCAAACACGATGATGCTGTATGTTTAAGATGGATAATTTCTCTCTCAGTGGGACAATTTCAAAGATGAAGAGCTGCAGGATGAGCCTGCCAATTGTCTGAATGGTAGAGAGGATTATACCCAGTGCTGGAAAGAGCATTCAGCTGTAGATCAAATGAGTTTGCTGAAGAATGAAAGAAGATTAAGGCATCCATAAAGTGTATGAAACGGATTGTAAAAAAGCATCACTGCAGGGGGTTTTTTTATTCAGATCCACGCTTTTTCAGGTTGCTGGATATGTTTAGCATTGCAATCTTTAGCTTCTCCATATACCTGGCTGTTCGTGTAACTGCCAATGTTGTTTTTGAATAGTACTGTTCATCCCATGTCCCGTATTTTGTTGATTCTAAGATGCCCTCAATTATAAGATGCACACTAATTTCAGTACCATCAACAGAAAAAATAGTCACACACACACACACACACACACACACACACACACACACACACATATATATATATATATATATATATATATATCCCCTGTGATTTTAAAAAGCACCCACTTTTTATATCCCCTGTGATTTTAAAAAGCACCCACTTTTTTGAGATGTTTATGTGAGGGAAAAACTGCATCTTAGAGTTGATAAGAACATAAGAAAATAAGAAGAGCCATGCTGAATCAGGCCTCAGCCCATCTAGTCCAGCATTCTGTGTCACACAGTGGCCCACTAGTTGTACACAGGGATCTCTAGCAGAAAGGAGGGCAAAACCCTCACCTGCTCCCGACCCCCCACAACCAGTACCCGGGGAAAATCCTGCCTGCCTCCATCAACACAGAGGTGGCACTTGGGTGTCCATTTCAGTAACTACTGATTCCCTTGGTATCCATGAATCTGTCTAATCCTGCCTTGAAGCTGTTCAGGCTGACAGCTGTCACAACCTCCTCTGGAAGTGAGTTCCATAACCCAATGACCCTCTGGGTGAAGAAATATTTCCCTTTATTAGTCCTAACTTTCCTACCTTGGAGCTTCAGGGAGTGCCCCCTAGTCCTAGTGTTGTGTGACAGAGAAAATATTTTTTCTTTATTCACCTTTTCTATCCCATGCATGATTTTATACACTTCGATCAAGTCACCTCTTAAACGCCGTCTTTCAAGGCTGAAAAGACCAAGGCGTTGCAACCTGATTTCATAAGGGAGCTGCTCCATCCCTTGGATCATTTTTGTTGCCCTTCTTTGTACCTTTTTCCAGTTCCGTGATATCCTTCTTGAGGTGCGGTGACCAGAATTGTACACAGTACTCCAGATGTGGCCTCACCATAGATTTGTAGAGAGGCAATACAACATTTACCGACCTATTTTCGATTCCCTTCCTGATCATACCAAGCATAGAATTTGCTTTTTTGAGCTGTCCACCAAAACCCCAAGATCCCTTTCCTGGTTTGTCTCAGAAAGCTTTGATCCCATCAGTTGATAAGTGTATTTGGGGTTCTTTGCCCCGATGTGCATGACTTTACACTTGTTTAGGTTAAAATGCATTTGCCACTTTGTTGCCCATTCACTCAATTTCGAGAGATCTTTCTGGAGCTCTTTACAGTCAGTTTCATTTTTTAACTACCCTGAACAGTTTAGTGTCATCTGCAAACTTTGCTACCTCACAATTTACTTCTACATCCAGATCATTTATGAATAAATTAAAAGTAATGGTCCTAAAACTGAACCTTGGGGTACGCCACTTCTCACCTCTTTCCATCCAGAGAAGTGTCCATTTATTACCACCCTTTGTTTCCTACAGTTTAGCCAGGTTCCAATCCAGGACAAGACCTGTCCTCTGATTCCATGGCTGAAGAGCTTATTTAGGAGCCTTTGGTGAGGGACTTTGTCAAAAGCCTTTTGAAAGTCAAGGTAAACAATATCGACTGGGTCCCCTTTATCTATGTGTTTAGTAAGTAAGTTAGTAAGACATGATTTGCCTTTGCAGAAACCATGTTCATTTTCCTTCAGCAATGCCTGTTCTTCTATGTGCTTAGTAATTTTTTCTTTAATAATGGTTTCCATCACTTTGCCTGGAACTGAGGTTAGACTAACTGGCCTTTAATTTCCTGGATCACCCCTGGATCCTTTCTTGAAGATCGGAGTTACATTTGCCTCCCTCCAGTCCTCGGGTACAGTGCCTGATCTTCGAGAAAGGTTATATATTTTGGCTAGAATTTCAGCAATTTCACACTTGAGTTCCTTAAGAACTCTGGGGTGGATGCCATCTGGCCCTGGTGATTTGTTGACATTTAGTTTAGTAAGGCATGTGAGAACATCTTCCTTGTTTATCTCTATCTGGTTTAATTCATTTAATTCCCTCCCTGAAAAAACTGACTCAGCTGCAGGCATATGTTGTCTGTCCTCCTGTGTGAAAACGGAGGCAAAGAAGTTATTTAGCCGCTCAGCAATCTCCTTGTCTTCACTTATTGTCCCTTTCTTACCATTTTCGTCAAGTGGCCCAACTGCTTTTCTAGTTGGGTTTCTGCTTCTGATGTACTTAAAGAGGTTTTTGCTATTTTTTTTAATGTTCTTAGCTATATGTGCCTCAAAATCTCTCTTGGCTTTCCTGACGGTTGCTTTGCATGATGAACTACAGTATTTTGATTCTGTAATTTCTGAAAGTACCCAAAAAGAAAATCTACCAAGGGTTGCATATATACTTTTTGAGTATAAACATAATCATAAGCAAAGTATTATTTGTTGTTTGTTTGGGGTTTTTTATATAAAAAAGATTCATAAGTATTCTTTTGTAAATATTTTATCTGTATATTTTTGTTGTTGTTATATAAAGTAATGGACCAAGTTACTTGGATTTCAGTATTCAAATTGCGAGGCTATTGTCTTTAGAGAAATGGTACAGCAGCCACACATGGAAAGATCTCCATAAGAAAAAACAGAGCTGTTCTTTCTCCTGGCAATGCATTGATGTGCATGGTGACCCAAAGAACTCACATGAAGCTACCACATTAGACCAAGCAAAAAAAGGATGTAGCAATCTCTTTATCCTGTGTAATAGGATAATGTACACACTGGAACCCAGTGTTCAAGTCCCCACTCAGCCGTAGAAACCCAATGGGTCACCTTGGGCAAGTCACACTCTCTTAGCGTCAGAGTACAGCAAAGATGAAGTTCTTCCAAAAAAAATCTTGCAAAGTAAACCTTGTTGTTGTTTCACTTTATAATCTCTAAAATTGTAAATTATTTGAAGGCACACAGCAACACTATATGCATTCTTCCTTTCTTCCTTACCCTTTTTTATTTTGTCTACAGTAGATTTTCTTTAAAGCTTCAATGATTCTTGACTATTACATTTTTTTCCAGTAAGAATACTGGTGCACATAGCAAAACAAAAACAGGAACTATAGCTCTGGAGGGAAAGGTGAATAAATTGGAATCCACAATGTTGTGGCTTACCTTTAGACAAAAAGAGCAAACGGCATAACAATGCATCTCAGGAAAGGAAAACTAAGATAGTGACCCAAACAGAGTCTCATTTGTCACCTGTAAAAACAGGAGGGTAACAGTTCTACTTAACACATATTGAGACTCATCTAAGAATACAATCATAAGTTGAAGGGGGAAAACTCACAGACCAAAAAATGGAAATAACACAATCATATAGAAATATATTAAGTTTCATCCACAAGGATAAAAGAAAAAAGCTTGCAATTAGTGAATTCTGAGATATTTAACTGACCCCCGGGGATTCATACATTTTCCAGGGGATAAAATTCCTCCATGTGCATTTATATAGAACTAGCCGCTCCCTGAGTTATGATGTCACTCAAAACAAACAGCATTTATAAATATATAGATGAAGGAAATTCCATCATACTGAAGCAACCAAAGCCCTCCCCCCACAACACACATACATGTTCATATGAGATAAAACATTTTTTCAGAGGTACTGATAGACCTCTTACTCCAAAATTTTAACTATCGTAACCCCTATGTCCTAGGATTGTTTCTTTTTGGAGCACTCTCACCAATTTCATCATATCTCACCTGCAAAATGCCTTTGGAGCATTTTGATATTGATACATCCCATTGTACTCCAGTAGCAAAATGTACCAGATGTGTTGCAGGGGGTTTTTTTTGTCCGAGCTGGTTTTTGCCTTTCTGAAAAACTCTACATAGCAGGTTGTTCAAACTCAGCAACATTGCTCAGATCTCTTTAAGTGACAATCCTGCAAACAATATAGGTCTAGATCTGTGCCAATGCTACAATAGAACATGACTCTGAGACACTAAAACGTCCTGTCTGGTAGGATGATTTTTTTAATTTAAAAAATGAAAATATTCTAAGCTGAGTTAATGTTGTTTGAAACAGTCAACTGGTACCAGTTTTACAGCATTTTCCTTTCTTTCACCCAATTATGTCTGTATATGTCTGTCTCATCTCGCTGTCTGTGACAGCCATTTTTCCTCATGTGCTATAAAGCTGTAAGACATGCAATTGCCTCTGTGTAGTGAGAAAGTACTTAAAAAGAAATAGCAACACATGCTCAACTTCCAGAGATGATACACATAGCCATGCTAGACTTGTGCTCTTCAGGCTACCTAATGCAGGGGACCACAATTAAACTTTTCTATTGTTTCAATTACTAGTACCATATTTGTGTCCATTAGCTTCAACTGTTCTTCTCTTTGCTGGAAACTCTTCAAAAACTATGAGATGTTAGTTTGACGACTAGCATTTTGAGTATCACTCCTAGTTTTCTCATCCTTGCTTTCTCTCTCTCTCTCTCTCTCTCTCTCTCTTAGCAGAAATGAACTAATAGTAGTCTCTTTATGCAAGATGAGTAGTACTGTAATTCATTGTGTAATCATCAGACTTTCTGTCCCTTTTTACTTTGGAAAAAACGGGAGTGCAACCATTACATGAAGGAAAAAAGTATGTGGAGCCAACTTTGTCTGGGACTTTCTCTCTCTTTCTTTTGGAGGGAGAAGGGGGAGCCCCAGATCCTTGAGAGATAAGACAGTTTTTAAAAAGAAATACAAATGGAGCTGGCTGGGTCTGAGACATTCCCTCTCTTATTTCCAAGGAGGGAAAAGGGAGAGACCCAGACACAGCCAGCTCTATAATGTGCATGAAGAAAGGAAAAATACTCATTTGGGGACTCAAAAAAGGAGGTGTGACTATTATGCGGCGAATTATGGTATGGTCATAGGTTTTAGCTGAACATGACATGAGAATTACTAATTACAAAAACCTGGAAGTTTGATTATGAGGGGGAAAAGGATGGTCATAATCCATTATGCACATTCTCACTTTTCCAGATTTCTTGATAAAGTCCATGTACATTGAGGTACATCAGCAATTATTTACATATTTAGATTTCCCTATCAGGATACATGGTAAGGTTGAATGACCCCTTGAGCATGAGTGAAAAATCATTATGTATTATTTGTTCTGTCTATAAACTTAATTAGGTGAATCTGTCAAACTAGTCCATATGAATCAGTTTATCTTGCCACAGCCAGGTATTCCACAAAGGGAGAAGGATGAGATGACACAAACTGTATTTGCTGGTATTTAAACCACTAGTATGAAGTTCTAACGTGAGAACAGCCTTAAAAAATGTTAAAAGTATGTGAATGTGGCAGTAATGCAGCACCCTAAAAATTAGAAGGCGAGGATTGGACTATTGAAAAACAATGCTACCTTAGCACCATAAGGGAAAAGATACTTATCAGCAAAGTCTTGAGGAAACACTACCAGTGTTGTTAGAAAGAAATTGAAATGAGAATGAAAGTTGGTCATGGTCAGTCACCTTCAATGGACTGTTCCCACCCTTCAACACTCATCTCATGCCATGGTAATCCCTTCCATTTGTGGCTGGGGAGCTTCAAACCCATGCTACTAGCTCCATGTAATAATGTCCTCTATATCCCTCCTGATCACTCCTGATGATTGCTTGAAGACTCATGGAGTGATGACTGACCCCCCCAAGATCAATCAAGAGCTTCTCACTGGTTCAGTTGCCACTTCCTTTACAAACTGTATTTTGACCTTGTTAAATTGTATTAATACAGAATGCTTTAAACATAATTTGCATCTAATAGCAAATATATTGGAAATTAAATAAACCCATTGTTCCATATTTGCTTATGAAAGAAATTAAGTACAAACATCTGCAAACTGTGATCTTCTATTGTCTCTCATCTCTTACTTACAATATAGGGCATGTAGACTATTCTATATTCTCTCTGAATACAAGTATAAGAGCCATGTTAAAAACCCATATTTGAGCATATGCATTTGCTATGGATGGGTAAGATCATCTTGTTGCAAGTGAGAAAAAATGTCAGAGCATGGTTTTGCATATAGGGTTGGAAGAACAGTCATGATTCTTCATGAACGGTGCAGCCAGCCTTCACAATCTTCAAAAAGCAATAAACACGATTTTGATAAAAACTACATTATGTTGCAGAGAAGATGTATACATGTGTAACAAATCAAAAATCTATTTCACACTGCAAAATCTTTCAGGAAATGTGCGTGATGTATTTTATACTATACCCCAAGTCACCTCTTACTCATCAAGTTCCCAATGGGACTTTTGCAGCTCTAGGCTCTCACTGTAGCAAATATTAAATTATTTCAGAGCTGTTTCCATGTCAAAGAGCATGTGGCTTCATGCTCCACTTGATTGTGTGTGCATGTGCTTTCAAGTCGCCTGTCGATTTATGGTGACCCCATGAATTTCATAGGGTTTTCATAGACGGGAAATACTCAAGGGTAGTTTTAGCTCAGAACAAATCAGTGCTTTAATAAAGAGAGCTAGTAACCTGGACTTATGCTATAATGCCTAAGAGTACACTTCCCATTGGATAAAGTCCATGTCCTGCAAAAGTATTTAATATTGGGTTAAGTATATAAAATGCTTCTGTGAAAATTATATTCTTTCTCTTATAACTTTATCTTTTCTCTTGGTCTGGATAAAATTTTATCCTACATAAGAAGTTTGATTCACTTCTTGTGGAAAATTCTTGAATTCTGGTCTTGCATTCTTTTAGAGCATTGGCTCATTATTTCACTACTAGGAATTTTATCAGTATTCAGTTCAGTGTGTGGTCATTGAGGCTGAAAACTATCAAAGGAGCTTATTTTTAAATGGAACAGCAGCTCCCTCTAGTGATTTTCTTTTCACATTCTTCTTGAAATTGTATTTATATTTTCTGTATAGCTTGTACTTACTATTACAAAATTAGAAACAAAGAATGAGTCCAGATAGACTACCTTAAAGCATCACCATCTGTATTGATCATATGTATCGTTTCATATTCGTACCATGTCATCCAACTTCATAACTACCTTCAGTCTCACTTTGGGAAAAAGGCAGGATATAAATTAAAATAAATAAACAAACAAATAACATTCCTAATGAAAGGACTACCAGATTACCTTTTCCAAATTTTCCACTTGTTTCTACCATGTGCCTATCAATGATTCAAACCCTCCATCAATTACTTCTTTTTAATAGGTTTTATTGCCACACTCTTCAACATTAGAAAGCATCTTGTGTTCTGTCATTTGAAGCTTGCTTTCAATGCTGTGCTAACCGAAGAACCATGAAATACTCTCATTCATCATCGTCATGGCTGTGCGTACAGTGCTGTCATATCCTGTGTGGAACATTGAAAACCAATCAAAAAGATACGGATGAAATATAAATGGCCAGTGTGTCTTGATCTGAGGTGATATATATACAGCTAAGACTTCTTAAAGAGCCTGAGGTGGTAAAAGGGACCTGAGGAGAGGCTGGGAGGAGAAGAAGTAGAATCACTTAGCCAAGAATTGCCAGCCAGAACCATGGAAAGAAGGAAGTCATGGAAAGTAACCTCTGCCTTCCAAAGTTTTCCAAAATGAAAATAGTCCTGGTTACAATGGGTACAAAGGTTAGCTCAATCATGCATCATGTGAACTGACAATAAGGATGAGCGAACAATGCATACAACCCATTCACAGCAACACCAGAGTTCTCTGATATATACTCCACCAAATACTAAGTGAAAATTACTTTCACCTCTCAGCATGTCAATGTCTGAATGTCCTTTCAGTTTCAGTCCAGTCACATCATTAGCCACAGCACTACTTATAGTTGTTCTCTGCTGTACTCCAGTAGCTTGTTGCGTTCCTTCAGATCTGGGAATATCATTTTCTGGCACTATCTCTTGTTATCACTTTTGGATTGAGTCATCATATAGTCTTCATAGTAGAAGATATTCAAAAGGAGTTTACTGTGCCTCCTTTTGCAGAGTACTAACAAGTGTTAGCTATGGTTCCGTTGTTGTGTATGAGAAATCCAACTCCAGTGTCAGCCTCCACTACTGCTGCATCTCAGGATCCATCCAGATAGCTCGCACAATGCGCGGCCTCCCATGTTTTTACCTGGGGCATCCAAACAATGCCTCAGGTAAAAGTGAATTAATTTGGCATGAAGCAGGAAAACTCTGCTTTGTGCTGAATTAATTTGGCATGTGGAAAGACCTGGGTCTTTCAGAAAACCTAAGTCTTTCCAGCTGTGAGCTCTGTGTGGATTGGGCTTAGGGAACACAGCATGCTACTTCTGTGCCCAATTCACACCGTTGTTTCAGGATTCCTTGGCTCCTAAAGGTGCTCATAAAGGTGCTTGTTTATAAAGCTATTGTCCTCCCAACCTTGCTATATGCCTGCGAAATGTGGACTATCTACAGATGTCGCATGCAATTCCTGGAATGATTCCATCAGCGTTGCATCCAAAAGATCCTGCAAATCTCTTGGGAAGACAGGCGGACAAAGACCACCAGCATTGAGACATTGTTCCTCCGCCATTAACTCCATTGGACTGGCCACGTTGTCTGAATGCCCCATCACTATCTCCCAAAGCCGTTACTCTACTCCAAACTCAAGAACGGGAAATAGAATGTTGACAGACAGGAAAAGAGATTAAAAGATGGGCTCAAAGCCAACCTTAAAAACTGGCAAAGACACTGAGAACTGGGAAGCCCTAGCCTTTCAGCGCTCTAGCTGGAGGTCAGCTGTGACCAGCAGTGCTGTAGAATTTGAAGAGGTGCAAATGGAGAGTGAAAGAGTAATGGGCCAAGAGGAAGGCGCATCAAGCCAACCCCAACCGGGACCGCCTTCCATCTGGAAACCAATGTCCTCACTGTGGGAGAACATGCAGGTCAGGAATAGGGCTCCACAGCCACCTACTTATCCACCACCAAGACACATCATTTGGAGGACCATCATCCTCAGACTACAAGGGATCGGCTAAGTAAGTAAGTACACAAATGTAAATTTTCTCATAAGTAATGGTTATGGTATTCTGTTGAAAATTATAAGAATTTTTTTCCCTCTAATTGATTTTGATACTCCTATTAGGCTTTATACATTATAACTGTAGTAGATCATGCCTTTGTAAAACAACATCAACAACAGGGAAACAAATGAACAGTGGGAGCTATGTTCCGAGAAACCGTTTTCTAGTACCAGATATATAATATCCATAAGGTGCAGGGGCGGTCCTACAGGTAGGCCAAGTAAGCGGCCGCATAGGGTGCCATCTGGGAAGGGGGCGCCATCCTGGCCGCATGGGGCGCCATCCTGGCCCTGCCGATGTTCCTCAGGCAGTGCCGCAGCTGCCTGCTTTTGGGCCCCGGCCTTGTGTGCTCCGACGCTGCTTCTGGGCATACGCGGAGGTTTTCACGCAGGCGCAGTTGCTCCGGAGCTGAAGTTGAGTACAGGAGCAACTGCACATGCGTGAAAACCTCCGTGCATGCCCAGTAGCTCCCTTGCGCAGAAGCCTGTAAGCAAAGCACTCCCTATCGGGCAGGCAGGGAGTGCTTCCCCTCTCCCTTTGTCTCCGCCGCGCGCGCGCGTTTGCAGGGAAGGAGAAAAGAATCAGTGAAGGAAGTGTAAGTGAAGGAATGAATGAAGGGCTTTCCTCCTCCTCCTCTGTGACCTCTTCTCTCCCTCCTTCCTTTCTTCGGCTCTATTTCTGTCTAGACCTGAGGGGCCTGAGGCTATGAGGAGTTGTGGGAGTTGGAGTCCAAAACCCCTAGAGGGAGGGAGGACCCAAGTTTGCCCAGGCTGCGCTGCCTGTATTCGACCTCATTTGAACATTTTGGCAGTTTTTCTATTTACATTTACATTGGGATCCTAATTTTGGACTTAGGTGAGACTCCTATGAATTATGAGATGGGTGGTAGGTAATATATTCTGATTTTGATGCATTTACATTGCATTTCTTGTTGATTATTATACAGTTCTGATTAATATTGTCATACAATATAATAAAAATACAATATAACAAGAGAATAATGATATATTTTATATTATATGTAATATTACAAACAATATTGCAGTATAGTGGTATTGTACAAAATATTTTATTTTACTTTATTTTGGGTTATTTGAGTTTTATAGGAGTAATGAAAATATTTAGTAGAGGATAATTTTATTTAAATATATTTTATTATTTTATAAATATAATAGAATGTTATATTATATTATAATGTCCATATATTATAATATAATTATATTGTAATGTAGTATAATATAATTATGATATAATATAGTATGAGTATGGTATAATATATTGTATATACATTGATACAATATAATACTACTAATGGTATTGTGATATTATAATTGTATATTTGTTTTACATGGGGGGATTGTGAGAGTCTACACTGCCATATAATCATGTTCGAAGCAGATTATATGGATTTTTACAGCTGTGTGGAAGGGGCCTCACAGAGCAGGAGATCAGAAGGACGCCTGCTGGGAGACCAATTATCATTCATTGTAAATAACATTGGGCTAGAAGAACTAAGAGGCACTGTGATGTCATGATATGAGCTATCCCAGATAACCCATTGTGGGATTTTCTGTCTTGATATTCTGGGTTATATGACTGTGTGGAAAGGCTCTGGATTATCTGACTCCACACTGCCATATAGTCCAGTTCACTGTGGATTTTATACAGCTGTGTGGAAGGGGCCCTAAAGTTCCTCTCTTTGACCAAGAACACTGCCACACTAAAGTGCCAATTTCTTCACAGCCTTCTACCTATCTTCTCGGGCGCTTGGCCCCACCACACCCAGGAGAGGAATTAAAAAGAGTGATATTCCCAGCTATAGCTTTGAAAGCATGTTTACAAAAGAGGTTGAATCTCCAGATATCTAGGCTGAGATTTCATGGTAAAGGAAGGGCACACTTCTGTTGAGGGAAAGTACTGGCTTAGTTTTACTTGTTTTTAGGGGCCCTTCCAGACAACCCTATATTCCAGAATATCAGGGCAGAAAATCCTGCAATATCTGCTTTGAACTAGTCCACACTCGGATAATGTGGGATTTTCTGCTGTGTGGAAGGGCCGTAGGTTTTATGTAGGGCTTTTTTACGGTTATCATCGAGTGAAACAAATATCTTAAATATATTTCTGTACAATTATTACCAAGCAGAAATCTTTTTCCATATTTTTCAATATGAATTACTGTGGTAGATATGTGTTGTCACACAGGAGCCTTCCACACAGCCCTATATTCCAGAATATCAAGGCAGAAAATCCCACATTGTCTGAGTGTGGACTCAGATAACCCAGTTTAAAGCAGATATTGTGGAATTTTCGGCCTTGATATTCTGGGATATTGGGCTTTGTGGAAGGGCCCTGGGTGTCAACCAAAATTCTGTTATTCTTTCAACTGCATGTGGGTAGACAGAGGGAGAAGGAGGGGAGGAAGGAGGAGAAAAGACAAGGTAAGGGGGGGAGGAGCCACCACTGCCACCTAATTGTGGAACTTACTTTCCTTTAGTTTGGATTATGATAAATAGATGTCCTGTTGCTTTTAGGAAGCTTTGGTACTCTGAACAAATTTGCCCAGAAGTGATTTATTTTGTACAGCTCCATGGCAAAGAAGATGCCTGCAGGGGTATGGTTGACAAATTTCTTTTGGGATGCATTAAAGAAATGCTTTTTACTTAACAAGGATGACAGTAAATTGCATGTTGATGTACATGCAACTCTTTGTACCTGAATGGGATCATATAAATGTACTGTTTGATTTTACTATTTTAAAAATGTAAAATTTTAAAGAAGCATAGCTAGAAGTTGTACTGTGTTTCTTTTTTCAGCAGGGAGGATGGGAAGATCTTGATGGTAGTTGTCCATTCACCGCGCTCCTGTGAAACAGATGGCGCTTGCTGGAAAATGTTTTAGTGTCAAAATACAAATCATACTCCTTTGTCATTTCATCTTTGCCTCATGTATATAGTTTTGTTAAGATTCTTTGCAACATGGTTAACAAGCCATGCCACTTTTAGGGAAGGTACCTTTAAGACTGTAATGGGTAAAATGAAATAGTGGTATCACTGCCATCTGAAATATGAAAGACTTTAGGATAAGAGATACTACTCACCCTGTACAAAAGTGTTTAATTTTTTGACATTTGGATGTAGTAATCTGCCACTCCAATGAATCCTGTTTGGAATGTATTGCTTAGACGTTTTTACAGTGGAAGGCTTTCTTAGGATGGCTCTCTTGGGACATTCATCTGTAAACATTACTATTTTTCTGAGAGTTGTTTATAGTTCCTTGACAGCCCACTTTTTTCCTCCCATCATTTGTCAGTTCTCTTAATCTGTAAAATTGTCATACTCTATGACAAACCAATTTTGTGGGGGAAGATAAAATATAAAGAATGAAAGTTTTCCAGTCCTTTGAATTTTATTGTTGATCTGCTAGGTGAGAAGTGCTTTATAGGAATGGTATAGCCCCAAAACATACATTTGTTTCCTGTGGTTTGCATATATTTATTGGGCCCACAAATTTTCCCTTAAATTTAAGTTGCCACATTAAAGGGAGTGATCAATTAATCAGTCAATTAATGGCTTGAAGAGCTATTGTCAATCAAAACAGCACTAAGCCAGATGGACTTGAGTTGAAAGTGTGAGTCAAGTGACAGCTAAGTACATGTTTAATATTGTCAAGAACATAAAGTTTGAAGAATTTGTATACATTGGCTCTTTTTATAAAAGTATTAATATTGTACACAAAACCTCAAAAAGGTTTTGGGAACTATTTCTTGAAAATATGATGGATGATAATCTTGTACACAAACTTACTTACCTTCATCTATATAAATAAAAATTTAATGTTCATTTGCGGGATTAACATAACTAAGACGGCTCTCTAGCCGTCTCTCCGCCCGCTTCATCGACCGAGAAGCTCCGGTCGATGAAGCGGGCGAAGAGACGGCTAGAGAGCAAGTGGAGGAAACTCCACGACGGAGGTACGAAATCAGCTTATAAGCTGGTTATGGACGCTTATGAGCATGCTATCAGGGAAGCAAAACATTTGTATTATGCAACCTTGATAGCGTCCGCTAGCTCACGCCCGGCACAATTGTTTAAAGTAATTAGGTCTTTAACGATGGTCCCTACCATCCCAAAAAATGATGATCAGGCCCTTTCTGCCAAGGTTTTTCAGAGCTTTTTCGCGGACAAGATTTCGACCCTCCGCCGGGACCTTCCTGCCACACTTGATACAGGCAGTGAACTTGAGACTCCGTGGCCTCGTGCTGGGCCCACCCTCAACCGGTTTCGGCCACTGGACGCAGAAGCTGTCAATAGGGTAGTGACTGCTACTAGATTGACCACGTGCTCCCTCGATCCGTGCCCCTCCTGGCTTGTGAAAGCTTGCCTGCAGGGGTTGCGAGACCCTCTGTTGAGACTAGTTAACACCTCCCTTGAGCAAGGAGTGTTTCCAGAGGGTTTGAAAGAGGCGGTGGTCGCTCCATTGCTGAAGAAGCCGGGATTAGGTCCCACAGTCCCCTCCAATTACTGCCCAGTCTCGAATCTGTCATTTCTGGGTAATGTAATTGAGAGGGCAGCAATGGAGCAGTTGCAGTCCTTCCTAGATGATGCAACTTGGCTAGACCCCTTCCAGTCCGGCTTCCGTGTGGGGCATGGGACGGAGACAGTCCTGGTCTCCATCACAGATAAGCTACGTTGCCAGCTGGAACAAGGCGGATCGGCACTGCTCGTGTTATTGGACCTCATGGCAGTGTTCGATACAGTCGATCACGATCTTTTGACTCACCGCCTTGCCGGGGTGAGGGGGACGACCTTAAATTGGCTATCCTCCTTCCTCCGGAACTGCTCGCAGCAATGAAGAGGGGTGAGGATGTCTCTGGGGTTCCCCACTTCTTTGTGGGGTGCCTCCGGGGGCAATCCTCTCCCCCCTATTATTTAACATCTATGTCCGACCACTTGCTCAGCTGGTGCGTAGCTTCGGGCTGGAGTGTCACCAATATGCGGATGACACTCAGCTTGTTCTGGGGATGGAGGGCCGGCCCGAATCCGTGCCTGATAATTTCCATCAATGCTTTGAGCCATCACTGGATGGCTCAAAGATTGAGGGTGAATCCAGCTAAGACGGAGATCCTGTGGCTGGGCCGCCCGGGGGGAGGGTCGAGACCCCCGCTTCTTACCCTGGCCGGCGTAACATTAAGTCCGTCGTCAGCAGTTAAGAGTCTTGGTGCCATTCTGGACTCTCAGGTGACAATGGAGAGTCATATCTCCGCTGTCAGCAGAGTAGCCTTTTTTCACCTCCGGCAGGCTCACTACCTTTCCCGTCGCGACCTAGCCACAGAGGTCCAAGCCACGGTCATCTCGAGATTGGACTACTGTAATGCTCTCTACATTGGCCTTCCTTTGGTGGTGATCCGGAAATTGAAGCTGGTCCAGAATGCGGCAGCTTGCCTTTTGGCTGGTGCCCCTAGGTCCAGTCACATAACTCCTATCCTATGCGAGCTGCACTGCCTCCCAGTGGAGTGCCGGATCACTTTCAAGGTGCTGGTATTGACCTTCAAGGCCTTGAACGGTCTGGGGCCAGTGTACCTTAAGGACCACCTCATCCCATACTGTCCCACTAGGCCACTGCGGTCAGAGACTGAACTCCTTTTGGAGGTTGCCTCCTTCAAGAGATTCCATCTTACATCCACAAGGAGGAGGGCCTTCTCTATAATCACCCCTAGCCTCTGGAATGCGTTGCCTCCGGATGTCCGGGTCATCTCCGACCTTATGACATTCCGGAAGGCGTGTAAAATGCTTCTCTTCCGACACGCTTTTGGGGAATAAGATGGCAGATAGCCCCCCAGTGGTCTCGCCATTTTGTGCATAACTGTGTTGGGTCACTTAATCAGCGATACTCATTTTATTGTGTTTCTGTGATTTTGTGTTTTTATCGTATTTTTAGGGCATTTTAGTATTTGTTATCTGTATGTGCATTTTATAAGTCGCCCCGAGCCACACCGGGAATGGCGACTCACAAGCATGAAATATTAAATAAATAAATAAATAAAAACCACTGGACGAATTGACATCAAATTTGGACACAATACACCTAACAGGCCAACAAGTGACCATCACTCAGAAAAACACTGAAAAACACAGTGGAAGGGACTTTTAAAAACAAAAAAATACATTACAACACATACACAAAACCACATACACACACACACACACATTTATTATTTATTTATTTACAATATTTCTACCCGCCCTTCTCACCCCCGAGGGGGGACTCAGGGCGGCTTACAAGGCAACAATTTGATTCCAGAATATACAATATAACCATAAAAACATACAAGATTAAACAGTTAAAACAGACATCTAATCAACATTCAATGAAGTTAAAAACAATGTTCTGTCTGCAAGACTAGGTTAAAAACAGTAAGCCATATTCTCATCTGTCAATTAGCCAATCCTATTTCAGTCCAAAGTCCAAAGTGCTGCATTCTGCTATTGTGCAATGACCTGGTCCCATAACCACAATTACTTTTTTCCTAAATGCTAGGAGGGATGGAGTCGAACGTATTTCTCTTGGAAACGCTTTCCATAGGCATACATTTATTTATTTATTTATTTTCTGGTTTCTATGCCACCGACTCCTGGAGGCTCGCGGCGGCTTACAGAAGCCGAAGGCACAATAAAAACAGAAACAATAAAACAGTAAAAGCAGTTAAAAACACAGCAACACAATAAAACAATACAGGATTAGGACAATGGCAAGATTGGAACATACACACATATATACACACACAAAACACATATACACAGACGCATGGCAGGGGACAGCTAGTATATTGTAATTCTGTAAATGCACTTTCAAAAGCTACAAGAAATAAATAATGTCTAGTAACTTAGTTTGGTTAGAATTATAATGATTAAGATACATTTATCACAGAATCAAGTTTAACTGTTTATATTTTCACCTTTCTAGGGTCCTCCAGGTGTTTCAGGATTTCCCGATTCCTTTAAAGGCCCATATTATCAGGTATGAACACTTAGTTCTCATGAAAAAGGATTGAAGATATTATATCTATAGTTGGACAGTTTCATGCTTCACCAGCCCCTAAATGTTTACATTTCTTTTGCATTACTGTACTGGACAGGAGGGCGAGCAAAAGAAGTGAATGAGCAGTGTAGGGCCTTGGTGGAAAACATGATGCAATCCTGAGGGATTATCATCCAAAAACAGATCAACAGGTTAAAGCAGCAAACATTTTGGCTCCAATGTTCGTAATAATGATCTAGCCAATTCTTGGGTCTGCCTATTGGGTCTGAGACTATCTTAGGGTACCTTTGGAGCTCAAGATTGTCTTGGCAGCTGGTGTGACTTATTCTGAACCAAGAAAAATATGCCCACTTGGACTCCGTTTCTTCCTACTAAAAGCAGCCTGGTTCTCCTCATTCTGCCTTTATGAGTTTTCTTTGATAATTTCCATTTCATTCTAATTCTTATTTGGTAAACTCTCTGTCTCTTTGATTGCAAGTCAACATAACCCACTAGACAATTTCCAAAGGATTGATATAGCAGCTTAACCTTCTTTCTTTGTGCAAAATGGGCAAATAAATCACTGTTAATTCTGTTGTAATCTTGATGAATGACCCAATTTCATTTTTTTTTGTAGTAATAATAATAATAATAAATCCTGCTCCCTCTCCTAGAGGGAATCAGAGCGGCTTACAACAATATAAAATCACAAAATAAAGCAAATAAATATTTCAAATTAAATACACAACCAACAATAACCAATTACAAAATATCATACTTGTCTTGCTATGTGCACTATGCCTCTTCAAAAAAGCTGGTTTTTTTATATTCATTACACACACTTCCACAAATGCAAGCTTGTATGCTATTGGTGCATTCAGTAA
Source organism: Anolis apletophallus (assembly GCA_030556195.1). NCBI lineage: Eukaryota > Metazoa > Chordata > Lepidosauria > Squamata > Anolidae > Anolis > Anolis apletophallus. The sequence goes on from JARBWK010000003.1 coordinate 100,571,792, forward strand.
CTGATTCCAGTTTCTGTTATGCATATCTTGATAGGTTATAAATTTTACTGTTTCAAAATCTAGTTCCACTAGTTTTGAGTTATTTGAAGGACTACTTTCAAGATGTTCTCTAATCCATTGTGTGTATGAAAAACTAATTAGAGTGGACATCCTTCTGCTCTTTGTTGTGTACAGTTTGCTTCCTATAATCACTCTTGGTAGACTTGGCATCAGTTTTAGTAGCTTCCTAATTCCACATAATTTAAGATTAACTGCATGGCAGGTGACATGAACCACAGTGGAGGTCCTCAGGGTTTGATATGTATCTGTCTGCAAGATTCATATTTCTTGCTCCCATGAGACTCTACAAATGCCTAGCTCCTATCGTGTTTCCCAGTTAATATCTTCTGGCAAAATGTGAGCCAGCTGTTTTGCCTGCAAGAAATTAATCATCTTTTAAATCCTCTTACAGTATACCAACACACTTCTCCTTTCAGCTGTCCAGTGAAAACCATGTAATAATTTATTCTCGAGCAAGAAACTTGCAAGAAAACAAGTGCTAAGTTTAGTTTTTCAGATAATGGCTCACTCGTCTAAATTTCCGATTTAAATAGTCAGACTCTCTGGAACCAGAGTTTCAGCTTGCAACAGGGCTCATTCTTCAAGTCCTATAATGGAATAAGTCAATTCAAACCTATATACTGTATATTGTGTTAGGAGAGTTCAGAAATAGTTGTTTGCTTTGTTTAGGTATTAAGGAAATCTAAGAAATAAATATTTAAATGTTTCTCTCATCACTATTTTATGTTTTATATCAAGGATTATTTCTCATCATTTATCTTAATTGACAGATTGTTTGTTTACAATACAATGTGTATATGTGTATAAGAAAGGGGGAAAGCCCTTATTTTTCATAGATATCATCTCAGATTCTATTATTTTTGAATTCCCCAAATTTATTTAAAATGAGCATGATAGAAATTAAGATAATCCATTTAAATAACTAGAAGTTAGAGCTCTGGCATTATTTATTTATTTATTGGTTTTAAGGTCAGCTCACCTTGCCTGTGCTCCTGGTGGTACAGTGCATTAAACTGCTGAGCTACTGAACTTGCTGACTGAAAAGTCAGTGGTTTGAATCTGAGGAGCGGGGTGAGGAGAGCCGTAGCCAGAGGGGGGGTTTCGGGGGTTTAAGGGTTCAAACCCCCAGAAAGCGTTCAACCCCACCCAGGGCCGTAGCCAGCATTTTGATTCGGGGAGGGCTGAGTTTGATTCAGGAGGGGCTGAGTCTGAGTAAGATAGGGACTACCCTACCAACCCTTTTGTATTGTTATCCCAATAACCCCATGAATGTGGGATATAATGAGCATGGTGATCAGATCATGATATGAATAAACATAACAGTTTAAATAATGTACCAGTAAGACCTTCTTGCGGACCACCCTGAGAATTTGGGGGGGGGGCGGCTACATGCCTGCCCCCACCCTTCCAAAACTTGGTTTACTCATGAATTTTAACTGGTTAACCAATTTATGAGTAAAACAGGTTTCTGACACATTTCAGGGCAGGATTGAACTTTTAACACACACACCCTCTGACTAAGGCCCTGGGGTGAGCTCCCACTGTTAGCCCCAGCTTTTGCCAATCTAGCAGTTCGAAAACATGCAAATATGAATAGATCAATAGGTATTGCTCTGGTGGGAAGATAACAGTACTCCATGCAGTCATGCTAACCACATGACCTTGGTGATGTCTATGGACAACGCTGGCTCTTTGGCTTAGAAATGGAGATGAGCACCACCCTCCATAGTCAGACACCTTTACTCCCTGCCTTGGTACCTGTTTTGTGTTAGACAGGAGGAAACCAAATCTTGGTACCTGTTTTCTGATAGACAGGAGAAGACCAAATCTTAAAAGAATGCAGACTCACTTCCCACTATTTATTTAACATATTATTTTACATTGCTATTTATGCAATAATCTTCTCCTTCCTCTCTTCGTATCTTCAGTACTTTGGGTACAAGATTTGCTCATCTCTGGTTGGGAAGAACAAATGTTGTCTGTTTTATTATTACTTCCCACAACCAGTTTGGTATGTTAAGTAAATTAGCGCTTTAGATCACATATATAGGTTCTTCCTTCAGTCAGTTACCTTGTAATTTGAAGCACACATCTTTGCCATTGTTACTTTGAATATGTTCACACAGATCATTTTCTCTTCTATATGCAAACTCAGTTGTGTGATAAAGGGAGCCAGTGAACCGGAACATTTCCATTAGAATACATTTCCAATATTTAAACTTTATATACATTCTGAAAATGTTATCTCCCCTTCCCCCTCCCAATTCAATTTTATCCATCTGGTGTAGAGGAATGATATTTCAATTGTGAACTTAATGAGGAAATAGAATGTGCAGTGTTATGAAAATACACTTATAATCAATGCTGTGTGTTGAAGAGCTTGGGAAAGGAACTTCAAATGCTTGGTAGCATTTTAGGTGAGTAATTATGTTTACAGCTTCCCGGTCTGTTCCTTTAGAAACAATAAAAGAACCAGACCCAGATATGCTAAAGTGAGGCATATTCCTCATACAAAGGCCAGACTTTTCAAAGAAGTAGAGAAGGAGGAAGCACAAGCAAGTCGCAGTGGGTCCTATTCAATTGTGTGCCTCTTCCAGAGGAAGATGGGATGGAGTCCCTCTCTTTCCAGCAGCCTCCTGTTCAAATCTTCTCCAGAAGAGTGGAATGCCCTCTGTAGCTGATTTGAATGATGCAAAAGAGACACGAGGAAATCTCTTCACATGTTAGGTGAAATCAATCATTTTACTAGTTCTGTTATAAAACAATATCTAGTTTTCACATGCTGCAGTTCACAAACCAGGCTCCCGAGAAGCCTGGGTGGTGGTCGGCCACCAGAGACGCTCCAGAAGCTTTGTATTCTTCCTCTTTTTATCTTTCAAGTTGACAGTGTATACAACTCAAGAGGTCTGCGCTGTTGCCATTGCATTCCCTTCAATTTCCGCCTCTTGCCTCCCTTTGCTTCCCTCTCAACCTGAGTCAGATCAGGGCAGGTGAAGCCAGAACAGCCCGCTGGAGGCTCTCCCTGCTGCTATTCTCTTTTTCTCCTCTTCAGCATGAATTCCCTTTGATTCCTTGCCTGCCTAAACCCATTTGCTTGAGCTCTCAGTGTCAGAGTAGTAATATAATAGTGATCACAAACATGTATTTTTTTTTCCTTCCTGCTTAAAGTTCATATGGAATCAAGCATTCCTATTTTTCTGCAGTATAGCAAATGACAAAAGTTGAGGCCATGTAGTAGAGTATTATACTTAGGAATTCAGTTTCAAGGTGCTGAAACTCACTGAATGAGTCATTGAGCCAATTAATCTCTCTGCTTGATGTACTTCAGAGGGCTATTGTGAGGATAAAATGAAAAGTTGGAGAGCCTTAACTGGTGCCTTGAGCTTACTGAAGGCAACAAACCACAATAACAACAGACTATAAAAGTAACTGACAAATAAAACAAATGGGAACCTCATGTACAGCAATAGTTTTTTGAGATCAGGACGATCCTAGAACCTGAGATTTCTGAGCCAGAATGTGAAACTAAGGATTACCTAATGTGGTATCAGTAGGCCTGATTATTAAGCATCACCTGCACTTCCACAGAGTTTTCAATTGAACTGAAAAGACACCAAGTCTAATTAATGAAGCAAATATAGATGTACACAGTTTTCAAGAAAGTGGTGTAGTCCTGAGATTCCTCTATGTTTCCCTGACAATTAGAGTAGACCTGCAGGCTCTATACACCATTCTGAAAAACATTAATGGAAAAACTGAATATAAATATAAACACTAAAAATGATACCTCCAGGGGATCATCTCTAGGTTTCAGTGGCTAGGATGCTCCTGACCTGGCATGTCCTATATATCACTATAGAAAAAGTGATAAGTAACCATAATAACAGTGTAAAGTGTTTCATTATCTATCAACATAACAAATGAGAGACAAATGAAGATCAAATTTATTTTTCTCAAAAGAGTCATCATGAAGAAAAGGCCCCAAAAGGTGAAAAGGTAAGTAGTGACCTTTGGCAAGTGATCTGGCGATGGCACAGAGGGTTGGTTGCATGAGATTAGTTGAAATTAAGCATGACTTGCATTTGCTGATTCAAATTTTTAAAATCAGTTTAAATTAAAGGGACACAGCCATGGAAGAATATATTTCATAGTTTCTTCCAGTGGCACAATGGGTTAAACCCTTGTGCCGATAGGACTGAAGACCAACAGGTCGGAGGTTTGAATCTAGAGAAAGCATGCATGAGCTCCCTGTCAGATCCAGCTCCCCATGTATGACCATGAGAGAATCCTCCCACAAGGATGGTAAAACATCAAAAGATCTAGGTGTCCCCTGGGCAATGTCCTTGCAGACAGCTAATTCTCTCACACTAGAAGCTACTTGCAGTTTCTCAAGTCACCCCTGACATGAGGAAAAAATGGTTACAGGCTTATTATTTTAACTGTATTTTAATAAATGCAGTCCTGAAAGATGTGACAAGTTCTACAGTGTGGATCTGTTGCATGCAACAAAGCCAAAACTTGAGTAGAAGAATGCTGAGAAGAATGATCTTTCCATGAAATTTGCCCTCCTGGAAACTCTGGAGAAGCTTGCAGGAGAAATACTGGTAGTTGCGCTGCCAGTCGCACATAAGAATTTGAGCTTCCACTCTTACATTTGGGATACACGAAGAAGTCTCTTCAGAAGCACTGAGAGAAACTCGGAAGGGACTTCTTGCAGTAGCAACATAGCATAAATTAAAAGCCGCATCACACATATGACATGAAGTAATGCATTCATTTGGACTTGATTCTTAGCAAGTGTGTTGAAATTAATATGCATAGCTCAAGAAAGGCACAATTTGGGTTATACTATTGATCACATGATCTTGGCATATTTGAAAGCATTGTTACTCAAAACTAGGCCCCAAATCAATGGGTCTTATCCTTCTTAAAGTAGTCACCAATAAATTCAAGTATTGATTTCATTTCCTATTGAATTGTTGCCTTTGGAAGGCTGCCCTGAGTCCCTTTCGACTTCTGTGTCCTAAATTTCCTCTCCTGAAATACTGAGATTTTAAAATATTGTAGCACTCAGCAGAATGTTATCATATTGTTTAAGCATATCCTGCATTCTATACATGTAGTTTATGCAAGGATGTAGTAATTCAGAATTATTTACCTGGATTATAACATTTTGTTTTGCACTTTCTTATTTTATTTATTTATTTACCACATTTATTTCCTGCCCTTCCCAACCTTGAAGGGGACTCGGTGTGGCTTTACAAAGGCAACTATTCAATGCGATATATTACTTTTCATAAAGCCAACATCATGTTTAAACATGCCTTGACTATTAGCTCCTACCTTAACATGCCAGTTGCTGCATTTTCCACATGCTAGCACTCCATTTTAAATGTCCTCTTAAAAAATAAGATTTCTTACACTCTCATAGGGGGAGCCTTCTGAGAAAGGAGAAAAGGGGGACCCAGTAAGTAAATTGGAAGCTTGTAATTATGATCATAATATTTTGTATTTTCTCATTTTCTCTCTGTCTTGGTTACTTTATATACATCTGAAGAAATCCAGACACACCTAGATCCTATGTGTATTTCAATAATGCAGTTTATTCACAAATTGTACATTGGATATTTTTTCTATGGTTTGAGACATAGGACCATATCACATTAGGAAATACTTCATTTCTGAGACTGTTTGAGGACAATTTCCAGCAGCTCCCATCACATGACATTTGCCCTATCCTGTGTAGATAATCTGGCGAAATCCATCCACAAAACGTTGAAAAATGGAGTTTTTCTAGACAACATTCGATTTGTATTATTTTAAATACTATGGCGTTTTTTGTTACTTAAGCACTGGTTTTGCATCTGATTGTATACATCCCATCAGCAACAAAACAATTTGTCATTAGGAGGCATGTCTGGTAGTCCGAGTATTTTGAAGCAGGAATTTTCATGACAGTAACAGGCACAGTTTCTGTATGGGATGTCAAAGGAGAAAGATCTCCAGGATTAAGGAAATCAGAAATTGCTGTTTTACCACATTATTTGTTTGTGGGTTTAAACAAAAAATTAACCAATTCCTTCCTCTGTCTTATCTGTATTGAATGAATAGTCTTTTACTTTTGACTATTATACCTCTTCGGAAGGTGAAGCAGTGTTGTCAGATGATGCTGTTGCCTCTGCATTACTTGAAGTTCAGCCTCATAAAATTTAAGTAGTAACCGCAGCAGCAGAGCCAGTACCAGTATTGGGCTTGGTGTTAGTGAAGAGCACTTCCCCTCATAAAGGGTAAGGCATGGGATTTTGCCCCCCATGCCTTCCTATTCCATGGCTTAATTACTAAACTTTCAGAACATTTATTAACTATAGCAGCTAGCTAACCAATAGAATAGCAAACACTGAGTTCCCTGTCTCACACATTTTGACATGCCTTCTGCTAGTTCAAGGTCACCACTAGAAACAACCCAATGCAAATATCACTGATGTTTGCTATTACTGTAAAAACATTGTGTACTGACAAGACTTCAAAATTAAATTGAGTACTTGTATTACAATGCCTTCCTGACAAGACTAAAGTGAATTTCCTCTAATATATCAGCTATCTGCTGTACCCTTTTTAAATATCTGAAGATCCAAGCTTATCTCACTTTTTTTTGGGAAAATGTTTATTTAGGGTGCACCAGGGGAGACTGGTCCTGCTGGGCCTATTGGTAGTCCAGGACCTCAGGTATGTAAGTAAATTGTATTTCATCCATTTAATTTGAATTTCTGTGTTGTCTTTATCGATGCAATAGTTTTTATTCATTTACAGTATTTATATTCTGCCCTTCTCACCCCATGGGGGACTCAGGGCAGATTACAATGCACATATACATGGCAAACATTCAATGCCATTTAGGCATACAACATATATAGACAGACACAGAGGCAATTTAACATTCCAGTTTTTGCTAGTTTGGTTCCGGCCAAAGGGAGAGCTGCCACTTTACCATCCACTTGTGACACTGAGTCCTTTGATGGAGTACTTCCTCATTCTTCTGCATGCTGCTAGAAGGTTTTATGGCATCATAAATTAGTTAAATTAGCCTCCCTGCTCAAGTAGAAAATAAAGCGGGACCTAAATGTCCTACTTAACAGATGCAACTGTCTTTCAGGCTGCATAGGTCAACTGCAAACTAGACTTTTAATGGTTTGGAGCGTACTCCAACCCGGACAGGCTTCGAACTCATGACTTCTCAGTCAGTAGTGATTGAATGCAGCTGGCTACTAACTAGCTGCGCTATGGCCCGGTCCTATGCATAGATCACTATGCTTTTTTAGTTCTTTGATTAACTGTTAAAGTGTTGAGGATTTATGTGATTTTGTGTTCTAGTAGTCACTTATTGCATAAAATCTTAAAAGTATACGCAGTTTCCCAAAACCTGTCCTCAAAAATCCTCCTGCTTCTTAACATTCATTGTGGTCACAGTGCCATATAAATCACATGCAGTCTTTTAAATAGCCAACATCCAAGATAATTAACCAACATTTAAACAATTCTAAATAAATTCAAAATACATAAAAATGAACACAACAAACAACACAAGAAGATTTGCAGAAGAAGAACCGCTAAACTGAATTCAAACCATTAAATTTCAAACCACACGTCATGCTGAAAGGAATGCATATATGTAAAGATACATTGTTTAGTTCTACACAGAGATTTTTTCTTACTGCTGTTCAGATTAAAATTAAATCTTATTAAAATAAAGCAGAGAGAGAGAGATGAGAGATATCCGGGTGTTGTTGCTTTCAACCTCATTTGATTCTAATGTCATTATAGGGACCTCCAGGGCAAGCTGGTCCTAGAGGACAACCAGGAGAAGTTGTAAGTATCAAAGTGTTTTACTGCACCTTGTAAATATTACTGGAGTGAAATATTATCCAGTGAAATAATCTTGTGAAAGCTGTTGATATGCTCTTCTTTATTAGGAGTCTGAGAAGAGCTGTGATTGATGTACACCCACAGAATTTAGAGGCACTTCTACTAGCTTTATTTCTGCTCCTCTGAGTTATTTACTATGTGCTCTATTATTTCCATATCCAACTTATGATATCTATGCAAAAAGGGAGTGGTAAACTGACAAATAAGAACTCCATATTTTGAACTCCTCCTCTATCATGGAGAAAACTCTGCAACAGATGATGGAAATAAAATGATCTTGACATATAAAAATGACAGCATTTAGAGATTATGGTAAATCATGGATTAATGTTATGATAATAAATTTTGCACAGACTGTCTTACAGACTGCCTCCCCTTTCATTCTCTCTTGCTTCCATATTAGAGTAACCTCAGTTTAGTTTGTCATCTAAGCTATTAGTGAAGTCAGTCCTCAAGATTTGGAGGGGGGCAAGTTCATAAATTATGTCTGGAAATTAGCTTGCTTTCATTAAACATAGGTAAGATTGTCCACCTCTTTGTTCAGATGACATGACAAGGTGCCGTTAATTTAAAAATGTTTTTTAAACTCCCAGTGATGCTAGAAGTGGGATATTACAACAAGGAGAAGTTGATACCTGTTCTTACGCCATTAAATTGAAGTGTAACAATTTAATCCCCAAACAGAGCTAAGACCTTGACTCTATTTGTCAAAATTACCAAATACATTTTAAGAGCATAAGAAATAAACCTCTTGGAATTGTTTCCCATAAGAGATTGTATATGTAAATAAATGCAACCAAGTATAAAAGTACAAGCATACTTTATGCATTATGAAAAATGAACATGCATAACAAACCCAGTATTCCCTTGAAGTAAGAGGCCAATCCTTTCCCTCTTTTACAAAGAACAGTCTTACTTTAAACACACAAGGAATATTTTTAATTGCAACCAGAGATAGAGCATCTATTTTCCATTTGGCATGTATTGCTGTAGCCATGTATAGTAATACGTTGGAAAATGTAGTCCTGAAAAAAACGATTTGTGTGAACATCGTCTGTTTTGCACATTGGCAGAGAAGGCGAAAAAACTACAACTCCCAGGATTTCATTGCATTGAGCCATAGAGGCTAAAGTAGTATCAAACTTCATTAATGCTACAATATAGAAGTAACCCTTAGTTGCAAAATACTGTAAACTTGACACAATACTATCAACTTGATTTCGTAAGTGAAGGAAGAATTGGCAGTTCTACTAGGGGACAAGCTGTTGTTAGATTCTCCCAACACAAAATTTGAGATCAGAGGTTTAGGTCCATGTACATGGGCCTTTGTCCTGAAGAAGGAGCAAACCAGCTTCCTCGTGGCTGCATGACGTATGGAGTTAATTCAGGTTAATGGAGGTCAAGACCAATTAATGTGAATTTTCCCTGAGAATCTGGAGCAAAGGGTAACTTTGAGCAGTGGCACTGCTTCCTATTACAGGCACCAAGCAATGAACACCACAATTTTTTTGAATGGTGTTCACTGCAAAGCCTAGAACAACAGAATAAGGTAAAGGGGTGGTCCAGTGGTACCAAACCAATTCTGGTGCTGCTGAATTTTGTGGATACCATCCACACAAAGCTGTCTTAGCAGTTGGTTATGCAGACTATGGAATCCCACTTCAGATCAGCATCTCAATTTTTGGTCCATGTTGATGTGTGCTTGGTTGCAGGAGGATTTCCAGATATATTTATTCGTTTGTGTTTCTGAAAGGCAGCCATCACATTCTTTTTTTAAAAAACAAAATAGAACAGCTCTGGATTCAAAGGAGAATATGATTGTAAGAAATATAAGAATGCTTTTCTTACATCATCAGAGGAGAACATGGGATATCCAAAAGAACAGCAATAGCACCTTCAACATCCAGTTTCATATGTACAGTAGATGCCAGTCTTTTCTTCTGTAGTTTATAAAAGGAAAAGTTTCATTCCCCCCCCCCAGAAAGATGAAATGAGGCTTTTCATGTTTTGCTTAATAGAAAGGATTCAATTTTTCCTTATGAATTATGTGTAATGTCTGGCATGATTGCAAGCAATACTCTTTTCTGACAAGCTCTGCTGTAAAATATATCTGAGAGATATACAGAAGAGATATATCCCACCTTTTTGAATAATATTGATTTAAAATATCAGAAAGGATAAAAAAGGAATTGCTTCTAGAGTTCTCTTGTCCATACCAAATTATAAACTTACTAATGTAGTACTCCAGCTAAAATGCCTTATTTGTTTAGATGGATTCCGGTTTATTTTGTCTTCATGGAAACTGTCAGAAAGGGAGCAAAACATTGGCCATTAAAGTAACACCTGGAATGTTGGAAACAACATTATTCAGGCAAAGCTGGCAAAGCTGGCGAGGAAAATTGAGCATTGTAAATATCTCAGCCAAAGAAGGCTAAGCGAAGAAAGATAGAAGTTTTTGAACTGTAGTGTTGGAGGAAAATTCTGAGAGTGCCTTGGTCCGCAAGGTCTTCAAACCAGTCCATACGCCAGGAAATAATGCCCAACTGCTCACTGGGGGGAAGAATATTAGAGGAAAAGATGAAGTACTTTGGCCACATCATGAGAAGACAGGAAAGCTTAGAGAAGATAATGGTGGTGAGGAAAATGGAAGGGAGGACCGACCAAGGGCAAGATGTATGGATGTTATCCTTGAAGTGGTTGACTTGCCCTTGAAGGTGCTGGGGGTTGTGATGGCTGACAGGGAACTCTGACATGGGCTAGTCCATGAGGTCACAAAGAGTCGGAAGCAACTGAACAAATAAACAACAAAAACAAATATCTTAGATCATTTTGAGTCCTTCTGTCGCACATAGAAAACTAAAAAAGGCTCTTTCGTGTCATGAAAAAATAATTCCCAATTAAATAGCATCTACTTCTATAATTAGCTGTAAACCCCCCCCCCCCCCTAGAACTTGTTACCAATCTTTTAAATAATGCAACTGAACTATGCAAATTCAGAGCCAGACAACCGTAAGGGAAACTTGTGATTCTTTCATGATTCAGAACTGTAAAAGTTTGTGTGCTTTCCTTGGAACTTGAAAATATTACTTTTGGACAGCAAGTCCTAAAATCCCCATTGGTCATGTTGAGTGGGAATTCTGGGAGCTGTAATCCAAAAGTAACTTTTCTAAACTCTGTCTTTTCTGTAAAATCTTTTTAAAAGACATGTACAAAGAATAAGCTCCTGATAAAACTTTGGGCCAAGATCATGCACCAGAGACTACAAAGCATAACCTTACTATGGCAGAGCCACATTGCTGCCCCAATGCATAACTAAATTGTGATAATGTTAAAGTTATGAAATGGACATGATTCTGGATCTGGTACACAACGACTTGAAGCATGACTGTATCTTCCCTCCTGAGAATATAGACATTGCTCAAGGACACAATTCAACTTTATGCAATCATAACTTGGTTTAAAATGGTGAAACTTCCTAACCGGATGCCAGCCTTTATTTTAAAAAAGAATACAAGCACAGTATGCCACTCTTTTATCAACCATTGTTGTGTGTGTTGCCTTTCCACCAAAAGAAATGTCAATGAATTCCATCCTTTCTCACAGTTATTTAAAGCTAGCGTTAAAAAAAACAAAACACCCTGACTATATTATATAAAATCCAATATGCTAAGAGTTTCTTTTTAATTAACTAGGGATTACCAGGAGGACATGGAATACCTGGAAAACCAGGGTTTAAAGGAGAAAAGGTAAGCTTGGCAATATTGATGAAGTACATTCATGTTTATTCCTCAAATTCTTTGAATATTATATCTTTGGCCACTATAATGGTTTATTTTTCTATTGCATCTTGTTTGTTATTACCAACTTGTTTAGTAGCAAATTACTATATTTAATGGGATAGTCCAACATTTTGTATTAGGTACTAAGTACAAGTTGGGTGTCCGCTGTTTCCTCAAATGGGTAGCATTTATACTGCTTCAAACAAAATGAAAGGAAGAGTTTGTAGAGGTGGAAAATATCAAACGTTTTTTTCTGAACTATATGGGAATTCTTTCCTGTCATTCTGTAGAGTCAAGACTTTTGATCTTGATCAGACTAAATGACATTGTGAGAAGTAGAAAAGATCCTGTTGGCTCAAGAGGAACATATGGGGGATAGCATAGTGAATTGGATGAGAAGAGCAAAGTTTCGAATACATAACTGGGAAGAATTTGGTTGCCTTTGTTTGTTTACGTAATGGGAGTCCTGATTATTGTGAAAGTAAAGATATAACAATTAAAACAGTCAAGATAAAGTATATTAGTTAGCTTACTTGCCTTTCTCCTCATAGAAACTCAAGGCAGCTCATAATTAAATGGCACAGCCCAATAAATGTAAAAACAGCAAATACCTGTACATTTAAAATTGCATTTCAAACTAAATGCCCCCCCACACACACACACACACACACACAACCGCCCCATACTTTTCTTGTTCCATGAAATTAACATTATTTTTCTTTATATCTCTAGGGGGATGCTGGTGGGATCATAGGTCCTCCTGGGCTTCAAGGTTCCAAAGGTGACATAGGACCTCCAGGACCAAGTTTTCCAGGAAGACCAGTAGGTACCATAGGACTGAAATTACAAACGGGACAATGAGCTTGATGAAACAGACATCTGCCTCAAAGCCATACCACCAAACTATGAACTTTTCAATAGATGAACCCAGATAATTTAGAGTAATCGTATTAGGAGAACCATGTCATAGCTGTTAGAAAACCAAAATATGCCTCTAGAACAGAGAACTCCAGATCAATCATAATATTTGAGTCATTTCCGCTCTGCTTCTTTTATTTGCAGTTCCATCATTCCCTTTGTGACTTCTCTTTTTCCTAGACCAGGGGTGTCAAACTCATTTTCATGGGGGCCACATCAGCCTCATGTTTGCCTTCAAAAGGCCATTGACTCCATGGACAAATAATCTGTGGAGACAGAGGAACAACTGTAATATATATTTACATAGTGGTCAGTGCTCTTTAGTTTTTACCCAGTTTGGATCCCTTGATATCCCATCACTTCTGATTATTATGCATCATGCCAACTGGGGATAATTGGAATCACAACCAACAGCACTAGTGGCTCTGAGGTTGAGGACAGGTTAAAGAACATTTTAAAGCTAGACATCATATCCACAAACCTTGTATCTAAATTCAGTCCCCACTGTCCTGACTGAACAGAACAAACTGCAACCTTCCCGATCTTACTACCGTATATCACAATTCCCATCAGCTTTAGTCATGATGTATAATGATGAGGAGTATAGGAGTTGTGATCCAGCATCAGGAGGGCCACATAAAATGACATTGATTTGGCCCTCACAAGCCTTGAGTTTGACGCGTTTGTCCTAAACTATGAATTTTGTAGATTTTACTTCTGAAACTAAAGGAACAGCAAATAAAAGCCATGGTAAATTGACATCTTTGTTGATTTCATCTTTACAGTAGTAGGACTTGGGATTGAATTAACTGTGTGGGTTGGTTGGCTATAATTCTCGAATTCTTCATAGTGACATCTATAAAAACATTGATAATCCAAACATTAAAACAGTTGCTCTTTTTCACTGCCATTTGCTTTTGTTTGGTGTAGGGACCTGCAGGCACACCTGGGCCGATAGGTCCACGGGGACCCAAGGTAGGGGTAAACATATGCAATTGCTGCTTTTATATTCAATTCTGAGTGCTGTGAAATGTTTTCAAACAAAACCATGCTCTTTCATCAGGGAGAAAGAGGTCTTCCTGGAGTGCAAGGACCTCCTGGAGAGACAGGACCGGCAGGAAATGGAACCCAAGGTCCTCCTGTAAGTACAGAATCAACTCTATGTGATTTTATGCTGGCTGTTACTATGAACTTTTTAGTCTATCATAATTACTATAAAAAATACATTATTGAGTCTTGATAGCGACTCTCAATTTTTCTGTATGGTTGCGTGATTCATCATTCATTACTACTGTATAGAAATAGTATAATTTGACGTTTTTCTATGAGCCTATTCTAGTTTCTGGAGCAGGAAAGGCACTTCCCTCCCACATTCACAGACACTATCTTTCTGTATATTCGACCCAAGTTACAAAATGTGTTAACCATAAAGCCTGTAAAAAAGACAATATTTCTTTTGTGTTCCTTTTTTTAAATACCACCTTTACTACTCCAATTAGGGATCTCTGTGCAGGCATTTTTTTCTTATTTAAGTCCTGAAATGGCACGTGCACATATGAATTTTGAGTCTCAAGGTCACGAGTTTAATTGGGACTATGACACACTTCATAAATAAAAAGATCTTAAAATTCACATTCAAGTTACATATATGTCTTCTTCAAAGACACATATGACCTGCATTTTGGTTTTAATTTTAGGATTGTTGAAGGAAGTTTTTTTAAAGTGGTCACTATGCCTATGGTAGATTTAGAAAAGTTAAACTCTCTTTCTTATTATTTTATGCTTAAGACATTTCTAATTGTTATTGTAGTTTTAGTATTTAAAATTATATTTTACCATATAGCCGTCATTTATTTATTTATTTATTTGCAGTATTTATATTCTGCCCTTCTCACCCCACAGGGGACTCAGGGCGGATCACAATGCACACAGACATGGCAAACATTCAATGCCATAGACACATAACATATATAGACAGAGACACAGAGGCTATTTAACTTTTCCAGCTTCATGAGGGTATGCTTTTTGAATTCTGGCCACTGGGGGAACTGTCACTTCATCATCCACTTGTGACCCCAATGGAATACTTCCTCATTCTTTTTGCATGCTGCTGGAGAGTTTTTGATGGCAATGTAAATTAGTTAAATTAGCCTCCCAGCATAGGCGGTACCTAAATTTCCTACTTGGCAAATGCAACTGTCTTTGAGGCTGCAAAGGTTGACAGTAAGCTATACAAATGGCTGGAAGTTCACTCCGACTCGGACTGGCTTTGAACTCAGTAGTGATTTTAATGCAGCTGACTCCCAACCAACTACGCCACAACTCGGTTGGGGGATTAAATCAGTAAAAATCAAACAAGTAAATATTATCTTTAAAATAATATTATCCTAAAATTCTAGAAGCTAGGTATTTCCCTTTGCCTCCTGCCCCACCATAATGAGCTAAGAGAAAGCCCTTAAGCCAACTGTGTACTGTGAACAACATACACTGGTTGAACATTTTATTCCGTTTCATCCTCCTTTTTCATTGATGAATGCGCTCATGATGCATTGAATGATTGGTGCAGCACTAGGATAACAAAGTCTTGCAATTCCACTTTGAAACCCATTATTACAGCTAAATTCTGGCATTTTGGACCCTTGAAGTCTATAATTAAGTAGCAAAGTAACAACTAAGGGTAGCCCATTGCGTCTGGAGAGAGCAGTGCAGCAACTCACTACTACAAATTGATCACCCTGCCTATATTTACATTTTTTTGCTAATCTGTCATCAGCATGGTTCTTGACTTATTTCTTGTAAGTGCCATGCAATGTTATTGTTTGTTTGAATGGCCTGTGTTAATCTATTGTTTGATTGTCTTAAGCTTATCATAGTTTACAATATCTTTATCCTTAAGGTAGTTTTCTTCAGTTTTTAAAAACTTGGTTTAATTTAACCCCTTTACTGGTGCTCTAAATTCTCAAAGTATAAACCAAAGCAAAATTAAACAAACAGATTTGAGATAATTTTCTTGCCATGGCAGCAATGCAGCCATGGCATGTCAAGCCTTGTGATTAACACATGATAGCTGGGAAATGTTCTCCTTCCCACACAGTTCCCATATAGCAATTTATCTTGCCGAGTGTCACTGATATACTGTTTCAGCCCCCACCATTCAACATTTTGTGTCTTTAACACTGCAATAAAGGGAGATGGTCAAACTATTAATTCCAAAGGATCTGATTTTAGAGAAGAGTGATAAGTCTCCAAGCTGTATTGTTTTACCTCAGATGTCATGATAAGTATCAGGAAAGAAGAACGGTGCCTTTAATAAACACAGTACTCCAGTTACAACACAATTATTTACAGTATTTATGATTTGAAGCCACCTCTCTGATTTTCTTCTTTTTGTTCCAATGAAGAGTACTTGGGATAAACTGAAGTGGATGAACGGCTATGAATAAACAATCACATTTTAAAATAAGGCTAGAGATTTTTATTTAAGACATTTTTATTTTAAAAAAACATTGTTTAGAAATGTTTAGCATCTGTATCACTGTTCTGATTGGCATTTTCTAAAATGCAGTATAGCTGTTCTGTAATTCTAGGGTTGGCAGGTGAAAGATTTACTTCTATGGTTTTATAGAAAGGAGAATTGACTTATGGTGACCCCGTGGATGACATATGGTTTTCCGAGGGAAAGGACTACTAAGAAGTGTTTTGCCAGTTCAATCCATTTAAACACAACCTACTCTAGAGAAAAATCATAACATTTTCACCTTCTGTATTGTCAAAGGCTTTCATGGCTGGAATCACTGGGTTGTTATGGATTTTTCGGGCTGTATGGCCATGTTCTAGAAGTATTCTCTCCTGATGTTTTGCCTGCATCTATGGCAAGCATCCTCAGAGGTTGTGAGGACCTCACAACCTCTGAGGATGCTTGCCATAGAGGCAAGCGAAACATCAGGAGAGAATACTTCTAGAACATGGCTATATAGCCCGAAAAATCTACAACAACCCAGTTTCCACCTTCTGCCAAAATTTAGCTTACATTTAAGAACAACAAATCTTTAAATCAGGTCACTGTAAGGTTACATTGTCCAAGTACACTTTGCAGAGTTTCACAGTCTGAAATTTGTGGTAAAACTGGAGAACATTATCCTGCTGCTGTAACACTGTGATTCAGTATATGTGATTTAAGTTTCAGTGTAATGTATGTTTTAAGCTGTTTTATTTCTGTCTCTTTACGCCTCCTCTTTTTCTGTCATAGGGTCTTCGAGGGTCTCCTGGTGCACCAGGGTTCCCGGTAAGATATATATTTGGGAATTTGGGTGAATAGGTTTTCATATACAGTAGTTACCAAGCAATGATTTCATGGTGACTGATACCTCAACTTGTTTCTGACTCAGGGCCCAAGGGGATCGCCTGGATTACCAGGCACTCCAGGAACCCCGGGTCTTGATGTAAGTATGAATTTGGCAGATATTGTGATGGTAGTTCCCACAAAAGCAAGAATTTAAAGTAAAGCATTTTTAATTCACGTCTAGGGCATTCCAGGACATGATGGAAAGCCAGGACTCCCAGGACCTCCAGGTGACCCAGTATGTATATAAAACATGGTTTTACTGTGTGCTGTGCTTGAGGTGAATGCTGCAAATTTACCAAAAAACCCCCCACAGAGTTAGGGGGTGTGTGTGCAAATAAACTACTGTACGTCTTAATAAAAACTTTTACAGATTGAGTCGCAATAAAGTCAGTTACTTGTACTTGAAACAGCCTAGGTCACCTCTAGAACCCCCCCCCCCCTAATGGGCCATTACAGAGAAAGAATATAAATGCAGTTGCCCTTATAGGACTCTTGAAAGGAAACAGAAATAGTGAGAAGAGGTACAATGCTGAATGTCACATTTCTTCAAACAAATCAGTCCTGGCCTGGAGCTGCCCTTTGTAATATTTTCAACTGATACTATATGAAGAAATGTCTCTCTTTTTTAAAATGTATGAGTGAAATTTAAAATGTTATAGTGGATCCTATGAATGCTTTTTGCAAAGTGTTTCATCGTTGTTGTGTTCCTTCAAATTGATAACAGATTTTCTAAGGCTAAGAGAGTGCTATTTGTCTAAGATAACCCAGTTGGTTTTCATGCCTTAGCAGGAATTTGAACTGTGTTCTCCAGAACTGTAGTCCAACACTCCCTGGGAGTTCATTGTCTTCTTTTTAATGTTAAATATGGTCAGTATATGTTCACAGATAATTGTCTAAGATGGCATTGAAGGATATTCAGTCTTCTCCCTGACCCTCTTCTAAAAGTTGAACAATTATTGTGGAGCTAGAGTGAGCCTCAGTAGAAGAGGTTCACTTGGTGTTCATTCTGCCAGGGGTATTGCATTCTTGATCCCTAAGCTCCCTCACAGTCATTTCAGACAATACACAGAGGCAAACTCAAGTTTGTGATTAATTATATATTCTACTGTGCAGGTTTGCTGGGTCTTCTTACTTCTTAGGCAATTCCTCGTTGTCCGAGTAGGATTGTCCTCCAAGATCAGTGTGCTGGCGGTGGGTACATAGGTGACTGTGGAGCCCTATTCTTGACCTGCATCTTCTCCGGCAGTGAGGGCACTGGTTTCCAGGTGGAAGGTGGTCCCAGTCGGGGTTGACTTGACGCGCCTTCCTCTTGGCATGTTTCTCTCTTTTGCCTTCCATTCATGCCTCTTCAACTCCTATAGCACTGCTGGTCACAGCTGACCTCCACTTGAAACTCTCAAGGGCCAGGGCTTCCCAATTTTCAGTGTCTATGCCACAGTTTTTGAGGGTGGCTTTGAGCTCATCTTTAAGTCTTTTTTCCTGCCCACCAACATTCTGTTTTCCGTTCTTGAGTTCGGAGTAGAGCAACCGCTTTGGGAGATGGTGGTCGGGCATCCAGACAACATGGCCAGTCCAGCGGAGTTGATAGCGGAGGACCATTGCTTCAGTGCTGGTGGTCTTTGCTTCTTCCAGCATGCTGACATTTGTCCACTTGTCTTTCCAAGAGTTTTGCAGGATTTTTCAGAGACAGCACTGATGGAATCGTTCCAGGAGTTGCATGTGATGTCTGTGGACAGTCCATGTTTCGCAGGTGTATAGAAGGTTGGGAGGAGAATAGCTTTATAAACAAGCACCTTGGTATCCCTACGGATGTCCTGGTCCTCAAACACTCTCTGCTTCATTTGGAAAAATGCTGCACTCCCAGAGCACAAGCGGCATTGTATTTCAGTGTCAATGTTGACTTTTGTGGAGAGGTGGCTGCCAAGGTAGCAGAAACGGTCAACATTTTCTAATGTGCCACTATTAAGCTGTATTTCTGGCATTGCAGAGGGATTGACTGGTGACTGCTGGAAGAGCACTTTGGTTTTCTCGATGTTAAATGACAGGCCAAGCTTCTTGTATGCTTCTGCAAAGGTTTTTAGAGTGGCTTGTAGGTCTTCTTCTGAATGCGCACAGACAACTTTGCCATCAGCATACTAGAGTTCAATAACAGATGTTGTGACCTTGTATTTGACTTTTAGTCTGCTTTGGTTAAATTGCTTACCATCTGTCCAATAGATGATTTCTACTCTGGTGGGCAGCTTCTCATCAACAAGATGAAGTATCATAGAAATGAAGATGGAAAATAAAGTTGGGGCAATAACACATATCTGTTTGACACCTAATTCCACCTTAAATGGGTCGCTTTGGGAGCCATTGCTGTCCAAGACTGTTGCCATCATGTCATTATGGAGGAGCTGCAGGATGTTCACAAATTTGTTAGGGCACCCGATTTTTTTGGAAGATGGTCCAGAGAGCACTGCGATTCACTGTGTCGAATGCCTTTGCAAGGTCAATGAATGCCATGTACAGTGGTAGATTTTGTTCCCTACATTTTTCTTGGAGCTGTCATGCAGTGAAGATCATGTCTACTGTTCTTCTGGAGGGGCTGAAGCCATTCTGGGATTCTGGGAGGGTTTCTTCTGAGGCAGGTAGAAGGTGGTTTGCAAGGATTCTTGCGAGGATTTTCCCCGTGGAGGTTAGGGAGATACCTCCTTAGTTATCTCTGATAGGACGGTGTCCAGCTGACAGTAAAAATTTTCCTTGATGTCTTCATCAGCATCTAGTGTTGGTGCTTAGGCACTTATGATGGCTGCCTGTTGGTTTTTGGCAAGTTCAATTCGGAGGGTTGAGAGTTGTTTCTTGATGCCAGTGGGTGCTTTGGTCAGATGCTTGACCAGATCATTTCTGATAGCGAAGCCAACTCTGTGCATTCTTTGGTCTTCTTCAGGCAGTCCCTTCCAGAAGAAGGTGTAGCCTCCTTTTTCTTCCTTCAGCTGGCCCTCTTCTGCTCTCCGGGTCTCCTGAAGTGCTGCTATGCCAATGTTAAAGCATCCCAGCTCCCTTGCAATGATAGCAGTTCTGGTCGATGTTGTCCATCAGTGTCTGTACATTCCATGTTCCAAAGTTCATTTTTGGCTGCAGGGTGGTGACCGCACTGGATGCAGCAATCCAGTCAGGGATAAGAGAGGCAGACTATGTGTACAGCAATTTTTCTAGCCCCTTCCCCTTGTGGAGTAAGTAGAGTGGATCCTAAAAGGGGCTGCTCAGTCATGGGTACAGCTGCCGAACTACTCAACTGCCTCGGACCTTGAGGTAGAATGACTGAGTCCATATCCACTGCCCTTGTGCCAGTCTGTGACTAGGGGCTTCCAGATTTCACAGTCCTGCCCCCGTCGCCACTTGCTGATCGCCATGGGACTTTTGTTGGTTTGCTTTTATTTTTCTTGGAAGACGACTGTGCATGAGGTTTTTTTCTTGACCTGCGTAGAGGTCAGTGCACAACTGACCAACACACAGTCTTCACAGAGTGAGGTTCCACTGGTGGCATAGTTAACAAGACGACCGTGGCTTCTCAATCTGTTGCAGCCTTCTTCTGCCTTCACAGCCGTTGTAACATGTACCATGTTATCATCCGCCTGCTCCACCATTGAAGTCTTTGGGTCTTCAGACTGTGCTTGGTCTGGAACATCCCCCGCGGCCACTCCTGAGAGTGCACGACTCCAGTTGTTGTGCCCGCAAGTTCATTGGAACACACAAACCCCCTCACCACAACAAGGTGACAGTATATCGAGGGATGTTTGCTGGGTGTCTGAAGTCATTGGAGTGATCAATCCGCTCTCGGTTTTTAATTCAGTACTTTCATGGAGCTATCCAACTTGCTTAACTTATTTGGGGGATTGGGTTCAGCACCTTGGAAAACTTTATAGCTTTTTAAAAACTTATATTAGGTTCAGCATTCTACAGACATCAATGCCAGCTATTACAAGAAAGACTAGTCAGTCAGAGATCCCGACTCTTATTTTTATATATGACGTTAGAACTTGGAAAAATATAGTTTCAAGCTTTGTGTTCAGTTATTGTCAGAGTAGCATTTAAAAAAAATAAAGTTGTTACTTTCCTCATTGCTAAACTACTTTTCAAGAAATGAATTTTTTTAACTGGCCTGCGATGTGAAACACATTCTCCTCCTATCTCGTTACCTCCCTAAAACCCACAACAATACAAGTGACCATTCTCAATGATGTGATACTCATTTGTTTGATTACAGGTTGCTCTTCCTCTTCTTGGTGACATGGGTGCTTTGTTGAAGGTAATTGCAGTTTATGCATGTATCTGTTGATTATATTTGTATCGGGTCAGGTTTGCATTTCAGAGTTATTACTCAATGTGAAAAATCAGAAATGCAGGAATGCTCTCACATAGATACATTGTAAGCTCCATTAGAGATACCACAATGCCATGGGTTTGTTTATCATTCATGCTTGCTTAATTCCATCAAAGTGGTACTTTGTCATGTGTTCTTTTCTACCAAAGGAGCCCAAAAGAATAAATTCTGATGTTATAAAAATAAACACATAGGGAGGGGAAGTGTGCTGTCCTCATACATTCAGGGATCTCTCAATCATTACACAGAAAACAGCTCTCTGAAAACGAGAGATTATTCAGTGTGAAAGCTATCCAGATGCTTAAAAACATTCCAGAATGACAGAAGTGTCAGCATGCTTTTTCTCCTCCCAATTTTCTGGTCCAATGTTGATAAGACAACATTTTGTATTCAGAGAGAAACAGCCCAAGACTGGCATGACAGGGGGATCTGCCATTAAACTTTGGCCATATCCCAGTCCCCTGGGATAAGAGCTGGAACTTGGGTCTTCCTGCTACCTTCCCTTCAGAGAGCTTGGTCATTCCCCCTTTCCACTGATTTTAGCGAAAGAGAATACCTTTGGGGGGGGGGGGGAGAAATCCTAGGAATTTATTGGAAAATGGAGGGGTTTGCGCTTCAACAAAACTTTTGGGGGTGGGGTCCTGCTGATATTGGGACCATAAACAAGTAGAGAATATACACCAAAATCTCCACTGGATGTAGAATAATAGTATTACATGAATATATAATGTTCTTCAATCAATCACTCTCTAGGTTCTCATGATTTCTCTCTCTCAGCATTACTTCGCGAACGAAGATTCTTAGGAAGGACTCATCCCACGATTTTTACAAGCATGTTAATGACTAAAAAGGCCAATCTGAGATAGGCAAGTTCGGTTGCAGAAAGCACAGCAGAGAGTCTCCTTGGGTGATGTTGTTTCCAAGTTGCGGTTCTTTCTGCGTTGTCGTTTCTCTTCGAGACCCATTCGGCATGTCTTCTCAAAAGAGGCCGCAGCATTGTGGATAGTGCATCTCCATGCCTCCCGATGTGAGGCCAGGGTGGACCATTGTTGGTGATGAATCTGGCCGAGCCTGAGATGTTGTTTCAGGGAGTCCTTATATCCCTTTTGGGGGGCACCTCTCTTGTGCTGACCCGTGGCAAGTTCACAATTGAGTAGTATCTTTGGTGTCTTTCTCATGATTTAATGATATAATAAAATAGCAACATGTTGTGTACAACACATACAAGTATACTCATACAATCATAGGCAGTAAATGCAGTAGCAAGAATTTACCATATACATATAGTGTGAGTAGATGTGAAGAATCTGGATCATATATAAAGGCATCTAAATATAATCATCTATATAAAATGCATCTATACATACACTGTCACAATATCATTATACAGGTACACCTAATTAACTTCATAGAGATATATCACAAATGTGGTCTATGTCCTTAGAATATTGCTGGAAAATGGGCTAATATAGGGAGAAATATCACAGGGTGCCTCAAAGCTGCGTGTGTAACAACATAGAAAAGCTCAAAGCAGGGTCGGCTGAATTGAAGGGATGTATCCAAAAAAACCTCCAAATGGATGCAGGGAGCCATAGTCCCAACTGGGATAATGGTCCGTGCAGCCACGAGTGGACCGCATGAGCATTGCCAGAGAGCTCGGATGTAAGGGCTGAGAACCCGGAAGAAAGTCCCAAAGATGTATAAAAGTCTGTGTGTTGGATAATAGGAGCTCAGGTGATGCTATGTAGCAGTCGGAACCAAGTTTATACAATCCCGTGTATGGACTGTCTGCAAAAAGAAGGGGACATCACTCTTCTGACATGGGAGCAGAAATGTCTGAGCCTCAAAAGGGGCCGACGGGAAACCAATCGGGGGGGGGGGGGCAGTTCACCGTTTCGCTAAAACTAGCTTTATCAAGGCAAAAAATGATGCTGAGGTGATTATATTATGGCAAACAATGCCAAGATGATGAGTGTGGAAACAAAAGTGTGGTCATAGCCAAGCGTCTTTCCAATTGGAGCACCATATCAATGACTTAACGTGGCGGTGCATGGCTTAAGACATCCTAGGACCAAATGGATATTGCTCTACCCACTATTACCCGCCTTGTCAGAATCACTCACCACTGTTAGAATCAAAGCTTTAAAAGTCCTAATTTCCTTCCTATCAACCAACTTGTTGAGTTAGAATTGCATTAAAATCTGGACATTTTCTTAGATTAAATGAGTTTGAATATTAATAAATAACTTATCTACCTATCTGCTTTCATAGAAGAGTCACACCTAACTGAGCTTTTTCAACTGATGTTACATAACTGTTTTTTCTCAAATAATTTATGATTGTGGTGGTGATTTCTTTACATGTTGTTTCGACTTAAATAAGAAATCTCTACTAATTGGAAGAAAAGTTAAGGTGTAATAAACTCAATTGCAAGCTTAGTGCTTTGTTAATGGATTGTCTGAATTCACTTATTCCCACAATAACATAAAACATTCACATTCTAATCTTTGAATGTTCAAAGTGTGAGTTTCTATCATCTAATATTTCTTGGTATTTTAATTACTATGACTTTCTATAATTATATATAGAATGTATATGCCAAATATTAGACTAGAGCTTCAGGCTTAAGAAGTGTTAGAGAAAAGAAAATAACAATGATGATAATAATGATGGCGATGATGATTAGAACTACTGTTTTTTTCCATCTCACCTGTCCCCCAATATCGAGACCAAGGCAGCTTATAAAATATTAAAATCAGAACAGAGTACAAATGTGCAGAAATATAAAATACAAAATTTATTTTAAAAAGAATTAAATAATTTATAAAACCAAACCATTACAGCTTTATTAAAAGAAAAAGTGTGTGTGTGTGTGTGTGTGTGTGTGATCACAACCACTGCCATCAGTTCCTGAAAACTTGCTTGAATAAAAGAAAATCACCAGCTATCCTGTCTCCTTACTCTACTCCCCAGGAGAGGTTTCTCAAATCTTCAAGATTAGCCACTAAGAAGGCCCTCTCCCATCTATCCAACAAACATGACTGGGAATATAGTGGAAATTAGAGAATGACCTTCTCTGAGGTCTTGGAGCTTGCTTGGTCAGGCTCACATATTTAGAAAGACAATCCTTCAGGTAGCTTGAATCGAAAACAGAAGAACAGGTTTCTCTGTCAGGAATGACTGTAATGCCTGAAATCTATGGAGGTTTCTAGGAATGGTTGTGCAGTGTTGTATACTTCACTACTACTTTTTAAATTTGAAACAAAGTTTGCTTGTTGTTATTATTAGGGTGATGTTGGTCCAAGAGGTCCACCAGGAATCCCAGGTAGAGAAGGGCCAAAGGTGAGTTCCTGAAGTGAGAATACAACATAGCTCCTTGATTTGGAAGCATAGTTACTCATACGTGTTTTCACATTCAATTGTTATCTGTCTTATACTGCTCTGTCTTATACTGCGGTACCACAACTGTGATTTCTTAATGCTCTCCTCTTCTGGCAGAATTTGGCATGGGTACCTAAAGCCCTACAACAAAATACACAGGGAATAAGTAGTAACTAGCAAAATGACACTTCTGAAGTAATTAAATATTCCTGTGCCATACTGAACAGAAAATATTCAGCAGATCAGAAGCCAAATGAAGAAAGCTTCTAATTAAAATGACAGTTGCAGAGAAGAACAGAACTTGTTGTTGTAAACATTATAGGTCATATTTTCCCATGAGTATGAGCTTTGCAAAGGAATGCTGCTCTATATTAAGACACGTCCTTTTAATTTTGTATTCTGTAAAGCACTCTCCAAGTAGCACTAAAGGACTGCAGTGCTGCAGCTACCACAGTCTCTTGCATTATGTTACTCCTTTTTTTGCAATAGGTTGTTATTTTATTGTGATTCATGGCAAAGAGTGAAGATGGACATTTAGAACTGGATGACCTGGCCCTTTCACTTAATTACTCTTAATTACATTCTCATCAGTATATCCATATTCCACAGTATGATCCTGTTGCCATTTCTGAATTAATATTCCATTCTTCTTGTAATGAATATTGTAGCTATAGAAATAATAGAAACAATAATAGTAAGATATTTTCACATGCCAAAGAAATTATCAGCAAAATAGTTTTCTCAAGTTTTTATATGGGCTTGTTTACAAGTGTATGCAAATATTTTCATGGTTTCAGATCTTCAAATGCATTCAGTGGGATGTGCTCCTACATAGACATGTATATAACATAGCCTTCATTGTTCAGTGTATAAATGAAATGAAGTCATCACTTGACACCATTAACTCTAAGACAGTGGTTCTCAACCAGTGCATCCCAAGAAGTCTTGGCCTTCAACTCCCAGAAATCCTAACAGCTGGTAAACTGGCTGGCATTTCTGGGAGTTGTAAGGCAAAACACCTGGAGATTTATTTATTTACTATATTTTTATACTGCCCCTCTCAGCCCGAAGGCAACTTGAGGTGGTACACATATGGCAATGAATGCCCACAAATAAAATACGTAACACTTAATAAAACAGTCATATAAAAGCAAAAATCACAGTTAAAAATATAAATACGAATCTTAGCATCTCATTATTAAAAAAATGGTTTCCATTGCATCGTCATAGTTCCAAAGGTCTCAATTAAATAATTACATTTCATCTGCAAAAGCCTGCTCAAACAGCCAGGTCATGACTTTCTTACGAAATGTTAGGAGGGAGGGGGGCAATCTAATGTCCCTAGGAAGGGCATTCCATAGCCAAGGGGCTACTACTGAGAAGGCCCTGTCTCTCGTCCCCGCCAATTTGGTCTGCGAAGAAGGTGGGATCGAGAGCAGGGCCTCTTCAGATGATCTTAAACACCTTGATGGTTCATAGGGAGAGATGCGTTTGGACAGATAAGCTGGACCAGAACCATTTAGAGCTTTAAAAGCTAAAGCCAGCACTTTGAATTGTTCCCGGTAGCAAACTGGCAGCCAGTGGAGCTGGCGCAACAGAGGAGTTGTATGCTCCCTAAGAGCTGCTCCTGTTATCAGTCTGGTTGCTGTCCATTGGACCAATTGAAGCTTCCAAACAGTCTTCAATGCAGCCCCACGTAGAGCACGTTGCAGTAATCTATACGGGATGTACAAGTTGAGAACCACAAGTTGAGAACCACTGCTCTAAGAGGTGTCAAGTGGTGTCTAAGAGGTGTAGCTACAGTGCCATATAATCCAGTTTCAGGATGCAGATTAACTGCATTGAACTATCTTATTTGGCAACGTAGACTCATATAATCTAGTTCACTGCATCAAATTGGATTCTGAAACTAGATTATATGAAAGTGTAGATCCAGCCTAAACATTCCCTAACTTATTCCTTTAATGTGGTTTCCAAACTTGTGTCCTCCAATGAAGTTGTACTGCAGTTTCCAAAATCCTTCGCCATCTATTGAACTGGCTGGTACTTCTGGGAACTGAAGTCTAACCACATCTGGGGGTCCAAATGTGGGAACCACTGTTTTAACCGTATGTGACTTGCAGATGGTTAATCTCCTAAAGTAGTTATTTAATATCAAAAGTATAACAACTTCCAGATCTTCTTCCTTCCACCAAGGGCAATAAAGGTGAACGTGGATTTCCTGGGCTTCCTGGAGAGAAAGGTGATGAGGTAAAAGCTGTTTCTGTTTTATTATTAATTGTTTTCCATGTATTAAGATATGATTCCCTAAGCAAGTTGTATTCATTTTTTCAATTTGAGCTTGACTCGCTTTTCAAATGTCTCTTGTGGTCTCACTTGACTTAACAAAAACTGTAGTTGCAATAGCTTTAGTAAGAAGTAGTAAGGGATACCATATAATTATTTGTTATTAGATACTTATATCCTGTCTGTATCATGGGATACCAATGTGGTGAGCAACTGGAATTGGTTTAAGTATTTTCAAACAATAAAATATATACATATTTATAGATCTTGTGGCTTTCATTTAAAGCTTCCCTTACATTGGGTTGCTGTGAGTTTTACGGGCTGTATGGACATGTTCCAAAAGTATTCTGTCCTTCGTGGCTATACAGCCCGGAAAACTCACAGCAACCCAGTGATTCCAGCCATGAAAGCCTTCGACAACACATTTCCCTTGGATTTCCCCTCAGACTTTGAGTCCTGAAAGTGAAATACAGTATGAATTATTATGATTCTAGCTGAGTACGTGAGAACAAGTTTTAAAGGTGAGCAGCCAGAGAGCTAGGTGCATATTGGTCTCAGATATGCAATGGCAACACCAAAACAAGACTTGGAGGCACATTTTTAGTGCCTGGGTCCAGAGGATGGTAATGAAAGGAAACAGGGCAGATGTATCCCTTAGATACAAATTATCCTCTTAAAAATTGTATTGGATGGATCACAAGAATATAGTATCCAAATGAAAATGCCTGGACCACTGGAGAGACATATGGTATTGTATGAAACATGTATAAGTACGACTTTGGTATTATTTTATATTTTTAAGATGAACTAGACAATGCCATTATATGCTGAGGACAAATAAGTTAAGTAACCGAAATGAGTATTGCTTTGCTGTGTAAGATTGTTGAGTCCTTTTTGCACTGCTGTAAATGTAGCAGCAGCAGCAGAAATTCTTTTGAAAACCCCAAAACCTGACTTTTGAACAACTCTTAACAATACCTTGCTGCTGAGAACCGAGAGGCAACAGAACAAGCTCTAATAAAAATTGCAGTTTGTAATTGACACTTAGTCTTTTAAGAGACTCTAGAGTAAGTTCATTCTGGGGAAAACTTTTTATTGCTTCAGTAGGGTGCCACACTGACACATTTATTAGTTACTAAGCAAGAGTCGTACTCTGTTCCTTAGGCAAGTCAGCATTTCCCAGTGGCATTTACATTTTAGCAGTAGCTCTAGGTTACTCACCATAAGTGGGTAAATTAATGGTACTTCCAGGAGAGTGCAGTGCAAATAATGGTTTCATTAATGAGTTTGAAGGGAAGCATAAGAGCAACAGAAAAGAAAGGACTGAGCTTCATGCCAGAATCATGATGGCTCTGATTTCATTGGACTTGGGAGAAAACCCATCAGAGGTACTGTTTTCATGGGGAGAATTATCCCCAAAAGTTGTGTTTTCTATAAATTATTTCCTTTCTATTTTATTTTTTTAAAGCTAGCACAAGAGCTGTCCAATTCAATAAGCAAAGATGTTCTTTATATTAGAATACGTGTCGCAATTATACCATTAGGCTGAAGCAAAACGGTGTCTCCTGTGCCAAAATTCTTTCCACAAGCATGCGCGCACAGTGCCCAAGTGCATTGTATGCACAAGCTTCAGATAAGCAGTACAGACCAAAACAATAGATCCATGAAAACTCACCACATGACACCAGGGTGTGTGGCTTCAAGTTGCCCGTTGACTTACTGTGACCCCATAAAATTCATAGGGATTTCTTGGTCAGTGACTACTCAGAGGTGGTTTTGACATTTCCTTTCTCTGAAATATAGCCTACAGAAATTGATATTTGTTGGCACTCATTCATTCAAATATTCATCAGAGCTCTATTTAATTTCTAAGATTAGATAAGATCTAGTGCCTTTAGGTCCAGCCAGGCATGTAGCCGGGGGGGGGGCTAAGGGGGCTTCAGCCCCGAAATTATCAGGGTGGTCCGTGAAAAGGCCTTACTGGTACATTATTTAAACTGTTATGTTTATTCATATCATGATCTGATCACCATGCTCATTATATCCCACATTAATGGGGTTATTGGGAGAACAATACAAAAGGTTTGCTAGGGTAGACCCTCTTCCACCCAGTCTCAGCCCCCCGAAACAAAATCCTGGCTACGGCCCTGGGTCCAGCATATGTCCCACAAAACATTACAATGCACTGAAACACAGTAGACAAAAATGGGGCATAATAGCACTATATTTTGGGTTTGTGGCAGCTAGGCAAACATAGTTTTCTCCAAAGACTCTTTGTCTGTTGTGGATGCTTAGTATTCTCTATTAGAGATTCCCAGACACACCTCATAGCAATAACATTCAAGAGTTCTCTGGGGAAAGGAAAACTGTTCAGTTAGCCTGTTGTGTTATTCTTCTTTGTGTGTGAGAGAAGCAATTAATTATATTCAATAGTTTAGTTATTGATCTTTGTGATGAATCTAGATACACAGCTATTTATATTAATGATAACAAATGTATTCACTGAGAAGAATAGATATCCAAATGAATTTCCAGAACAAAAAAAAATAGTTCACCAAGTCGAAGTGTAGATTCTAGCTCATTACATCTTGTACCATATACCCATACTTTTTTTCTCTTTCAAATTTATTTTAAAGAAAGCACCCATAAATAGATTCAAAGTAATGTTCTGGTTAGCAAGCAGAGAGAGAGAAAAATAATGATCCTCCATTGCTAGAGAAATCTGATGATGAATAGAAATGGAAGTCAGCATAAGTAAATGCAAGTTCAGTTAATTTTATTTATTAAAAGTCCTAAAAGGTCATCAAAATAACAAAGAAAATGTTAGTTGTAATGAAGCACGTTGTATCAAAGCCTTATACTCATAATCCTTATATTGAGATTAATTGTAATTGTCAGATACATTTTTAAAAAAGGAAACATACTCTAAGAATTGTTGTTGTTATTAACCCAGTCAAGTAGGCTTTGGTTTTGGACGGCCTCATGAATGAGAGGTCTCCAAATCACCCTATCACCATCAGCCCTATCCTTGTCTTGCAAGATCTTATTACTGTAGTTTGCCACCTCTATGATCTCTATTTGTGATGAAGACAAATTTAAGGTTGAAGTGCTTCTCTGAACATGTTAACATAGTACATAACCGTGCAAATATAACCAAGGGAAAAATGGAAGAGAGACTACTGATATAAATACTTGAAGTTTTTTCAGGGTGAGTGCATTATCTAGTGCATCATACTGAATAAATCCAAGAAATCAAAGCATGCATTCAAACAGTAGGAAAGAAGAGCAACACCCGTTTTAAAAGGTCTGAATCTAATAGCTACTCTCAACTAAGGTAGACTAAATTGCTGAGCTGTAAACCAGCATTTGTGTCAGGGTGTTATTAACAGGATGTCTTGGAGATCTTTCATTCATAAGGTTGCCATTAACTGGGGGCCTATAACAACAAATTCTTTCATCTCCACTAATTCAATTGATCTACTCAAGTTGGCACAAGTGACTGGATTATATGTTGTTTCTCTCTGTGTGTTAGCTGAGCATGTATAATTTTATTCTTATATATGCTTAATTTTTTCAGGGTCTTCAAGGTATTCCAGGGCTTCCTGGCACTGCAGGACCTGCAGGACCTTCTGTAAGTATGTGATGATATCCTCATCTCCATTAACACAGGAAGGGCCCTTCCACACAGTCATAGAACCCAGAATATCATGGCAGATAATCCACAATATCTGCTTTAAACTGGAACATCTGAGTCCACACTGCCATATAATCCAGTGCAATGTGGATTTTATACAGCTGTGTGGAAGGGCCCTAAGTTGCTTATAGTTTTAGATCAGAGATCCCATTGTTGAAATTTTCACTTCCAGCAGCTCTGGTCGCCATAGCAAGAATTGAAGAATGGTGAGACTTGCCATTCATGAACATCTCTATGCCTTGTTTTCCATTTATCTTTGTTGAAAATATAGATCACTGAAATAGAAATTCTGGCAAAATAAGTAGCAATTGCTCAGCCGGATCAGAGACTTGCCCAGAAGGCTTGGTGGAATATTACTCTCCCCCAGCACTTTCTCCTGATTTTGAAGGAAATAAACTAATGATTCAAAAAAATGTTAAGATTGTTGAAGTTTGAACCATCAGGGACTGGAGAAGATGTGATGTCTGCAAAGAATTATTTCCAAGATGGTATTCCACATTAGGGGCCCCTGGTGGCTCAGCGGGTTAAGCCTCTGAGCTGCTGAACTTGTTGACCAAAAGGTTGGTGGTTTGAATCTGGGGAGCAGGGTGAGCTCCCACTGTTAGGCCCAGCTTCTGCAAACCTAGCAGTTCAAAAACATGCAAGTGTGAGTAGATCAATAGGTACCACTTCTGCAATCCATGCAGTCATGCTAGCCACATGACCTAGGAGGTACCTACAGACAATGCCAGCTCTTAGGCTTAGAAATGGAGATGAACACCAACTCCTAGAGCCAGACATGGCTAAACTTAATATCAGGGGAAACTTTACATTTACTATTCCACATTAAAGATTATATTTTCCTGCATTAAACCACATAAAGGTATCATATATCTGAGGAAAAAACATTTCTAGCAGATAGTTTCATGGACTCTGATCTCCTATATCAGATGCATCTTAGTTTTTCCAAAGGTGTTACAGGTTTTTTCAGCCAATCCATTTATCTATATTATGGCCTGTGAACTGCACTATAAAGGAGAGTGCACAGAGCACAGTTAATTAAAATGAATGGACGAGACAACAAAAATACATCACACTTCCTGATATGAAATGGTACTGGCTTGTAAACAGACTTGTCGACACTGAAAAGATTTGTGTATTTTCATCTGAGAGAAGGAAGGAAACATAAAAAGAATCTGAATGTCCTTGCGGTTTGATTAAGGCAGATCCATTAAAGGTTTCTTAATGTTGTGGTATAAAAGGCAATAGAGAAGATTTGCAAGATTTGACAAAAAAGCCTCAGGAAAGTGCTGGAAATGCGGCAAAGTGACCGGCACCTACTTCCACCAATGGTGGGAGTGCAACCGGGTACAGAAGTATTGGAAATCCATCCATAAGGAAACACAAAAGATCGTAAAGGTCAATTACGAGCTGAACCCCCGAGCTTACTTACTGGGGATAACAAATGCAACCCTGACACCAAATCAAGATAGGATATTCTTTTTACTGAGCACCTGCGCAAGAATCACACTGGCACGATTCTGGAAACAAGAAGCCACCCCCTCCATAGAAGAATGGACAATCAAGACTCTAGACATGATACAAATGGATGCCTTAGCACAGCGCATAAACAACAAAAGTAGAATAACGGACTGGACAAATTTCAAAGAATACATACAGAACAAAGGGAACAAATTTACAGTAGAACTTAATGACTTATAAACACTCATACCCAAACAGATACCTAATGTAACACGTGTAAACTATAAATAAGACCAGAGTGGAAAACGATGGTGAAGGGTTGCTTAGGGAAGTCGAAGTCATCTATGTCTAGTCCGTGCAGCAACTGCACATGTAAACATCCTTTTGTTCCTGCCCCGACCCCACCCCCCACCCCTTCCCGTTCCCAGACTGTGTCTTGTATATGTATATGTGTGGAAAAAAAGCAATAAAAATCTATTGAAAAAAAAAAGGCAATAGAGAAGAACATGGTTCACCAATTTGACTTCCCTGGAGCCAGAAGGATGCAAGCGCTCAGAAAAGCAAATTTTCCAAAATCTTTCCTCCAGAACAGCTGAAGGGAGACAATTGAATCATTCTAGGGTTTCTTATCTTCTCATTACAGTATTTCCAAGATATTACCTGTCACAGTTAGTCTTGTGACTGAATGTCCATTAATAATAAAGTATTTCCAAGATCTTCCCCATTAATGAGTAGGGCTGTTTGATTTTTGAAAAAGTTTCAAAACTCGTTTCGGATATAGTCATAGATTGCGTTTTAGATTATTTAGACTTCCGAAAAAATTCTGATAAATTTTGAAATTGATTCGGAAGTATTTCCGAAATTCGGAAGTCTTCGGAAGTCTTCAAAAATAGCGTCTGCTTTCAAAAATGGGCAAAAAAATCAGCAGAAGGGAGAGTCAGCTGTTAGCCATCAGCCAATGAGCAATCAGCAAGAAAATTCAAAAATGACATCCAAAATTCAGAATTCGGAATTCCGAAATTCGGATTTTGGAATTCCTGTTGGGAGGGCTGCTCTCGAAATTGTTAAAAATGTCAGAAGTATCCGAAAAACTTCCGAAATTCGGGCATATCCGAAATTGTATAACAGCCCTATAAATGAGTTAGTCATGTGAATATTCATTAATGCAGTAAAATTGAAGACTCTGTGTAATAAAGTTTAATGCACAACCTTTGAGCACAACTATTGACTTTTGAACAGCCTTGGCCAGATCAAGAGGTGTTGATTCCAAGCTGGGGTGCAGTGGAGAGTAGAAATGTAAATGTAATTTTCACCCATCATATTTTTAAAATGTTACGTTATAGTCACATGAGTAGAATGTAGCCGTTATCTCAGAAGTATATAAGTAACACATGCTTTAGTTACATCCCGTCTGGATTACTACAATGCTCTCTGCAGGGAGCAACTTTGGAAGGAAATTTCAGCTGGTCCAGAATGTGGCAGCAAGGATGCTGGTGGGTGTTTGTCCCTGGGATCATATTATACCCGCCTTGCAGCACCTGCTCTGCTGGCCAGTTTGTTTGGGCCATAATGTAAAATGTTGGCAATTATCTTGGATGCCCTAAAGTAGTTTCATTTAGGAGGTCAATTTTTGCAATATTAGCCTGCTCATTCATAAGAGGAGAAGTTTCATTGTGTCTGTGTCCCAAGATGATGGGGGCAGTGATGTTTGGAAGATAAGACCTTCCCTGTGATTTTACGATTACAGTGGAACACTATACCAACTGGAGAAGATGTTTTCATTTTGGCAAGGATATGTTTGCCCCGGTTGATATAGTTTCATCTGATGAGTGTGGGTTTTGTCTGTGTTGTTTACCTCTGATCATTTGTTATTGATATCATTATTTTTAGTTTGTTTTTAAGCTTTACATTTTAATTTAATCAGTAATGTAATCTTTTGGCTGTATTCTAATTTGTGTGATTACATAATGCATCATATCAATTTTAATTCAACCACTTGATAAGTATTAGGCAACAAAACGAATTTGTTACAATAATCTTCAAAGGGGTCTGTTTTTTAAAAATCTGAATCACACATTTTGGCTTTCTTTTTAGGGGGCGTTAGGGAGACCTGGCCACCCAGGGTCATCTGGAACAAAAGGTGAAAAGGTATGTCACTCCATGTTTTGGAATGGTTTTGCACCAAAACTTTTTTTATTCTTTGCTTACTGGACTACTTTTGTTTCAGTGTGTGGGGAAGAGCAAACCACAGACCACCTATTTCAATGCAGTCTGAGGCTGGCCACATGCACAATGGAGGGCCTTCTTATAGCAACACCAGAGGCACTCCAAGTGGCCAGCTACTGGTCAAAGGACATTTATTATAATGTCAAGTTCTTAAACTTTGTGCGTTTTCAAAAAAATACATTAAAACTGTACCCTCAGTCTGCTTCTGATATGATAAATAAATAAATAAATTTCAGTGATAGTTCAGTGGAATAAGCAGGGGCTTTATTTTTGTGGAGATCAAATTATAAAGTTTTGGAAATTGATTTCAGTTCAAGGCTGCTAACACAAACTGCACACATGAATACGAACCATATTTTGATATTGTTTGGAAGATATTTTCCCCAGTTACTAACCTGTTTGTGAAGGTTGGGAATTTAAACTAAGTGATTTCTGTTATCTCTTTTGGCATTTCTGTAGGTTCATGAACTCAAATGCAGCCCAACACTGATGCCAGTAGATAGTTATGTAGCAGAAAGCTAGTGCAGTTTTACCAGACAGTTGGTGATGAGAGCTTCAGTCATCCTGTGTAGTTGCTTGTATTGCTTCCTTCGTTCTTCATTGGATATCCTTTTGGATGAAATAATTGTGTCACATACATTAAGAACAAGAAGGCTTCCAGAAGCTTTGCTGAAAATGTGTTGAGTTCATATGAATTTAGTAGTTGGCTGCCCTTCTCAAATCCCATTTGACCTTATGCTTCCCATCCTTCTTTTGTGACACATGCTAGGGACACCAGCCTCAGTAATCATGGCTTCTGGCCTTTGCTTGTTCCGAAGAGAAAGTCTGAGTAACGTTTTCTTGCACACCTATATTATTCAGCAGTCTTGCTTGCTAAAAGTGTATAGCTTCAAGCATCATATTTTGTAACACTTCAAACATTGGATCAACAACTTGCAAAAGCTGGAAGTGGATCCTTGAATAGGTATCAACAGCACCCCCAAAGACTCCGACAACTTGCCTTATGTTTAGGATTCAGTGTCTAAGGCAAAAGAAATACTCAGCCACCACAAGCTGTTCCATATTACAGATAAATCACCATCAGCACTGCTTGTTTTTTTCTGAAAAGTAATGAACCTTCTGTTTTTGTCTGGTATGCTGAAAAGACAATTTTGTCAGTATGAATTGATGGTGGCTATTCTTTGAAAAAATTAAAATGTTATCTTCAGTAGGATATTCCTGTCTTTTCCGAGTCTTATTACTCTTTGTAATAACCTGTCAGGCGAATTATGTGTTCCACTGTGAAGCAGTCACTGATAGTACCTCATAGCACGCGCTGAGCAATGTCATTGTGAACCTTGTCCTTTGAAGCTGATGAAAAACTGAAAGAAAGGGAATGGGAGTAATTTAGAACTCTTAGGTCCATGAGCTTGTCAATTTGCAGGAAGAAAATGTCCTTTAGGCATTGCAATACATTGCAGAAAAATATCACCAGACACTGTGATTTCTATAAGAAATTGTCTTCTAATTTTTTTACAAAATAAAAACATATCTCTCTACTGTGGTAATTTGACCAAGAAAAAATTTATTGGGCCCATGTCATGCTAGTTTTTCAGCTGTTTTTAAAATATCCCAGTTTTTTCTTCTTCCTTACCAGCTTTGTTCTCAGCTTACTTCAAATGCTGCAAACTGAGTTCAAATACAAAAGTAGTTGGTACTCAAGAAGTTCAGCTACAGAATAGGAGAAGAGGAAAATGCCAGTCTTTATGAAGTCAGGGGAAAGTGTGCTAGCTTTTTGCTGACTTGACCATACTCATCTGTTACTTGGTCACTCGGGTCCCAGTTTTAATCTGTGAAATGTTTCTAGATATGCAGAAGATACTAATAGGTATAAATCTTACTTTCTTTATTCTGCATTATGTTCAAAAGCACTCACTTTGTGAAACCAGTGTGCATTGGACATATTTCTCATTATACTTGTGGTATTGCACCACCACTAACATGCCTGGATTCTATATCAGGATCTTCCAGGTTCTAATGTCACTTCTGCTTTCCACTCACTAAGTGGTCCTAAGTAAGCACCACATCCTTAGATCATTCGCATCTACGAAATAATAAAAACAGAAAATGGCTATCTTCCAGTTTGTTGCAACAATGAGCTCATCTACAACAATGATTCTCAACCTTTTTTGACTAGGGACCACATTGACCAGTGACCACTTTGACCAGGGGCCACTCTCCAGCATTAGTACCCAAAGGGTTAGGAATCAGGTTTTGGTCAACTTCTGATTTATTTGGTTATTTGGGGTGCTGATTCAGAAAATTGCATTGGATAGACCACATCAGCTCTAGTTTCTGATACAGAACATATGCCATCCAGTAATCGCCATCTGCTCATCCACAGAAGACCATATTTAATAATCTAGAGCTGATATGGTTCCCTGTTGCCTCAGCACTATACGAGGGTTTCATGAGACCAGTTGCTTTAGTTGCCACATGGTTTTGAGGCAACGCTGTAGTAATGGTGAGAACGTGGACCATATTTTCATTCTTGCAGACCACTGATGGTCCACGAACCATGGATTGGGAACTACTGCTCCACGATGTAGAATTAATGCAGACTGACATCAGCTTAGTTGTTATGGCACAGTGCTATAGGATCATGGGAGTTGTTGTTTTAAAATGTCTTTAGATTTCTCTGCCAAAATGTGCTGGTGTTTTATTTATTTATTATTCGGGCTTCTATGCCGCCGACTCCCTGAGGCTCGCAGCGGCTTACAGGAGCCGAAGGGCACAGTAAAATACAAGGCAATAAAATACAAGGCAATAAAACAATTAAAAACAACAGCAGCACAGCAAACAATAACACAATTCAACAGTGAGCAGCACATCGTCCCAGGACGAACGAACAGATGGCGGGGCATGGGCAGGACCTACCCGCCAAAGGCCTGCTTAAACAGGTAGGTTTTACAAGCCCGTCTAAACGGGAGCAAGTCCTTCATGGCCCGAGTTCCGGCCGGGAGGGCGTTCCACAGCGTAGGCGCTATGACAGAGAACGCCCTCTGGCGGGTAGATGTCAATCTTGCAAGTTTCACCGAAGGTATCTCCAGGAGGTTGGAGTCCTCAGACCGAAGTGATCTCGAAGGGCAGTATGGGGTGAGACGGTCCCTCAGATATGCTGGCCCCAGACCGTGCAAGGCCTTAAAGGTGAGAACCAACACTTTGAAGGTGATCCGGTGCTCAATTGGCAGCCAGTGCAGATCCTGCAAAACAGGTGTTATGTGGCTGCCTGCTGGCGTGCCAGACAGGAGCCGGGCGGCAGTGTTCTGCACTAGCTTGAGCTTCCGGGTCGCTGACAGAGGAAGGCCAACGTAGAGCGCGTTGCAGTAATCCAGCCTTGAGATGACCGTGGCTTGGATCACCGTGGCCAGGTCATTCCGGGAGAGATAGGGGGCCAGCCTCCTTGCCTGTCGCAGATGAAAAAAGGCAATCTTGCTGACCGCAGAGACCTGGGCCTCCATGGTCAGCTGGGAGTCCAAGTGGACCCCCAGGCTCTTTACGGAAGACGATGGGCATAACGCCGCACCGTCCAGGCTCGGAAGCTGGACATCTACATCACCCGGGCGGCCCAGCCACAAGATCTCCGTCTTCGCCGGATTCACCCTCAACCTACTGGCTCGCAGCCATCCAGTAACGGCTTCGAGGCAAACTACAAATCCCAAGATCCCATAGCATCAAGCCACCTCTTCTTACTCTTTTTCATGTATGGAAGGAGCAATTTAGACTCATGACAGAATTTATTTTTATTAGAAATGTTTGTGTTCTTTTTTTTTTTTGGTCTGATATAAAAAAAGTATGCACAAGTATGCAGCTTTCTCTTTTCTCTGCTTTCCAGTTGGTAGGACAAAGTTGCCTTTAAGACAGAATAGTGTTGTCACATTCAGTTTACAAATCCTCTGTTAATCTAGTCAATGTGATCACAAAAGAGTGCACACAACCTGTATTGACATTTTATTTTTCTTAATGTGATGCAGGGAAACCAGGGTGTTCCTGGGAAGCCTGGACCGCCTGGCCCACCTGTAAGTACAATGTGTGATATGACAAACCTGAGCAGGAGTGGGGAAGGGAGACAGGAGGCCCAAGCATGTTTGGAAGCATGTCCCACTGATTTCAGTGGAAGGGTTTTTAAGATGTGGAAACATGTTTATACTTTTAAGATACAATCAATTTATTGAAGCTTGTACCTCTGTATAGAGCAAAATTCATAAAACTGGCATTTCAGATACTTTGGACTGCTATCATACAATCACATTCTCATTAAAGTTTATGGGATTAGTTGGCCAAAGCATCTGGAAGGCAATGATTCCTCACATCGGAAAGGCTCTGTTTTCATGCTGAGATACTAGACCAGTGGTTCTCAACCTGTGGATCACCAGGTGTCTTGGCCTATGCCTCCCAGAAATGCCAGCCAGTTTACCAGCTGTTAGGATTTCTGGGAGTTGAAGGCCAAAACATCTGGGAACCCACAGGTTGACAACCCACTAGGTTAACACTGTTTGGTTCTTGTTGTGTGTGTGTTTATGGTTTGTAGGACATTAGAGTTAGAGTACCTTATAGAACAGGGGTGGGCAATTACCAGCCCTCCAGGTGTTTTGGACTTCAACTCCCAGAAATCCTAACAGCTGGCAAACTGGTTAGGATTTCTGGGAGTTGGAGTCCAAAACACCTGGAGGGCCGGTAATTGCCCACCCCTGTTATAGAAGGTAACAAACCTTATAGCAGGTCAATTTTTTTGTTTCCTGACTGTCATTGTTATTTCTTCTTTCTCTGCCTCATTCACATTTTCAGGGTGTGCCCTACAATGAAAGAAATGGAATGAGCAGCCTCTATAAACTGCAGGTATTTATTTAATCATCTATTAACCAAAATGTTGTGTTTTACAATCATTTTGCATGAATTCAAATGCAGTGTTTTCCTCACTACAGGGGGGTACCAATGCTGCAAGTTATGCTGGTCCACCTGGCCCTCCTGTAAGTATTGCACTATTATACTCTTTTAGTTACACATAGGGCCCTTCCACACAGTCACATAAGCTAGAATATTAAGGCAGATAACCCACAATATCTGATTTGAACTGGAATATATGGCAGTGTAGACTCAGATAACCCAGTTCAAAGCAGATATTGTGGGATTTTCTGCCTTGATAATCTGTGTGGAAGGGCCCCTATTCTTCATGCTAACAGAGTGGCTGAATCCAAAAAGCCATGTCTTTGTCTAAAATCAACAGGCATTGAAAGTATGTCAAGCGCCTCCTTAAAATGACTAAATTTCATAGAGAGCTATTAATTATATATATATTAAAAGGTAAAAGTATTTGACCCCTCAAGGCCCTTCCAGACAGGCCCTATATCCCAGGATCTGATCCCAGGTTTTCTGTTTATCCCAGATTATTTGGCAATGTGGGCTCAAATAATCCAGTTTAAAGTAGAAAACCTGGGATCTAATCCTGGGATATAGGGCCTGACTTGAAGGGCCCTTGGGGATAAAACATGTATTTTCTATTTTCTATCTAGTTTCAATTTTTACCATTTTCAAGTAGAGTTGGAAAAACTGTCTCTTGAAAATTGATGGACCTGTTGTCTGTGATGACAGTACTGAGCTAAATTGACTAATGGTCTGACTGAACAAAAGGGAAGTTCCCACATTTCTAGGCTATAGAGGACTTATTCCCCAACCCAACAATCCATTGTGGGTCCAGGATATCAGGGTGTGCTAAACAGTCTCTTACCTACATATGATTTACATTCATTTCATTGGATGGGGATATGCAAAAACACAATGTACTCTACGTGGAACTCCCATTCATATACATCAACACAAG
The DNA here is from genome assembly GCA_030556195.1 of Anolis apletophallus. Taxonomy (NCBI): domain Eukaryota; kingdom Metazoa; phylum Chordata; class Lepidosauria; order Squamata; family Anolidae; genus Anolis; species Anolis apletophallus. The sequence continues at coordinate 100,612,091 of JARBWK010000003.1, forward strand.
TTTAAAAGACTTAGGAAAGATGATCAGCCTATTTGTGACTCAACTAAACCTTTTGTCATGTGAATCAACCTTTTTTTTTCTTTTTTACAATAGAGTTTGGGGGGTGTGTGTTTTGTTTGTGTGTGTGTGTGTGTGTGTTTATATTTTTTTTTGCCATTTTCCCTTATAATTGTGCCCTGGAATAAAATAATAAGCTGAAATACCATTTCAGAAGCTATGAAAAAAAAATCACCGCTGTCTTTCATCCAGTTTGGAATAGATTTCATTGTTCTTATATTCCTACTGTATACGGGAGATGAATTGCCTAATTGTTTGGTATAATTTGGCTTTTGTTACATATGCATATTTGGTCCAGTATTTTTCAGGCAACTTGCTAGTCTTCTAATGAGATCTAGATCTGGAAAATGGTAAGATGGAAGGGGTTGTCAAGGGGCTCTTCAGAGTTCATCACCTGAAATTTCAGTAGGAAATATAAGTAGGATGAAGATGAAACTGAGTTGTATGCATTCTTATTTTCAACATTCTTCAATTAATGATGGTATTGTCCTCCAAACTGGGGCTGCACAGTGTTAGGATCTTTACTATAAATACAGAAATTTGTCTAAAATGCCTCATGATATGTGAGCATGTGTATAAAACATCATATTTATTCTTTTGTTTATACTCATTTATATTTAAATTAATAAAATAATAAAATGACTATTTTGATATGGCCAATAGGCTAATCATTAAAACTTACTTAATTACTTACTTACTTAATAAAATGACTAAATGGTTAGATAGATGGATGAATTTTGCCCTTTGCCTTTCAGGGCCCAAAGGGTGACACTGGAGCAACGGTAGGTAACTGATTAAAATGTCTCTCAAACATTTGGTACCATGAGAGGATTATCCTTCATCAAATATTATTTCAGCTTGCCTTTGTTTCAGAATCATTTTCCAAGTCAAAAAAGAAAAACAGTAGATAAATAGATAGATAGAGATAGATGATATTAAAGACACTCAAAGTGGCACTTTTACCATTTTAATAAAGATTGTGTTTATTTACATAACAATATGCAATAATATTCTATGTTTAAATAATGTGCCCCAAAATCTTGATGTATACAAGTCTGAGCAAGGTAGAGCAGTGTTTCCCAACCTTTTTTGAGCCGAGGCACATTTTTTACATTTACAAAATCCTGGGGCACACCACCAACCAAAATGACACAAAATGTTTTATGGCTTTTCAGCACCTCTTTTTCACAACAGGCTGCATATGCAGGGGACAAAGAGTAGGCAAAATAATAATATAGTGAAACTAGCAATATGCACAATTACAAAAGTTTTATAAAGTTAATGTGTCAATATAGTGAATTTGAAACACACGGAGTACAGTTTGGCACCCACATGATGTTGGCACCTCCATGGGAGAAAAAGGAAAAATCTTCCCTTACCGCGTTGGATTAGGCTCTGTACTGGATAATCTGCAATATATAGAAGTTCAATATATAGGAGTTATCCACAAACAGAGGGCAGCATGTGAAGCAGGAGAGGAGCGCAAGTGGGCGGTTCCAAAATGACGCGGTGCCATTTTGGAGCTGCCCATTGAGCTCCTCTGCTCCTTTGCATGCTGCCATCTGTTTGGGGAGAGGAGCCCAGTAGGCGGTTCCAAAATGACGCAGCGTCATTTTGGAGCCGCCCATTGGGCTCCTCTCCTCCTTTGCATGCTGCGTAACGCTTTTCCCTCGCAGCAGGGGGCGTCTGCGGACAGAGCCTAATACCAACGTCCCATGGAGGAGGACAAAATAATAGTGGCGGCAAAAGGAGGGGGGAAGGAAGGGGGGCAAAACGCTTTTCTGGAGGCACAGCTGGAGCTCTGCAAAGGCACAGGAGTGTGCCCAGGCACACTGGTTGAAAAAGACTGAGGTAGAGAATAAGACACCTGGTTACTGAATGTTCCATATCATAGAGATTTCATGGGTCATCCAGTCCAACCCCCTGGCAAGAACATGAAAATTGCATGCAAAACACCCCTGACAGATGATCACTCAGCCTCTGTTTAAAATCTTCCCAAAAAGGAGCTTCCACCACACTCTGGGGCAGAGAGTTCCACTGCTGAACAGCTCTCACAGTCAGGAAGTTCTTCCTAATGTTCAGGTGGAATCTCCTTTCCTGTTGTTTGAAACCATTGTTCCACATCCTAGTCTCCGAGGCAGCAGAAAACAAGCTTGCTCCCTCCTCCCTATGACTTCCCTTCACATATTTATAAATGGCCAGCCATCATGTCTCCTCTCAGTCTTCTCTTCTGCAGGTTAAACATGCCCAGCTCTTTAAGCTGCTCCTCATAGGGTTTGTTCTCCAGACCCTTGATCATTTTAGTCACCTTCCTCTGGACACATTCCAGCTTGTCAACATCTCCCTTAAATGGTGGTGCCCTGAAATTATCAACTTTATAAAAAATAAACAGAAACATTAAAAATTAGAATGTGAAGGAACAGTGAAGTCTATGATGCTGTTATTTCGGGGAGTTTTGCCATCAGATATTATATGTGGAGGAAGTAGTTTATATATGTCAGAACATCTGTTTGTCGGCCACCTACACCTATTGTTCTATAATAGACTATGCACAAGTCTATGCATAAGTTTGCTTCTGTAGATTTCTGTTACTGGGTTGAAATCACATGATAAGATATACTCATCAAATGATGTATTCATCCCTTACCAGGAATGTAAATCAAAACTGGAATATTTATTCACAAAATAAGCACAGTCTGAAGCTTGAATCAGTTACTTAGGTCATTAAACCAATCAATGGCTCAAAAAAGCCATCTCCAAGTAAACAACATGCTTAACAATGTGTGAAGTATTCTAAAATTGAGTGCTTAACTTTATTGAAAGTACAAAACGCTTCTGCAATCATCTTTTTTCTTTACAAGGGAGAATCGGGCCCAATGGGGCTTCCGGGACTAGAAGGACTTCAAGGAGAAAAGGTAGGATTCTAATAATAAAACTGGCCTGTCTTCTCTGACAGATTTGAATACATTACTTACTTGATTTGGACACTCCTTTGACAATATACAATATGTGTTATATTGGCAAAATGACGTGCCATGCTATTGGAAACAACACTAGTGTTACAGCTGTATAACACAATTTAATTCTAGGCAAATTTACACCTGAATAGAGAGAATTATTTTGTACTTGGCATAATATGTTAGTTGTGGTTGTTTATGCCTGGGGCATTTGGGGGAAGAAGGGAGGGCACGTCACTTCTACCACACAGCAACTGTGATGTTCTAGAAATGTTGGCTGATGTTTCTCTGAAAAAATTGTGATATATCAGCGTATGACAGGCATCTCTTTATGCACCAGACTAAAGGTTTACAGCCCAAGAGTATCTCTAGATTGTATGACAACTGGCAGCTTCCACATTGGTACAATAGTGAAATTTTGTTTCAGCTTTTAATTTGAATTTTAAACGAACTATCAAGATTCCAATCTTTTTTTGTGGAATGGAATCAGTCCCTGAAATAGTACTTCTAAAGTTCAGACTAAAAGTTAGAGTGGATTTACCACCTCCATGCCATGAAAGTCACCAGCTGCCACTAATAGGGCAGAAACATGAACTCAAATATATTGTTTCTTTTTGTTATTGTTGTTAAAACAAGAAAATGATGTCTGGGGCCTTTCTCCCGTCTTCCTTTTACCCCATGTACACTGCCATTATAATACACTTTGAACTGGATAATATAGTCAGTATAGACTCATATAATGCCAACTGAACTGCATTCAATTGGATTATATTTATTTATTTATTTATTTATTCAGCTTAATAGACTGCTCTCTCCGGAGCTCAGAGCGGTTTACAGCAATAAAATATCAGATAAAACACATAAAACATTAGAAAACCAAGTTAAAACCCCAAGTTAAAACCCCACTCCCACAATAAAACTACAAGAAAACAACAGTAATGCAAGTGGCCGTGGCTCGGCAGGGTGGCAGGTTATGGCGGGCAACGGTCAGGGGCCGAATGCCTGCCTAAACAGCCAGGTCTTAACGGATCTGCGAAATGGCATCAAGTCCCGTAGGGCTCACGTCTCCTCAGGCAGGGAGTTCCATAGAGTCGGCGCAGCCACTGCAAACGCCCTCTGCTGCATACTAGATAGCCTGTAGGTCTTTATGCCAGGCACCTCCAACATGTTGAGCCCCTCTGAACGCAGTGATCTTCTGGGCACATATGGGGTAAGCCACTCCCTCAGGTACACTGGCCCCAAACCATATAAGGCCTTGAAAGTTAAAACTAACACCTTGAAGGCGACCCGGAATTCAATTGGAAGCCAGTGCAGCTCGTGCAAGAGTGGAGTTACATGAGCAGATCTTGTGGCTCCTAAGAGCAGGCATGCTGCTGCATTCTGCACCAGCTTGAGTTTCCGGATCGCCGACAAGGGTAGGCCAATGTACAGCGCATTACAGTAGTCGAGCCTCGAGATGACCGTGGCTTGGATCACCATGGCCAGGTCGCAGCGGGAGAGATAGGGAGCTAGACGTTTTGCCTGTCGCAGGTGGTAAAAAGCTGTCTTGCAGGCGCAGGCAATCTGCGCCTCCATAGACAGCTGGGAGTCCAGCCGGACCCCTAAAACTTACTGGCTCGCAGCCATCCAGTTACGGCTTCTAGGCAGAGATGGAAATTATCGGGTACAGATTCCGCCCCGGCGTCCATCCTCAGATTGAGCTGGGTGTCATCAGCGTACTGATGGCACTCCAGCCCAAAACTCCACACCAATTGGGCGAGTAGTCACATATAGATGTTAAATAACAGCGGGGAGAGGATGGCCCCCTGAGGAAGTCCACAGTGTAAGGGGGAGCCCTCGGAGACCACCCCTCCCCACTTCACTCGCTGCAGGTGGTTTTGGAGGAAGGAGGACAGCCAGTTTAAGGCTGTCCCCCTCACCCCTGCCACCGCCAGGTGGTGTGTCAAAAGTTGGTAATCGACAGTATCAAACGCTGCTGTGAGGTCCAATAACACGAGCAGCGCCAATCCGCCTCGGTCCAAGTGGCAATGGAGTAGGTCTGTGTAAGAGACCAGGACGGTCTCTGTCCCATGGCCCAAACGGAAGCCGGACTAGAAGGGGTCTAGCCAAGTTTCATCATCCAAGAATGTCTGCAGCTGGTCCATTGCTGCCCTCTCAATTACCTTGCCCAGGTACGGTAAATTGGACACCGGGCGGTAATTGGAGGGAGCCGCGGGGTCTAACCCAGGGTTCTTAGGCAATGAACTAACCACCGCCTCTTTTCACTCCTCTGGAAAAGCTCCTTGCTCAAGGGAGCAGTTGACTATATTCAACAGAGGGCCTCGTAACCCCTCCGCGCAAGCTCGAATCAGCGTGGAGGGGCACGGGTTGAGGGAGCAGGTGGTAGGTCGAAGAGCTGCGACAATCTTGTCAACATCCTCTATGTCCAGTGGCCGAAACTGGTCGAAGGTGGATCCGGCGGAGGGCCACGGACTCTCAAGTTCCTGTACTGTATCAACCGTGGCAGGGAGGTCCTGGCGGAGCGTCGCAATCTTGTCTGCAAAATGATTCTGGAAAGCTTCGGCAGAAAGGGCCTGATCATCATTATTTGGGATGGTAGGGACCATCGTCAGCTGTCGAATTATCCTGAGCCGGGCGTGAATCTGCAGACGCTATCAAGGAGGCATAGTGGGAATTTTTCTCCTTCTTGGTAGCATGCTCATAAGCCTCCATAAAGAGCTTATAAGCTGATTCTGAAGGTCCGTCACAGAGCTTCCTCCACTTGCACTCTAGCCGTCTCTTCTCCCGCTTCATGGATCTAAGATCTTCAGTGAACCATGGAGAGCAGCGTTTGCGGGGTTTGAGAGGGCGATCTCGTTGAGAGCAGCAGATAACTTACAGTTCCAGGTGGTAACTAGCTCATCGAGCGAGTCGCTGACAGGCTCCAAATCCCTCAGGGTGTTCAGGAACCTGATTGGTTCCATAAGTCCCTTCGGGCGAACCCAAATCGGTTCGGCACCCTTGCCGGGGGGGGGGGGCAATTGTTCAACCCGGACTCTTAGAACACAGTGATCTGACCTATTACAGAGGTGACGGACACTATATGAATATGCAGTGCCATATCATCCAGTTCTATATGCATTATTACGTCAGTATATATGGGGCCTAAAAGTTTTCCAGCATTCTTTCCAAATCTGTAAGATTGTATTCTCTTAGGCACATCGACAGCTCCTGAAAAAGAAAACTGGTGTAAAGGGCCCAGGGGTTGATCCAATGCCATCGGGGATCATCTATGAAGTCCTTTGGCCACCCATATGGCTCGCTAGTCCATGAGCTCATAGGGTTCCTACCACTGCCTTAAGGCCAGCAAACAGCTCTCTCCAGAGACTTGCTCGTGATGTCACATTTCTAGCCATCTAGCCTACTGCTCAAAATAACATAATAACATTACCAGAAATACTAGGTCCTTCAGCGTTGACCACAGAGTAATAGTGTACTAGACGTTCCATTTTAATCAAATCCACGAAAATTCAAATCCGCAGAAGTCAAACGTGGAGACTGACTGTATTTAGGGGGGGAAACACAGAGGAAGCACAGAGTGTCAACGGGATTTATTTGATCAAGACTTAGCTTTTCAGAGCTTCTCAATTTCTTTGTGAAAACTTCGACCTTGATAGATAGTTTATGAAATATTAACACTGCACTTCCTCTTTCTTAGGGAGACCAAGGCTCAGCAGGTTCTCCAGGGGTCCCAGGAATACCTGTAAGTATACTGCTAAAGATGCAATTTAGATACAACCTCTTGTGCTGGGAGAAATGACGTTCATCAATGCATGGCATATTAGTGGTAAATTAATACTGCATCTCTCCTGGGGGCTGAAACAGAATTGCTTTCTATTAAAACCTTTCCTGAGTTACTCTTATCTTATATTTGCTAAAGTTGGCCAGTAACTGCTGCCAAACAGGGTTTGTTTTTGTTTTGTTTTTTAAAGAAAAATTGCAAATATCATCGTAAACCTGCTGGGTAAATTCTGCCAGAGATATTTTGCATGCCTACATAATTTACACTGAGGTTCTTCCAACTTTCTCTTCCACCTGAGTAAAATATTTATTTAAACAAAAAAAAGTCCATCTTTATTTGAATTGGTGGGATTTGTACTCAGTTAACCAAATTGTTTATTCCAAGTGGTATTAAACAATATTTGCTTTGGAACAATAGATTAAATTCTTCACTGTAGCCCCTTTAAGAAAAAACATCTCAGCTACAACATATGCCCGTTTATTTTTGGAGATTTTGTAATTCCCATTATCCCTGAAGGTTTTGCATCCTTGAATCTGGTAATGCTGAGGACATCTTCTGCTGTTTATTAAGCTGCTCGCTGTGTAACTACCCAAGGCAGAAATTTCTTAACTTTGAGCTTCTGTTCTTTTTCCAACAGAACCTCCATTGGAAAAAGACAGGCATACTGCAAGGAAGTAGTGATATTTCCATTACTATGCAGATTGCAAAATTACCCAGGGCTTCTAGAAAATTAAGAGCCAGGCACCATAGTTTAACAGACTATATAGAATAATCTCTCGTCTTTTAAACCTTTTTTGTATCTATTAGGATGAGACTGGAGATTTAATGCAATTTTTATGCTGAAAGAGGATGTTTTATTATGGGTTTTTTTCTTTTGGCAAGTTAAATCTTTTAAGGTATGGGTTTTGTGTGATAAATATAAATGAGACAATAAGATGCCCTTGTATCTCCTACAAATTTATTTTGGTTAACTTCCTAATATTGCATTGGCCCATGGCTATAAACAATAAAGTTACAGATACAGCTAGAAGATCATTACATTTAGGTGTTTAGAGCAGATTTCCCACTCATGAGAAACAGTGTCTTAAATCCAAAAAGTGCAACAATGCTTAGCACCAAAGAGGAAAGAATGCCGCAGGGAGGGCAGTGGTAATAAAGTTAAATGGTAATAAGGCTAGAGTGGCCCATAATGTTCTCCCTTCTTTTCTGACCCTCTGTGATGTAAACTGATACTTTTAGAGATGTTATCTTCATTTTCTACCTCTGTTCTCCCCACCTGTCCTCTCTGGCCCCATACGTACGATATAATCAAGCTAGATTAGTTTAGCACCCTTGAGTAACTGCCCTACTTTAGTTTGCTTCTCCAGATCATTGGTGTCTTTGTTCTTTAATCAGGAACTCTGTTGCAGACATTCTATATCATTGAACTTGGATATTCAGCTGGATATTCTGAGTCAAAACATGATACATTCTGCTCTGCACCACTAAGTACTTATTCCTCAAAACATCACCCAGGCCTTCCTGCACAAGAGTTCCTGCACAAGAGTTTCACCCCCTATGCAACCACCTCCTTCTCCCATTCTAGCAGATCAAGTTTTCCTCAGCTATCCTGATTTCCAATCCCCCATTTCTCTAGCCCTCTCCTGTTCATAGGACTTACATAGATGTTTCCACATAAAAGTACAACATCCTTCTCTGACCACTTCCTGCAAAAGTATTAACCAGCCAGCAGTAAATAATTGGTGGGATCAGAAACCAGCAAAGGTAGTGGAAAAGGAACACGCAAAAATATTGTGGGACTTTCTAATCCAGACTGACAAAGTTTTGGAACACAATACACCAGACATCACCATTGTGGAAAATAAAAATGTTTGGATTATTGATGTCGCCATACTAGGTGACAGCCAAATTGATTAAAAAAACAACAGGAAAAACTCAGCCTTTATCAGGACCTCAAAATCGAACTACAAAGGCTCTGGCATAAACCAGTACAGGTGCTCCCAGTGGTCATCAGCATACTGGTTGCCATGCCAAAAGACCTCAGCTGGAATTTAGAAACAATAAACATTGACAAAATCACGATCTCTCAACTACAAACGGCCACTTTATTTGGATCTGCGTACATCATTCGGAAAATACATCACACATTACATCACAAATACATTCCCTAGACGCTTGGGAAGTGTTGGACTTGTGATTTTGTGATATGAAATCCAGCATATATATCTCGTTTGCTGTGGCATACTGTGATTTTGTGTAAGTAAAATAACAACAACAACAACAACAACACTTTATATTCCACCCTTCTCACCCCGAAGGGGACTCAGGATGGATCACAGTACACATACAGTACATGACAAACATTCAATGCTGGTTTTTTGGACAGGACAAACACAGACAGGACAGAACAGAAAGGATGTATATTGTGTTCTGTTGACATCCAGTTGAACATCCAGCTTGTCAACGCCTTTGGAAATTGCCAGCCACAGGGGGGCGCTGTCACTCCATTCTTTATGACGAAGAGCCATCAGGACTTCCTCCTTCCTTTTGGTCACCAGCATTCTTTGGGTTTTTTTCTTTATAGTGTTGTAAAATATCTCCCCCGCAAATTAGCGGTACCTAATTTCTCTAATCACAGCTGTAAACTGTTTTCAATCTGCTTAGGTAAACAGTGAGCAGAGCTGACAGTCGAGTGCTCATGCCAACCCGGGGTTTTAAAACTTGCAACCTTTTGGTTGGTAGATCTTATCATTGCACCATTCCAATGCACTTGCAAGAAGGAGAGGTAGCCACATAGTGTGTGCCTCCAAATAGAGCAGAGGTGTCAAACATGTAGCCCTCCAGATGTTTCAGACTCCCAGAAGGCCTAGCCAGCTTGTCAAATGGTAGGAATTCTGGGAGCTGAAGTCGAAAACATCTGGTAGATCACAAGTTTGACACCACTGAGCTAGAACCTGGCTCTTTCCTTCAATGCTCATTTGAGGAGAAGGGGTGTCCCTCGGAAACAAAGTACAATGGGAAGAGTAACTTGGAAGTTCATTTGTGTTGGTTGGAAATGCAGCAGAGCAATTCCAGTGAAGTATTCCACCCTGGAGAAACAGTATAAAATCTTGATCTGAAACAATCAGTACTTTATGATATCTACTACTCCTTTTCATCTGCCATCTTTCCCCCCCCCCCAAAAAGGAGTTGAAAGAGACAAACCGTCTCATTGTCCCTTACATTAATTAAACACAACTAGCCTTCTGTTTAACATATGTTTTGAATACAGTGAATGGGGAAACATACAGGCACCTGCTTTTGAAAACTATTAGAATTTGAAGCACTCCTAACATAAATCCATTTAATGACACTGACTAATATATTTTAGAAGCGAGCTCCAAAATATTAGCAGCCTTTTAATGAATCCATTTCTTTTAATTTAAAGTTAAATTTGCTAACTTCACTAAAATGCATACACTTGCTGAAAAATGAATCTGATTTTGGTAATCTGTGCAGCTAGACTGATGGTTTGAAACAATGTTTATTTATAAGATTAATCTGTGACCTCAACCATTGATAATCAATGATAAATCTGCTACTTAGATGAATCACAATAGCATACTTCCAACTTCTTAAATAATAAGCTTTCTTTCAGAACGGCAAATATGTAATGCTTCTCATCTTCCATGTTAAGGATTTTATGAAACTAAAATTGGACCTTACACATTTTGTAATTTCACCTTGACAATATTCCTACCTTGTTCCTTGATCATTTGAATGTAGATATTATTCTTACCCACTGCCAGCCACCTTCCTTTCAACTATGACAGCATTCGCTTCCCAATTTATTGAGACATAGACGCAGTAGTTTCTACATTCAAGGTATTACCATGTTAAACCCACACCTGAGTCAAACCATTGTCCATCTAATTCAGTTGTCAACTTCAGTCCTCATCTAAAGCATATTTCCAAGATTTCAGAAGAAGCCAGAAGCCAATCATACCCAACCCTAACTGGAAATGACAAGGATTGAACCTGGGAGTTTCTGCATGCAAAACATGTGCTCCATCATTTAAAAATGACATTTTTTTCATGATTTCGACAGGGTAAGCATGGTTCACCGGGGCCGGCAGGAATGCCTGGAGAACCAGTAAGTGTTACTTCATTTCAGTACTCTTGCAATATTTGCCTTCAATTTTTTTCTTACCCACTAGAAAGACTATTATCACCTTACTTTTAGGGTGAAAGGGGCCCTATTGGAGATATTGGCTTTCCAGGACCAGAAGGACCACCTGGCATTCCAGTAAGTTTTTAAACCTATAATGGCTGATACATCTAATTTTCTCTTTTAATTGATTTTTTTAAAACTCATGTCAGAAGTGACATGAGAAACTGCAAGTCACTTTTGGTGTGAGAGAATTGGCTGTTTGCAGAGACGTTGCCCAGGGAACACCCAGATGTGTTACCATTCTGTGACAGGCTTCTCTCATATCCCCATATGGGAAGCTGGAGCTGACAGATGGGAGCTCACCCTGTCTCACAGATTCAAACTACTGACCTTCAGGTCAGCAGTTCAGTCAGCACAAGGTTTAACCCATTGCACCACCATGGCTCCTTCTTTTAATGGATGTACTTTGATCAATTTTTTAATACACCCTTGCAAATTAATTATTTTAGATTATCTTCCTATGTAATTTTTTTAGCTGGCATATCCCCATTATGTCATGATTTATAATGGCAAAATCATTTTAATGAAACAAAAGATATCTCTTACTGTAATGTCATAGACTTTTTTAATGAAAGGATCATTGTTATTTTTCTAGGGCATAAACGGAAAGGATGGATTGCCTGGTCCCCAGGTAGGAAAGTATCAGCCTGTACATTGTATAAAATTATCATTCTACTTGTAGACATGGTGGGAGATTGATAACTAAAATAAATTTGGGAATATGTTTGTGTTCTTAACAACGTTTTTTTTCTTTTTCCCCAAGGGTTTACAGGGAAAATCAGGTGACAGAGGCCCTAAAGGAGAAAGAGTAAGTTATACTTCTATCTAAATGTTTCTTTATTTTATACAATTATTATAACAGTTGTCTAGAATAACTTGTAGTTCAACATCTTCATAAAGGACTTGGAAGAAGGAGCAAGGGAATGATCATTGAATTTTCAGATGACCATAATTTGAAAGATGTATTTGGTACCCTAGAAAACAAAACTGGCCTTCAAGGTGACCTTAAAAAATTTGAAAACTGACCAAAACAAATTAATGTCAACAGGGTAAACATGAACATTCTACTTTTAGATAAGAAGCATTAGAAGCATACTATGACAGAGGTGGCACTTAATTTGTCAACATTATCTGAAAGGATCTTGAAGATTTATTAGTCTAGAACGGTGGTTCTCAACCTTATTTTTATTATTTATTTATTTATTTATTTGTTATTTGCACTTGTTTGCCACCCTTCCCAAAGGCTCGGGGCGGTTCACAAGAAGCTATAAAATAGTCAAACATTAAAAGTTAAAATCACAATTGAAACAACAGATTAAAATCACAATTAAAACAACAGATTAAAATGTCACAATATGCCGTGCATTCAAAAGGCATTGTGGCTGTAAGAGATAGCGCGAGGCGGTGTTACACTGAGAAGGGCTACAGTTCATCCGGCTCTGAAAGCCTGCTGTAATAACAAAGTCTTACAGGCTTTCCTGAATAGGAGGAGGCTCTTGATAGCGCGGACATCGGCGGGTAACGCGTTCCACAGTATTGGAGCCACGATCGAAAAAGCCCAGCAACGAGTTGCCGTCAGGCGGTAAGACTTAGGGCTAGGATCAACCAGGAGGTTTCGCTCCTCGGAGTGCAGAAATCTAGTGAGGTAATACGGGATGAGGTGGTCCCGCAGGTACACTGGCCCCAGACTATGTAAAGCCTTAAAAGTCAAGACTAACACTTTGAAGGTAATCCGGCATTCTATAGGTCCCCAGGTGTTTTGGTCTACAGCTCTCAGAAATCCCAGCCAGTTTACCAGCTGTTAAGATTTCTGGGAGTTGAAGGCCAAAACATATGGGGACCCACAAGTTGAGAACCACTGGACTAGAAGTTAAACCAAAGTTAACAATATAATGGAGTGACAAAGAAGAACTGTGCAATTTTAGAGGATGCAGCTTCGAATTGGAAAGGAATCCTGTTGGACAATTATGAATGAATAACGTATACACTTGTGACTGTTGCACATTCATAATCCCTACAAAGCTCTCAGTTTAGTAAATATGTACATAGAGATCATGGAAGCCTCTCAATTCCCATTTACCAAGGAGCAGCAACATCAGTACGGGTCAGTTTTACTGGCATCACTAGGGCTGGTGTCACCTAATGGAGGTTACACGTATGGTGTCACCTCCATGGACGTCCTCCCGTACCAGATAATACTACAATTTTGTAGTTAAAATGCCAGAAAAATTGACAAAATCAGGGACTATTTAAAAAAACAACAATGGAAACAACCGTTTGGACGTTTAGTGTATGCTGACAAAACCATGTGATTCAAAGCATCATTGTAATAGGGTAATATTGACAGCTTGGAACATATACACATTTTAGAAGGTTCAGAAAGTAAATTGGAACAGAACTTTAGTCTTGTAGCTATATTGATACACATATGTAAGCTAAGCTGATGACAAAATATTTTAAAATACAGGGATAAAATAAAAAACACTAAATTTCTCCTGAACTACTACACATGATTTTTTAATATAAAGTCATTTTTGGAGTCACCCCTCTGAGTGTATCACCTAATGTACCCTGAATCCTCTGGACTCGCCTTGTGGTGCCACAGGTCTGTTCCTCTGTCACTCAAAAAGTAACTCGGCCTGGCTTCTGCATTCACAGGAAGAGATAGGACTGTCGATTTAGCTGTTTCCCAATTAATAAGGAACAGACCCCATCTATTGCAAAAGCTGTTTCCCAGTAAGTGGGCATTGGGGGAATCAGGATGAAAGTCATTGCGTAGTGCTTTGACTACAGTATTTAGACATTTGTAACTACCTAACATGATTCTGGCCATAATATCTGAACCATAGGAAGCAATAGTACCATTTTTGTGCTGCTTTAGTCAGATCTCACTTGAAGTATTATCTCCAACAAAAAATGACACAAGCTTGTTTTCTGGTGCTCCAAAGGGTATTACCCAAACAAATTACCAGCAAGCAGATTCCAACCAAACTTTGTTTCATGAAGGAAACTGTGTGCAGTAATGAAACAAACTCCTGCAAAAGTGATTAGCTTTTCATTAATTGCCATTTTTAAAATTAAAAAAACAAGGGTTGGAGAAGCACCTGCCAAGAGTGCCTTCACTGTGGTTTTCCTGCATTGATTTGGGTGTAAATAATACTTTTCATCCCTTCCAATGCTACAGTATTATGATTGTGTGATTTTATTGCTAATGTAGCATAGCATCAAGAGTACATATCCTGCACAGCACTTTTTAGAATTTGCTCTAACATTACTAGCTATGTATAAATAATTCTGATGTGTCTCTGCTGAATGTAAATACTTTGTTAGTGATTTGCTGAATATAAATAATTTGTTGGAGAAATTAATAGATGGACATGGAGGGTCATATTGCAAACGTTTAGCTTTGCTCTCTGCCTATTTATAATAATGGCTATTTAAACTCTAGTCAGGATTCCATCATGGATTCAATTAAGTCCTGAGTTTCATCATAGCTGAAGTTTTAATTATGGTTCATAGAAAATGTTAAGCCAGTGGAAATCAAAGAGATTTAAAGGTCAAATTCATTGACACGAGGGCCTGTAATCCCTAGCTTTCTCTCTGCAAACTGAATCATTGTGAAGCAGTAATTTTAGCAGATCCTCTCTCCTCCTTGCCTTGACTGCAGAGATTCTTTCAGGCAAGTGTTCAGTGGTTGCACCTTGAAAAAGAATGATGATGAGAGGAGCCAGAAAACAAACTGTATTATATATAACATTTCCATGTTTCCCATCACAGTACTGCACTGAGGCTTTTGGCTGATAGCATAATGAATGATGCAACTGGAAGCAGCCAGCTCTTTAATCCAGTTACTTTTTCATATTTCCTTTCACTAAACAATGTAATACTATGGTGAAGCAAGGATTTCAGAGGAATCTTTTTCATCCATGAAAAGTACAAGTTCATATTCAAACATTTAGTTCAAACTTAACAGAAAGCATTGTATTCTAGGTTTAGGATGTAGTCCCCTGCATCAAACAAATGAGCATATAGTTACAGCTCTGAAAGACATTCTTAGTGGAATCTTTGTTATATGATTTTTCATTTTCCCCAAGAAATGAAATGCTTTCAATTTGTTCCATGTTAAAAATAAAGCACTCTTTCCATTCATCCCCAAGACTTAATAGGGTCCTGCTCAATATTCTTCTTTTAGAATACTATCCACTAGTTCGCAATGCCACATCACCTAACTAGTTCAAGCCATATGGTGACCATATGCTTATGGACCGCAACACAAAGAGTGTAAACAATCAGTGAAATAATGAAATTTGTTTAGAAATATCACAAGTGGTAATACACATTCATAGGTACATTATCAAATTATATACAAATAACATATGCATGTAATGCATGCCCGCTGTGGGCTCCTACCCCATACGCCAATGGCGTCAGTCAATGTCCAGGTAACTTCGGGTTCGAAGGGAAAAGATCAAGGGTTCATTGAGTAAGAGGGGGTTTCCAGGTAAGTAAGCAAGGGGAGGAGATACGGTAGAACTTATCGCTGGGTCGCCTGAATTATTCAGGCGACCCAGCGATAAGTTCTACCGCCCACATGAATTGAAACTGTTTTGAGTTCCTGCCTGCGAACAACTCTGCAATACATCACTCCTCCAAACTTCCAACACGGCTTGCCAGCTCTCCCTTGGAGGGGGAGCCCACCCGCTTAGTTGGGACACAGTTGGCCTGTGTATCTCCTCCCCTTGCTTACTTACCTGGACGCCATTGGCGTATGGGGTAGGAGCCCACAGCGGGCATGCATTACATGCATATGTTATGTGTATATAATTTGATAATGTACCTATGAATGTGTATTACCACTTGTGATATTTCTAAACAAATTTCATTATTTCACTGATTGTTTACACTCTTTGTGTTGCATTGCCTTGTAGCAACTCCCCCTCTTCTTTGAATACATATGCTTATGGACACCTTCATGCCAATCACAACTATAAAGTTTGTGTCTTTCTACTGTGCTATACAAAACATCATGCTTGATCACAGTTGCCAAATATGTTGTTATTCTTGTACTCCTGGACTGGGAACACCTATGTTCGTAACACCAGACTCCAGTCCAAGTGAAATCAGCAAATCGATTTATTGAATAATATAAATAAAAAGCAATTCGGCAAAATTGTGTTAAAAAACCAAAGTCTAAATATAAGAAATAGTCCAAAAAATTAAAGGTACAAGAGTAGCATTAAAAACCAGGAACACAAAAGAAGAATAAACCCAAAACATGAGATTCAGGAACAACCTTTGAAACTTGGAAGCATGGAACATGAGCAACAGAAAACATGGAACTAGAAATCCCTTCACAGATATGAGATGTATCCTCAAACATCAATGTTGACCAGACTGCTGGGCAAAACTCCCGGCCTCTCTAATATACCCCCAAAATCATGTCAAATCAAATCAAAAACTTTATTACGGTCACAGACCAGCACAAAGCGGGTACAAACGTCCTAAGAGGAGAAGGACAACTCCCTAGTAAACAGTTATTTAAAATCAGACTAGAAATCAATATAGAAATATATTTTAAGAGACAGGATATTGCTGCCTTACGGTGTCAATCATCACCCGTCTGATATTAAGGGCAGCAGCACAGAACTTAGCAACACTGTAAGTCATTGCAGTGTTAGAGTCCGAAAGCAGCAGGGTGGAATAACATCTTTCACTGCGCCCCGGGTACTTAAAAAGCCAAAATCATGTCTTTTCACATGAGATTCAGATATGGGCCTCTTTTCTAATAAGTGCAATGATCTTCGTATTCTTTGTGAATCAGCCTGAAGTCTACTAAAACTAGGTCTCCTATCAACAAACTCATTAGCATTATCTTCAAACTCGGAACATGGAGTTTCACCCTCTGAACTCCTTTTCCTAGAGATCAGCTCCGCTGCATCCTCTGGAATGTGGCATTGACTAGTTGGAGACACAGACTGCTCAGTTTCAGAACTTAAAATCTCAGGCCCAAAATCTCCATTAACAGTGATATCAGACACCACCATGGACTAAACTACAACAGTTATCTAGTAGACCAAATAAAGTTTATAGCATTATTTCAGGCCCAATTAGTCAACAATTTTGTGTCTTTCTATTACTATGATCATCTGTAGGCACCTCAAATTTCCTGCGTTGATACCTTATGTACTTTATAGTAAAACAATGTTTTTATTAATTTTAATGTTGTGAAAACCTATTGTTCTCCCCACCCTATCTTTAAAAAATACAATTCAGATCTTATAAATTAGCACCTCCCCTAACCATTGACATTCTTATCCTTTCTCCTTTCCCACTTCCTCCCTTCCATTCTTCAATTCCATTCATTTATAAGTAAAGGTGAAAATACAATGATATTCAGTATTCACAGAAATTTGGTTCCAGGACCCTCATGGATACCGAATCCATGGATGCTCAGGTTCTGTTGTATACAACAGCATAGTGAAATGGCATCCCTAATAAAAAATTGTGTGCATCTGAAATGAGTGTCAGAAAGAGCCTGATAATCTGTGAAATGATGAAAAACTACAATAGGACAATTTGATTTTTGATTTTTTTTTCTACACATATTTTCAAGCAGTGGCTAATTAAATCTGTGGGTGCAGAACCCGTGAATATAGAGAATCAACTGTAGTTGTTGTTTTTTATTCCGTTTGCAGCTAAGGCAGTGGTTCTCCACCTGTGGGTCTCCAGGTGTTTTGGCCTACAACTCCCAGAAATTCCAGCCAGTTTACCAGTTGTTGGGATTTCTGGGAGTTGAAGGCCAAAACATCTGGGGACCCACAGGTTGAGAACCATTGAGCTAATCATCTCTGAACCATTCCTTTCTGTATTACCCAGCAGTTTATTGTTGTAGTTGTCAGTGCTGTTTCCTGAGCTTGCAACAGGTCTGAGTCAAACAGGTTGTTATTAGAAAACGTTCTCTTTATTTTGAACAGGGTGATCAAGGCATACCAGGAGACAAGGGCCCTCAAGGCGAAAGAGGAAAACCTGGCCAATCAGGAGACAAAGGGGACATAGGACCGATGGGACCTCAAGGGATCAAAGGCCACGCAGGATCGCCAGGTCACAAGGGCCCTCAAGGTTCACCGGGAGTCCCAGGTTTACCGGTAAGGCTGATTGGCTCTTGAAGAAGCATGGTGAAGACTTTCCCTCCATTAACTACAAGTAAATTGAGCAGATTTTACTTTCATTTCATTCTTCCCTGTATACTGCATAATATTTACAAATATTTGTGCTGTTATAAAACTCTGAAAAGACGCACTGAAAAAATATGCCTGTAACACCTGTGCTTGCCTTTTTATCTTTTAAAAAATACTTTTGTATCTCCAACAGGCAGATTCAGCTTTATTTGAAGAAATGAAAAAATATATCAGACAAGAGGTTCTTCGAGTTTTTGAAGGTGAGGAAAACAAACAACAGAATCAACTCTTTTTACTTCCATTGTAAACAATTGCTTTCATTTTTTATTTTATGTCCTCATAATGTGTGGGGGGAGGAAATCACTCGAATTGCCCATACATTAAAAAAACCACCAAAATTATAGGTTCTCTAACATCTTTCTAATAGTGAAGCTACTATATTCATTAGTGGTCTATAGATTATTCTGAAATTATTTTTGTTTGCAGGAACTATTCTCATTTTGAATGACAAAGGACATAAAATACCGCTATGAGGCATATGCTCAATGCAGAGGAATAACTAGGGGGTCTTTCATACCACACAAACATAGCACTTCTAATTCAGAAATTATAGCATATTTCAACCGCCATGGTCCTATTCTATGAAGTCCTGGTTTATATTGTGATGATGCACTAGAGCTGTCTGGCTGAGAAATCAAGATGCCCCTCCCTATACATGCACGGGAGACACTAACAAATACCAGATAATGTAGGCTATATCTCAGAGAGAGGAATTGGCAAAACCTCTTTGAGGATTTGAGGCAAGGCCATTAAATGCTAATCAAGTTGGACAATTACAACATTCACACTTACCTATAGCAGACAAGAGTTCTTTCTCTCACCCTGGACATTCCACAGATATATAAACCTCATTTGCCTAGTTTCCAACAGACCTCACAACCTCTGACGATGCCTGCCATAGATGTAGGTGAAACATCAGGAGAGAATGCTTCTGGAACATGGCCATACAGCCTGGAAAACTCACAGCAACCCAGTAATTCCAGCCATAAAAGCCTTTGGCAACACATTTTTAGACTATCTTGCTTAAGAAAACTCTATAAAATCATAGGGTGTCCATAAGTCAAGAGGCAACCCAAAGACACATACACTCATACTGCTAATCTCAAGGTTCCAGGGGAGGAAACTGATATTTAAATTGAAATCACAGCACTCTAGCACTCTAGCTATATAGTAGGGTTTTTTTTTGGGGGGGGGGGAACCTTGTATTTGTGTTATAGGGCCAAAAAAGCAGATTTTGGGATGGGAGGGCATGAATGAAGAATGCCAGTACAACCAATATTGTTCTGTCTGCTTACTTACTCACACTCTGTTCATTTACTGACTTCATGCACAGAATGATGGTTTGCATAATGGAAAAGAAAGGGAAATGGACTACATATGTGTGTTTGTATGCATACATTGAATAAAGCAGGAAGCAGAACTTGATTAATCTCAAGTGGCCAATGCAGCTGTTTAAAGGCCAAATTTCTGGACCAAGGGCATTACAGTCAACAAATTAGAATTTTTGTTGCTGTTGCCCGTTTTTGGTCTAAAATTATTTACCTGCTTATATCCCTCTATTTTATCAGTTTTATACTTATTTATGCAATGCTTTTGACATGAAATTAAATAAATTTGAAAGAATATTTTGTACCTCAACTAGTTTTAAAATATTTGTAAAAATTGTAATAGCTTAACTTTGAGTATACGAAGACCTCCAGTAAACTCACACTTACATACTTTCTTTCTTGTAATGACTATAGAGAGGATGGGTCACTTTATGTCCCAGCTCAAGTTGCCAGCTGCCATGCTAGCTTCCCAAACCCATGGAAAACCAGGTCTTCCAGGAAAAGATGGCCTCCCTGGACCACCTGGAGAACCTGGACCTCCAGGTAGGTCTTTCAAACATTTACTTTCATATGTATTTTATTTTAAAGTTTTCAAGCTTCTTCAGAGTTGAATGAAGCTACACTTATAGCTCTCTAACTTTTAAATCCATACTAGTATTTTCCAGACTAGACCAATATATTAACACTTAGCAGATGTGTGTTTTTGTATATTAAAAACTTCTAATCAATGCATAATAATCCTAATAATTGATAACATTAGAACACTGCTGTACACATTTCCTGGATCTTTCAACACTACAAACATCGGGCTTAAATTTAGTCCCAATAAAGCAATACGAGCATCTGTTAGTGGAAATACGCAAACTATAGTTTACTAAAATTTTATAAAACTTAAATATTGCAGTAGTCACTCTTGAAGTGCATCTAATTATTGCCATACAGTACATGCTTATAATTAGATTTGTGCTATAACTGGTATACGTTCATTCACAATTTACACATAGCAGTGCATTGATTAATGGAATATTTGTGATTTTTGTAAAAATAAAATGTTGTTCAGTTCTGTGCCTCATTCAGATGTTAAGAGAGATCAAATTGCCATTTAGAGGCAGAAGAGTTAGATCACATGCTATACAAATATTATTGGGGTAGTAATAATGAACCGTATATGAAAATAGGTAGTTCTTAATTATTATCTTTTGTTAGTTTGGTCTGCTCTGGAGTCAGAGCAAGTCAGACTGGAGTGAAGAACATGAAAACAAAGCTTGAAGAAGTGCGGAACACAAAGCTGTGAGAAGAATAAAGGCTATAGAGACTGATAAGAGCAAATCCTTGACTGAAGGTTGAAAAGTGTGCTCGGCTCAGAATAAGAAGAAACAGAATAAAAGGATCAAGGAAAGCATTAAAAGGGGACTAGAATTCTTTCTTCTTTTTTCAATTTTTAATGCAAGTGGCATGCTCATCATCTGAATATATCACTTTGTTGTAAATGGTCAATTTGAATGTCTCTACCAGAGTGTTTAATGAGGATGCACACAATGAGGAAGCCAAGTTATAATGTGAATTCCTTCTCGATGGCATGTTTGCCAAAGGGAAGGCTGGGAATGGTGCTTCTTGGGAAGTCAAGGGTGGGGAATATAATAAAGCTGCTTTTTGTGTTTTATTTGTAAGGATACTTTAGCATTGCATAGCTGAACATCACATACCACCCCTCCCTGAACCTTCAGGATGATATCATCTCTACTTGAACAGAAAAATGTGGACTTTAAAATTATACTGTGTAATGTTAAATAGATGTGCCTTTACAATGAGTATTCCAGATTTAAAGCTAAAGCTGCAAGTGAGCTTTTTGTTGAATTCATAAGCACAGGTTCAGGCTGTTAGACCCATTTCCAACAACAACAACAACAACAACAACAACAACAACAACAACACTTTATTTATAGACCACCCTCTCCCCCCCGAAGGGACTCAAGGCAGTTCACAAGAAAAAAATTCAATGCCAAAAAAACGCCAAATAAACAGCACTCAAAGATTCAACGCCCCCCAAATTCTCCTGAGCCTCCCAGCGCCCCCTTGGATCGCCCACCAGGGGGCAGTACTGCCCCCTTTGGGAACCACTGCCTTACACTATCCACCCCCTCAGCCACCACTTTACAATCAAGCTAATGTCATGTGTAAGAGAGAAATATGATCCTCTGTATTTGAGAAACCCATGTGAAAGTAGTAAGGCATATAGATAGATAGATAGATAGATAGATAGATAGATGATTGATAGATAGATAGATAGATAGATAGCATTAGAATATATGTAGGTTCACCAGATATCCATTAGCCAACAGGAATTAAATAGCATTCATTTTAGTTGAACTGCCCCCCATAGTAATATTCTAGGAAAAGAGCTGAAATAATCCTGTAAAGGAGATCCACTTGCAAAGTCAGATATCTGGAGGAGAAGCATCTCTCAGGTTGCAATCTTTTGGCTGCCATGGGATGGGAACAAATATTCAGAACCTTAGTCCCACATAGATACGCACACACAAATTCAGCATTAACTGCACTACTGCTAAAATTGGTGGATATTCTTGGACACTGCAAAGTAGACAGATTCATTTGGTGTGTAATTTATTTTGGAATTTGGTGTGATAGTTACTTAAAATAACACCATCAGAGACTCCCTAGAATATCAATGCAAAATTTGTGATTTCATCAATGCTTACGATCACCAGAATTTCATACAAAACAATAACAGATCATGTAAAGTATGCCACACACTATAGCATTAAGTAACCACTGTGTCGGAGATCTTTTATCGGGCAGAAGGAAATGAGAAATTGCTTTCCTGGAAGATTCTATACAGATGTTATTATTTAGGAATGAAAACATTGTGCAAGATAAAAACAAGTTTTGGATGAAGATACATTGGTATCTCTGTGTCCTGATAGTAACACAGAAAGCATTGAAAAGTGGCCATGCTTGTTAAGCTTGTGGCATAGTTATGGAGCAGAGAGCTTTGTATGGTTTAGTTCAATTAATGGAGATCTGGAAATGCTTGGTATGTAGTAAAAACAAATGTGAGCACTTAAAGGAAAAGTAAGTGCCAAAGTGTGGCCAAGATCCTACTAGTTTATAGTATTTGCTTCTGTTACTACACTTGACTGATAATTATATCCTAATCAAGAACATATTTTGGGGTTACATTATGTTGTTATCCTTCTCATTGACAATCTGAGGAGTAACACATTTAACATATTAACTCCTCTTGTATGGTGGGACTATTTTTAAAAAAAATTAAATTGGGATAGATATGTGCTGTTTACAAATAAACAGGTTGAGCAGAGAAAGCAGAGCTACCATTTTTCTATCAATAGTGTAAAGACGACATTAGTTTTCTCAGTCCTCAGCTTAGTTTACACCCATCCATCAGTACACCATGGGGGGGGGGGGGGTGATGGGTGGCAGAGACATATAATACTTGCCTGGTTCCACAAAGCATATGAGATAATAATACTGTAATAATAATAACAACAACCACACATTTATTATCCAACTCCCCTTGCAGCTTGAGGTGAGAAACAACAGGATTGAAACAGAGATAAAACACAACATTCTTAAAACACATATAACAACATACACAAAAGACGACACCAATAAAATGCAGGTTAAAATTCACAATTTTAAATTGACTGAGTAGGCATAGAAGAGATACGTCTTCAGTTGCATCTTGAATTTTGACAACTGATTTAGCTGTCGGATCTCTTCCCACAGTCTTGGGGCAGCCGATGAAAAGGTTGCAAGCAACCTCCACTTCTACATTGTACAAAAGGTTTTAGGGGAAAGTTCTGAACCTCCCAGAGAAATATAACTTAATTATAATTGGTAGGTTTTAATACGGTTTAAGGAAATGAACAATGCATGTGTACTGTATGTCACATTAATGGCATCACACTATGTCAGTAATCACTCAGAGATGTTTGAAACAGCCTAATGAACTGGCTCTATGTTTCTTCAGAAAGACTAAAACATTTCAGATAATTTTCTTCTAAAGTGGAGAAAAAGAGAATTCATCTTTGCTATTTAATGGGCTAAATATCCCACAAACTTTCTTGCAGTTGATCAAATAGATAACATTGTATGTCCATTGATATCGGTTTGTTAGATTAGACATTTCCATCTAAGGGATGGCTTCTTAATGACTTTCTTAACTACGAATGTATAATTCAGTAAGATATCCTGGCTTCCCCCCCACCCCCAAAAAAGCAACAATCTTAACAAACTTCATGAAGTAATGGAAGCACTTTCATCTGGTAATCAGGGAACCAGGAAGTGAGCCTGTAACAAGGAATCGCAACAAGTGTCTTGCTTCTGAATGTTGCAGCCTCAGTCACTGGTAGAAGGAGCTTGGGGTAGATCTATACTGCACTATATCCCAGGATCTGATCCCAGATTTTTTCCTCATTGAACTGGATTATATGAGTCTCCATGGCCATATAATCTGGGATAAGCAGATAATCTGGGATCAGATCCTAGGATATAGAGCAGTGTAGAAAGGGTCTTGGAAACATCATTCTGGTGCACCCACATCACAAGTTGAACAGACCGTCATCACTTGGTGTGGCTGTTGGCTTTTAAAGTAGTTTTGGAACAAATTTTTGATAGTAGAAATAGTGTCATGACTACATAATATTACTAAAAATGAAGCCATTATGTATCCATCACTGTAGGTTACAGTTCCTTAATTACAATATGGAATGCCCCCCGCCCCCATAATTCTGAGCTAGGTTCCCACAGAAGATAAATATGAAGTACCGTATTTTTCGCACCATAAGACGCAGTTTTTTTCCTCCCAAAGTAGGAGGAAAAATCAGCTGCGTCTTATGGAGCGAAGAGGGGGGGGGGAGGCGATAGAAAGCCTTTCCCTTGGCCGCCTCCTCCTCGGTCCCGCCTCCTCCTCTTCCTCTGCCTCCGTCACCGCCCGCTGCCCGCCCCCCCGGCCGCCTCCACCGCGTACCGCCGCGTTTCCCCTCTCCGCCGCTTTTCCCGCTCTCCGCCGCTTTTTTCCCGCTCTCCGCCCGCTTTTCCCCCTCTCCGCCGCTTTTCCCGCTCTCCGCCGCTTTTCCCGCTCTCCGCCGCTTTTCCCCACTCTCCGCCGCTTTTCCCGCTCTCCGCCGCTTTTCCCGCTCTCCGCGCTTTTCCCGCTCCGCCGCTTTTCCCCACTCTCCGCCGCTTTTCCCGCTCTCCGCCGCTTTTCCCGCTCCGCCGCTTTTCCCCCACTCTCCGCCGCTTTTCCCGCTCTCCGCGCTTTTCCCCACTCTCCGCCGCTTTTCCCCACTCTCCGCCGCTTTTCCGCTCTCCGCCTTTTTTCCCCACTCTCCGCCGCTTTTCCCGCTCTCCGCTTTTCCCGCTCTCCGCCGCTTTTCCCCACTCTCCGCCGCTTTTCCCGCTCTCCGCCGCTTTTCCCGCTCTCCGCCGCTTTTCCCCTCTCCGCCGCTTTTCCCGCTCTCCGCGCCGCTTTCGGCGCCTCCGCCCGCTTACCGCCGCCTCCCTGCCGCCGTCGCGCGCATGCGCAGAAGATCCCAAGCGCGTCTGACGTCTGACGCAGGTGCGCCAGCGTGCCTGCGCCAGCGCACCTGCGTCAGACGTCAGACGCGCCAGACGCGCTTGGGATCTTCTGCGCATGCGCGACGGCGGCGAGGGAGGCGCCGGAAAGCGGCGGAGTGGGGAAAAGCGGCGGAGAGCGGGGAAAAGCGGCGGAGAGTGGGGAAAAGCGGCGGAGAGCGGGGAAAAGCGGCGGAGAGCGGCGGTAAGCGGTGGAGGCGGCCGGGGGGGCGGGCAGCGGGCGGTGACGGAGGCAGAGGAAGAGGAGGAGGCGGGACCGAGGAGGAGGCGGCCAAGGGAAAGGCTTAGGGATGGCGGAGGGCGCCGAGGAGGGTCCAGAAGAAAATTGGAAAAATATTTTGGGCCAAAAGTGGGCCCTGGCGCTGAAGCACTTTTTGGCCCAAAATATTTTTTCCAATTTTCTTCTTCTAAAATCTAGGTGCGTCTTATCATCCGGTGCCTTATGGTGCGAAAAATACGGTATATCTCAAAGATCTGCAAATCCATAAGATAATTGTATTTTCTTAAATATATGTTTAGGTGGCCTAAACCATGAAAATGTTTTGAGCATAGGATTTGTTCAGTAAAAAACCTTCATTCTACCCATACCTAATTGTCTGAGATGAATTACCATCATAGCTAGGAATGCGGCAATATAGGGCCCTTGACAAGTTGAGCATCTCTAATTATTTAAAAAGATATGATCTTTTGCCACATTCTAAGGGGAAGGAGGGAAGCATATGATCTTCCAAATGTTGAACTAAAACTCCCAGCATCCCTCAACATGCTTTAGGCTGGCTAGGGCTCATGGAATCTGTAGAACATCAACTAGAGAGCTTCATGATCCCCACCTTTGCTCTAGAATAAAGTCCAGTCATTTCTGACTCTGGGGCTTGGTGCTCATCTCCATTTCTAAGCTGAAGAGAGACATTGTCCGTAGACACCTCCAAGGTCATATGGCCAGCATGGCTGCATGGAGCACCATAGGATAATAAAGATAGGGGAAAATGTAATCAATAGAGAACATGCTCAGTAAAAAGAAATCAGAGAATGTAAACCAGATTACAGCAAATCTAGGATGGACAATTGGCAGGGGAGGAAGCTCTCTGCTTCTCTGCTTCACATTGATGAGGGGCAGTGAGGGAATTTGTCAACCTCCATGGCAAATCAGCAGGGCAATCCCATCGCACCCCGCCCCACCTCACCCGCAGCGATACTTCCCCATCACATGTGAGGAAGCATCACCGCACAGCTTTCACCCACACTGGCCCTGTTGCTTCCTCCAGAACATGGAAAGCCTCCTGTATTCTGGGTGGATCATCATAGGACACTTGCGCCACGGTTCATCTACAGAGTCCTGCCAGAAGTGAGTGTGTATTGAGTGATGTGATGAGCAGTACGGGGCTCCATAGATGAAGTGTGCTGCAAGCATCCTACAACACTTGCAAAGACCTGTGTGATGAAGTGGTATGTTTCAGGAGATAGAGGACACCCACACAGAAACATAGAAGGCCTCATTAATTATCCTTATTTCAAATATATATGTTTTATACATGGATTTCTGGAAGAGTCTGACTACTGACACCATTTCCTTTATCTCCAAGTCCCACTTGTAAGCTTTTGTAGACATAACTATGGGCGTTTTCTCCATAGTGTCACACACCCAAATATGCAAACACTGTTTGATCATCTGAACAAAATCCTAATTCCACCTAAATTTCTAAGCTGCTTCCAGGGCTAAAATATTTTAAGAAAACCATTCAGGTTAGACATTGCTATAATACCTCTTCCTGAACAATACATTCTCTCATAGCTATTCAGTAAATGTGCTAAATAGTTTTTTTATTTAAAAAAATCAAAATTCAAAAATTGGTTTTATAGGTCAAGCATGTTTTACAGTTGTATAAAACTTTCTATTTTCACTATAGTGTTCAGGATGGACTTAAAATCTCACTCAGGTAGACTGTGAAGTTAAACTCCAGAAGTTTAATCATTATTAAAATATACCTCGTGTAAAATCTACTGTATTATTGATGGAAATCTGTGTTGGATTGTTCTTGAATGGTGTTCTTATGCCATACTTGCATATATTTTTTTCTTACTGTATCAATTCTGTAAAATAAAGCAGAAGTTTTAGAAAGTGATTGGCGAAATGTTTTATTAAATGTTTGCAGCATTATTGTTATTCTATAGCGCACTCAACATTTGTATGCCTATGACTCCATTGTACCTGAGCATTGTGTAAACCATTTATATCCATAAAATATGAACAGACAGACCTTTGCATTATTAACTATCTTCATTGACTCGAATTTCAATAATGTCCACAATTTTTCAGACTGTATTGATCCGTTTTTATCTGATTTTTCATTCTGTACATATGATTCTAAGTCAAAATGCTTAAAGTGATGTAGTATGTGCATTATGATATTTTTTAATGGATTACTCGTATAGAAATTCAACAGATACATGTCTACTAGGGTTATTCCCTCATTTTCTAGTGTAACAGGGCTCAAGTTTTGTAAAAACATATTTTTGTTGTAAATTAAGGAAACAGAGATGGTTTAACAAATGAGAAACACAACAGTTGCCCTGATGATGGAGCGCAGAAAGTAGCAATCGAAACAAGTTGCACTATCTTTCTGGATTACTTCTTTATAAAAGTAATGAACCATGGTCATTGAAGGCTCACAGGAAAATAATTCATATTTCCGCTCAAGAAGACACAGATTTCACAACTAACTTATGAAGATAATGGTTTTTGTTTCCTTTTTAAATTTAAAAGTTCAGTTTCAATGCTTGCTTGCTTGTTCATTTATTTGCAATATATCTATGTATGTTCTGTTGTGCCATGCATGCTCCCCTTGCATGTGTGTGTTTTACCTATCTGAACTTCATTTTTTCCTCACTCTAAGTCATTTGAAGTAGAAATATTGGGACACCACAGTAGGTGGAGCAAATACCGTGCTTTACAGCTTTAATACTTAAGGTAACTGCAGAAAATTAACCCACAATGTGACCAAATTATTGTTCATTCATGGGTCTGTAGACTCTTGTGCTCCATTTCTGTTATTAGGTGATGAAGATAATAGAAGTAGATTTCATTTTTCCTTTTGTGCTTGCTAAGCAAACACTACAAAGGTCAATTATCTGTACTGAACTACATCTCCCATCATCCATTGTCCAGATGCTGTTGAACTACATCACTCAGTATCCATTGTCATTAGTTCTGGCATGTGCTGTTTCTATCAGAAAGGCTCCACTCTGCCCACCTTGCTCAAAGCTGGTTCTTTTAATTGCTTATTTCCATCTGGCATTTGGAACTAGCTGCTATACAAATGTCTCTAGTGCCCTCTTTGATCAGGTATAACTCAAATGAGATTACATGTTTGCTGATTTTTAATATCAAGAGCACATAGTTCTTCGTGCTTAAACAGAAGTATGATATCTAATTTGACCTTCGGTTCCAATTTGAGGATTAGTGTGAGGATAAGCTAAGAGCAATCAACACAGTCTTAAAATTTTGGAGATATTTTAAAAATTATAGAGATATATGGAAGGTAGGTAGGTAGGTAGGTAGGTAGACGGACAGACAGATTTTTTGTGATAGAGTTGTTGCTGTATGATTCACTTGGTGGACCCTCCAGTTTACCATTGAAGATCAGAGGGTTGACTTCATTATGCTTAAAGAAGATCCAGCAAAATCATTGTAGCTTACATTTATCATGATTCACTGGGCTTATTGATTCAGTAGTTTTGGTCTGGATTCCACCTAAGTCATGTAATGCAAGCAGTAGGAAAGGCTCATTGTGAAGTTGTCTCAACTATCTGCTGAAGCAATCCTCATCATTTTCTAATAGTATTAAAGAACTTATCTTTTTAAGTTTTCCAAACTGCTTTGAAGCTGAACAGACTTTCAGAATGACATATTCATTCCTTTCCTTGCTGGGGAAAGGCTGATAATTGTAGATCATTTAGATTGATTTAGCTTGTTTTAAAATATTCCACCAACCAGCTTATTAGTAGATCTCTAATGGATTCTTCAAAATAAATAGTGCCTTCTGCAAACATCTTGTTAGTGCTAAACTTTCATACTTTGTGGGAATACAGAATTGCAGAGCTACTTTGCATAGTATTTCCTTATTTCACTGCAGCTGGATGAATAAAAATACTTTTTATAGAATATCAAAAGTTGTATTATGGTACTATCTTTATAATGCCAACTAAAAAGCACAGAAAGAAGTGCCTGCTACTGGGCCAAAATAGCTATATTTTCAAATTTCAGTTTCTGTTTTCTAGATTTATGCATTCAACAACTTTCACAGGTGAAACCCATTTCTCTACCAAGTTCCCATAGGGCAGTAATTCTCAACCTGTGAGTCCACAGATGTTTTGGCCTTCAACTTCCAGAAATCCTAACAGCTGGTAAATTACCTGGGATTTCTGGGAGTTGTAGGCCAAAACACCTGGGAACCACAGGTTGAAAACCACTGCCAAGGGGGACCCTTAGAAAGAACCAAAAGGGTTTGATCTGTTTGCTTCCTCCAGTATTATGGAACTGAAATGCTGTCTTTGGGGTCCTTAGAAGCAGCCATGTCTACCTTCCTCATACATATATCTGGCATGTAGCAGCATCTCCATAGGTACGTCTCTCATGCTACCCACCACTACCTTTTAAGTGGCACGTTTCCACATCATTGGAGAACAGGAGGAGCAGTAGAGATGCCTTCACATAGTGAAAGGCATCTGTAGGGACTTCTGAGAGGTTGATAGGAGACATCCTTCCAGCACATCCAGATACAGGAGCTAATTATCCTGCTCTCCAACAACATAGAAATAGTTGTATTAGGAGACAGCGGCTATGTTGCTTAAAAGGTGGGTCTTGCATGGATTTTGGTAATTTCATGATCCACAAATCCTCCTCCAAAAGGGGTGAATTATGAAAGCGTAAAATGAAATTACACAATCATAACTCTCTAAGAATATGACCTCTTCTATTTGATAAAAACTTTCTGTTTCAATACGAGTGCTGCTTTGATAATTCAAAGCAGGATGGTGTTGTGCTGATATTAAGCCTTTCCCATCTTTGATTGTGAAAAGTCTGAAAAGTTTTAGAAAATGCAGGATTCCCATTGGCACCATGGGATTTCATTACAGAGTTCCTCTCCATTACATAGATGCCCTCTTCACTAGTTTCAGGCTTAGCATTCAGTTCACCCGTCAGTGAGGAAGCTCTTGCTTGGTAAGTAAGGCTGCATAATGCGGACCCCGTATAGAGAAGCCATGTATTTTTCAGCAACCTCCTCCTAATCACTATCATATATACAGCAGATATTCTGTATCTGGTTCTGCATGACCTAGTATACTGAGTAGAGGGATTTGAACCTGCATCTCATGTTCCATCAAAGCATGGTTCTGATCCCCATATGATCCTATTAAAACAACTCCTGGATATCTTTCCTTTTCAATCTCAAATTAAATTTCAGCTTGTTGCTACCTATTTCTCAGGTTGCAATGTATTTTATAATATATTAAGCATTCATTGTTTGTTTGTTTTTGCAGTACACTTCCCTAAAATGTATGCAATTGCCAATCAATCTTGCTTTTAGGCTGATTTAAGAGTGTTAAAGAGTAGGGGGTATATCATTTAATGCATGAGTTAATCCTTAAATGAGGATTTCTAATCCATTCTAGCGATTAGAAATACAAAACAAAGGTGGGCAAAGCCAATAAAGTGGGAGAATAAAGATTTAACAAAGAGCCCATGGTCCCAGGAGGTGTTCACATCTGCTAGGAGTTTTCTGGTTCCTTTTAATCATCCAAGGAAAGTATATAAATTATTATTTAAAGTTTCTAGGATCTGGATAAAAAGGCTTCGATTTTTCTCAACTATTACATTTTGGGAAAGAGACTTCGCAAAAGCAGTTGCAGGGCACTCTTATTCTTTTTCTTTTTTAACCCTCTCTAGGCTACAGAGGACAGAAAGGTGAAAGAGGTGAGCCTGGAATTGGCCTGCCAGGTGATCCTGGTCCACCTGGTATTTCAGGTAAAACTATACCCATTCACACTTCTCCTGAAAAGTCAACCAATGAGTTACAGGAAGGTTGGGTAGCGGGAAAGGGTTCAGGGTCAATTTTCGACCCCAGGGTATCCTTGGACATCCACATGGATTGCCAAAAATGCCTCTGGAAAATACAGTCATTTTCAGTTCCTGGATGTCAACTTCTGAGTTTTAAAAGTAGGTACTTCATATTAAATAGTGTGTTTCTGTGGCCTCGTCTCCATTGACCTTTCAATGTGGCTCCAAACTGACAAAATGTGTGTCACCGATGCATGTTGCAGTGCAGATTAAAATGTGTACAGTGCATCAATATTTATTTATTTGTATTCCACCCTATTTCCCTGGAGGGACTCAGGGCAGATTCCAAACATCAAAGGCAAACATTCAATGCCAGAAAACAACAACAATATATTGAAAGTTGCAAGAAAATCCTAGTAAAGCCTTTAATATGCTGCAGCAGATCCCAATATATCCCATATCTCAGGGTGAAATTGGTACCATAGAATGTGGAGCATATTGTAGATCCCTACCTTTGTTTTGTAGGATTTGGAATGAGAGGGCAAGATAGCTGGCGAAAAATGCCCCAAGGGGGTGGCTGGCTAATAGGGGGCTAATTGATCCCTTGGGAGGAGTAGTTGATTACCTCCACTCCTGTCACTTTTCCTCCCCCCGCCCCCATCTCCTATGCCTCTGACATTCTCTCATGGGGGGGGCACACCCATATTGTTGTTTGGTGTCGGGTTCCATGGTTAATGTAATAACCTTCCTAGACTCAAACCAGTTCTAGATCTGTCAATTTAATCAGTGAAACCAGTTCCTTCCAAATTTTGTTCCAAGCTGCATTATAATGTGAGTGGAGACATGTCCTGACTATTCTGAAATCATCAAATTCATTCTGATCTCAAATGCAGTCAGCACTCCACATTTGCTGGAGTTAGAGACATAGGATCCTATGAAAATACAAAAAAAGCAAATAATGAAATGTTTTTAGGGTTTTTTTACCTGAGAGAGCACCTCTCTATGAGTTTCAAGGTTTTTCATCATGACTGGAGGACGTTGGCCACATTGGAAGAGCTAGATATTCCTAGAGATAACATTTTAATAAAATCTGCAAAAGTCAAAATTGCAAATGCAGAGGGACAACTCAGAAGGCAGATTGCCAAGGAGTGCCAGATGCTTTGGGCTATATTCAGTGAAAGGCAATGGCCAATCACTTCTGCAGATGCCTTCCATAAGAACATCCTCGGTCGCCATCAACAGAATATTTGAATGTATATATTTTAGTAGCTATTTTGGGGGGAAGGGATGTAACATGTAGAAAAGCTTAATTGCAACTCCTAGGAGCATCTGAAAAAGTCAGTCCGTAGAGTTCTGGAGGTAGGAGGGAATCAGCTGGTGACCCCAGTTCTGTACTTCCTCTACTCCCAAGTTACAAACAATTGGGAAGAAGGAACAGTCTCCTAATAGGATTCCAGCCTCAAATGTTCTCATTTAGTACATGAATATAAAACCCTCTTTTGAGTTGGAGTAGCAAACTAGAAGTCCAGTGTTAAATTGTTGCTGCTAATTATGCATATATTTTTACTGTTATTGTTATTATTTGCTTAGTCCCTGGTATGCCAGGCCCTCCGGGACAACACGGACCGCCTGGGCCAACAGGACGGTGCAACCCAGCAGACTGCTCTTCTCCTGTCTCTCAAACACAGCCACGGACAACTGGGAAGTGAAGATATTTTGATTGCTGGCTTCCTGGGCCCTTTCCTCCTACTACTCTCTCCACCTAATAATGAATTTAAGCTTTAAAATATTTGGTGCATTTTTGTCCATATCCGTTATACTGTGCATAGACATTTTACAGATAATCTCAGTAGACTAATTCTTTTCCAGAATTAAGCCAATGCTGAGATGTTGTTTTCTTGAGTTCATTCCACATGTTTATACTTTTAGGCTACTTTTAAAAAAGACTTTGGTGTTGTTGTTTTTCTTGCATCATGATGGCCTGTTGATCGACTAATGATTTTTAATTTATTGTTTAGGAAAAGAAAATTTACTAAATGACAATTTTCTGTTTGTTTGGTTTTTTTACTCCTGCATTTTTACTAAATACCATAGTTGTGTTTGTTCCCTCTTTTTCCCATTTTCCCATTCCCTATCCCCTTTCCCATTTTTTGCCCTCCTTTGTGAAAATATTTTGAGATTTTTTAAGCTGGGTATTAGTTGATGCTTTTATTCGTGCTTAAGTAAAGTACCTGAGCCACTAAGATTTCCCATGCTCCCTTAGCCCTTGTGCAGTTTTGGCAAGAAAATTATTACAGAGAGCCACTCTGCTGAAAACATTTTTTTTTATGGGAAGCTGAAACAAAAAACAAAAAGGACCTTTTGGGCAGATCTCCCATTAAGGAGAGAATACGAACAGAATGTACTGTGCAGCCAACTCTCTTTTTTCATACTATTTAGATGAGCTAAACTGGATCTGTTGAATCAGAGAAACTTGCTTAATCAACACTTATATATGCTTTACTAAGCTTGCTATAGTTGAAAATTAAAACTTGAATTTAGCTTAATGTTTTATACTTAGAGGAGTAATAAGTATACATTAATCCAACCTCATCCAGTTGGGATTTCCTCCAGATGCATTGACTGCACATTCACATAATCCACAGCAGTCGTGCCAACAATTGCTGGAGAGGTAGAGTTATCATTTATGACCTCATCAGACAGGCTGATTTGCCCATTGTACACTGCTTCACCTCCCTTTATGGCTCTGAGCCCTTCATACAACTTAAAGGGACTTCCCACCGGGCTCTGTGCAGAAAATAGAGGTGAAGCAGTGCATGCCACTGCTGTAGCAACACAGGAGTCTTCCTGTGTTGCCTCCCCTAAAATAGCAAGAAGCCGGGTGGCAACGCTTCCCCCATGGGATGAGGGGGAAGGTAAGGCAGGCAATGTGAGGTGTGGAGCGGTGGCGTATGATAAGGTCCCTAGTACATCTGGAGGATGGCAGATTGAGGAAACCTAAACTAATCCAGTAAAAACCTAAGAGTTTATATCTTATTGCAACATGTGAAGGTAAAATTCTTGAAATGCTATATTGAGTAGCTGTACAGGTCATTTCTGATTGAAGGAAAGTGCCTACTTTGGTGTGCATTTCATCAGAAATACTTTTTTGTTCCCCTCCTTGGTTAAAATCAGAAGTTGAAGTTCAAACTCTAATAATGGCCAGGCTTGAACATATTGACTAGAGTTAAGTTTCAAAGCCCAAGCGCATTCACACAATCCGGCCTGGCAGACTGGACACACAATCTTTCTGTTTGAAAAATTCAGTGGCTGGGGCACTTTGACATTTCACTTCCCTTGGGTATAAAATGATCATACACAGTAAAGAGAAAGAGAAGTGTTGAGCAGAGATATTGCATTTGTAAAAGGTAAATTGTGCCAGCTAGGACTAACCGAGAAAAAAGATTGATTAAAATAGAAATCACTGCAGGAAATCATCTTGCTGTCCTCCACTGTCCCTGGGATGAATGTAGCTGTCAAAACTGCTTTGAAATTATATGGACCCTTATGCTTTTGGATTAAAAAAGAAACATCTCATCTTTGCACTGGAAATTTTGCTTCCTCCTCCTTGACCCTCCTCTCCCCACTTTCTTCTTCCTTTTTGTTCATATTCTGCCATTTCTCTCCAGGCCAGGACTGAATGCAGTTTACAAAATAAAAGAAATATAGATAAAACTTTTTAAAAATCATATAAAAGGATAGCATTGAAATGTAAACTGCCAAAATATAAAGACAACTTAAAACTTACCATTAAAATAACTTTAAAAGTTAGAATTGAAAGCAATTTTCTTAGAACTTCACTGCTGATTCAAAATCACTGGAATCAAGTGTTTTCAACTTAAACTGATAATTTGTTTTGATATTATTTAATTTAGAATTCAGAATTTGTTGTAGACATTGTTATAAGACAATGATTTATTTTAGCTAGGATCTATATAAATGTTCTAGTTTGGAAAAGTATACGTAAAAAAGGAGATCTTTTGGTGCTGTGTGTATATTTTGGGTTTTAGTCCATTGAACTTAAAGCTTTGGTGAGGTGCCTGACATTATTATGTACAGGTTATTTTCTTTGAATTATTCAAAAAATACATTTTTATATTTTGGGTGAAAATAATTTTTATTTACATCAATTTTTTTAATTTGTGTGTAAGTACGCACGTTTTATGAGGAAAAATATTTTCAATGCATTGGAAAAATTTAACTGATATAGGGGCTGTTTTGAAATGTTCCCCCTTCAGATGTGATCCAAAGAAATGTTTGCAGAAGACATTGTGCATCCTTGTACAACAGTGCAGGCATGAGAACGGCTCTCATTTTAAGATGCTGTGCCACAATTTGCACAAAAATTGTGCCATGGCTTGTACTGATGCATATCTTATAACTTTGGGAAAGAGCTCGTACAAGAGCAGAGTACAATGTCCTGCAAAAGTAGAATCACATCCTTTCTTTTTTATTGCTTTTAAAACCGTGTATTTTCTTATTTTATTGTTGCTACACAATCTATTTTCTTATTATATCTGAATACAATAAATCAGGGAAAACTGTATATTCTTTTAACTGAGGCCACATGACGACTTGAAACATGCTCTCTTTTTCCCCCGTTTTATTTAATGTGTGCTGAAGAGTACCAGGTTGCAACTTCAGTTTATTTAAATTCTTTTAGTCAAGAATTGAAAAGTTTGTGTCTTTATTTACTTCTTGTTATTGCTTTGGTCACCAGTTCTATGCACAAAAGCACAGAACGTATTCACTTACTGTAAATACTGCACACGCAAAAAGCCTATCTTCTGAAACAATTTAACTAGAATGAAAGGTACAATCAGTAACCAAAACAGAATGAAACACAGGCTGACTGATCCCTGTGGTATCTGTGGAGATCATTTTATTCATTTCAATCTACATGATTGGAAGTGAAAACAGTTCTTGCATTCGGGAGATAACTGACAAAGGACTCATGTGTGTGCAAACGTGGTCAAATTGTTGTTCACTATGAACCTGAGATCTCTCAGTGATGATAGCTTTTTCCTCTCCCTCTTCAGCTACTGATCATCTGTTTTTAAGAGAGGAGATGCTACTATTTCCTAATAAGATCAGGATTAATTAGTGCAGTCTTGAAGGCCTTGCCCTTGTGGCTACCTTGTACATTAAGGCTGGAATATCAGGAGGAATCCTGTTGGTGACATACACTAGTGTTACACCAATGTAGGGAATGTTAGGGGCATTGTGAAAGGAGGTATGCGCACCTCTTGTTCAATATCATATCCCTCAAAAGGGAGCTTCCTGGCACTCCACTATAGTTATTTAGTTGCCATGAAAGGGCAGAGTGTGACCAGACAGCACCTAGTAGCAAATTCACAGCTATGAGTAGGGAGGAGATGTTGAGTGTTCATAAAGCCTATTTGCCTGGGATCCAAGAAAGTGATATCTGTTTTCTTCTCATGGCTGCCTGATCACAATGGGACATTATCCAGAAACCTCCCAACCTCCTTCATGGAGTCATTCTCTAATAATAGAGAGACAGAAGGGAGAGCCCCACAGTACTGTGCAAACAGACCACTTTGTTCTGCCAATGTGGTGTGGGATTTTGTCCTATTTGTCATGTTATGTGGAGGCCCATAGGCTTGGGAACAATGTTTTGTGTCGGTAGCAACTATCTAATGGTATAATTCTGTCCCTCTTAGACACACTGCTAGATAATAAAAAAAGAGGAACAAGGCTCAAGATTCAACCTAGTCCTGATCCCTTGGATTAGATATATCACTAAATTTCAGAAAGATATCAGGCTAATGAGAAACAGCTGTTGGTAATGAATTGCATGAAGGACATTGGTTCTTGAAGTCCCACATTTTTAAAAAATTGTGTTTCAAATGTATTTGCTCCAAACTTCATATAGTTTTCTTATCTATATGTCTTTATGCTTGCTCATTTTGGCTGTTGGCCATTACTCAAGTTTGAAAGTTACAGGTTAGTGTAAGGCCTTTCATAACTTTTGGTTCACGTTTACACTATTTTATCTTTTTGTGTTTTTTACAATAATATTGTTTAGAAAAGCAACTTCCAGGCATTTTGTTCTACTAGTATCATAGTTCATAAAATACAATGTGATATCATCCATATATTCCTTCAAATCATAGTTAAGAGTGGAAGCCTATTGAAATGAATGTGACTTGCTAATCACAGCTAACTAAAATTTATTTAAATCGGGCTTTTCTAGGTACAACTACTGTTAGATTTCTCCCAGACTGTTTAAGATTAACTCAATATTTTCTTTAATGAACACAGCGTATACAGATTTTCTTTTTGGTTTGCCGACAAAAACAATTTACCTACTGTAGTTTAGTAAGTGTCATAATCTTGCAAAGCTCTCTGAGCTTTGTGCTATACCTTCTTTAGTCCACCTGGTGGCATGAAGCACACTTTTGTTTGTGCGCATGGTTTAATAGTGGTTGAATTCCATAAATGTATATAAGGCAGGAAACAGTGCACTATATAAAAATTAACCTTGTACCAAGTTTCCGGTTTTGTCCTTAGATTTAATATATTTTTCTTTCCTTTTTTCTTGTCTTAAATTTTACAATATATTTTGTAATAACTTAGGGAACAATTGAGGCAAGGCGTGTTAAGCCCCATTGTTTCCAGCTGGAGAATGTTTGAGCACATACTTATGTCTCCTATTGGAATCTATGGGACCTGACAGTATTGGACTTTGGTTGGATCATTCTCGTTGTGTTGCTCTATCTTCCAGGATAAATGTGACCCAGTCACAAGTTATATAATGTAGCTTGTATATAATGTAGCGTATAGGTGAAGTAATAAAGTCATGGGCCTGATCTAACCCTCCCTGTGCACATGACTTTGTGCAAACAGGAGGGAAACTTCATAGAGAATCTACTGAGCCTTTTTCCTTCCAACCCTGTACCCCATTTCTTTATGGTTGCAGTCAGTCTATTGCATTCTGACATTAATAAAAATGTTTGTAAATGATGTGAAAGTTGTATCCTATATATCTTTGATATTAACATTCAAATATCAATATTTTTGTATAAAAATTACTTGCTTTTAGGGTTATTATGAGCCTGCGTGTAAGCAAATTTTATTTTCCCCCTTTGTCTTAAGTCTTTTGTTTCCGTTTTACTGTTGTATGTAATTGTTTTTTTTTAATATAAATCTTTTCTGGATAGGCAACACTACTTTTTACATCAACTAACTATTAACAGAACTTCTGGCTTTCCAAATTAGTTGGAAAACAGTTAAATAAAATCTAAGTTGCAAGGAAAGATGCTATATTTAAAAAGACCAAATAAGTGTAGCGAATTTACAAGAAAAATTACTATGAAGCCTATAGTCTAACAGAGTTAAGTGTAGTTCATTTATCTGAATGGACTTAGCCACAATTTATCTCTGTGCTGGTTTGTTATTGGGTTCACTTTTGTTTGATCAAAAGTGTTTGCTGATTTTTTTCTTTGTAAATAGTTTGCAAAAAGTTAATGACCTCTTATTTTATTGTGAAATTTCATTTCTGGATAACTACTCAACCCAAATCTGTCCATCAGTTTCTGCTTTCTTCTTACCCACAAATGCCAAATTCAGTGGTTTGCACAAACTGAGCAGATTTTTATCTACTTGGTTCCTTTGGTCTTTTGAATTTAATTGAATTTATTCTGATAATATCAGGTCTGTTTTCTGAACATTCATAACTATGCATTTTGTTATATTTTACAACAATAGATTGGTGGATTTTCCAGGATTTTAACAAATTCTGATGGAATTTAATGAGTTTTGATGGAATTAGAAATTCATGTGTTAAGATTTGGCAAAGCAATTTTCATTCTCTTGTCAAATTATTTTATTATTTATATGCTATTGCTATGGTTACAATAAAAGTAAAGTGATGGAAGCATGATTTTAATGTTGCTTATCTTGACTATTAATATGACATCCTGTTCATGAACTACAGTGGGTATATCTGATTCATGCCATTGCAATACACTTTCAGGGTTCTTGTATAGGTTGCCAAGATCCCTCCAAACATGTAATGACCCCAAAATGAAGTCAAATATTTGTTTGCCTCTAATGCAAAGGAGGGGGGAGCACAGGCTATCTCCAAATATACTCACCAACAGAAGTTGTTTTATCATAGTCCAACATCCCAAACCAATGTTACCTCTCAAATGAAAGTGCATGGATGTTCCAAGAAAGTTCCTCATGTACACATGCTACAGCACTCTTGGCTTTTCTATCAATATCCAGAAGATTCTTAGTCTTATAAATACGAGTGTGCCACTACTCCATTCATTCATTCATTCATTCATTCAGGAAAGGAGATTCCACCTGAACATTAGGAAGAACTTCCAAACTGTGAGAGTTGCTCAGCAGTGGAACTCTCTACCCCGAAATGTGATGGAGGCTCCTTCTATGGAGGCTTTTAAACAGAGGCTGGATGGCCATCTGTTAGGGGGTGATTTGAACACAATTGTCCTGCTTCTTGGCAAGGGGCCGAATTGGATGGCCCACGAGGTCTCTTCCAACTCTATGATTCTGTGATTCTATTATTTCAATGTAGGCAAAATCATTGTTTGTGGTTATTAGAGTTGAATGTGGAACCGTTTTCCTTCATTTCATCCATACTTTCGTTACTTTCATTACCTTTGGGAGCATGTAATGGTAAGCACCATCCCAGTACGAAAATCAGCTCGACACAAAAGCAAGCAGGAGCTGATCCTGGCTTCTCACCTGCTTTTCATGAGCATGTGGCACTCCATGCCTCCTTGCCTTGGAAAGAGTGTGTCTGTATGTGGTGTGCAGGCCCAGAAAACGCACACGCCTGCCTGCAAACGAGCACCTCCTCTAGAGTAAGAATGAGAACTTGCCTGTTGCTTCCTTGCCTTGGAAAGAGAGTGCTTATGTTGCATGCAGGCCCAGAAAGCGTGTGTGCCTGCCTGAAGCCGAATGCCTGATCTAGAGTAAGAATGAGAACTTGCCTCCATGCCTTGGAAAGAGAGTGTGTGCATGTGTGGTGTACAGGTCCAAAAAGCACACACTGCAGCGGAGTGCCTCCTCTAGAGTAAGAATGAGAACTTGCCTCCTTGCCTTGGAGCATGCATGCATGTGTGGCGTACAAGCCCAGAACACACCCATGCTTTCCTGTAGTCGAGCTCCTCTCCTCTGGAGTAGAAACAAGTAAGTCTCCTTAAAGCGTGTGCTTGCCTGCAGCTGAGCGCCTCTTCTCTAGAGTAAAACAGCTTCAATGCCTAAAATGATGCGAAGGGGAGCCTGGGGAGCCCCTGCCCCCCATAATGGGTCAATAGAAAATGGATTTTTCAGCACCACAGAGTGAAAACAGATATCTACCCTCCCAATTTTGGGAGGCTCCCAGAATATGGATTGGGGCCCCCACCGAAAGCTGGGAATGAAACACGTCGAGGTTTACACTGAAAGCAAAACCCTAGTGGTTATATTTAAAATATGTTATCTTTATTTCCAAACCGACTATGGTATACAAGCATTCTGGCAATAAGGAAGAACTTTGTGGGTTTGCAATGCTTGCTAAAAACCAGGGATAGAGTTGGGGTTCTGCAGGAAAAAAATGTTTTCTGAAGGGTTCAATGACCAAAAAAGAATCCAAGGAATCCAATGAATAGGAATTGGATTGTGAGGAATTTCGCATCCCAGATGATCTCCTCCCTGAAACGGGTGACAGAAGCAACTGCTGGAGGTTGTATAGGCAACTGCCTCTAGATGCCAGGTGGTTGATTAATACTCTAGCCAGTGGTTCCTATGCCATTATTTCCTGTTTTCTTCACCAGACGTCAAAGCAGGGGTGTCTGCCACTTCTTGTTGAATTTGGTAGCTCTTTGTGGGGGCAAAGATATCTAGTAGAACCTTCAATGATGGCAAGAGAACTAGCTTGCATGTCTCATATAATCAAATCTTGATTTTTCAAAAAGGCTCACAATTTCCCAAGATGGGTTTTCTAGGACAGTTGGAAATAGTAGGAAGTATTATTCTATCACCAGTAGTAATTACTTTAAAACTGCTCTTCTCAAGTATTCCTCATTTTACTAAAATGAAGAATACTAAGAACCCCCATGTGAGCAGAGTACACTGTGTATTTAACACAATTTTGTTCCTGGTTATAAATGTACGGTAATTTCCTAATTGCTTCTATCATAAAAACATGGGGAAAGTTTATTAAACTTTGTTTTTGCGGGACATCCTGCAGCATATTTTGCTATAGTTTTTCAATTGATATATCACAGTCCCTCAACTAATTCAGCATAGATTGTGGCAGCCACAAAAAAGGAAGTTTCTGGAGTATAACAATTACTTTCAAAGTATGTACTATTAAACAGGAAACACTTTCAAACCAGGATCAGATTTTTTTCTTTCAAATTTTGTTACATAGTGTTATATATTGATTTCAGGGTAGAACTCCTGAAGCTAACACATTAAACAGAATTCACTACATGAATCAGAAGCCCTCGTGTATAAAATTTATTTTACACTAAGTAAATGGCTGTTGCATTCAGCTAACAGCCTTTGTAGCTTTGCAGAGAACAAAGAAAAATCAGTGGTATAACTCCCGTAGATTCAGTTCCAAGATGAAAACTTAGAATTTAAATTTGAAAGCCATCAATAGTTTATTGACCAGATACACCAATCATTCTGTGAGATTGAAACACCACCAAGGAAATTGACTGCTGGGTCTGAAATAACTTTCTCATTAATTTTTGAGGTTATCACAGTATGAAAAGAGACCCTATGGGATTGTACAATAAGCATCAGTATTGGACATTAAACAAGAGGACATTTCTGGAACAGAACTTGCTTGTCAACAAGCTAAAATGACATCAAGACATCCAGAGTGAGACTAAAAATACAAAAAAGGTAGAATAACGTATAATGCAGAATCCATCTTTAGGCCCATATATCTAGGCCGAATGCTACACAGAGATCTAGGTACACTGCTTCATGGGGCAGGAGAAGGGGCATAGTGACTTCTATAAGAGTGAAACCCTGCAAAGCATCCCTCTTCCAAATTGACTGTAGCTGCCATCAATCTATTATATCTGCTCTGCTATTATCTGCCATTTGTCATGGAAAGTAATTGGTCTGAATGTGAACAGCTATACAGACTTCTCAACATTTGTATAATGTGTACAGTATAATCCCAACCCCTATAGTAGTTTTCATGTATCCATGCAAAATCTGAAGTAGTGGTCTGGGTGTTGGACTACAACTCCGGAAACCAGGTTCAATTCTCTGATCACTTATGGAAACCCAGTGAGTGACCTTGGGCACATCACTCTATCAGCCTCAGAGGAAAACAAAGGCAAAACCCTCTTGGAACAAATCTTGCTAAGGACCCGTATACAAGTTCACCATAAGGGTGCCATAAATTGGAAGTGATTTGAAGGCACATCACCACCACCACCACCACCATCACCACAACATAAAATAGTCATTGTTTTGGTCTTTCCTATAATGCCTCTAATTAAAAAAAGAACCCGAGTTTGAGGAAGGGTTAGAGATTTGCTAGAAGGAGTAAAGCAAGTTACTCCAAAAGCTACATTTTCCAAAACTACAGGCCCTAGACTAAGAGGAAAATAGAGCAGGGAAAGAGGTAATGTTGAAGATAAGGGCACTTTTATTTTTACCTTGCCAGGATGACAAATCAAAGCATATATATTTATATATGTAAAGTAAATTTACAGACCAATTTATGCAATGCACTTCATTAAGATCTGGAACTCTAACCAAAAATGAAGTTGGATCTTTCAAGAAAGGAGGTCTAGTATACTCCTTGCTTTGTTTTTATTTACCAACAGACCAAAAAAAGCAAAGGGTTAAAAAATGTTATTTATTTCAATTTTTATACAACCAGAAACATGATGCAAGATCTTTAAAAATAAATAAACTCATCTATAAATCTTAGATGTTTCCAAAGATTGCAATTCCCTTACCAGTGGCTATTTGACTTC
The DNA here is from genome assembly GCA_030556195.1 of Anolis apletophallus. Classification (NCBI taxonomy): domain Eukaryota; kingdom Metazoa; phylum Chordata; class Lepidosauria; order Squamata; family Anolidae; genus Anolis; species Anolis apletophallus. The sequence continues at coordinate 100,655,359 of JARBWK010000003.1, forward strand.
TTTGTCTGTTTTTAGGCAGATGGACACAAGGTAGAGCTGATGAAGCTAACACATTAAACAGAATTCACTTCATGGTGGAGCAGAAACACACCCAGGTATAAAGTTTATTTTACATGTTATATGATCAGGTGTTCCAGCGTTCACTTAGCTTCTCACCCTGTTTTTATGTAACAGCTGTTTCAATATGTTTGGAATCACACTGACGGGAGAGTATAGCTAATTTTTAGCATCTATGTTGAAAAAAGACAAATACAATTTATTTTTCAAATGATGTTAAACAACACAACTGAATGATGTAATTCTCATGGAGGTTGTGTTGCATTATAATATGAAGAGGGGAAAGTTTAAGGTTAGTATTTTTGGAATAAGACTTAAAAAAATAGACAGCTGCCTTTCACCACAATAAGAAAAAAGCCATCTGGTATTATTTTATAAGCACCATTAAAGAAGATAAATCTGATTGTCACGTCTTGTTTGTTCAAACTGGAGAAGGCGACAACCAGTGTTTTTTAAGTCTGTCAAGTCTTTGATAGGATTCTCTGTGTTGTTGCTGAAGGCATCTCCTCATTTTTCTCTGTTGCCAGATGTGTGTGCAGACAATAGGTTGTTTCCAGTAACTTCCTAAGGACATCTCATGGGCCTTTCACGTTCTTGCCCTCTCTCAGTCCGGCTTGCATGGTGCAGGCTGCTGGCTCACAATAACCGGCGGGACCTGCGGGGCCAGGGGGACCTGGAACACCAGGTAGCCCAGCTGTCCCAGGGGGGCCCCGGTCGCCATCCCGTCCATCCGTGCCGTAACTGGGCTTCCCTGGTTCTCCTGCAGAAACAGAACACAGAGCTCATAAGAGTTCAGTGCAGGCATCTACTATATATACTAATTTTTCAGTCAAAGGCAGATTTTGGAACCAAACTTATGGATTTTGATAGGTCGAAGGTCATTCCACAATGAACAATCTGGTTACCAGTATTTAAAAAACACGAGAATCAAGACAGTAAATAATAAGTACCACTCAGAAACAGGAAGGCTCCAGACAGCAAGCAATCAAGGGCCAATTAACACCTCTCAAACAGAAGATGCCTCCAGGCAACAAAAGCCAGGCTACCTCTATTCAGATACCCTCACTGATTGACTTTGCAAACTTCATGGCTATTCAAATGCTAATTCAAGCTTGCTAATTGCAACATTCACATAAACACAAAGGGGTTCTTTCTTCCACTCTAAGCATTCCACAGGTATATATACACTCCACTTGCCTCACTGCCAACAGAACCTCTGAGGATACTTGCCACAGGTGCAGGCAAAAAGTTAGGAGAGAATGCTGCTGGAACATGGCCATATAGCCCCAAAAACTCACAACAGCCCAGTGATTGATTCTGAAAGCCTTTGAGAATAAATGAAGATAGTTGACATGAACATAGGAAGCTACCTCATTCTAGGTCAAACCATCGGTCCACTGCATTCAGAACTGAACTAGTGCAAAATAGTGCAAAAACCATTCACTTCCATAGTTGAGGTAGATATAAGAGATATATAAGTAGAAGAACAGGAGAGGAAGCTCCAATGCTCTCTCTTGCATAATTGTTTTAAGTTAACAAACAATTAGGACTGGAGTCTGCCTAGTTGTTTATGCTTTGAATGATGCAAATCTACTAGAGTTGTGTGCAGAATATGTTTCTCCCGTTTCCTTCACTTGTTTTGTGTCATTTCTTCAGGGAGTAAGAAGCACTTGGATGCAGGCACTGGCAGGCACGCACACTTTCTGGACCTGCACACCACACACACTCTCTTTCCAAGTAGACTGCATGTGTGGCATGCAGGAGCGCCCACGCCTGCCAATGCCTGCAGCTGAGTGCCTCTTACTCTAGAGTAAGAGGTGCTCAGCTGCAGGCACTGGCAGCACAAGCACTCAGGGCCTGTATGCCACACATACATTCTCTTTCCAAGGACAGTGTGTGTGTGGGGGGGGGGGGTGTAGAGTAAGAGGTGCCTGAAGGCACTGGCTGTGCAGGTGCTCAAGACCTGTACGTCACACATGCACTCTCTTTCCAAGAAGAGTACATGTGTGGCATGCAGGAACACCCGTGCCTGGCAATGCCTACAGCCGAGTGCCACTTACTCTAGAGGTACTGGCAGGTGGGTGCATGTATTCCTACATGCAACACACACACATTTTCTCCTTGGAAAGAGAGCGTATGTGTGGTGTGCAGGCCTAAAAAGCACCCACGCGTGCCAGTGCCTGTGGCTAAGTGCCTCCTCTAGAATTGAAACAGCAGGTAAGAAGCCTCCTTAAAGTGCACGCCAGGAAGGGGAGCCTGGATTGAAACACCCCCACCCCCAATGGGCCAATAGAAAACTGATCTTTTGGCACTGAAGAGCAAAAACAGATATCTGCCCCCCTAATTTCAGGAGGCTCCCAAAAATGGATCTGGGCTCCCACCAAAAACTGGGAAATGCTGCAGACTGAATTAGAAACTGATGCAAGACATGTGCTGTGCTATAAATGTATGGGCCTTTCCTGAATAAAGGTGTTTTTATTAAGATAGGGAACCGGTTCAGCACTGTCTATTCTGAAGTATATAAAACTGAAGAAAGGATGACAGATTGAAAATGAACCCACAATTTTGGACAATAAAGTTAACATTTAAAACAGATGAGTAACAGCCAGGGTGTGGAGAACGACAATGGTTCCCCAGTGGGATCTTGTAGGGAAGACAACAGTCCCCACTCTCTTATTTATTTATTTATTTATTTATTTATTTATTTACGGCATTTCTACCCGGCCTTTCTCTATCCCGGAGGGGACTCAAGGTAGCTTACAAGTAGGCCCATATGTGCCCATGATATCAACTGTCTATGCTCTATCATCCACCCATCCACAAACAGTTTTTGAAGGGAAGAAGAGAACACAATTGTCCTGTGAAAGGTCCATTTTTAAATGAACTATAACGACTATACATATTGTGAAACTGCCTTCTCTTCCGTCAACCACAAGGTAAACACAGTCTGGGGTTACAGAGACTGGTCTTCAAAATATCTGGGCTTGGGCAAGGTCGCTTTAAAGAAATACTGTAGACACCCGTGCTTCATAATGTGAGTTGAGAAGGGATTATACAATACTGTGTCTTGCCTGCTATCCACAAGACACAAAATATTTTGAATCATCTTTTAAGATTTTCTTCTCCTGATTTTTATTTATTTATTTTAAAAACTGGAAATATTTGTAAATGATGTCCAGAATCTCACCTGGCAGTTTCATGCATAACCTAGTGTTAAGCAGTCATGAATATTCTGTGTTCAGGATTCCTATGTACAATCTATTTAGGGTTATGTCGGTACTATGAAATTCCTCCAGGCCCGTTACTGGGCAGCAGCCCCTCCAAGCGACTGGGATCTCTTCTCCTTTTGACTGAGAATCAGTCACCTGAAGGACTCATCCATCCCCTTGCACAACTCTTCTCTAGCATGAGGGAAAATTGCAACAGGATCCTTGCTTCTGCCTGTCACACTGGAGTTCAGTCATAGCAGGCCCTCCCCCAGTAAATATGGATTGGGATAGATTTGGTCAAGATTTAATACATAATATCATCACTATTGCACTTACACATACACACACAAACCCCATGCAGGATTCCAGCCATCAACTCCCAGTTTACTGTCTGGATTGAAACTTCCATATAATGCCGTTTCATAATTATGCAGTTTCAGTAACTGCATAATATGGCAGTGTAAATGGAGCCTTCAACGAATAAAAATGGTGAAATTTCCCATCTTTCCACATACACTGTCTAGGGATTGGTAGTGTATTTTTGTGAAGAAAAAATAAATTTGTGGAAAGAGCACTTAGGACCTCAAGACCAGCATGTGACCCATGGGCCAAACTCTGTATCACAACTGTGAAAGTTTTAGACCAACTTTAAATATGGCAAAATATTTGTATCACATGCAACCACTAGAGGGCACTCATGCTGCATTTATTAGACAAGACTGCAGTATCTCATAAAGATTTAGCAATAAATATCTATGCTATTCTGTTTTGTATTTCCGTCTTTGTTGTTGATTGATTTTGTATTGTATTTTATTGTATTTTAACATGTTGGAGGCCACTTTGGGTCCCTTCATGGGAGAAAAGTGGGATATAAATTATTATTATTACTATTATTATTATTTTACTGACACAAACACAGTATGACACAGCAAACAAGATATATATGTTGGATTTCGTATCACAAAATCACAAATCAAACACTTCCCAAGCATTTAGGACTGTGTGATATTATTATTATTATTATTATATTATTATACCCAAAAGCTTTAACCAATTGCAAACCTTATCTCGTGTCATGTATGCAAGCATAAAGGGAAGGAAACCACATGCTTTTCTTAAATTTAATCATTATATGATTGACTCTAGGCACCAAATTGCCTCTCATTTTAGAAGCTAAGCAGAGACAACCCTAGTTAGTATTTGGATGGGAGTCAAGCAACAAATACCAGATGCTGTAGGCTACGCTCCATAAGAAATCACTGGCAAAACCATCTCCAAATTGATTTGACTAAGAAATCCCCATGAAATTCAAGGGATCACCATAAGTCACCAGGTCACTTGAAGGCACATATACACACAGACACATGTTGACTGTTCCCATTCTATTTCCCATGCCATAGAAATGATAGCAGTGCAGGGACTCCTGAATACGATTCTCAAGGCTGGATTATAAGTGCAGCTGGAACAAATGCTCCGGGGCCCTCAATGACTTGGAGATTCATGTTGCTGCTGCCCTCAGGAATATGTGCATGTCCACACACACTTTTGTACTTGGATCCTGTCAAAATATCCTGGGTTGGTAGCATTTTACTCTTGGCTGTATTCATAATATGCAGTGAGTCGCCATTACTGTCTCAGATCCCTCTATCTCTGCATGCCAGCTGGAACACAGATAACGAGGACTCTCAGAGACACATTCTCCCTCCAGCATGGAAGGGATTGGTTATGCCCTGCAGGGAGCTTCTCAGCCTCAATGTGTGGAAAGGAGACCCTATTTGGGTCTTGACAATTCTTACGCATTTTCTTGCATGGATTCTGGACTCACAAGTTGACTTCTTATTAATAAGCAAATCTTCCCTGCCCTTATAGTTTTGAAGATACAGAGGGAGAGTCAAGAAAAATATGGATAAACTCATGGAGTCTCTAGTCATATCTGCAAACACAGCAAAAAGGCTTAAAATGAAGGCACCACTTCACAGGCTCACAGACTGAAGCTTTGCAAAAGGACTGTAAATGACTTTGTTAGAGACACTATTATGTCTACAGCCTTTACCCGGGAGTCCTGTTGTTCCCGGCAAGCCCTTGGGTCCTCGGCCTGGGAGTCCTCTCTCCCCCTTTTCACCTGTATCACCTGAAACAGATCAAGAGAACATTATTTTATTACTTATAATACACACACTGCCTTTCATTCAACCTAGGATTTGGGGCTGAGTACAACCAACTGCTTCACATAATAAATACATTAACAGAGGAGCACCTACCTTTGCAAGACGTTAAAATGCCTGCGTAGATAATGGCATTGAAGTATTTTCATAGACAGGTAGAAATGCCCTTATTTACACAGGCATTTAACCTTTTGTAAAGTGTAGGTACCAGAAGGAGAACCGTGTTAGGGAAGCCATTTGCTAAGGCAAAAGTAGAGACCTGCTGGAAAATTACAAAACCTCATACATTTTACATTATGTAAAAAGCACACACTTGTGGGGCCAGCTGTAGTTACCCAATGTTGTCCTGGCTAGAGCATCATTATTGAGAAATCCCTTTCCTGGGTTATTAAACAGTCAGCATGCATTTAACCAGATGAATGGTCTCATCATAAGGGCTGAAAGCATGATTAAAATGAATAGGAAGAGACCGCATCATCATCACTATCAGCATCACCATTATCCTCATTATCTCAATGTACCACTATTCATGGTGCTTTACATCCCAGTACATAGGAGCCCCTGGTGGCATAGTGGGTTAAACCTTTGTGCTGGCAGGACTGAAGACCAACAGGTCACAGGTTTGAATCCAGGAAGAGCATTGATGAGCTCCCTCTGTCAGCTCCAGCTGGCATGAGAGAAGTCACATATAAGGGTGGTAAAACATCAAAACATTCAGATGTCCCTGGGCAATATCGTTAGAGATGGCCAATTCTCTCATGCCAGAAGTGACTTGCAGTTTCTCAAGTCACTCCTGACATGAAAAAAAAATCCAAGTCCATTTAATGTTTTAACAGGTGAGTACCAGCACCTTAAAGTGAGTTTTTAAAAACCTGACAGGAAATGAGTAGATTTTCCCTAATATTGATATAATAGGCAGAAATGAGATAGACATCTGTCAAAATTCTTCCAGTTGCTTTTTGAACCAATTGAAGCTTCCAAATAATCTTCAAGAGCATGTGTGACATGAAACAGCAATCCAGTGAGGAGGCTACCAGAGCATAGACTAACATGACCAGACCATTCCTTTGCTGACAGAGCGACAGAGTGCCAGCTAACCAATGAAAGCTGGTGGAGGACAATGAACTTACTTGCATGACAAGGCTGGGTATAAAAGTATCACTGCAAGAAAGTGTCCCCCTCTTTCAAGGGAAGAGTGGGGCTACCCTTGGAAAATGATCTGAAGCTTCAGCCAGTCTAATTTGCGCCAACCAGATGGTGTCAGATTTGTATTTTAGAGATCATTCAAGCACCAGTCCTGAAAGAACTGTACTGGCTTCCAGTTTTCGTCTGAGCTCAACCCAAGGCACTGGTGTTGACTTACAATGCCCTAAATAACTTGGGACCAAGATATCTGAATGATCACCTCCTTCCATATGAGCCTGCAAGAAATTTGAGTTCTTCAGAGGAGACCCTGTTGTGTATCCCAACACCTTGTGAAGTTAAGTTGGTGAGTACATGTAACAAAGCTTTTATGGTGGATTGCCCAACTCAAGAAAGTTGAACTGGCCTTATCTCTTCTTTTAGCAGGCAGTCAAAACAATGCTGCTCTATATGGTAATCAATGTTTAAAAGTGCTGTTCTAACTCTTTTCAAAACTGGAATACTGTTTTAGGAGTTTTTAAAGACTATTGTAATGTATTTAAGAAGTTTTTATTTCTGCATTGTTCCAAATGTTTAACATATCACCTTAGGAGACCTTGTAAGTTGGGAGGTGACACAGGAATACAACAGATAGACCAGTGGTTCCCAACCTGCGCTCCATGGACCTCCAGTGGTCCACAAGAACAAAAATATGGTTCACAGTCTTACCATTACTATACCGTTGTCTCGAAACCACGTGGCAATGAGAGAGACTGGTCTCGTGAAAACCTCTTATAGTGCCGAGGGAACGGGGATGTCGGGAGGAAGAGACTAACTACCCACGAAAGATTATTACTACCACATCAGCTCTAGATTATTAAATATGGTTTTATGTGGGTGAGCAGATGACGACTACCGGATGGCATATGTTCTGTATCAGAAACTAGAGCTGATGTGGTCTATCCAATGCAAGGTTTTGAATCAGCAACCCCAAATAACCAAGCCAAATCTAAAGTTGACCAAAAACTGATTCATAACCCTTTTGGTACTAATGTTGGAGAGTGGCCCCAGCTCAAAGTGGTCCCTGGTCACTGGTCCCTATTCAAGAAATGTTGGGGACCACTGAGATAGACAGAGAATTCAAACAAATAGATGCATATCCAGGCCCCCAGGTCCCAAAACCATCTATCTGCAGTGCTTCCATCTTCCTTGTGTTCAGATTTTACTTACTGGCTCTCATCCAACCCATTTCCACATCCAGGCACCAGTTCAGCAGTATGCATAAAAGAACCATTCTGTACTGAGTTATACAAAATCTCGGTTGGCACAATGAATGATCCATAACCCAGGTAATAGACAGTAATTCAAATCAGTGTATATCTCCTTTAAGGGCAATTCCGTCAGCTGGCAGTTACATCAATGGTCGTATCTGTATACTTTCCCCCGCTGACCATAATTATAGACAAATACATTTCCATTTATAATAACTGCTTCTCTATAGTTGGTTATCCAAATGTGGAGGCATGTGACCATGCAAATTATCCAGAGATGAAAGAAAAATGTCAACAGATGGAGACCTATCTTCCAGGAACAGCCTTTCTATAGCTAGCTTTCAATATACCATTGATCTTTCTGCCTCCATATTTGCTTTCTCCGTCACATCACTGTACAGAGTAAATAATTTATTTTCTACCATCTTGGTAGAAAGCAAATCTGACTACTGCTCTCTGTCTGTTAAGCATGATATATAGCTTTTTGACAGCAACAGAAATAGCTAAGTAGTAATACATGAGTCATACTTGTTCTGAAACAGTGACTTGACAGACCACCAACATTGCAGTGACCTGATATAGAGAAAACATGTTCAGCTAGCCCAAACAAGAGTATTTTTTGTCTAAATTTTAGAAATACTCGCCTAAATTTATAGCTACAGTATATAATACATGGGATTTACTTATGTGTTGACTCTCTAGTCAATGATTGATTCAATGGGTTTCAGGCCACTGTTGTCTTTGTGGAAAATAAAGCCAAGGCTTCTATGCTATTCCTGGTGCCTCCTCCTTCCTTATTTCCTAGTGTGTCATGGAAGATTGTCCTAATTGAATCTGTGTATATTCCTTCGAGGTAATTTCCTATCTCTGTGAGAATCTTTTTCCTGCAGCCTGATTTGGAGACCTGCCCGGAGTGAGACAGAATAGCCATTGGCAGTAATCCTGCTGCTAACAATATCATTTTGTGATAATTCAAAGGCATAACTCTTTGTATGCCAGATCCTGATGTAAGTTGACTGTTGGGTGAAGGTTTGTCTGCTACTGTGCCTGCTTTTTGCAGGTCTGAGTTGCAGATTTGAGACCTCACTTTTTTTTCCTTTCTGCAAGTGAATTAGCTGCTATTGGCACACCAGCCATTCTCATATTGCTCTCCCATCTACTTTTGCCCCACATTTTGCCATACTGCACTTTGAAATGCTGATTGCCAAAGTAATGTCAGAGAGCGTGCTATTTATGTCTAAGATTCCACGTGCTTCCTTGGGCATCTTTCATCCACTTTTCCTCTCATTAATACAAGAACCAGCTCATCTAACTACTGTACTCACATTCAAACAGACATATCCTCACGTAGAGTCAGACTGTTCAGTCTGGGTCTAGGTATTACTCTCTGTCGTACCATAGCTCCAGCCACTTTAGAAAAATTCATAGTTGTGTGTTAAATAGCACTCCCCGAAGATCTCAATGCAGTTTGCAAAAGCCATGAAACAAGTTACATAATATATACCAATAACATAATTAAATAAACTAAAATATATTAAACTGCAGTAACAAGTTAAAACAGATTTGAAAGATTGAAAATATCATCTTATATTCTAAAATCCCATTTGTTAATCACTTCATACATCCAAATGCAAACATACGAATGATTGCAGACTGGATTTCTTACCTTTGGGGCCTTTCAGTCCAATCTCACCAGGTGGCCCCTTGAGGCCCGGCAGACCTCGAGAGCCCATTTGGCCTGGGAAACCATTTTCTCCAGGGGAACCAGAGGGGCCAGGAGGCCCAGGACGGCCTGGGAGACCCGGGGCACCAAATTCTGGCCTCCGAAGGCTGGCAGCCAATTGAGCCAGTTGTTCTATAAAACAGAAAAAATGCAAAGAAACAGTAAACCATAGGTTTTGTTGTTGTGTACCTTCAAATAATTTCTTACATACAGTAACCCTATTGCAATTTTTATTGATAAGATTAGTTCAGAAAAGGCTTCCTTTAGCCTCTCTCTATAGCTGAGAGAGTGTGATTTGCTTGAGGTCACCCACTTGGTTCTTACTGCTGAGCGAGGATTTGAACCCTGATCTATGGTGTTACAATTCAACACTCAAACCATTACATCACACTGGTTCTCAGGTTTATTCAAAATTATAATATTATGCAAATGTGAGTAGATCAATAGGTACTGCTCCAGAGGGGAAGGTAACGGTGCTCCATGCAGTCATGCTGGCCACATGACCTTGGAGGTGTCAATGGATAATGCCAGCTCTTCAGCTTAGAAATGGAGATGAACACCACCCCCTAGAGTTGGACACAACTAGACTTAATTTCAGGGAAAACCTTTACCATTACCTAATATTCAATTGCAGACCTCACAACCTCTGAGAATGCCTGTCATAGATGCAGGTGAAAACTCAGGAGAGAATGCTTCTGGAACATGGCCATACAGCCTGAAAAACGTACAGCAATGCAGTGATTCCGGCCATTAAAACCTTCGACAATAAATTGCAAAGCTATTTTTAAAAACTAACCACATGAGGGTTTTTTTTAAAAAAAATCATTCTCCTTCTCTTCACAACTGCCAAGATATTTTCTAGGTAATCATGAGGACTAAGATATATATTCTTCTTTTTTATCCAAAAAAAACCCAAATTCTGAAAATTCTTTAAATATGTGTTTCTTATAATGAGATTCAATGAACTTCGGAGGTTCCAAACACTGAATTTGATGTTCTAATGTATAGATTTCCCACAAATTATGGGTAGAACATTACCATGATGGATGGTGGGAAGGTGGCAACAGATTGTGTACCTTTGTCACAAGTATCCATGCCAAAACCAATAAACAATTAATAGTTATACCAATAAAGAATTGCTTATGCAACTATAGGTTGAGTGTTCCTTATTTGAAATCCTTGAGATCTGAATTTTTTTGGATTTCAGATTTTCTTTTTCAGATTTTGAAATATCAGTATTTGCATATACGTAATGAATGAGGGATGAGAGGAAGTGGGCTAGTCATATGCCAGGCGTCCACCGAATTTATCCTCAAGGACTGTTGGCATATTTTTTTTGCCCTTTTAGAAAAGTAGCTAATAAGGGAGGGGAAAACCCCTATGAGTCTGTTTATTCCCTCTGGGCTGGATACAGGTGGTGGTCAATGCTTGGGGCCCAGTAGCACAGCAGTTAAAGCAATTACCTCTGCTGCTAACTGCCACTTTACCCTTTTTTAACTCTGTACATCTCTGGTACACTGGATGCATGTCTCTCCCCAAAGTTGGGGGGTGTCTACAAAAATGTTTCTGCGTTCAATGCAATCACCTTTTTGGCTTCAAACCAGTTCCAGACATGGCAATCTGATCACTCACGCAGTGAAACTGGTTCCCCTCAAACCAGTTACAAATGGGATTATTATGCCAGTGTAGAAACATCCTATATTAATCCAAGTACGACCATTATTTTATCTAACTCAGTATTATTACACTGACTGGCAATGGCCCTCCAGGCTTTCAGACAGCAATCGTATCGGGAGATATTGAAAACTGAACCAGGGACCTTTTGCATTTAAAACATGTGGCCTACTCACAGCGTACAGCACTTCTTTATGGGAGCATTTTAAAGTGGTAAAAAGGGAAGGGAACATTGATTTTGATAGTGAAGGTAAATCTGAAGTCAAAATGATGACGCTGAATCCTGTGGGACAGTTTACAAAACAGCAGTCGCGCATTGAGAAGACCTTAGATGAAATCAGACAGTGTAATAAAACTACTTAAACTCCTGAAACGCAACAGCATTACATCCCACAGGATTTCAGCAGCAGCGATCAGCAGAATATATATATATATATAGTCCACAATACATTCCAAGCTAAGAATATAATGACATATACAACAAGAATGATATCACTGCTACTAAAATGTTAATGGGCAACATTATTCTCACTGGCTGCCCACCAACAATGCTTGGAATATTTTTATCTTAGGCTTGGAACAGTGAGCATGGGGCCTTCTGGGAGTTATAATCCTTACAAGTCACTTTCTCGAGTGCTGGTTTTATCTTATGATTTATTCTGCTGTTGTAGAGCTTTAGTCCTGGTCTTTGATGTTGGCATTTAACAAAACTATAGTTTGACCCTAAGTATTTATAATGGTTAAGCACAAACATTTACAATCTGCTTCTAAACCTTTACCACAGAGCCGCAGTAGCGTAGAGGTTAAAACCACCAGCTGCAGGAAATCTGCTGACCGGAGGGTTAGCAGTTCAAAGCCGCAAGTCTGGGTGAGCCCCACCTATCAGTCCTAGCTTCTGCCTACCTAGCAGGTCAAACGCATGTAATGCAAGAAGATCAATAGGTACCGCCTCAGCGGGGAGGTAAAAAGGTGCCCCCATGCAGACATGCTGGCAATGACTGGGAAAAGTCTATGGACAACAGGCTCTTTGGCTTGGAAAATGGAACAAGAGCACCTCCCCATGGCTAGAGTTGAGCATCACCTCCAGATACTGCAGATGCAAAGGGAAAGGCCTTTATCTCTGTCAGTGCATTGTATGCCATTGTTCACTGTGTAAAAAGGCATTTAATGTTTACCTTATATATGTAAACTGTAATCTGCTCTGAGTTCCTCCCGGGAGGTAAAGTGGAATATAAATAAAGTGTATTATTATTATTATTTTACTGACACAAAAACACAATAAATCACAGCAAATGAGACATATATGCTGGATTTCGTATCACAAAATCACAAGTTGAACACTTCTCAAGCATCTAGGACTGTGTGATGATGATATTATTATTATTATTATTATTATTACAAGAGCAGATTTACAAAGTACATTGGATATGATCCTAAATGTACTAAAATAATTTATGTGTATTCATCATACTTCTGACAACAGGATCTCTCTCGTTAAAGAAAGTGCAATGTTCCCATATATTGAATGTTACAGATATACAGTACCAACTGAGCATCTTTGGGTTTCTTCCTAAGATTATTGAACATGAAAAAATTATTTGGTCCATGTAGCCCACTATTGTCTATAACTGGCAATGGCTCTTCAGAGTTTCAGTTTGGAGTTGTCTCAACTCCATCTGGAAATGCTGGTAACTGAACATTGGCTCTTTTACATCCACATTATGTGTATTACCACTCGGCTATAGCTTTTCCCTACTAAGTGAATCTTGAGATCACAAGCCAAGGCTATATCTAGAAAGCTTTCAAACAGTAAAACTTTAGCTTTGTGATTTTCAAAGTGATCGTTTACATTTAAACATGAAAATGAGTAGAATTTCCATTTACCTTGCATTACTCTCATGCAAACCTGCTTAATATGAGCATCAGTTGGCTCTCTGCCCTGAAACAAATAAATTATTAAAACAATTCAATCAACCTTTCATTGCATTATTAATAACATCCTGAATATGACATTTTTTCTGTTCAATGTAGAATCTCTAGCACTGTTACAATAGCTTGAATTCTTTGAAGCATCTATCCAAATTCAAGATAGAAATGGCCATTTTTACTCTTTTGGATAAGGCAAACAAAGGAAGGTTTGAATAAGACCTACTAAATTTAATAAATAATCAGTTCCAAGTAAATTAGTCCTGAATAAAATCACAAGTGTAGATTCACTGAATCAATTAAGATTTCAAAGTTACTATCAAAGGGCAATTTTAGAATGATTTTTCCCAGATTTTATATATTTGTATTATTAACCCTAAAGTTTAATGCAAAGGAACAGAAAATACAAAAAAAAGCAATTAACAATGCCCTAAATAAGTCAACAAGGCTTTTTTCAAAAATTGTTTTGTTTTTATGCACTATAATGAGTAATAAGAATGAATTTTAAAATAAATTTTCATGGGCTGTGTATCTACACTGTAGAATTAATATTGTTTGACACCACTTTAACTGCCATGGCTCAATCCTACAGAGTGTGGAAGTGAAGTTCTACAAAACTGTAAACCTTCTTTGCCAAATAGGTTAGGTGCCTCACTAAACGACAAGTCTCATGATTCCATAGCATAACGTTATATCAGTAACGTGGTGCCAAACAGTATTCATTCTACAATGTAGATGCACCCAGGCACACAGGAAATAAAAATTTCCTATCCATATCCATTTACAAATTTTACACGGGCTATGCTATGTGCGGCAAATGTTTTTCTAACAGTACTTCCCCCACCCCCACTCCAAACACCAATTTCAGGGCCTTTTATGCCACATGAAATCTGGTTTTGAATGGTTTCTAGGCTTTCATAGAGCCAATGTTGGGGGTGCTTGAAGGGCCTACAATGCAATACACTTCACCCTCCAACAAGTTGGGGGGTGGAGCAATTTTGCCTCCTCCCCTCGGAGAAGAGATTGGTTAATTTTGCAGAATGTACTGGAAGGGAGGAGGGGCTGGCATAGTGTGCTGCCAGCCCCTTTTCCCTCATTCTGCAATAGGACATCGCCCACCACTCCCGCCCATGGATAGTATAATAAAGATCACTCAAATGGTTTAACATTTGGGGGTCGGATAGGAATTCGCCCACAAGGGTTTTGCCCATCCTATACTGTCTATTAGGGGCTTAGATGGAATGGTCGGCTATTAAACTAGCTAAGCATAAATAGTTTAGTTATTCAAAGGTTTGTATACACTTAAGGCATTATGCAAACACCTAGACGGTTAATTTTAGGGGTGAGGTGATGGTGAATGTCCCAGGAGTGGGGAGAATCTAGTCTCAAAAGTTGAGAGAGATTTCTCCTGATGTTTCCCTTACGGGTTGCCCGGGTTGAAATATACAGGGGACCCAGGTAGTACACCTTAATAGCTGAGGGGTAGACTTTAGGAGACGCTACCTCAGCTTACACACACCAAGTTGAACTGACACCAAAAAGTTAGTTGAGTTACAAGTTAAATAGGTAACTATTTAATAAAAGTTGCCCCAAAATTTGAAACCATATATTTTGTGTCTGTCTTGTTGTTTCAGGGGGTTGGAAGACAAAAGGATCCTGCCAATTTCTCAGGATCCATTATTCCACCACCGGTGGACCTGCTCAACTACACTGGATTTTAAAATAATTTTGGGTTGGTTTGTTCTTTATTGGGCATGTTTAGATGGAAAGAGACAGGAAGATCATAACCATTCCAGCATCACAGAACTCAGCCTTTCACAACTACAGGGACATGAAATTAGTCCTGCAGTGACACAGCCCACTGCCTCACTTGCTTTTCTATTAAGGTTTCAATGCCTGGCAAGAAGAAGTTTTTTCAACAGACAGATAGGCCACACTTATACTATTCTATTCATAGCACTATTATTACTATTAAAGACCATGATTCCGTTCTATGGAGTTCTGGAATTTGGAGTTTAGAGAAAGGTAATTGAAATCCTAGTAAAGTAGGATAGAGAGCTGCAATTGTGTAGTATGGATAGACCTCATCAGAACAATATGCTTTGGGATGTCATGGAAGGAGGACTTCTCTGCTGTGGTCTCCTGGTTATGAAATGTTCTTAACTTGATGGCAGCACAAGAAATCTCTACTTCTATTTCTAGTACCTTAATCAATCTTGCCATGCACAAATACCAGTATTTGGATATAAAGGAACTACTACTTACAGCTGGACCCTGGCTCCCAGGCAAACCAGAAGAACCTTGTAGACCTTGTAAACCCCGAGGACCAGGTGGGCCCCGCAATCCTTCCATACCAGGCAAACCTCGACTTCCTTCAGGCCCACGTGACCCAGGTTCACCAGGATTCCCAACCTTACAATAGGAAAAAGTAACGCATATTTACATGGGGTAGGGTAGAACAAGCTACTCTTCCAATATTGTTCCAGGTTGCTCAACTACAGTAATAGCTTGCTGCATAAAAATGCTCAGGTTTTCTTATTTTCTGCTATGCGGTTCAGAACTGGTCACAGTTCTCCAAGTGAGGTCTACAAAGAACCAATGCAGATCAATACTTCTATCCGTCTGTTCATACAGTCTAGACTTGCTTAATTGTTAAATCAGGTTTAGATGGAGGCCAGCAAGGATCCATAGGCTTCCTCGCATGTACTGCTGCTAAGCCAAATGTCACCCATTTTATATTTGTCCATGGGATTTTTCCCTGCCAAAACACAGAACTTCAGAATTATTCCTGTTGAAATTTATTTTGATTTAGTTTGAATCCTGATTTTGTTTTCTAAGTTATTAAGTATTCCTCCGAGTCATCTTCAAATTTGTAGAGCATCCCTTCTATTCCACAAACTAAGTCATTTAAAATGATGTTGGGGGTTTTTTTGGGGGATCAGATCCAGGAAAGAACTTCACAACACCTCACTTTCACTAATCAGGTCTCTCCAGTATGGAGAGGGACCAATAGTGAGCAGTTCTAGATTTATTTTAAGCAGATACAAATCTACTTAACAGTAGTACTGATTACCTCACATTTCACCAGTTTGTCCAAAGAATTACCACAGGGAACCCTGTCATAAGCCTTCTTGAAATGAAAACATAATATATCAATAGTGTTCCCCTGATCTACCAATGTTGTAGCTGTATCAAAAGAAGATAGGTCTGGAATGACTTGTTTTTGAGGAACCCAGAGAGATTCTTAAACATTACTACATTCTCTTCTATGTTCTCACACATTTAATATCTGAAGATCTGTTCTAGAAACTTTAATTACTGATGCCAAATTGACCTGAAATTGTCCAGGTCCTCTTTTTCCCTTTTTCTGATGGAGACTACATGTGCTCTCTTCCAGTTAGCACAACCTTCCCTTGTTCTCCAAGAACTTGTCCAATATTATAAAGCAAATATCTCACTTAAATCAAGTCACTCCAAGTTCCCCCGTACATCCAGATACAATTCATCTGGCCATGAAGGTATGGATTCATTTAAAATAGGTGTTCCCACAGCACTTCTTTTTTTAATACTGAAACCCAAACTCCCCTCCCCCTTCCCAGATTACATAATATGCCCTATTCTGCATTACTTGTTTCATTTTTTCCAGGCCGAGCACTGTTCAAGAAATCAAAAACAAAATAAACGTTTATCAGTTCGACATTGTCTTTCAACATTATCACACAAGGCAATTAAAGCATCCTAGAACACTTCTGCCCCGGTTCACCTATGGAGCCTCATGCTGCCCATCAAATGACATATGGTGACTTCCAGTGAGGTTCCGTGGGTGAACTGGAGTGGCAGCATGGTGGGATACTGCCCCCCGCCCCCCAGCACACAAGCCGCCCTGTGTTCCACAATGAATTAAGACTTTTTGGTGAAGTGGCCACGCTTCCCCAGGTGCGATGGGGAAGTGTCAGTTGGCAGCCAGGGCACTAGGATTGCCTTGCAGCTGCCCCACTAGTGCCATAATTCACCACAGAGACTGGCGAATCATGGTAGTTGACCTCATCCATGTGATGAGGTCCTTTGTAACCTTTTGACCTTTCACCATTATCTCCACTTGGTGGACCAACTGCTTCCTTCCAAGCCTGACCCAATAATAAGCTTTGCCCTCCTGAGATCTCTCAACAGATAGTAGCTTTAAAAAATATATCTTTTCTTGATGATTTGTCTCTTTCCATTTTCTATACATCTTGTCTTTTGAATCCCAACTCATTCAAGAGCTCCGTATGCAGCGAACATGGTTGCTGTTAACGTTACATTGTGGAGAAAACTATAGAGGCAGTAGTTGACAGCCTCATACTCAATCAAGCCAGTGGCCCATTTGCTCAGTCCGGGCATTCAATTGCAGCAAAAAGAAAAGAGAAATTGCCATATATTCCAGTTTCAGAATGCAGATTAACGGCACTGAACTGGATTATATGAGTCTACATTGCCATATAATCCAGTTCAGTGCCGTTAATCTGCATTCTGAAAGGGCATTATAGGGCAGTGCAGATCCAGCCAGAAAGAGGCCTTCAAACAGCTCAGGAAACCAATCATCTTCAACCCAGAAGCCACACTCTCTTTTGTCTCTCCTACTAAATAGGCACAAAACGCCTTTTGATTCTTTCTGTTGACATATTCCTGCTGAGGTTATGTTTCCAAGCTCAGTTTAGAAGTACAGTCAGCCTTCCACATTTTGAGATTTCACTTTTGCAGATTTGATTATTCACAAAATTCATTAAAATGTTCTCTCTAGAAATCTCTAAGTCCTCCAGTAAGATTCTATAGTCAACCTCTGTTGAAAGTTGATCATACAATGACCTCTTTAAAAGTCTGCAGGCCCTCTACAATCCAGTGGAAGTTGATCGTAACTTTATGCTGGTGAAGCTAGATATTACTAGAGAGACATTCTCTCAGGTGAAAAATTAAAAATATTGCCATTATTCATTGGGGGTCTTATGCCCTTTACCACAGCAAATGTATAGTATAGCTAGGTGGATGTAATGACAGCCAAAAGGGGTGATGTGTCTTCTGCTAATATCACTGCTGCAACACTTCCTGCCTCACATCCTGATGATAACTTTTCACGGAGTGTAGCCACCCAGTTCCCTTTCGTGCCTGGGGGGCAGGGGGCAGCACCGGGGGTCCCACTTGCATTAGGGCCAGCTGCAGTTGATGAGGACATGGCGGAAGGGGCTGATGAGTTAGCTGGGCCTTCCTCTCCCACAGAGAGCTTGGCCTGGGATGATGAATGGCCTGACGGCTATGCTAGCTGGGAAATTCAGGCTGACCCTGAGAGTGATGATTCCGATTAGTATGAGAACCCAGGTGGTTACGGGTCACAGGAAAGGATCAGGGAAACAGTGGAGGATGAGCCCATGGAAGCTGAAAGGGAGTTCGGCTCTCATGAAGATAGCGACCCAGGTGCTGGGAGGCAAGGACAGAGCTTTGATAGGAGACGGAGCATTGAGTCCAGCAGGAGGGATTGGCACCATAGCCTAGAGCGCCAGAGAAGTGCTAGATCCCGTAGCACAGATTGGCGCAGAAGCCTAGAGCGTCGGGGGCCTCGCCAAGGGGATTAAGTATAGGATCCGTGGGAACGGATCCTCAGTAGCTCGGCCACTTCTATTCTAAGAGGAGTGAAGCGAGCGGAGTTCCACGGAGCCAAGTTGCCGGCTCGAGCCTTGCCAAGAAGTTTCTTGGAGTTGTTCATGAAGTTTGCCTTGTTCTTTGCCACGGACCAAGTCCTTGATCTGCATAGTTTTGCGGAGTCTTTGCCACGTTTGCTTTGGATTTTATCTACGGACTCTTTACCTATTGAACTTTTTGATACTTTTTATGGACAATTTACCTTTTCACCTGTTTCTTATTATTCAATAAATAGTTAGCTGATTACCGTCTCTGTGTGTGTGATTAAGGGGCTGGGCCAAGACCCTGCATCGTGACACGGAGAGGGGGACCTTATGGCCACATCCTCAGTTTTTTGTGCGGGCTTTGATTTTGCTTAGCTTTGATTGAGGGTGCTACTTTATTTTCACAGAGGGCCATATGCATGCATTTTAGTAAGTAAACAAGTAGGAAGAGGCTGCTGCATAGCAAGTGGCATTTTGTTTTCCCTCCTCCCCGCAGGCGCTTCCACAGTGATCTATAGCTTAAGTAATACAAGTCCCTCAAGCAATTCTATACTTTTTGCCTTTACACAAATCCGATGAATATACTAAATATTTAAAAACAGCTTAACTACGAAGAAGGCCATAAACCACAAGAGCTTTTAAGCTCCTGTTTCTGTATTCTATAAATATAACAGCAAAGGAAATAAATATTAGATAAGCTAGAAATTGGCAATACAAGAGTTTGCAAACTGCTGCCTTGAAACCACTAGGGAAAAAACTAATCACAACTATTTCTCTTCTCTGTGAAACAGAACACTATGGGCCTTATTGTTTCTAGCCGTGGCACTTTTATTACACATACACACACACACACACACACACACACACATATATATGCTGAATTTTTAAAATGAAAATTGTAGAAATTGAATATGTCCATTGTTAAATTGAACATGTTAACAATGGACTTTCATTTGCAAATCTGCCTCATATCCTGCATCTCTTTCTGGAACGCCATTTCCGACATTATGAGAGATTTTGTCAGCATTTAATAGGTTTGCTACTTCATTTTCATAGAAGTCAGGGCAAGGCACATTAATACAATTATTGTGTAATAAAACTGTTCAAACAAGGAGCACTTATGTTCAGAGTTTATATAGCTTGCCAGCACGTAAAGTTGTCAATTTCAAACCAATTTATAATTTGAAGTAAACCTATGTTTAGCATTGGTTTACTGGGCCAGTCAGCAGTACGTACTGTATAAAATAAATAGCAACTATGTACTATATAAAACAAACA
This sequence comes from Anolis apletophallus, assembly GCA_030556195.1. NCBI lineage: Eukaryota > Metazoa > Chordata > Lepidosauria > Squamata > Anolidae > Anolis > Anolis apletophallus. Next base: position 100,675,441 of record JARBWK010000003.1, read on the forward strand.
GCAATTTAGAAGTAATCTTCTTCCCTCCCCCCACACCCCACAAATAATATTTCTACCTAAATGATATTTTAATACTTTTTAACCTATGACATTTTTTAAAAATCAGAATAATAGTGTTTTGAATGTCTGAGTAGAACTCCTGGAGTTCAGGGTTTCAATTCTCATTCTGCTATAAAAACCTACTAGGTGATGTTGGTCAAGTCATAGGACCTCATCTGCCCCGGAGTGTGGTGGAGGCTCCTTCTTTGGAAGCTTTTAAACAGGAAACAGCTTTTAATTAGGAAATACTCTCTTTCCTTGCATCCTGGAGTTTTTTCTGACTGAATGAATGCTGAATGCAGACGAGATGCATACTGATCCCATCACACCCAAATACTATGATCCTTACCTTCAGAAAATGCTACACTTTGTCCCATCACACCTCAGAAGGCTGGCTCCTCCCAATCCATTTGAAAGGTTCCCTATGTAACTCTGTGACCTTATTTATTTTTCTAAATCTGTGCAGTGATGTAGCCTCTAAGTCCCGAAAAACCACTCTTGTGAGATTTGAAAACATACTTGCATCTGCATAGCAAATGTGTTTGCCTGATCACTATCTTTTGGCGTGAAATATGTATTTCTAGGAAATCTAATCTTATTGGACTTCTAAACAATTGATTATGGATTTATTAGATATGACATCTTTGCTGCATCTACTAACAATACTGCTGCAGTTAGTACAGTAATTCAGTTTTGCGAGGCTGAACTCGAGGTGATGCAGAGGCAACAGCAGCTTACGATAATGCAGCTTCTCCTTCTAAAGAGGCATAATAGTTAAAAGTAAAATTCTGTCACTTCAAAACAGGTACAATAGAAAAATAAATTGTGTAAATTCTAGTTAAAATTTTAAAAAATATAATGAAATAAAGCGACAATTTCCGATTTTTCTCCAACTTCCTAACAGAAATTGTGTCCACTTCCGCCATGAATAGTCCAAGGTCATGAGAGTCTGCCCCCCAGGCATGCCCCCAATTTCCAAGTCATATCATTGCTAACAGGATGTATATTGATTTCCCAATCACACACAAAAACACTAATTCAAATACAGAAAACTCTGTACTATTTCAAATACTAGGATTAGAATAATGTCTGGAAAGACTCAATTTCTGCAACATTTTGCAGACAGAGTTTGACGGATTATTAACAGGATGGGGCAAATGTCATGTGATGGATGTTCTCATGGAGGAAGCTAAAATTCCTCTTTAAAATTACTACATTGATCTCCTCCTGATTGAGACTTTAGACACAACTGGTGATATACCTCTGTTTCCTGTTGCAGGTGTTTCAAAGATACACAGCCCCAAAAATAATTTCCACTTAGAAAAAATGTAGTATTTGATACCAAGTATTTGATACCAAGAACTACTCAGCCATGCACTGCATGCTACAAAAGAATCTGCATGAAACTGGTTATTACCTAAAAATGTGATATGCAATTAATAAAAGTTTTATCTTTGAAAAGAAGTCAGTGGAATCGTTCTGCAACAACCACTTTTCCTGACAACTGAGGTCCATTTTTATGAAGCTTTTGGGTGTTGCACCTTTCCGTTATGCCCTCCTTAGCATTGTATTACTATGGCAACATATTAATCATAGGTCACATTCTAGAGTCCCAGTTAAATTTGATGTGTGCATGTACAGCAGATGTGAACATATATCCTTAAAGGTAGATGACACACACACACACATATATATGCGCTATCTCTGCTTTGCTTTGCAATCTCTCTTGATTGGCTGACTCTTTCCCGAGGGGGAGGGTGAAACCCCCTTCCACACTCCATTGTTGCCAGGAGGCAGGATTAGAATGCCACTCTGGGCAATGGCAACCATTCATAAACTGGGAGGCAAAAACCTGTGAAACAGCGAGTCCACGAAAAGTGAACCGCAAAGTAGTGAGGGAACACTGTATAGTGGTTTTGCTCTTCCCAACACACAAGGAAAGAACAAACCAATGGCATGTTTATAGGTTGGAAGATATTTGGCTGAACAGCAGTACATGTAAAAAGGACATTGGGATTATATTTGGCCATAAAATGAACACGACCCAGCAATGTGATGCTGCAGCAAAGAAGCAAATAATATTTTTGCTTACATTCAGAGAACGATAATTTTGCAGAAGTAGGAACTCACCTGGAGTATTGCATTCAGTGCAGGGCATATCATTTTAAGTTGCAGTTGGCTCAGAGAAGAGCAACAGGAATGATAAAATGTATGGAGAACAAAAACATATAAACGACTGAAGGACTTGGGCATGTTCAGCCTCGTGAAGGGAAGACAAAGAGGTGACATGATTGCACTCTTTAAATTTCTCAAAGGCTCTCTAAGAGGAGGGTGCAGGCTTATTCTGTGCTGGCCAAGAGGGCAGGAGCAGGTCTTATGGTTTTAAATTAAAGGAGAGGAGGTTTTGATTGAAGGTTAAAAGGAGCTTCTTGACAGTTGGAGCTGTTTCACAATAGAGCAAATTCGGTAGAGAGGTGACAAGAGTCTCTTTCTCTGAACATCTTCAGAAAGAAGCTAGACAGGCACTTCCTTCAAATGCTCTATCTAGTGCTTCTGTAATGATTAGTTGGTTGTACTCAATGGCTAATAGAAACATGTAATCATCCAAATACAACTACTATCAATCTTTGATTTAGTATGTATAAAAACTATAAAACAACCTCAACTGCAACTTTTTCTACTTTCAGAAAGAAAAAATGAGGTACCAGTGGATTGAAGCAACATTGGTTTAAAGCAGGCATACACAACATAAACCCCCACAGGCCACATATTGTTCCCGCCTAAAAAGGGATTTCAAATGGTTCACAATGACATACCTTGGGCAACAACAACACAGACAACACCAGTATCATCTCTGACATCAGGGTGTAACCAAAAGCAGGAGCCAGACCTTGGTGCCCAGACTTTACTGCCACCTCTTACATGCCTGCAGACAGGGTTCCTCTCCAGCCCCTATGATACCATGCTCTGTACCCATGCTATAGGTGGATTACAAAAATGTTCTCTTTGCTTTCCATGGCAAACCCAATTGTTCATTCCTGCCATGCCTTCAATTCATGCTACCAAAAAAATTGTGACAAATGGATAACTTCTTGGCAATATAAGCTGCTGGTGTCAAAGTTCTCAATGTGGATCACAACTGTGCAAGGATACCAATCTGTACCAGGTCATCCATCTTTATTTTTGAGTAAAGAAGATTCTAGCTGCTTCTTTGAATTTTCTTAAATTCAGTTCATAGTAGGTTGCATTTTGCATGAAGCTTCTTGGAGCAATTTTACACATGTCTACACAGAAATAAGCCAGCAAATACTCCCATGAATGTGTTGATAAAACTAAAGTCTATCCAATGTGAGCTGCATAAAAGATGCTCAGCCCGGTATATGATTCATATAAAAATTCAGTTCACAGAGCCTGCTCTACTAATCTGTTGTGAAGTCTCCATTTCCTTCCTTCACTAACTCATTAATTTACCCCTCTCTTCACCCATACCTGCAAACCTTCCATTCTCCACACACCAGGAGGTCACATTTCTCACTGTGAAAACCCCTCTAGTAATCTGCGGCTCTGAAATAAAAACGATGAATGATGGATCACGTTTGCTCTAACTTCCTTGCTTGGGGAACTGAATATTTAAACTCCATTTGTGAAGCCAAACATCCCTTCTCCCGCCACCCCCCAGTTTAAAATTTTCTGCTGATTTATTATGCTTTTGATTTTCTGTAACAATGCAGTTCATCATACTTACAGATCCTTTAGGGCCTGGCAAACCCATGTCACCCTACGAAAACAAGATGAATTATGTCAGCATGGTAATGTTGCACGTGCCGTTTCAAATATAATGACTTTTTCATTATTCTCTAAATGTTTGCACATTATGGCACTATTAGGGGAAAGATAACCTCTCGAAGATAAGCTTAAAGAACAAATATGTCAAAGGATGGGAAGTTGCACTCACTAATTCAAAATCAGTTTAGAACCATAAAAGACTGAAAGAGCTTTTGTATGTGGAAAAAAAATCTTCTACAAGTGCTGCTCTCCGTAGAATAGGGTTGGGGAAAATACAGACTGTAACCATTTATTTGGTCCTTTCCAAGACTCTGAAACACAGAAACACAAATACTTTTTTTCCAGAGGAAAAGAATGCTGCCTGGAGTGGAGATTTTGCCACTGTTCAATAAACTCAACTGCATAAAACTGTCAAAACTACCATATATATTCATATAGATGTCGAGTTCATGTATAAATTGAAGGTAGGTTGTAGATTATGGATTTTGAAATGATGCATGTGTAAGTCAAAGGTTGTTTTAAGGAGAGGAAAGGTATCAATGCTCTCTCAAGAAACCAATTGCCCCTGGATACTACTGCCATTTTCCCATCCAGATATTCAAAAAAACCAGAAGCAGTAAGTTGAAGGAGAGAGTAGAAGAAGTCAGTGATTCTTTTAGGTTTCCTCAAGATGGACTAAGCTCTCACCTTTCACCACTTTACTCATAAGAGGGATGTGCTTTTTAATATAAGAATTATGGTACAGTAATCACATTGACCTGTGAATACGTAGACCCAGGTTTTGGGGGGGGGGTTAATTTTTGGAATGAAAGTTTTAGGACAGTGGTACTCAACCTTTGGGTCCCCAAATGTTTTGGCCGTCAATTCCCAGAAATCCTAACAGCTGGTAAACTGACTGGGATTTCTGGGACTTGTAGGCCAAAACACCTAGGGATCCACAGGTTGAGAACCACTGGTCTAGACCTACACATAAATATATGGAATAATTGAAAAGCCAGAAGTTGAAACTGGCAGCAGACTCCTCATAACTTCTAAGAGCTATTTTCAAGGCCAAAATGTGATTGCGATGTTCAGTGCAGGTGCATAGGTGTTAAAATTGCCCACATTTGTCCACCTCTGTTATAGTTAAACATTTATATGCTATATTCAAGATGCATCTATGCACCATTTGGTATTTATAGTAAGTGCATTCACATGTCATGCCATTTAACAGATTGTGATATGAAAATGTAAATATACTTTTAAATTGTAGTTTGTTAACACAAATCATACATTGAATTCACAGTTTGCTGCTATCTTACAGACTCTGATTCATATACCATGGCTTACAACATCTAAACTGTGCCCTATTTCTCTTGCTGGTCAGCCTGAAATGGAAGCACCCTCTTGACAAAAAAAGGTCTTGACAAAAAGAGCAGGAAAGAAACAAACTACAGTTGTCAGCTGCACAATTTGTGGCTTAAACAAGAAACTGGCTAGTGCAAGCCATGATGGGTGAATAGTTTTTGTGCTCTTATTCAACAACTTCCATAATAAATAACATCGTAAAAAGCTAAAGTAAAGGTTTCACATTAAAATAACTTATATAGACTGTCAGTTACAATGTTTTGGGTGAAAATTTCAAGTGTTAAAGGCTTGTGATTACAAATATGCGACTCAAACTTGACAAGTACCATGGCATTCCCATCACCTTGTCAACACAAAACCTAATTAATAACTGTTGGCATAGGAACGGTTTCATGTGTTTTTGATAACATATCCTGTAACACACTGCGCAAAAAACACAAAGTTAGCAGGAGTCTGCACTTAGGCTTTTCCGCTGTGAAACTGGCCAGTGCATTGCTTCACTAGTGTACAGGAACACTTTCCTCTGAGGACTCACTTTTATGCCATGACAGAAACAGCATTTTCAAACCAGCCAACAAATCAAGGAGGCAAGTGAGGTGCTGACTTAAAATTAGGCAGCATTTGAAACAATTTCTCCCTAATTAGCAATCTGCTGCTGCATATAAATAGCTACAGAGGTAATGATTATTGTCAGCCTCTGATGGTACAGCAGCATCATATTGCTAGGGGCAGAAAGAGTTGAGGACAGAAAGCCGTGCAAATTCTAAAAGAATTAGCAAAATTCTGTGAAGACTACTTCAAATTAGTTTTAAATGAGAACATTTCTTTTCTACGTATTCAGTTCCTACAGGTCAGTAGAAGACATGAACTACATTTTAGACTCCTATCTGACATTTAGTAAAATTACCCAAACTTCTCCTGCTCAGTCATGCTAAATGCAAACTACTCATACCTAAATTTTCCATAAACTATTTTCCATATTAATTGGAAAATATAGTTTGTTGATTTTAAATATGGTTGTGATCTTACAAGTTCGCCTTTTCGTCCAGCTTCTCCTTCTCCACCAGCAGCACCCTATTTAGCGAGAAAACACATATTACATAGAGGCATCAAACATTTCACTGAATTTTGACAATGTTGGACAACTAAAAGTTTATGTTAACTAAATATATTCACCTGATCTCCTTTAGGACCTGGTTCACCAACTGAACCCTGTGTGCAAATTAAAAATATTGTATATATTAAAAACAAAACATCAAGAAACATAGAACAATAAAACTGTCCAAACAACTGAACAGCAAGAGACAAGTTACATTCAGAAAAGAAGCAATACATGGGCTGAAAAGAAAGGACGCTTGTCCTTCCATATCCTAAAGCACCAATTAAATTTCAATATATTTAAAACCTATCCAGTACTCTAAGATCTGAAAGAGAGCATCTTTTATTTTAGTCTGTGTATTACTTGCTTTCAAAACTACTTGATCCATCTCTTTGAAAATGTTCAGTGGAAGCACATGCAGAATTTCTTCTTCTAGATACATGTCCCTCCTAGTATATCTTCTAATGCAGCATACATGAAAACGTCATCTCCATTCAATTCAAGGGAATAGACAGTTTCAACTGTGGGTCCCTTTGTGAATCTGGGGCTGTTTTCTCTGTGTTGCAATGACACAAGGAGGCTCTTATAGGGTGGGTGGAAGCTTGGTGCAGTTAGGAATTCCTGCAGAGATTGGCTGGTTTGAAATGTGTATAAACATCCTAAAGACAGTAAATCCAGAACAATCCCAGAAGTCAAACTGGGTCAAACATGTTTAGTATTTGTACAGTACTGTAGGAGATGTTTTAGAGCAGTGGTTCCCAATCTTTGATCCTCTAGGTGTTTTAGACTTCCACAATGCCTAAAAGCTGTTAAGTTGGTTGGGATTTCTGGGAGTTGATGTCCAAAACACCTGGAGGACCAAAGCTTGGGAACCACTGCTTTAGAGGAAGTCAATGGGAAATCAACTTCAAAGTCCCCCTTGCCTAAGAAAACTTACAAAATTCATGGGGTTACTATTTTATTTTATTTTATTTATTTATTTCTTCAGTTTTGTATTCCGCTCCTCCCTGCAGGCTCGGGGCGGATAACAGTAAAATACACATGGGCTGCATGTCACAGACATGCAGTCCGACAATAAAAACATAACAGGTTAAAAACATAGTTTGACATGTCACGAGGTGTAAGGAAAATACAGAAGTATACGACATACTGTCCGTCAGGGTTTAGTTGAACGCGAGTTCAAAAAGGGCGGTCTTGCAGGCCTTTCTAAAGGGGCTAGTTCCGAGATGGCTCGGGGCACTGTCCGGCAAAGAGTTCCACAGCGCTGGAGCTGCCGCTGAGAAAGCTCTCTGGTGAGTCGCGGATAGATGGCAGGAGCGGACAGATGGTATGGTCAGCAGATTCTGTTCATCTGACCGCAGTGATCTCGGGCAAATACGGGGTAAGGCGGTCCCTCAGGTACGCAGGCCCAAGGCCGTGTAAGGCCTTAAAGGTCAATACCAACACCTTGAAGACAATTCGGTACTCGATGGGAAGCCAGTGCAGTTGCCGGCGGATGGGCGTAATAGGCTCCCGCCCTGACGAGCCCGTCAGTAAGCGGCGGCGGCATTCTGCACTAGCTTGAGTTTCCGGTGTCGACATGGGAAGGCCAACGTAGAGGGCGTTACAGTAGTCTAGTCTCGAGATGACCGTCGCTTGGATTACCGTCGCCAGGTCATTGCCGGACAGGTAGGGTGCCAGTCGCCTAGCCTGTCGTAGGTGATAGAAGGACCCCCCTGCAGACCGCGGGAGACCTGGGCCTCCATGGTCAGCAGGAGTCCAACTGAACACCTAAGCTCTTAACCGAAGATGACGGGCTAAGTTGCTCGCCATCCAGGGTAGGCAACCGGCACCCACTCCAGCCCGGGCGACCGGGCCACAGGATCTCCGTCTTCGACGGATTCACCTTCAGCCGGGCTGGCGCGCAGCCAACCAGTCACGGCTTCCAGGCATCGATGGAAACAATCGGGTACGGTATCCGGCCTGCCGTCCATTCTCAGCAAAAGCTGGGTGTCATCCGCATACTGATAACACTCCAGACCAAAGTCGCGGCCAGCTGGGCCAGGGGCATATAAACGTTGAATAATAAGGGGGAGAGGATGGCCCCTGGGGACCCTACACTAAGTGGGGATCTCCCGGAGACCCCCCGCCCCTCCACACGTTGTCCCCGGCCCCGGAGAAAGGAGGCCACCCATTGGAGGGCGGTCCCCGACTCCGGGGCCGGCTAAACGGTGGGTCAACAGTGCGTGATCTACCGTATCGAACGCTGCTGTCAGATCTATCAAGACAAGCAGGGCTGACCCGCCCTGGTCCAGCTGGCGGCGGTTGGTCTGTAATGGCGACAAGCACGGTCTCCGTCCCATGCCCAATACGGAAGCCGGACTGGTAGGGATCAAGTCCAGCTGTGTCATCTAAGAACCGCTGCAGCTGATCCGCTGCTGCCCTCTCAATTACTTTGCCCAAAAGGGCAAGTTGGACACAGGCCTGTAATTGAGGGAGCCGAAGGGTCTAAATTCGGCTTCTTCAGCAGCAGTCTTACCATAGCCTCTTTCAGTCGAGTTGACAGACAACTTGAAGGCACATACACACAATGATGTCAACAGCATAACATAGAAGTGATTGATTTTCTTCTGGCTAGCTGTAAAATGGTTTCAGTATGATGGGTTTTGAGTATTTCTTTAGAAAATACAATTTTAACCCAAAAATATAAAAATACGAAGTAATAAAACTTAAGAGAGATTGAAAAATGCCTTGGTACCCAAGGAGATCCATGTTCAGTTCAGATAAGTGTATGGCTGTTAGTAAATCTAGCATCTGCTATTGATTCTGCTATCCTCGGTTTAGATCGAATAGATAACCAGACTATTTCAATTTGCATCGCTGCCATCATGAATTACAAATTTCAACTTCAATTTAAAAGGTAGTGCGGACAAAGGTAGTGTTATTCAAGAAATAAAACTGGAGATCAATGCAATCCCTAAGATGGCAAGAATGGTTTCCTGCAGTCTAGCTGCCATTCCAAATTCCCTTTTCAAACTTCAACCTACTGCCTGGAACGAAAATCATGAAATCTTTAACTACAAACCCCTTGGAGATATTTCACAAAAGACTCTACGCAGAATCAATAACTCAGTCTGAGGTCTTTTGATACTGCTAACGCCATAATCTATAGCAGCAAAGGTGAGAGTAATAGCAGAGGTGGGGAAAGGACAAAAAAGGTTTCAATGATAGTACTGCAAAGAGAAGGTGGCAGGCTTGGGGCCACCTCTTTCCCAAATTCCTAGCAGTCCACAGAAACAAGACAGTACAGAAACTTGCTTAGACAATCATATTTGCCACAGGATAGGCAACTGCCCAGACCAGTGCTCCCATACTGTTGTGGCACCATTGAAACCAGCATCTTGGGAAGGAAGTAAAACCTAGGTAGCAATATCTTTTCTGTCCATGCCACCTTGCTTTCTCTATGTGTGAAGCAAAGAAAGGGAAACACCACTACTAATGTAACAGATTATTACACAAGTGTAGTGTCACAACAGGTATCTGATATCATAGACATACTGTTGAGATTCTAGAAACATTAAAGGTATTTGGTCTCATATTCAAATAAGTGTTCCTTGTCTTTTCTATGCACATTGTAATTTGCAGTCTTCATTTAACCTCCTACATTTTATTTTTTATTTCAAAGCTTACCTCACATTCCAAGTTTAAGCATTTCTGTCCAATGAAGCTGCACCATTGCTTACATTGTCATGGGACATATAAACACAACCATTTATCCCATCACCAATCCTGCATGGCAAATACTGAACCCCAGAATTGTTTGGGTAGAACCCCCCCCCCTCCCCCACTCATTCCATTGCTGAGGTGGTAGCAATGTGCATAAACATTATTGAAGAGAAAGGAATGAGGTCTAAAAGATTCACATGAGACTATCATTTGTTCAAATATGATGGACAGAGAGAAAATGAAAGGATACCCTTTTAAGACCGGAGAGTTAAAGCAGTCATCTAGCTATTTTTATTAGACATGGAGAAATGGAAAAGGCAGCAGGGTTATTGTGTGTAATTTTATTTTGCAGGATCCCTGAAAGCTATATAACCAATAAGAAATTATTTCATTGTCAATATATATAATTTTTATTATTTTATTATTTATTTCGATTTGATAAACCGCCCTTCCCGAGGCTCAGGGCGGTTTACAACATATAAAAACAGCATATAAAACACATGGTTTAAAACACATAAAATTACATCTTAAAACAGTCACATAAAATCATAGCCAGACATGGCTGGTACATGGAGAATGGTAGTGGTATGGCAGGATGGCATATGAATAGCCCCTTAAAAAATTCTGCCAGCCATCTTTACGAAAAAGCTCATAACATGCATGTAATTTGCAGTATAAATGTTATAAGCTTTTGTAGTAAAGAAAGATGGATGGCAGAAATATTTTAAAGGGAAACATATTTTTTTAAGATATGTGAAAAAGCCTTATGGATTACATATCTTTTAGAGACCCTATATTAGAAAAACATACGCAATACTCATTTTAGTTAATTTTCATTTTCCTCCTAGAATCATACAATCATAGCGTTGGAAGAGACCTCATGGGCCAACCAGTCCACCTTCTACCAAGAAGCAGGAAAATTGCATTCAAAGTACCTCCAGCAGATGGCCATTCAGCCTCTATTTAAAAGCCTCCAAAGAAGGAGCCTCCACCACACTCCGGGGCAGAGAGTTCCCCTGCTGAACAGCTCTCACAGTCAGGAAGTTCTTTCTAATGTTCAGGTAGAATCTCATTTCTTGTAGTTTGAAGCCATTGTTCTGCATCCTAGTCTTCAGGGCAGCAGAAAACAAGCTTGCTCCCTCCTCCCTATAACTTCCCCTCACATATTTATACATGGCTATCATGTATCATTTAGGTCAGGGGTGCTCATTAGGTAGATTGCGATCTACTGGTAGATCGTGTAGGGCATCCTGGTAGATCACAGGCAGGGCGGGAGGAAGGCTCAGTCCCGCCTCGCAGGCTCCCGCCCAAGTGCTGCCGGCCCTGGGTTATCTGAGGTCCTTTCCACACAGTTGAATAAAATCCCATGTTATCTGCTTTGAATCAGATTATATGACAGTGTGGACTCAGAAAACCCAGTTCAAAGCAGATATTGTGTTATATGTTTCACATTTTTGTAGTGGATAGGTAGATCATTTTGACTTGGTTGTTTTATAAGTAGCTCGCTTGCTGAAAAAGTGTGAGCACCCCTGCTTTAGGTAGACAGCGTGGTGTGAAGGAAACCCTTTCTTTCATTAAAAAAAATCAAAGTAATTTCTCTTGAAAAATGGCACACTTACCCTGTCACCATTTGGGCCAAGAAAAAGAAACCCTCCATTAAAAATCAAAGGAGGCCACTTACCCTGGAAATCAAAACCTGGCAGGCCAATGTCACCATCAGCACCCTAGAGGAAAAGGATCAAACAAGGCATGATATTAGGATTATTATTTATTTTAAAAATCAATAGTCGATAAAGACAACCAGCTGCTAAGATACAAGCTACACCTCACACATGAAGAATAACCGGGAGACAGTGTGGTGCAGTGGTTTGAATGTTGGACAAGGATTCAGAAAAATAGATCATACCTTCACTTGGCTATGGAAACCAAGTTAATAAAATATTACATACCTAAGGCTGAAAGAGTATGACAATAATGCTCATTCAGCCTTAGTGATGTAATATTTGATTAATTTCATCCTCAAATAAAACAATAAGCAATTTAACAGTTTTCTTTCTCCCGTGTGAACATTTTCACATTTCAGGATTTACTTGGCATAATATTTGCACATAGTATTTTTGCGTAGGAAACAACATTTTCTGTAAAGGAAACAACTTTTTTTATGCAAAATTTAACATTTTTGTATAAAAACATTATGCAAAAATGCTGTTTGTCACAAAACAGCATTTTTAGCCATCTAAATGTGTGGGTCTTTACAGAGGGAAGGTGAGGCAAGAGCAGTGAGCATTCCTCATTCTTTCCTAACAGAGAGTTTTTCAGGCTCCAAACATTACTACTTCCTTTCTAACAGAGATCATGCAAATGATGTAGAATTCATTTCAAAGAAGGTATTTGTGTTCATTAGTTATTAACATTAAGTCACTGCTAGTAAAAACAAAAACAAAAAAGATCTGGATTTTAAGCATTCCTTCTCTTATTTTTGTAAATTATCAACACAGTTGACCGCTAACATCATTCTCTTAGGGCAATAAACAGAGATACTTCCTCTCTCTTAATATTAATGCCAATTGAGTTCTATGAAATTCAAATAACAAAATGTGATTTTAGTAGAGGAACAGGATGAAATGAAGGAAGCCAACAATGACCCTATTCATGCTTCCATCTTTAGCTTTCTGCATAAATGAATACGCTGCTCCTCATCAGGAGGGAAGCCACAAGCTCTTGGAAAAACAAACATATAAGCTGAGTGGAAACCGAGATTGGCTACTTACCATTTTACCTGGAGGACCTGAAGGACCAGCTAGACCTACTTCACCTCTACCACCCTTTTAAGGAAACAAAAAGACATGGTTAAAGCATAGAAACATTTTTTCCCCGAAAACAGTGTTAGCTGATGTTTATATTTACTTTTTAAAGTTAATTTCAACATTCTTCTATTAGGAAAACAAAAGCAAAAGGCCCAATAATAATCCCAAAGTCCAAATATCAAATTCTGATTTGAAGCACACAATTTTAAAAGTCATTTAACAGTGAAGTTCTATGTATGTTTGCTCAGTGATAGGTTGTAGTGTGGGTTTTTGGGGGGGTGGGAACCCCAACTCCATTCCAAGACTTTTTCTGATTATATTTTTTCTGATAAATTACTGAGCAAAGGTATGAAGAATATTGAACTATTTAAATATCTTCACCATTTAAATTAAAGTTATCTAATGTTTAGCTGTATGTGTGTCATAGGACTTCTATTTTCTTCAGTAATCATTCCAAGTCTTTGCTGTTTTCCGCTAGTAATGTGGTGTTGTCTGCATATGCTAAAGTGCTGATATTGCTTCATCCTATTTTCATGCTTCCTTCTTTTAGTCTTATCAGGCTTTATATGTGATATTTTCACTGTACAAGATAAACAGACAGGGGTGATGAAGTGCAAACTTGCCTCCCCCGGTCAATTGGAAACCATTCAATGTCTGCTTATTCTGTCCTGATCGTAGCCTCATTTAAGAAATACAGGTTATGCATCAGTGCAATCAAATATTGTAACACATTCATTTCTTTAAGAGCAATCCAATTTTTTGATGACCAGCACAATCAAAGGCTTTCCTATACTGTGTAAAGCACAGACTGATTTTCCTCCATTATCTGATGTATGTATGCAATATGATCCTAATGCCTTTTCCTTTCCTGAACCCAGCTTCGACAATTGGCAAACAAAGTCTATCATACTTTGGCCATATCATGAATGCTTGGGAAAGTAGATGGCAGTAGGAAAGAGGGAGGTTGTATTCCAGATGGACACAATCAATCAAGAAAGCCTAACTCTAAGTCTGAAGGATTGAGCAGAGCTGTTGAGGATAGGGTGACTACAAGGTCTCTCATTCATGCCAGAGGTCATGGATTTGAAAGAAGTTAACAACAAAAATATTGTAAATGCCTTTGTTGTAGAGTTTTGAGCATCACTGTGCTTGTATGGGAGATTAATGCAAACGTCCTAAAGTTACTGCAATACCTGCTGTCCCCATTTTGGGGGGATTGGAAGATATATAGAGCATTTTCAATTTCTGAGCCATTGTTTTATTTTCCATATTCATTGACAACTTTTAGTTAGAATTGCTAACTAAATTCTGTTTGGCGCTTAAAGCAGCTCCTCCCATATGAGTGTGCAATTGCATTATTGTGCTCATGTGAACTTAACTGAATTGCACAATTTTACATTTTTATATGCAATTGAATATTGTTACTGAAATAAGAAGACATTTACTTCCTGGGAGTAGAGCAATGACCAAGCTAGATAAAATAGTGAAGAGTAGAGACATAACACTGGTAATGAAGATCCACATAGTTAAAGCAATGGTATTCCCCATAGTAACCTATGGATGCGAGAGCTGGAACATAAGGAAGCCTGAGCAAAGGAAGATAGATGCTTTTTAATTATGGTGTTGGAGGAAAATTCTAAGAATGCCTTGGACTGCAAGAAGATCAAAGTAGTCCATACTCTAGGAAATAATGCCTGACTGCTCACTGGAGGGAAGGATGTTAGAGGCAAAGATGAAGTACTTTGGCCACATAAGAAGAAGACACGTAAGCTTGGAGAAGACAATGATGCTGGGAAAATGTGGAAAAAGGAAGAGGGGCCGACCAAGGGCAAGATGGATGGATGTTATCCTTGATGTGACTAGCTTGACCTTAATGGAGCTGGGGGTGGCCACGGCTGACAGTAGGGTTGCCATATGTCCCTTATTCTAAGGGACGTCCCTTATTTCAGCCCCAAATTTCGTGTCCCTTATTTTCAGCTCCTGTCCCTTATTTTCAGCTCCTGTATTGATGGGACAGGTGGCAGCAGGAGGCAAGACTGGGCCAGTACATATACACACATACTTCATTCATCCTCCTCCCCCATCCTGCTACCCCTTTTGGCTCCTCCCATTTCCTCTCACCTCCCACCACGAGTGGCTGGGAATTGTAGTCCAAGGCTGCCTCCTCTTGATTGATAAGTGTGCACAGCCCTTTTGGGCGGGACGCCATTTCCCAAGAGCCCTCGCTCCTGGGGGGAGGAGGAGGAGCAAAAGGAAGAGGGAGAAGGGGGCCTGCCGGTCTTCATGGCGCCGCCAGTGAGCAGTCTGAGGGAGCTGCAGGTGCGGCGCGGGGAGATGAAGGTCCGCATGAAGCTGCTGATCATGGAGACCCAGAGCCAGGTCTGCCGCGCCCTCGCCCACCTTGACCGTAGGGCCGCCTTCACCATTGACCGCTGGGAGAGGAAGGAAGGTGGCTCCCTGCCAGGCACACAAATTACTGCCACACCAGGGCTGAGGGGCGGGCAGGGGTCTCTGGAGGGCTTTTGAGGGCTTTTGAGCCAGACGGGCATTTGTTGGGAGGGCTTGGGTTGTGCCTTCTTGCAGAATGGCCCAAGTAGATGATATAGCCCTGAATGCATGCACAAGGAGGCTTCTGTTAGACCCCAGTCTAAAGATCAGTCAACAGTGTGATGCTGCAGCTGAAAAAGCCAAGGCTGCACCAAAAGGAGTATAGTTAGGGTTGCCTAATGTTTGATTTTCAAGTTTTTATGAAGTGTCCCTTATTTTTGTGAAAAATCCTGCATTTTAGGTAAATGTCCCTTATTTCTTATATCAAAAAGTGGCAACCCTAGCTGACAGGGAGCTCTAGCGTGGGCTGGTCCATGAGATCACAAAGTGTCGGAAGTGACTGAATGAATCAACAACAAAACTGAATATTGTGCATGACCAATTACATGATACTGGATCGATCCTGGGATGGCTTATGCACCAAAACTCCTTCTCCCTGGAAGTCATAAAATGAGGTTCAAATCACACATTTGTCCTTGCAAAAGGTAAATGTATTATATAACAAACCTGTATACCTGAAGTTGTCCTTGGGACTGCTACCTGGCTACTTTTACCCTTTTACAGTTCTGAGAAGGTCTACCTCACAATGTCTCCATGGCAGCACTCTGGCAACAGTAGGCAGGCAATCTGTGCCTCTTTCTTTTCTTCCTCCATTTCCCTCATAAACCTTTTCCCTCTCTCCTTTCTTTCTTTCTTTCTTTCTTTCCTTCCTTTCTCTTCTCTTTCTCTTCCCTTCCTTCATCCTTTTTTCTTTCCTTCCCCCAAACCTTTTCCTGTTTCTTTCTCTTCCTTCTTTCCCTTCCTTCCTTCCTTCCTTCCTTTTCTTCCCCTCCCTTTTCTGACTTCTCCAGCTCCGAGAGGACTTACCTCACAAGGTTTCAATTACAATATGCCCCTCTTTGTGGCTCTTTCCTTCTCCCCACCCCTTTCCCCACCTTTGCACCTTTCTTTCCCAGTGACATCCACCTAACCTAGCAACCTCCAATCCAGTGACATCATAGATGGACATTTCACGTAGCATCAACCGTTATGGTACAAATGGACAGGCAAACACATGTACATACTTTAACATAGATATAGATAGATATGAATCTTGCATCTTATCTGCAATGTGAAGTCAACTAGTGTGAAATACTACTTTTGAAAGATTTATTGTAACCATATATGTAAATCCTGATGTCTTGTCATTCTATTTGATTTCTACTACATCAAAAATGAATCTGTGAACTGAATCAGATTTTATGAATGTTGGCAGGCTTTGAAATGCCTCAGGATGTGTGTTCACCATATCATCTAGGCAGGAGGGTTTTCCTCTTGTTCATTACGGGAAGAAAAAGAAACCCAAATGTACAATTCAAACTCATTGAAACATAAAGATAATGGCCAAAGTCAACACTGTATTTTAGTATCCAACAACATTAAGGGGAACAGGATTTGAGTGCTTCTCAGATTTACAGAACATGCGTTTGAAACTGCAGAGCAGGAGGGAGGCTAGGGAGCCCATCATATAGAGAAAATCCCCCATTGTAGAACATTTCGCCAATGCACCCAGTATAGAGCCCACTGGATCTCATCACATGACGCACAGCTATTTCCGGCGGGGCTCCATGGTGACTGTGTCAGCAAAGTGTTCTAGGACAGGGAATTCTGAATAAGGGAGACTACCTGCATTCAGATTAAAAATGCTGGGGACAGCACAGTAGTTCAGCGGAAAGCCATGTTTTCCGATGTGTGATAAACAAGCATGTAACGCAGGCAATGCGGGGGCCTGGGCAACATATTCACTCTGCTGCCCCACAATTTGCCCCGCTGCCCTATGTATCCCCCCACTGTCTCCTGCATCAAAAATCTCCATGTGATGAGGTACTAGCTGAAGAAAGGAGGGATCACCAATGCTGTTGGAAGCAATAGGAACCAGCACTTGTTAGCCATCAGATTTTGGTCAACTTTCCCTAGTTCTTTTCCCTAGTTCTCTCACTGGCATCTTTTGAATTACATATATTTCCCATTCTTGTCCTCTTTCTGGGTACAATTAAACACGCCTTTTTATTAGACACTTCCAATATATTCAAAATCTAAAGAACAGCATTTGATTCATCAACAAACTTCAGTGTGGTCATCAGGAGATCTCAAGAGGTGAGCCTTAACAATGGGACTTCCTTCCTCTGGAGACTCATCAAAGTACCATGAAACCTCTCCATTTTGAAACAATAAGTAAGGGCATATCTAGATTGACAAAAGTCTCATATTTTGCTCCTGTTCATTCTGATTTGACACAAGATTGAAATAAAATGACCTAAGGAGCTGGGATAAAAATTCTCCAACTATATCAGGAGCTGACAAAAATATTGAGGATCTCCAAAATAAAATCAGAAAGAACAGGGACAAGATCAGGACTTTACATCTTTATTTACCCTGGAGGCATCCTCAGTTGCTTCTTTAAGAAGGAACTTCACGTATGTTGAGGACACACTTGTTCACTATATCACAGAACAATGCTCAGTTATTTGCATCCATAGTTTAAAAAGTATGAAAGGGTTTAAGTAGCAGCAGGGAAGGGAAATAGCTCTCCTTTAAACCGGTTGCAAATCATGATTATGGGCAATTGTTTCCAATTCAGCACACAACATCTGCTTTAGATCACTGTGTGCCCTAACAAACTATATTATCCTGATCATGTATGACACTTTGCAATTTTTAAATTGATTCTTCAGAACAATTTAGCACAAAGGTAAATTTTTAAACCAGTAGTTTAAACCACAAATGAAGTATGATAGTAATGTAAAGCAATTTCCAAAATGTGTTTGAAGTAAAGCTTGCCCTCAACCAGCAAAAGAATTTTTTAAAACAAAGGAAGACATGTTTTTAATTATAGCATTATGACATGAAAAGCCTACTGTTCTGTTTCACAAAGAAAAAAAGCCTTAGCTTATTCTATTAAAAAGAGAAATAGAAATGTTTTCCTATTAAAAGCTTAGTGTCTGCTGGGTGGGCCCTTGCCTTGGTGTGCTTTTTTACTCATTGGCATGATTCTTAAATAGCTCTTCCATTCAGATGTGTTATGGGGATACATTCCAGCCTCCAATTCTACCACATCTGTGACCACTTCCAGGATTCACCTGTAGAAATCCTGTAGAAATCTCAAATATCCCTCCCATATCATTGAACAGATATGCAGAAGGTCCATAATGGCCTTAATTTAATTAGCAAAAAGAAGTCCCAGTACTATATTTTATCTGTCTTCTACTTTCTGTGGTCCATAGACATGAAGGTGAAATAGATGACTTTATCATACAAGCTGCCGGAATCACCACGAATTGTGGCAAATCCAGCAGAACCCATTGGGAAATGTGGGGAATACCTCACTCCACACCCCGCATTGCCCAACTCACCAGTAACCCCAATCCATGGGGGGGAACAGGAGCTGGCTGGCTTCCCCCCATTATGACTGGTGCAACCTGGGAAGTTTCCTGTGTTGCTGCCACCACCGCATACACCAGTTTGCAATAGTTTAGACACAGAGCCTCATCGGAAGTAGTATTACATTATGGGATGGGAGTCAGTTGGCTCCATGGCTAGACTATCACTAAACCGGTGTATACCACTGAAACAAGACCCATCTGATGAGGTTGCAAGAAGAAGTAACAGGGGTGCTCAACAATTATGTGTGCTGTCTTTTTGCTGATAGGACACAATTATCCTCAGGTGCTTAGGTTTTCAGGTGGGGGGGGGTTACTCTGAATTTGCAATTGTAGGATGATACCAGTAGGAATGAGGGTATATGCTCTTGTCCATCTCAGTAGGATGGAACTCTGTGTTGCTGTTCCAACATTTTGCTGGTACTACACTGCCCCCTTTCAAAGTCTATATTTGACTGTTGTAGAACTGTGTTGGGTCTATGCCACAGTCTGGTGCCATACTAGTGCAACTACAGAGTTTAGTTTTCAATTGTAGCACCCTGACTTGTGATGTTGCACTGTTCAAGAGTCAGTCCTTATGTATGTTCTTTTTCCCTTCCCTTCCTTGAATGGCACATCATATAATTAATAACAACAGTACCCACGAGGGGTTCAATATAATTAATCACCAAATCAAATGTATATCAAAAATTCTGTATTTAGTATAAGATTATTATTCATCACAGATGGATAGTGCAATTCAATTAGAGTGTATATAACACACAAATCAAAAGTCACGCAGGGGTTAATGCATTCAATGGTTCAATGTATATCCCACGTAGGGGTTAATGCAAAATAAACATATATCAATAGTCTGTATATAGCATTCTCATCAAATTATAAGTCTTTAAAGTGTACTCATGAGTACACTTTAAAGACTTATAATTTGATGAGAATGCTATATACAGACTATTGATATATGTTTATTTTGCATTAACCCCTACGTGGGATATACATTGAACCATTGAAGGCATTAACCTGCGTGACTTTTGATTTGTGTGTTATATACACTCCTAATTGAATTGCACTATCCATCTGTGATGAATAATAATCTTATACTAAATACAGAATTTTTGATATACATTTGATTTGGTGATTAATTATATTGAACCCTCGTGGGTACTGTTGTTATTGGCTTTGTTAGCCCCTGAGCTCTGTTATTGACTACATCATATAATTAGCCTGACAAAACTATTGCAATAGGGCTACATCAAATTAATTTGCCATTCCTGTAAAAGAAACACATCCAGATTAACTCTCCAGCCCTTTGAACTTGTTCTTGGAGTAAAGAAAAAAGCCCTTTACATACACCATTGTCTATTTTTGTCAAAAGCAGGACTGGGCCTCAACCTTATGTCAGCTTACTTACAAGGGAAAAGATCCCATTTAAGTAACATTTTATTTCTAAGTCAATATAGTTGAGACTAATGCAGGAGCTGAAATGTTTCTTTAGAAATAGACATACTGTCCACATTCTTCATGGAAAGAATAATTAAATAGAAGTGAAAAAAGGATTTCAAGTTCCATCAAGTTATGCAAAGCATGAAAAATATTTATTAGAGTTGAAAAAATATAGTTTTCCCCCAGTATGGCACTTAGCTAGGAGGAGGGAGCTGCAGTCTATTTGTTGCTGGATCAACAGGCAATATCAGAGGAGGTTAATCAGAGTTTCTTCTTCGAGAGCTCTGTGAATGCACACTTATGAAGTTTGCGCGCCAGCGCGGGCTTCCAACGGAAACTTTTCCAGTTTGAAACTTTTTGGCGGTAGCTCCGCCCAGCCGGCCCGGAGGGCATAAAAGCGCCTCCATGCGCCCCACCCCATTCCTTTGTTTTCCGCCACTTGGGCAACATCGAATACGGCTGGTTGTGTGTGCATTGCATGTCCACAACCAGTTTCAAAAAGTGTTTATCCTGCGGTAGCAAGATCCCGGACTGTGACGGTCACTCGAAGTGCCTTCGGTGTCTCAGGGAGGGACACGTCGTTCCTTCTTGCCGGCACTGCCAGGCCTTCTCGTCCGGCACTCGAAGAGCGAGAGCCCGCAGGCTTCAGGCCTACCTCACGGAGCGAGCTCTCTGCCCTCCACAGATGGCGACGGCTGTCCCATCTTCCTCCTTGGGATCCGAGGCGGCTGCTTCGATCCCCGCTGCGTCGACCGCTCGCCCGGCCGGGAAGCGTCCGCAGAAGGAGAAGAACTCCACCAAGTCTGTCTCCTCGAAGACTTCGAGACCGGTGTCGAAGAGGCCTTGCACCGTGACCACCGAAACGGTCGAGCTGCCTCCACCTCGGCGACGGTCGACGAGCTCGATGGCGTCGGGCCTCTCCCAGAGGTCGACCATCTCGAGAACTCCCTCGGACCGGGCTATGGAGATAGCCTTCCAGAGGTCAAAGCAAGAAGCCCGTAGAGCCCAGACCAGAGGCCTGGTTCCTGTGACTCGGCAAGTCTCTGGAGGCCGCTGCCTCGAGACCTCCCTCACCGAAGAGGCGCAGGACTCTGACGTCATCGTCTTCAGTCTCCTGCCCCGACTCTTCGCCTACCCCTGTTCTCGCTGTGGAGACAGGGGTAGAGCACCACGTGTCACCAGAGAACTCTGTCCAGACCGTCGTCCTCGCTCCCGGGGCAGACCTCGGTCCGACAACTCTTCGTGACTTCGCCTGACAAAGGCAGGCAGACCACGAGGCTCGCCCTGGCCCCGGCCAAGCGAACACCTCCTCCTGTGTCGACAGAGATGCCTGACATCCCTTCGACTTCCAGGCCGCCTCCACAGTCGCAGCCTCCGGTGGACCAAGAGACGGTCCAACCGTGGTCGGGAGACGAGATGGAGGATGGCGAGGTCCCTCGATCGACGCGTTCGGGATCCATCCTGTCCCTCAACCTGGACAGAACGCCTTCCCACACTGGCTGTGACCCAGAACCCTCGTCTTCACCGACGGACAACGAGGGCCTTCGCGAGCAAGTAGGCCGAATGGCGAGATCTCTGGGGATGCAAACCTACGTTCCCACGAGGTCCAGCGCCTGTCCCGTGTTCAGAAGGGTGGAGATCGAAGAGGCAGCCCAACCACACCTTCCCATGCTGGAACCGTTGGAAGAGGCGGTGAAAGCATCGTGGGCGACTCCATCAACCATCCCTCCTACGTCAAGTCGTATCGAGGCATGGTACAAGATAGATGAGAGGGAGAAGAGCTGGCTCCACGATCATCCGACACCCAACTCGATGATCGTCACCTCCTCCCAGTCCTCGGGCCGAGAATCTTCAACTCCCTCAGACCAGGAGGGAAAGAGATTCGACACAATAGGTCGAAAGATCTACAAGGCCGGACTCCTGCTGACCAAAATGGCCAACTACGGAGCGTGTATGGGAGCTTATCACCAGATCCTGTGGGAAAGGGCTCAACCCTTTTTCCAGGATCTCTCCCAGGAACAGCAAACTGCACTCCTTTCCATCTCACAGGAGGCGCAGTCGCTAGCACACCACCAGATCCTGATGGCCCGCCATACGGGGGACACCTCAGGAAAGCTGCTGGCCCACGGTGTCGCCATCCGAAGACACGCGTGGTTGAAGTCCTCTGGTCTCTCTTCGAATTCCAAGAAGACCATCGAGGACCTACCGTTCGATGCCCAGGGACTCTTCTTTGCGGGCACGGACGACAGACTCAAGGCCACTCACGACTTCCGAGTCCTGACGGCAAAGTTGGACCGGCCCCAACCACAACCCAGGCCCAAGTACTACCAACGGGCGAAGTTTCAGCCCAGACAGCAGTACCGCCAGGCCCCTAGATATTCGGCTCCTCAGCAGCAACAGCAACAGCAGCCGAGACAGCAACAGCAGCAGTCTAACAGACCCCGACAGGGGAACAAGTCACGACCTCGCCATAACAATGGCAATGGACAATCCAATCGCCGCGTTTGACGGGGCGATGGACGACACCGCCTTCTCGCTAAGTACCGCTGCCACCATCATGCCTCCTCCCATCCTTCGACCACCACCACCTCACCCGCCGTTCGGAGACCGCCTGGCCCGTTACATCAATGCGTGGCGACGCATCACCTCAGATGCATGGGTTCTCCGGATTGTCGAAGACGGCTATGCCTTGGAATTCGACGAGCTTCCACCCACGGGGTTCGTCGTCGAGACACAGCCGTCCAGGGTGATCTTGGAGGAGGTCGACAGCTTGCTTCAAAAGGGAGCGATTTCACAGCTCCCCAAGAGCAAGGAAAGAGGGCATTCTTCTCACGGTATTTCACCGTGCAGAAGCCATACTGTTCCCTGCGTCCCATCCTGGACCTCCGAGACTTACACGCGACCGTCTCGCCGAGGAAATTCAGGATGGTGTCAGTGTCGTCCATTCTTCCGCTTCTCGGTCCAACGACCACTTCGCGTCGATCGACCTCCGGGACGCATACTTCCACGTCTCGATCCGGCCGGCTCATCGACGCTTCCTAAGCTTCAAGGTGGCGGGAAGGGCGTACCAGTTCAACGTCCTCCCGTTCGGCCTCGGGACAGCGCCTCGAACATTCTCCAAGTGCATGTCGGTCGTGGCTGCGCACTTGAGGAGGCAGAAAATCCGGATTTTCCGTATCTGGACGACTGGCTGCTGGTGGCCCAGTCCCCAGAACTCTTGCGGCAACAGGTCTCGACAGCCCTACAACTACTCTCCTCATTAGGCCTACGCCTCAACGAGGAGAAATCTCAACTGGTCCCAACGATGACCATCAAGTTCATCGGCACGATGTTCGACTCCGTCGATCAGCTCGCTTATCTGCCAGGCGTCAGATTCCAGGCTCTTCGGCCTTGAGATAAACAACTGCACCAGGCCCTGCACGGCAAAGCAGATCCAGGTGACCCTAGGCCACATGGCCTCCACGGTAGCTGTGACCCCGTTGGCGAGGCTCCGCTTCAGGCCGCTACAGCGCTGGTTCCTCGACCATTTCGATCCGGTCAGGGAGCACCATTCGAAAAGCTGTCCCTGCCGAGGCGGTCAAGGACTCCCTCCGATGGTGGACGTCCAAGAACAACGTGTGCAGGGAGTGCCCTTCCACACAGTAGCCCCATCCATCACAGTGACGACCGATGCGTCTCTGTTGGCATGGGGAGGCCACGCGGGCACCATGTCAATCAATGGACAGTGGTCGACGGTGGAAAAGCTCCATCACATCAACTATTTGGAGCTCCTAGCCATCGCCAAGACTCTCCGGCCTTCGCCCCCTCGTCATGGGAAAAGTAGTACTGGTCAGGACAGACAACATAGTGGCCATGTACTACGTGAACAAACAGGGCGGGACGGGCTCGAGGAAACTCCTAGCCCTGGCCCAGAGCCTGTGGGAATGGTGTATCCGGCATCAAGTGACGCCCAGGGCCATTCATCTCCCGGGAGTCGAGAACGGGGAGGCGGACTCCCTCAGCAGAACCGGCTGGTCGTCCCACGAATGGATGCTGCATCCGGACGAGCTCCACCGTGTCTTTCAGAGGTGGGGGTTCCCAGACGCAGATCTCTTCGCATCGCCGGAAAACAGCCAACTGCCAGTTTTTCGGTGCCAGGCTTGCCCCGATGCACACCGGGGATGCCTCGAGGGCGCACTTCTGCTCGACTGGACGACGGGGTTCTTTTATCTGTTCCCGCCGTTCCCGCTTCTTCTACGGATCATCGAGAAGATCCAACTCTCGGGGACCGATTGCATCCTCATCGCTCCCCACTGGCCGAGACAGGTCTGGTTCCCGACCCTCCTACACCTGGCGAGTCAGGACTACATGCCGCTCCCGCACCGAGCAGATCTGCTGACTCGGGAGAACGGGATGCTCCTCCACCCGGACCTCCCGTCCCTGCACTTGACTGCGTGGAGGATCCACCGGCGCCAGAGATCTCTCCAGCAGTAGCAGCGATCCTGGCAGCAGCCCACAAGCCGGCCACGTCGAAGGCGTACTCGGCTTGCATCGCCCGCTATGCGAGGTTCAGGCTTCCCGATCCGCCACCGTCTTCCCGCTGGCGGTCCCGTCGATCCTGGAGTTCCTGGCGCAGTTGGTCGACAGGGGTCTATCCATGTCCTCGGTGAAGACCCACTTGGCGGCCCTCACCTGGCAGAACCAGCAGAGGGGCGGTCCCTCGCTGTTCCAGTACCCGATGGTCAAGAGGTTCCTGAGGGTGTTAACAACACTCGTCCCCGGTGCATCCACCAACACCGGGTTGGAACTTGGACCTGGTGCTGTCCTGCTTGACATCCCCACCGTTCGAGCCGCTGTCATCCATCGACCTGCGGCTCCTATCCTGGAAGGTGGCCTTCTTGTCGCCATTGCCGGCGTCGCCCTTCCGAGCTGGCGGCGCTCCGTGTCGACGAACCCTACCTGCTGTTTCTAGCAGATAGGGCCATCCCTACGGACGGACATCACCTTCCTGCCAAAGGTGGTGTCTCCGTTCCACTTGAACACTGACATCGTGCTCCCGGACTTGGGACTGGCCCGACCGGGAGCACGGGCTCGATGGCCGAGGGCCTCGACGTCAGAAGAGCCCTTCTGATCTACAAGGACCGGTCGGCAGACTACCGCCGGTCGACTCGACTGTTTGTGTCGTACGCCACCGACCAGCTGGGCTTGCCGGTGTCGTCCCAGACTCTCTAATTGGGTGGCATCCCTGGTTGAACTGTGCTATCAGATAGCCCGTCAGCCGTGCCCATCTAAGGTCAAGGGACGCTCGACTAGGGCAGTGGCCACGTCGACTGCGTTCCTCCAGGGGATTCCCCTGGACCAAATTTGTAGAGCGGCCATCTGGGCCAACCCTTCTACCTTTGTATCTCATTACCGGGTAGACACCCTATTTGGGAGGGAGGCGGCCTTTGGTCAGTCGATTCTTAGCCCCAAGGCCCCGCAAGGTGCTGCCGAATAGTCAGCCCTATATCTTCCCTCTTTGCACTGGTCGGTCGACAGTTGCGTCGATCGAACACCTCTTGTTCATTGCACTATCAATGTTAAGTGTGTGCCGTGCCCCAGGTAGGGGCACAGTCTACCGATTAAAGCGCTTTACCCACTTACGGGTTAGGTTGCACCAGTTGTGCACCTTTTGTTCTCAGGTTGTGCTCGTTGCACTCACTGTTATGAGGCCTGTGTGCCTGACATGAATGGTGCTTGTTGCACTTCTGCTATGAGGCCTGTGGGCCTGGCATGAATGGTGCTTGTGGCACTTATGTTGTGAGGCCTGCGTGCCTGACATGAATGGTGCTTGTTGCACTGTGTTTACAAGTGGGAGCTTGCCTTCCACTCAATTTTATATGTCTAACATGTTATTTATTCAGGTTGCTGGTTGCAATAAACCTGTTCATTTTTTCTACAATCTGGCTGGTTTGTTCCCACCTCCTTTACCTTAGCTCGGTAAATCTTCATAAGTGTGCATTCACAGAGCTCTCGAAGAAGAATGGTAGGTTACATACCTGTGACCATCTTTCTTCCAGTGAAGCTCTGTGAATCCACACGACCCGCCCGGCCGTCCCCTCTATCTCAAACCATCCCCTCCTCGTTGCTTACGTGGCGTAGGAATGGGGTGGGCGCGCATGGAGGCGCCTTTTATGCCCTCCGGGCCGGCTGGGCGGGAGCTACCGCCAAAAGTTTCAAACTGGAAAAGTTTCCGTTGGAAGCAAGCGCTTGTGCGCAAACTTCATAAGTGTGGATTCACAGAGCTTCACTCGAAGAAAGATGGTCACAGGTATGTAACCTACCATTAATCTGTTCAACCTGTTTCCAAGCACTTGCAGACAGGGTCTCTAAAAATTAAAACAGTTTGGCAACCTGTTTTCTATAGGCTGCTGATTTTATAACTCTCAATTTGCCTTTATAGGATTAAAAGCATAGTTTAGAAGATTATCTTGCATTTTCCAGTTAGGAAATTATTCTGTATTTTAATTAATCACCAGAATGTCCAAAAAGATAAATGCTGAATTAATAAAGAAAGGGAAGGGTTGGAAGAACAATTATGTCAAAAGAAGTCCTGCACATACAAAGCTTCCAAGAATTGCTGCAAAATAACTAGAAAATACCTGAAGAAATATTGAGCTACTAGAGTATATACTTAGCAGTAGCTAAATATGTGTATAATACAGTCGAACCCCCTGTTAATCAATGGATATAAGAACAAAGAGGCAATGCGATGGGCAGTCAAACATAAATCAATATTGTATTATAGACATCAGCATTGTGATACACAAGTATCCAACATGAACAAATAATATGGTGCAATCCTCTCACTTTAAGGAAATCAACGGCCGTTGCATGCAAGCGTCCCTCTATATATAACAAAGCAAAATACAAACAGATAGTACTGGGACTTCCCAGCAAAGCAGTCAGTGGCACTACAGGACACCAAATAGGTCTTTCTTCCCTTTTCCTCCCTTCTTTCTCTTTTTTCCTCCGCTATCTTAATCTCATCCAAATAACAGGTCTCCAGATTAAGATTGCTCCTTCAATTCTGTGAATTCTACAGAAGGTAACAGGAATGTCAACAGAGAAACTAGGAGATCATGAGCTCATGAGAATCACATTACCATCCATCAGGCTGTAGTTCAAGAATTGGCTATATACCATCCCTTTTCTTCTCCTTCCAGATTATGAAAAACTATGCCTGTGTGATTTTTGAATCCACTATGCTGAAATTGATCTCGCCCATGTGCCTTTGTAGCATGGTTCTGTACTGTTCTATCAGTATTTAGTGAATATTTCCTTAGCTGATTCAACAAAGGAAAAGGCAAAGCTGTAGAAAATTAAAGCCATCATGTCTTCTATTTCATCCTTTAAACAGAGTTGTGACAACAACATCACAGTGGACTCATGCTGTATGACATGCTGATGTCACAATTCCAGAGTTGACACAAGCTGACAACTGGGATCTCATTTTTTTTGTCCTCAGCAATATCAAGGCATTATAATTGCTATATACAGCTTTCCTCAGATTCCTGAACTGAAAAAAGATGTTGTTTGGGTGAAGAACATAAGTAGTAGATTATTTTATTTTTCTTCACTTGACTAAGATTTAAAATCGTTTCCAAATAGCTCCGTATATTTTGCCATATTGAAGGGAGAAGATATTATTTTCGGAAAAGAAAACTTTGGTCAACGTTGTTATTCCTTCTTTTTCTAGTATCCTAGATTTCATTTACAAACACCTTTGAGTTAAGAGTGCTTGTAAAGAATGTATTTGAAATTTCTATAGCCAGATAAGATCAGGAAAAAAACTAGATAGTTTCAGAAAGCCGCCGATTCTCCCTGATTAGGTCTTGGTTTATCCTGTCACCTAATAATGTCTGTCTCTTATTCTGTTTCTTTATTTTTTATTATTGGAGTTAACAAAGAATCTTGTTACTTTCAGATTACAAATATACGATGAAAATATTTATAGTGAGGTGTACAATTATCTAGATGTTGGAGGACACGCACATGTATGTATGTGTTTATTTATCTTTAGTTACATTATTAAACTTAGAATTAATCCCTGCATTCTCTAGGTACAAGAAGTACATTGTAAGTAAAGTGGAAGTCTTCCTATTCTGAAAGAAGTATGCCTCCACTAGCACAAAATATCTCAGGAAGGGACAAAAGTATGATACAGTCACATAGATTTAAAAAATAACATCTTTTTGAAAATGGAAGAAAGCTTGATTCAGCTTGGGAGGGGGGATGTCCTTCTCCTCCCCCAATTTACAGAGATGTGAATGTGCAAACAGGCACATCAAGTGGCTCATCCCATAGCAGCACAGAAGTGATTCAGCCCTGGCTCATCAATAAAACAAAGCAAGATATGACACTCTGTGAAAAAGTGCTTAGATTCCCTATCCTATTTCTTATGGGTCTCAGGAACTATGTTCAATTCATCATACAGTGTGAGTCTCCCTTATCAAAATGCTTGGAACAAAAAGGCATTGCGGAGGGATTTTGTTTTTGTTTTTTAAATTGAAATGCATATATTTGCATACACATAGTGAATGAAGGATGGGATGAAAGGGGGATAGTCACACATCTATCAATATTGTGTGTTTTTTTTTTCTTTAGATAAAAGCTTTCCCTCGGCTGTCAGGACATATTACCTTCTTTTAGAAAAGTAGCCAGGGATGGAGGGGAAAATCCTTCCCCAGCCAGTCTCAAGTGTTTTGCATTTTCGCTAAGCAGCCACCAGTGGGATTATGGAGCACCTGCTCTTGTGGCTCATTAATGAAGGAAACAAAGCTGGAGTAATAAGAAACACTATAATGTTTATGAACTGGTACAAACTGCAATACAATTTGACATGATGCCACAAGAATTTGAATGTATATTATTGTTGTTTTCAACTGTTTATTTTTAGATGTTTTATACTTATCGCCGATGTATTTGTATTGTTGTTTACATGATTTTAATATGTTGTAAGCCACTTGGGTCCCATGAGGGAAAAAAGTGAGATATAAATAAAGATGTATTATTATTATTATTATTATTTCCAAGGCAAGCACAGAATTGTCTGAGATGTCTGCTTTTTATAGTAGCCTTGTGTAAATGAAGTTCTTCTGCTTTGTCCCTTTTCTCTTTCCCCTCTCAGGACTCTTTCAGGAAAAGTGGGTGCTGGATGTGTAATTAACCCCCTTTCCCCAAAGGTAGAAGTGGGCACTGGATACAAAAAAGTGTGAAGGTTGGGAGTATTTCTGATTTCCAGATAAAATAGATTTAATCTATTCTATCTGTTCTATCAGGTGTTGAGATTTGATAAATATTATTTGTGTTACAATAAGTTTGCCCTTCACACATGCATAATTTACACAAGACTGAAAGAAACTGCTACAGAAGTTTACCTAAAGAACAAGCAACACAAATACTGCTTGATGAGACATCGTTTTCTCCACCCATGGCTCATATCTGAAAATAACTTAGTGAACAACTGAGCAAATCAACAAAGACACTTACAGGGGGACCTCTGGGTCCAATTGGTCCTTGTTCTCCCTGAGGCCCTCGTTCTCCCTAGAGGCAGGATTACAAGAACAAAACATGCTCAAAAACATGTTTCTGCACAAAAATATAAATATCTCGGCTTTTCTAAAAGGCAAATTCAGATAGAAATTATCTTACAGGTTTTCCCGAATTCCCCATCAAGCCAGGTATCCCAAGATGACCTGCATTGCCCTGTTGGAGAGAAACAAGTTCATCAAAATAAAACAAGCATTAATAATACAGCGTTCCAACAAGAATAGTACCAAACCAACTCCCTGAATTCCTTAAGTTGCCCATCAATAACAGAAAAAAGTATTTTTGCTAGCTCTGAAAAGCTGCTTTTTTCTCTCTGTTTAAAAAATACATTGAGAGTGTGTTGTGTTTCATAGAAAGGTAATGAAGGTATAAATCAATGCTAGAAAACAAGCCCCGTGAAGAAGGTGGCCATGTTTAGCCTGAGAGATTCCGTGAGAGTGGAATGAGGCTAGAAGAATAACTTGATGAATGCTTTACTGATCTCTTTAGAGGTGGAATGCAAAATTCAGAATTGTCTGGAAAAATTGTACCTTTTCGCCAGTAACACCTTTTACTCCAGGAGTACCAGGTAATCCCTAAATAGATAAATAAACATAATTTGTAGATACTTGAAATTTTATAATGTTTTATCTTGTAAATACTAAAGCCAGTTTTACATTTGACAGAGGATTTTTAAGTCTACCATAAAAAATGCATTAACAAAGTTAAAGAACCTCAGATTCATTATAGTATGAGCACAATTAAGCATTACCTTCAAACAAATATGGAGAAATTGTGTATCATCATGTTAAAATTGAGTCATGCTTTTAATGCCCTCATTTTAAAGATCCAAGTCCTCAAGGATTTCTCTGGTCTTGCGCTCTTATGTACAATCTCATATTTCTTGCCTTTACAGAAAATGTAGGCTCACTCAATGGCCATACAGCTTCAGAATGGCATGGAAATATAGTTACATTTTAAATGCAAGAAATACTTACTGGCTGCCCCTGAAGTCCTACATCACCTGGAGGGCCTGGTTTTCCTGGTTCGCCCTGAAAGGAAATGTTTGTATCAATCAAATAAAAATCATTGTTATACAATCTCTTTATAAGGAAAAAAGTATGGGCATAGTTAACATAAAAAGGAGAGAGAGGTAAACGAAATTTGAATGTATATGGTTTGCTTGATCAAGGGTGATGATCATAGTTGACTCCAGTTGTCACTATTTTATAGACCGTCATCGAGAGAACATTTTCATTAGCTGTCCCAAGACTGTGGAATGTCCTGCCAGAAGAGCAATAGCAAAATCAAAACTCAACTGAAGACCTATCTATTCTGGCAGGCCTAGCCAGTCAATATTAACTTGTGAATTTTAACCTGCATTTTAACTGTGTCCATCTTGTTATATGTTGACTTATCTGGGCCCTCTGAGGTGTCATTGTTGTTTTCCCTGCTCCACAGAATGCCCCTTGACTTATCCATGGATCATATCAAATTTCACAATTTTGGCCAAAACCTGACCCCGGCTTATACATGAAGGTGGCTTATTCATGAGCATATAAAGTAATCTGAATGTATATGCTGTACACCTGATTAGATCTTAAACTGATCATGAGATGCTCTCCACTACTGTCCCCTATAATGTGAAGCAAGTGTATGTCAAGCAGAGGATCCTTTCAGTTCCCAGAACTCTTAGTTCTGGGAAATGAAATGGGACGAAAGAGGGAAGAAGAACAAGAGTGAAAGGAAGAGGAAGGAAAAAGGGACAAAGGAAAGCATGGAAGGAGGAAGAAAAGGATGGAAACACAAGGAATAAGGGAGAGAAAAGGAGATGGAAGGAAGGATGTTATG
The DNA here is from genome assembly GCA_030556195.1 of Anolis apletophallus. Lineage (NCBI taxonomy): Eukaryota > Metazoa > Chordata > Lepidosauria > Squamata > Anolidae > Anolis > Anolis apletophallus. The sequence goes on from JARBWK010000003.1 coordinate 100,707,030, forward strand.
GCTGCGAGATTCTGGAAGTTATGGTCAAAATGTAACATTTCCTAGGCTCTCCCCCTATTTACAAGGCTGTTTTAGTGTTAATTTATTATAGATATAATAGAAGGTGATTCCACTAGCAGAGCTAGCATGCAGAAGAAAGAAGCAGATTTGGATGGGAGGCGCCATGGGTGGATACTTTGGGTGATGTTAGGTACAACTAGTGCCATTTTCACTTTTGGATAGCTCAGGAATTGTTGCTGCCTTTGAATATGAAAGTTCTATTCTATAACATGACTACTGATAAATGAAAGACCATGCACCTCTAATATGTATTTGTTCTTTGTGTTATCCATCTAAGACGCAGAGCATGTTAATTTTTAAAAACATAAATTAAACTTTTATGTACCTTCGATCCTGGCATGGCAGGGATCCCATCACGACCACTTACGCCAGATAAACCCTTGAATAAGGAATAACACATTGGTATTGTGTAAATCATATTTATTTTGGAATCACTCTTTTCTAATCTTGCATGGCAACTAAACATGACAGCAATATAAACTACATTAATCATCAATTATAATAACAATCATCTTGCTATACATACATGTTCTCCTTTAGGTCCAGGAAGCCCGGTAATTCCTCTAACGCCTTGTGGACCCTAAAAAAGAAAGTGGAAAGAAGCACACTGAATTGTGGATGCACATCAGGGGTGAAGCAAGGCACATGTGCTTTCTCAAACAACCTGAGCTAGCCTATAAGAATTAATTTATTCCCATTTTATTTCCGGAGGGGTGGGTTCTGTTGGTTAGTCACATCTAGAGTAGACACACAGACTCCATTATTGAATGATAAAAACAACACGTCATTGTTGTATGTCTCCTGACTCATGGTGACCCTAAGGCAAACCTATCACAAGAGTGTTTTTTTAAAAAAAAAAAAAACTAAACATGCTCAAGGCTACCAAATGGGCTTTTATGGTTGAGCACGGATCCCAAGCCTATTTCCCAGAGTGATAGTCCAACACTCAAACCACTACATCACACTGGCTCCATAAATCAACACCCATTGAATGAGTCAACACATAGCCAAATTCAATTCATTCAATGTGTCTACTCTAGTTTGGGCCATGATGCAATGTATGCTATAATCCTCTTGCTTCCCTGTAAATATGCATAGGCTTGGGAAGTAATTTCATAGTGCTACATAATCGATACATAATTGCTTGTTTAACTATTAGAAGGTAACTCACTCTCTCGCCTTTTGGACCCATCTCTCCCAGGGCACCTCTTTGTCCCTGATCACCCTGCAGAAAAAAAGAAACATTAATTAGCAACTCTCAAACACAATTCTTTGTAGCTATCAAAGTGATGCAATGTATGCTATAATTATTTAGGCGTGATCCACACGGAATGCAGTTGGGCTTGCTTCCCTGTAAATATGCATAGGCTTGGGGAAGTAATTTCATAGTGCTACATAATCGATACATAATTGCTTGTTTAACTATTAGAAGGTAACTCACTCTCTCCCAGGGCACCTCTTTGTCCCTGATCACCCTGCAGAAAAAAAGAAACATTAATTAGCAACTCTCAAACACAATTCTTTGTAGCTATCAAAGTTATGTGGCCGATTACTAAAGTTAAAGTAAAATCTCAGATTACATATCATGAAATCAGCTTCAAATTACGAGCCAAGATGACTACTATAAGGATAAAGGGTCCATCTACATGGGCCATTTATGTTGGTTCTGATCCAAAGTACCAACATCCTTACCTTCCCCTTCTCATCTTCAGTGTTATGGTGACTACTAAGTATGAAACCGCCAGTGTTCATTACTCCTCACATCTATTGGCACTGACTGGAGCAACAAAGCAATCACTCTGCCACTCCAGCCAGCATCAGTGGGCATGAGAGCAATGACACCAGTAATTTTACACCTGGTGGTCATGGCTAGGCCAAGTTTGAGGAGGTGGAGATGTACCATCCCTTATCCCTGGGCCATCTAAGCCCAGGACAAGTGGGATGACCATGTGAACAGCCAAAGCAATTTTAAAAACCCTGATCAAATGGTTCATACCATCACAAAGTGCAAGCAAGCTTCAGATCAGCTGTGGAACATCCTGCAACTTTAATTAATGCAGGATAAGACCGCATTAACAGACCTTGGCAGTTGTTAGGTCGAGTGGGGTCTATGTATCATGTGGATGCCCCACTTCATTTGACCCATTTAGTTGGGCCCAAGGTGGAATTTATTTTATATAATGACCCTTGGTGTTCATTGGTGTTTGGTTCCAAGACTTCCCAGGAAGACCAAAAGTCTCACTACATACAATGGCATGGTAAGATTGTGTGCCTTGCACAAAATGGCAAAACAAAGGTTTGCTTTCTGGAATTTTGGGGAATATTTTCAAACCATAGATTGTTTAATTAATGCATACAGGACCCGTGGATACAGAAGGCAGATTGTGCAAGCTTTTTTCAGGAAGAGCTATAAAATGTATGCATAGAATTACTAAGTTTCCAAGCCACCACAAGCAATGATCACAAAACACACATAAACACAAAAATACAATTAAATACATTACATACAAAAACGCACATCAAATAAGATCAAGTATTTTTTTAAATGTGAGATGTTTTGATAAATACATGAGCTTCAGTTCACAAAAGTGCAAGGAATTACTGAATTTATAACAAGAAGAAACATCCTGATGTCTCATCCCACTTTTGTTACAAATCAAAATGGCACCTGGGCCAAAGCAATCGGCCTTATGTGCTTAGTAGTGAGTCCTACACTGAAGTTAATAGCAGACTAAGCTGTCTTGTTGAAAAAGATAAACTTACCGAAGCTCCAGGAAGACCTTGTGGACCAGGATCTCCATCCAAACCCCGAGCACCCTGCAGTGAAGGGGACAGGTCAGAGAAGAACATAAGACTGAGAATTCATACTACAATGCACAAATTGTATTTCATGTTTTCATTTTATGTTTGTATTTTTGCATTAAACTATAAAACAAGGTCTAAAAGTACAATCTAGTAATTCACTGAAGGCAAATAAGTAAGATAGCAGCTGCATAGCTCCATTCCTCTACATTTGATGAAAATTGCCTGACAGTTGCTCAGAATTATTTGTGATACATTTTCCTCTCCCAAACTTGGCTTTTCAGATTCTCCATAATTATGCAATATAATCACATAGAGATTTGCTACAACGGCAATCTTTCTAACAAATTTCAAAAATTACCAACGCAACCTAGTAACCCACTAGAGAAAAGTGATAATAATCACACAGTGAAAGTAAAGTTTGCCAAAAGTCTCAGTATTAAAAGTATTAATATCTTTGCCTTGTTTTGGAATTGCAAGGGTGAAGAAGAGTTGCAAATTCATATAATAGGCAAAACCTTCATTACTGGGCAGCAGCACATCCATTTCTCTAAATATACTTAATTGCTAAGCACTATCTTTAGCTAATTCCCTATGGCCTGAACATAGCACTCAGGTGTGTTTGTCATCACAATCTCAGTGAACTGAACCAAAACATATTGTATTTTGTAGAATTTATGTGAACATTTTCCACGGATGAACACATTACGAAAAAAAGAAAAAAGAAGCAGTACTGTTGTGAAGAGAAAATGTGAGACTATCAAGAAGTTGTATTTCAGAGAAAGCCTATACACTTTTAATCTGATGGAGCTGCATTAATAAATGGTAAAGATAACAGCAAATAGCAATTTCTATGAGCTTAAAAATAAGCGTGCTGGTTACAATAATAGAGTTTCATTCTGGATCAATAAAAAATTCAGAGTTAAGATGAACCCAATAAAGGACCTTACAGTAGCAGAAAACAAGGGTTATAAAATTTTATCTTCTAACATTAAAAGATAACTTACTCATTACACTACATCTCTTTAGTATTTTGCTATATAGGCAACAAAAGGTAGAACTGGAGATTCTTTATCTTTTGGGTAATTTGTGAAACAGCAATATTCCATGCTGTAGAAATTTATCAAGAAAACAGGTACACATTAATTATGTATTTGTCCACTATACAGAAGAGATTTTAAAAGGTATATTACACCCTATACTGCAACAGTCATGTAGATTTTATTCTATTTTTGACTGATTACCAGTTGCTGTGTCTTCTATTCTGAATTAAACTTGGAATTTGATAGCATTCATTTATTCTAGAACAGCATTTCCTAACCTGGGGGTCAGAGGAATCGTCAAAGACCACCAGAAAAACAGTATTTTCTTCTGGTCATGAGGGTTCTGTGTGGAAAGATTTGCCAATTCTATCATTGGTGGGGTTCAGAATGCTCTTCGGTTATAGGTGAACTATAAATCCCAGAAACGACAACTCCTGAATGTCAAGTCTTATTTTCCCCCAATTCCACCAGTGTTCACATTGGGGCATTTTGAGTATTCTTGCCTAGTTTGGTCCAGGTCCATCATTGTTTGAGTCCACAGTGCTCTCTGGATGTAAGTGAACTACAACTCCAAAACTCAAGGTCAATGCCCACCAAACCTTTCCAGTATTTTCTGTTGGTCATGGGGCTTCTGTGTGCCAAGTTTGGCTCAACTCCCTAATGACAAAATCAATACCCCCCCCCCAAGTATTCAAATTTGGGCGTATTTTGGGGTATTTTTGCCAAATTTGGTCCAATGAATGAAAATGTATCCTGCATATCAGATATTTACATTATGATGCATAACAGTAGCAAAAGTGCAGTTATTTATTTATTTATTGATCACATTTCTATACCACCCCTCTCAGCCCGAAGGCAACTCGGGGCGGTTTACACAAGGCAGTCTCTGCCCTCCAATCAAAACACGAGCAAAACAAACCAAACAATAACCATATAACAAAACAATTAGCAATTAAAACATACAATTAGATTCTCAGCATCACGTTGAAATCACTTTTCGTCACATTGTCATCATTCCATATATCTAATTAAACCGTTATATTTAATCAGCAAATGCCTGCTCAAACAGCCAGGTCTTGACTTTCTTGTGAAATGTCAGGAGGGAGGGGGCTGATCTGATGTCACTAGGGAGAGCGTTCCAAAGCCGAGGTGCCACCACTGAGAAGGCCCTGTCTCTCGTCCCCGCCCAGCCAGTGGAGCTAGCACAACAGGGGAGTTGTATGCTCTCTAAATGCCGCTCCTGTTATCAACCTGGCTGCTGTCCGTTGGACTAGTTGCAGCTTCCGAACAGTCTTCAAAGGCAACCCCACATAGAGAGCGTTGCAGTAATCTATACTGGATGTAACCAGAGCATAGACCACCGTGGCCAAGTCGGACTTCCCAAGGTACGGGCGCAACTGGCGCACAAGTTTTAACTGTGCAAATGCTCCCCTGGTCACCACAGAAATCTGGGGTTCCAGGCTCAGCGATGAGTCCAGGATCACACCCAAACTGCGCACCTGCGTCTTCAGGGGGAGTGTAACTCCGTCTAACACAAGCTGTAACGCTATGCCCTGTTCGGCCTTTCGACTGACCAGGAGTGCCTCTGTCTTGTCTGGATTCAATTTCAATTTGTTATGGAGTAGCAATGAAAATAATTTTATGATTGGAAGTCACAACATGAAGAACTGTATGAAGGGGTCACAGCATTGGGAAGGTTGAGAACCACTGTTCTAGACGCTCATTTGTTAATTTGTTTGGTGGGCAAGTAGAGGTTGAAATAGATGGGATGGGAACAGGAGATTCCCTCCTTCTCAACATCTTTTTGTTTCATCTTTGAATAATTCATGGTGGTTATGATTGGGCTAAGATAGAACATAGAAACATATACTTGACTCCTGGAAAAATTATATTTTTGCCTCCCAAATCATGGAGTTGGACTTGTGTTCTCTATAGCTTCTCACATCTAAACAGCTGGCTAGTGAGATCCAATTGGCTAGTCTTTTGCTTTCATTTGTATATCTCTATTTTGCACTAAATCCACTGTTGCTGTCTCCTTATTCTTCATTTATTCTTATCTTGCATTACTTCTGAACATCCTAAACTGTGTTTAATGTATGAAATGTTGAGATAAAAAATCCCCAAAACAGTTAAATAATTTTTGGGTGTTATCTTCATAGGGCTGTGCTCCACAGCTGTATAGTCACCCATGAAACAAATCTCTTCCAAACCAAACAACACAAAATATTTGAAGTGTGAAAATTGTCATTGCTCTTACTTACTTTATCACCTTTGGATCCCATTATGCCAGTTATACCTCTTAACCCATGAGAGCCCTGAAATGCAAAATTGTAAGCATGTAATTTTCAGCTCTTGCTTTATAAGTTATAACAAGTTTCCTGTTCCCAGACAAATAGATTCTAATAATAGTTATAATAGTTAGAATTAATAAAATCCAAAGTCCATAAGTAGTGAACATGTTGGGTTACAAACAAATTTATGCAAGCAGATGACTGCTTATACAAGAGGATTCTCTCTTACTTGCCTCCTGCATCCTTCCCTTCTCACACAATATCCCCTAAAGATTTCTTTAGTCCTCTGGAGCAGATGAGGGACAGGGAAATCCATACTCCTAAGTATGTCATTCCATGGATTGATTGCACCAGGAATGTGGCACAGCTGGCTGGGTGTCAGCTGCATAAGATCTCTACTGACCAGAAGGTTATGAGTCCGAGCCCGGGTTGGAGTGAGCGCTCGACCAATTGTGTAGCTCGTTGTCAACCTTTGCAACCCGAAAGACAGTTGCATCTGTCAAGTAGCAAATTTAGGTACCACTTGAGTGGGAAGGCTTAATTTAACTGATTTACGAGGCCATAAAAATATTCAGGAAATATACAGAAAAGGAGTGAAGGAATGTGACAGCTCCTCCTGGTGGCCAGAACAGCTGGAATATTAAATTGCCTCTGTGTCTGTCTTGTATGTTTTATGTCAAATGGCATTGAATGTTTGCCTGTATATGTGCACTGTGATCCACCCTGAGTCCCCTGCGGGGTGAGAAGGGCAGAATATAAATGATGTGAATAAATAAATAAATAAATTGATGGATAGTTATTTGTATCCCGCTTACTTTCTCTTAAGGAAATAATAATAAATTTATTCTTATTTCCTGCCACCATCTTCCCAAAGGGACTATGGGCATCTTACAGATGGCACAAAGTGTCTAAAAATAAACATAAAAGAAGCACAATATAAAATACAATAAAATAAAACACATATGTATATAAAACCATCAACTCAGACTCAGTAAGCTGGTAAGCTGCTGTAAACATGGCCAAACTGTAAACAATAGAAATGGAATAAATGCAAGCTGCAACAATGGTGAGAGGGCATAGGATAAAGTGCAAGGATGTGAGAGTAATGCACAGAACACCTAGAAACTAAACATTCTCAAAAATTTGTTTGAAAAGAAACTCAAGAAGGAAGGGGGGAGGTATGAAGGGAGAAAAAGATGAGAGATGAAAGCAGGGCATAGCGGCCCCTCCAACACCAAGGCAACACTGGATATATATGCCAGTATATATATTATAAGTATGCATATTTCTTTGTTTGCTTTTACCCCAAAGCCGTTGCTAGGAAAGTGGCCCTCTGTGATGTCACTGGATTGACTTCTGCTAAGTGAAGGATTGGCTATTGCTAGGGGAGGTGGCCTTCTGGGAAATAAAGATGACATGTGTATGAGGGAAAAGGAGGAAAGAGGGGAAAAGCCACAAAGAGAGCCATGTTGCCATAGAGACATTGTGTGGGACTTCCTCTCAGAGCTGGAGAAGGGAGGAAGGGGAAGCAAGGGAGGGAGGGAAAGAAGGAAAGGAAGAAGGAAGGAAGGAAGAAGGAAGGAAGGAAGGAAGGAGGTCGCCTTCTTCTCCCTAAAAAGAAAAGGGGGGAGGGGGGACAGTTCATAAAAGTCTGCAAGAGTTAACATGATGTGTTTATTAAAAACTTCCTTTCATTTCATATGTATTTGACACAGAAAACCACATAAAGGCTTCATACATGAATGACTTTGCACAGAAGGGATACCCATGTAATTAATTACCTTGTTCGACATTATTTTCAAACTAAGCTGTTATGAGCTAAAGAAGAAAACTAGGATTCAGATGGATGTTATAAACTGGTTTAAATAACTGGGAATAACAGAAGTTATTACTTATAATTCCTTTTTTAAAAAACATGACAGCATAGAACATTACTCCTCTATTAAACACTTCCTTCCAGAATAATTATAACTGATCACATGTCTAGTTCTTCTTACCCTGTGGCCTTGTTTTCCTGGTTCACCTGCTTCTCCTTCTGTTCCCTTGTGACCCTAAAACATAAAACCAAGTCCCAGAGCATAATTATTTGAAAATGAAGTATTCAGCCAAGACTGCCTGCTGATTAATTCTGTGTAAAGACGTCTGGTTAGCTAACTTGGCTACTGCCCAATTAGAAAGGTCCAACAAAATTACTTCACATTTTGTTATGTATCATGCAAAGAAAAGGTGCTGTGAAAACATACACACTTGTAACTTGGAAAAACACAGTTTACAACTCTTGCATTATAATCTATTTCCAAATCTCTTCCCCTACTTCTTAAGAGATAAGCAAGAAATATTTCAAGGTAAGTAAGAAATATTAATGCAGACTTAAGAGTAAAATAGGAGAGACGCCTTCACCGAGGAACTTATCATCTAAAAACCAGCACAAGAGGAAAAAACAAGGGAAAATTAGGGAAGTGGCAGCAGGGGTCCACAAGCGAGCAATACAACGTTTTCCAGTTGGGTGTGCTTCGTGTTTGTTACAGGATGACAAGGAAAAACTGACACCACTGTATAGAAGTATACAAAGGATAGCATGTGGGCCATGTATATCACCCAAGCTATTCTTGCATCCTTTGGCAGGCACTACCCCAAAAGTTATTCCTGATGATTTCCTTTTTAGCTATTGAAGTAGATTTTCCCACTCTAGGAGCTATGGTTTTGTAATAAGCCGGGCATGGAGTCCCCAACATTTTTTTTTAAAAAATAATAATAATCTAGAAGTGGAGTTCTCAATACTTCCAAAGAGGCCCTTCTTTCAGACCAACCACCATCACAAACATGGTTAGTGGGGACAAGAGAGAGGACCTTCTTGGTGGTGGCTCCCCAGCTCTGGAATACCCTCCCTAAAGAAATTAGATTAGCCCCCTCTCTTCAGGTCTTCCGGGTGAGTCCAAAAACATGGTTCTTCAGACAGGCCTTTGATCCTGAGTAATCTATGGCCAATGTGATGAATCATTGACAGTACTGGCCCACACTTTGATTGATACCTATGACAGAGAGCTGGCCCGCAGGTTCCACTGATTTTAAAATTTTCATATTTTTATACTTTTATCAATGAGATTTTTATGCGGTTAATTATACTTATGTCATTGTATTTATACTTATTTATTCTTATCTGCATGTGGGACTTGGAATGCTTCTCAGATACGCTCCAAATCCCTTTGGGGAGATAGTGGCAGGGTACAAATAAAGATTATTATTATTAATATTTTCATTGTTTTTCTGCATTTCTGGGATTGCTGCAACCCATAATGATGCAAAAGAAGTAAAATGTCTCTCACATCTTCCAAAGCCGCCCACCCTGGACAAAACCAAGTATCTTAAGACTTTGTAAAGACTTAGCAGCCACTGAGCAGTATCTATACTGCTTTTCTCAGTGCCAACAGTAATTTAACCCAAAGAAATGTCTGAGTTTCTTAAACATCTACATAGCAGACACAGGGCACATCTACTTAGGTCAGTTTGAAACCAATATTGAAGAACGTATTTTCGCTGTGCTGATGGTTAGATTATAAATCACCAGATGGTGATTACATACATGCAGAGGCTGGCCCTAAGCTAATTCCTGAGTCCACAATATCCATGATTTGACAGCCAGAGAGACATTCAACTCCACCCTTCCAGCATGTGCATCTGCACACCAGTAGAGTGCTTTGGGTGTCCAAATAACAATTTTCATTCTGTGGAACTGATTTCAGCTTATGGTGTAGTGTTGGTGCGCATTAAGTGCTTTCTTTTGGATTTCCCCCAACTTTGCTTGTGTATGATTACAATATGTAAAGTGTGCTTGAGTGCAGTTTCACAGCATGAACTGTCTAGTCGCCATGTTTTGGACGTAGCTTGAAGTTACATTAAATGGTACAAATTCTTAATAGTGGTATCATGGAAGGAAGGAGAAACACTGCACAGAGACATTGACAATCCCTTCAGCTTTGAAAAATATAGGTTCACAAAGATATACCAACTATGAAGCAAGTATGGAAACTTCAGAGTGTTCTGCTATCCAATCACACCTATCACATATTTAAGCAGATCTGCTCTCTCTTACCTTCATGCCCATTAGCCCAGCATGTCCTGGTCGGCCTGGTAGACAAGCATTGGGACACTAAAAAAGAAGCCACAAAATTAATTTTAAAATATGAATATTAGACATACCAGCTACATTAATAAATATGAGAATATTTCTTCTAAAACTAAATATTTGTCTCAAATGAATGGATGAATATCTTACCAGTGGATCTCCATCGTGAAGCCCAACTGTTCCCTAAAGTCAGGGAACAGGAAAAAGAACAAAAGGAAAAATCAACACAGTTCACTAGAGTCCCCACTCATTCCCTTTTCATCCATTTACACTGTTTTCCCTGCCCCAGGAAAATATTTCTATTGTCTTCTGAAGAAGGGAGAAAGAGTCCGCTGGGTCCATCGGATCTCATTGTCTCAGTGATTTGGTTATCCCTGACTTGGCCACACCATTCTTTTTTCCTCCCATGCAGAGAAACATCAGCACACACAATTATTTTTTTCTCACATGCAATAATTTCATATGCACAGTAATCAAATGAAGTCAACACTTCATAAGGGTGTCTTTCTCACAATCTCTGTGCAAAGAAGGAAATATCTAAAGCATGGTTTTCTTAAAGAATAAGGTCATTTTTCTAAACTTTGGCATTAAAGGGGGGCAACATTTTAATAAGTGTGAAATCCACATGGATTGTTCCCCAGCTAAAATTTTAAGGAAACCTGCATGTCCCACCTTTATAGAAAGTACAGAATATTCTCCAAGACAGTTGGATAACAAGATAAAAGTCAAGATCTTGCATCAAGAGACATTGATCCAGAGATATAGCTATGTCTCCTAATGCTATACCCCTAAAAACTAACAAGGCATGTAGCCCAAAACATGGTCATTTCTAAATTGCCAAAGAAAGGGGGTGAGACAGGCAGCTCCAGGGACTCCGTGTGAGAAGCTACAGAAAGAGGGCAGGATCACTGACCCACCCACCCCCCATCTCCACAACACATTCATTCACCATAAACTTGGAAAAGATTGTGGAGGTCTGCATGACTTAAATGGTACACTTGGAAGGTATTCACTGAAGTTTGGTTTGGAACCCCTGTCGATACCAAGATCCATAGATGCTCAATCCCCATTAATCTCCCTCTGTAATGATGTCAGATCAGCCCCCTCCCTCCTGACCTTCAGAAAAAGGCTAAAGATGTGGATGTGGGATTAAGTGTTCAGTCAATAACCCACTAGAGAATAGTGCAATGACAATTTGGAAAGGCCACGGATTACGATTTTGGTTAACGTGACTTTAATACATTTTTAAGGTTTGATATCTTTTTAATGTTTATTTTAACATATTTGTTTATTCGTTTTTATGAGTGTATGTTAACACAGCATTGAATTGTTGCCATATATCATATTTTCCAACATACAAGGCAACTGGGGGTATAAGACGACCCCCTACTTTTAAAGATAAAATACCGGGTTAGGGATATACTCGCCATTTAAGACTACCCCTCTTCCAACACTATGCCTCCGCCTTTCTCCTTTCAAGGACCTCCTCCGCCCTCGCCACTGACCTCCTCCGAAGGCCACTGGGCTTGCCTAGGCCCAAGGAAGTGGCTCCGAATGATGACTCCCAACAGCCCCGGACGGTGGCATGCCTTGGATGTGCTCCCTGAGGCATTCTGGGAGCCGTAGGAGTCAGAGAACTACTTAGAATGCCTCCATGAGCACATCCAAGGCACACCGCCACCCAGGGCTGCAGGGAGTCGTCACCTGGAGGCACTTCCTTGAGCCTAGGAAAGCCCAGTGGCCTTCGAGGAGGTGAGTGGTGAAGGTGGAGGGGGTCCTTGAAAGGAGAGCGGGGAGAGTGGCAGGGGCTGCAGGGAAAGCCCAGTGGGTCATCACCCCCAGCCAGTCTCCGTGGCAATGCAGCCTGCCACTCCCCCTCTCCATCCCCCCTCCCCCCTCCTCCTCATCCCTCCTTTCTCCCTCCTCAGGCTGCGCCCACTAAGGGGGATTTTATTATATTCTTTTAATTATTATTGTTTTAATTTATACCTGGCAAACTAGACAACCCCCAACTTTTCATAAGATTTCCCAGGCTTAAAAAGTTGTCTAGTATGCCAAAAAATACAGTATGTAAGCCGCCTTGAATCCTCGGGGGGGGGGGGGTTCAAAAAGGCTGTGTATAAATAAGGTAAATAAATACATAATATACAATGGCATAGAAAAAATTGTGTCCCTTATACAATATGCCAAAATCAAGGTGTGCTTTTGGATTTAAAAAATATTTTCAAGCTGTAGACTGTTGAATCTATAGATATAATCCATGAATACAGAAGGCCAACTATATTTTGAGGCACTGTGATGACAAGCTTACTATAAAAGTCAATTCTGATGCCATTGATCAGACTTATGATGTCACAATTGCTGAACAATATGCCAGCCAATATCTGAGGCAGACAGAGGGAAAGAGTGTTGGAGTAGTTGGGAACTCTCCTCTTGTGAAACCATAATATTCATTGAGAAACCTTGGAAATGGCTAGTGAAAATTCTGGAGTACATTTTCTCCCGCTAATCTTTTACCTAAGCATCTACTGTAACTGGAAGTGTGTGACACTTCAAACTTTGATAATGGCTCCAGAAGAAATGACATAATTGTCATCTTAAATAGGTACCCATGTATTTAAAAGCTTAATAATTTAGCTGTGCACCAAGTTAGCTGGTTCGGACTAGAGGACACTTCAGAATAGCTGGAGGAAGAGAACAAACTTTCAAGCAACAATTATTTTAATACATATGGAATAAACTTTGTAAACCTACCCTAGGGCCTGGAGGTCCTGGTACTCCCGGAGGGCCTCTCCTTCCAGGATCACCCTAAATAGTTTAAAGGCATCATTAATGTATATGATTGGCCCAAGGATATAAAAATCTTCCATCATGTTTTTGTCCTCATCAGGTAGACACTCAAGACAATCCATCACAAAATTGCTATATTTATTTATTGCATTTGGAGATCTTTTTTGCAAAAATGTTGGCAAAGGAGTTTTTCACACTTTTTTCTTCACAAAAAGCTTCACAAATCATTTGCAAAAACAAGCCATTAAGTATGAAAAATCATTGATCAATATGAGCAGATATATTGGCAATTATCAGGATTTTTTTACATTTAGTGTTTTTGCACATACATTTGAATAAACAAAGGCTAATATTCTTTACAGTGAACAATAAAAATGTTCTAGCCTATTATAGGCAAGGATAAGGCAACAATAAAGAAGAAATTTAAGGTAAGTGATAGGAAAATGGTTATAGCAATCACCATTCCTTATTTCCTTTGTTTCTTTCTTCAAAGATAAACCATCTCAAAATAAGGAATGTTATGTGTTTCAGTCCTCATTCCTACAAAAGTGTCCTTAGGTTCAATGTGTCAGCCACAGTTGAATACAGACTCCCCATACATTTCTAAAACAGTGTGGCATGTAAATATAGCTCAGTGGTTTATGGAAATAAGCAAAAAGGTACTTACAGATGGCCCAACTCTACCCACTTCTCCAGGAAGTCCTGCTATACCAGGAGGTCCCTGCATTGGGGGAAAAAACCCTCATGTTATTTGGAGAAGCGCTCTGATCCAAGGGATCAACACTTTGCTAAACAGAGGAGTTGGCCAAGGAAGCAACTTGATATATTGATACTTTCTTTAACGATGCAAATGAATAGGCCCACAATGATAAGATAAAACCCATCATGTTGCTTCACTGGAACACTTAGATAGATTGTGCAATGAACTATTGGAATGTGATTTAATTCTACTTACTGAAGATCCAGGGATTCCTTTTCCCTGGAAAAAAAAGCATAATGATGATCATGATTATGTTTACTACATTTTTAAGTTTCACAGCCAATCCTTCACCTAGCAACACCCAGTTCAGTTACACCACAAAAAGCTAATTCAGTGATATCGTAAAGTGTAATGAGTGAACTGATTGAATTGTTTATTTGGGGTCAGACTGAGGCATATTAAGGTCTGTTAAGGCTGAAGACACCATCCTAAAACAGAACCTGGAAAATTGCATTATAGAGTTCTTCACAAAGGAGGTGAAGAATGTGATTAACTTTAGCAAGAAAGGTGCTGATAAGAACTACTAACCTAAGAACTCTGGTTGCAAACAACACATGTTTACATAGTCAAATATAATAGCTCTTTAAGTAAGAAATTAAGAAACCTATCTGTCCTGGAATTGATGAGGCTCCAGCAGGTCTGAGCTGAATAACAGAGTCTATGCAAACAATCAAATAACCAAAAACTCTACATAAGAGACCCTTTTCCTTTTCAACCGTGTGTCAGATCTGCAGGAATGTAGTTCTCACCCAACTTTCTTCTCCAACAGCAGGCCTGAATGGAGAGGATAGTGAGTATGAATGATGAATGTATGTGAGTGAATGTTGGAGTATATGTGACGCTTCCCCTTTGTCTGCGTAATCAATATAGCTATTTGAAAACCACTACTGCTTTTATGTCTACTTCTTTCTCTGAAAGTGCTTGATGTACTCTGCCTCATTGAAAATAGATTAAAGAACAAGTTTAAGGTTCAAAAAGTATATGTGACAAAAAGAGCCAATTATTCACCTAGCAACAGCCTTTATGGTGCAGACAGACAAACATACTTGGGGATATGTGTGTGTGTGTGTGTGTGTGATATCTTTCATTGCAGTTGTGCACCATAAACCTCCACATGTGGAGTTACACACTAATAGTGCTATGCATCATTTTCCCCTTCCCTCCTGGCCCTATTGTTCTTCTTTTCGAGGGAGAACTTGTCCTTGAGGAAAGTGGTGGAGGCAAAGGAGGAAAAGGAGGTGGGGAAGAGGAGACACCCTCCTAGTTGCCAGGGGTAGAGGCTTAGAAGAAGGGGAAGATGTTGGCTCAGTGTGTGCCACTGAGGAGCATCTAAGTCCCATGGAGATGGAGGCCAAAGTGCACGCCAGAAGGAGGCTCTGCCTGGAGCTGGTGCTGCAGCCATGTGTGACTTCCCTGGTTTCCTCTAAACATGAGGATGTGGGCGGGCTGCCATGCCCTCATGGTTATAGGAAGGTGAAACAAAGGAGGGCCTGAGAAAAAAGGCCAAATGGGCCTGCATTTGCACATACATGTTCTAACAGAATGATGTTGTATATCAAGATGCAGATTTGTGTCAACATACATGTCTATATGATGGCCAAGTTGACTTCATGAGTATAGTTAGTAGAGTAAGTCCTACTTTTATCACACTATGGGCTTTCTCTCCCTCACCAACACCATTTCGTGCTTTGTGACACACAATGTCACTATGCAACCATTGTTGCTCTTTGCAAATATCCATTGTTCTTGTCATGCTGTCTTTCCATGATCAGGATGCATTGAGCTACCTACCAGCACCATAAATGAGGGTGGTGTGTTGTACTTTAAGAGGGGATATCTATCTCTGTCCTAAAATATTGCTGGTGTGATAGTTCGCAGACTCAGTAGATCTCTTTTAAAGGAGTTATACTGCACCATTTCCCTTTGTATGTTTAACATTGTTATGGGAGAAAGGAAAGCATCAAGGTGACTTTTCTCTGTTCAGGTGACTAAAATTGCCAGCTATTGCAAGTTGGTCTGAGCAATCATTCACCACATGCTCAGGTAAATAACTCCACTGGGAAACCAGCATCTGCAAGAAACTTCTTACCAGCTATCTTAGCTTTACCTCTTCTCAGGACTACAGCAATTTGCTTTTATTATGGGTAAAGAAAACTGTATGTAGGTATTAGAGTTAACTGCTATCTTCACCATTTGTCTCATAGTAATCACATGCTTTCCTATTTAGGTTTAGCTACACATAGTCCATAATTTTTGAGGACAAATAGTGGTCCAGAAATAATGTTGGTGTGATACGTGGTAAAGTTTTAAACAAGTAAGCTAGGGTTTGCCCACAGTTATCTAGGTAATAGTTTGCCTCCTTATAATTAATACACACACATATAGCGCTTGGTCTCTTCTAATATTTATGGTATGACTATTTCTTGAAAGCCACATTGAAAGTACTTTTTTGTTAAATTATTCTTATTTCGTGTCAAAAGCATTGCATAAATGTTGTAAAGCAGATTAGCCATTTGCAAGAAACATTGCCCAGGGGATGCTTGAATGTATTTACTCAGTCTTTGAGGAAGTAATTGTGATGGGGGCAGCGGCAGTAGTTATGATGATGACAGCTTTATCTTTATCAGAATATTGTGAAGTAGGGCAGGCTGAGAGTTCATGGTAGGGATTTGAACCTCTGTTTCCCAACTTACATTAACATATTCAACCTGGACATAGTATCCTTATCCAAAATGCTTAGGACCAGGCATGTTTTTGGGTGGTTTTTTTGGCCGGGGGGGGGGGGATTTTGGAATAGTTGTTGCTGTGTGTATAGGTAAATAATGAAATATGGAGATGAGACGGAAGTCTAAACATGAAACTGATTTTTGTTTCCTATGCATTTCCTGGAAGTGATTTTACACACAGTATTTTTAAAATAATTTTGTGCATGAAACAAAATTAGTGTACACTGCACCATCAATAGAAAACAAAGGTTTCACTATCTCGGTCACCCATGTGGACAGATTTGAATTTCAGAATATTTCAGATTTAGTCATTCTGCCATTCAGTCATTTGCGGCCCTTCCACACAGCTGAGTAAAATCCTACATTATGTGCTTTGAACTGGGATATACAGCAGTATGGACTCAGATATTCCAGTTCAAAGCAGATATTGTGGGTTATTCTGCCTTGATGTTCTGGGTTATATGGCTTTGTGGAAGGGCCTTAAGTCATTCTGGATAAGGGATGTCCTCTCTCTCTCTCTCTCTCTCTCTCTCTCTCTCTCTCTCTCTCTCTCTCCTGCTTTTCCCCAGTGACGTCAGGCAAAAGTAAACAACTGCAGCTTCCATTTGGTTGTTTATCCTCTTTCATTCACTTTTCCCATTTTGGCCACACTATGGCCCCTCCCATACAGCTGAATAAAATCACACATTTTGTGCTTTGAACTGTAACATATGACAGTATGGACTCAGAAAACCCAGTTCAAAGCAGATATTGTGGGATTTTCTACCTTGATATACTAGGTTATATGGCTGTGTGGAAGGGCCCTATGATGTTCCCTTCCACACAGCCCTATCTCCCAGAATATCAAAACAGAAAATCTCACATTATCTGAGTGTGGACTCAAATAACCCAGTTCAAAGCAGATATTGTGGGATTATCTGCCTTGATATCCTGGAATATAGGGCTGTGTGAAAGGGCCCCTAGCTTGCATCTGCAATATGTTGGATGGTATGGTGCAGTCTTCTATGTGTTGTGATATCCACTTGAAATAAATTCCCAACCAGTGGGAGAAGCTTTTGTGTGTGTGTATATGAGATGCTGTAGCAAGAAAAAGAAGTGTGGGGAAATGATCTATTAAAAGTGTGAAACCCCGTCCATGGACCTTTGAATATTTACCTTCTGTTAGGTCAGTACAAGTAATATTTTTAACCATGAAAAAGACTTGCTTTCAAAGCCTAACCCTTAATGTTGAGTTCCAAAGGCTAATAAAAAATTAAACCTGCTCTCTGCTGAAAATGGGACTTTTATTTTTGTACTATTTTAGATAGATTGTAACTCCTCTCATTGATTATAAAACCTCCGTTTTTTTTACAGTTGTAGCAAACAGCAATCCATAGTATTGATTTCTAAGCAGATACCATGTAAAAATATGTCACTTACAGGAAGTCCACGGCCTCCAGGCAACCCAGGTTCACCCTGCAAGATATACATTTATATTATTTTACAGGTTCAAAGTATAATGATGTGTGTATAAAATAAATTTCTTTTGGGGGATAATCCTGAATCGAAGACTATTGTTTTATTATTATTATTTTGGTAACATAAAAGAGCCCTGGGCATAAGAAACTAGGGGTGGGGGAATCCAATAATGGGTTTTAATCTTTACCTTTGGTCCTTTTGGGCCAGCTGGGCCTGCTGATCCATCAGGGCCCGTCAATCCCTAGAGAAATATAATAAAAAATTTAAGTGCCATAAAAATATCATGTTGTTTATTGCAAATATCTGTTTATAAAATGCCAAAACTAAATTAACCAAATGATACAGCAATACTAAAGAAAAACAAAATCAGTTTATAGGCAATCTCCAAGGAATGAACAAGATTCTGTGGGCTTGTTCTTAAGCTGAATTTGTATGTAAGTCAGAACATATATTCATGATTAAGTGCAACTCCAGCCATATGAGTGTGTGTGTGTGAACATACACACACACACACACACACATATATACACACACACACACACACACTTTGCATAGCATAGGAAAGGGGTAACACTGCTGTGGTGTTTGTTTTGCAGTCTGTGCTCCTGCTGAGATGATTTCATCTCACTTTCTGTCCCTGTGATCATTGGATTATGAAAAATTGGCTTGTCCTGGAAACAAGGATTGGAGACAAAGCTTTAGTGCAGACACCTTTCCCCCATAACTACTCTTCTAGGCATGAATTCCCCGCCTAGGGATACATTTCTCTCACTTCCTGTTGTCTCCCCCCTCTCCCCCACTCTTAACTCTGAGTCATTTGTAAATCGGATGTTTGTAACTCAGAGACTGTATGTATTCCTAGGCCTGCATCTAAATGTTTATTTATTTATTTATTTATTTGCGATATTTCTACCCCGCCTTTCTCGAACCCGAAGGTGACTCAAGGCGGCTTTACAACATAGGCAGCTATTCAATGCCATTAAAACAATGTAAAGATTACAATAAACATTTAAAACAGAATGATAAAATACTATAATTTTATAATTTCCTTCATCTAATATAATTATGTCTTCAGTCATTCAATTAGATGGACTACTTTGGATCCAATCCTAAGAAAGTGGTATTAACAATATTGCAAATAAATTTGTAAAATAGAATCAAACCTCTGAAACCAATACATGTCTAATATTTAGATTTTGTGCTGCCAGTATAGAAGGGGCTTTAGAATCACAGTATAAAATCGAAATATTAGGCATGTATTGGTTTCAGAGATTTGATTCTATTTTACAAATATTGTCTTGTTTAACTGGGTTGTATGACAGTGTAGGTTCATAAATGACCAACTTCGCCGCCAGCTGGACCAGGGTGGATCGGCACTGCTCGTCTTGTTAGATCTGACGGCAGCTTTCGATACTGTAGATCACGCTTTGTTAACCCACCGTTTAGCCGGCGCCGGGGTCGGGGGGACCGCCCTTAAATGGGTGGCCTCCTTCCTCCGGGGCCGGGGACAACGAGTGGAGGGGGGCGGGGAGGTCTCAGGGAGATCCTCACTTGATTGTGGGGTCCCCCAGGGGGCCATCCTCTCCCCCTTATTATTCAACGTGTATATGCGCCCCCTGGCCCAGCTGGCTCGCGACTTTGGTCTGGAGTGTTATCAGTACGCGGATGACACCCAGCTTCTGCTGAGAATGGACGGCAGGCCGGACACCGTACCCGATTGTTTCCATCAGTGCCTCGAGGCCGTGACTGGTTGGCTGCGGGCCAGCCGGCTGAAGGTGAATCCGTCGAAGACGGAGATCTTGTGGCCTGGTCGGCCTGGGGGTGAGTGCCGGTTGCCTACCCTGGACGGCGAACGGCTTAATCCGTCGCCTGTTGTTAAGAGCTTAGGTGTTCAGTTGGATCCCCTGCTGGCCATGGAGACCCAGGTGTCCGCGGCCAGCAGGGTGTCATTCTTTCACCTACGACAGGCTGCTGCGACTGGCACCCTACCTCTCCAGGGATGACCTGGCCACGGTGATCCAAGCGACGGTCATCTCGAGATTAGACTACTGTAACGCCCTCTACGTTGGCCTTCCCATGGCGACAATCCGGAAACTCAAGCTAGTGCAGAATGCCGCAGCTCGCTTGCTGACGGGAACGCCGGCAAGGGAGCATATTACGCCCATCCTTCGGCAGCTGCACTGGCTACCTGTTGAGTACCGAATGTCTTCAAGGTGTTGGTGTTAACCTTTAAGGCCTTACACGGCCTAGGGCCTGCGTACCTGAGGACCGCCTTGCCCCATACGTACCCGAGATCACTATGTTCAGGGGAGTCTAATCTTCTCCTGGTTCCATCGGTCCGCACCTGCCATCTGTCCGTGACCAGGCAAGGGCCTTTTCGTGGCAGCCCGGTACTCTGGAACTCTCTCCCAGACGATGTCCGAGCCGCCACGGAGCTCATTCCGTTCCGCAGGGCCTGCAAGACCGCCCTGTTCAGACTGGCCTTTGGCTAGGTGAATAAGCCGAATGTACTCATCTTCTGAAACCCTGGCTCAGGAATGCCACGGCATGTCATAATTTTAATCCCGGGACCAATGTTGTACTTTTATGTTGTTTTTATTGTACGGTGACATGACGCTACATGTGTGCCGAATTTTATATGTCATCCGCCCCAAGCCTGCTGGGAGGAGCGGAATACAAGAAGGAATAAATAAATAAATAAATAAATAAATAAATAATCCAGTTCAAAACAGATAATGTGGATTATCTACTATGAGAATCTGGATTATAAGTAGTGTAGAAGGGGCCTAAATCAGAGACCCGGCCACAAATGGTCAATAAAGAGACAGGTTAGGAAAGAAGAAATTAGAACTTATTATTTGCATAAATATTAATAATGAGGTGCTAGGCACAAGGCTAGTGAAATCTTACTGATTATTTTTGTAGGATTTGTTGTACTTTCATTCAGTACTTGCATGTTGATTTTGGTTGGGTAATGTTCTATTTCTTACATGCTTTCAATTGATCATCGTTCTATATTCTATATGTGTATGTGTGGTTTTCTATATGCATGATAAGTACTAGGTTTGTGCCTTCCGGCTAAACTGTGATGTGTTTCAATTTCCCGGATTTTGATGGGGGTCCCGATCTGTTTTTCAGGAACCTTCCGAATTCAGGAAGACAGAAATCCATTTTTGATCCAGGAAGCTGAAATATTTGTTTTCTATCTGGCCCATTGGTGGCAATGGCCCAGGCTCCCATTCCCATCGTTTTAGGCATCGTTTGTCCTTATATCCTCACTTCCTGGGATCTTTTCCCTTCTGTTTTTAGTGGAAACCTGGGTTTAAAGAAAGGGCTTAAGAAACCTCACTTTTTGGGATCCTTTTCCTTCTGGCGGCTGATTCCCTCCCAGCACACAATGTGTAACTGAAAGAAACCAAAATTAGCCTATTTTTGACAACCACTGTTCCGTTGAATGCCGTTACGGGCTTTCGAACAAGCTGAACAAACTGAAGGCAAATGCCCAAAATAAATCTGCATATGTGTCCTGCCTCGTGTCTGTCTACAAACACTAGACACTAGCCTCCCACTAGACATAGCACTCTATCTATCTCACCCACAGCTCGCCTTTAATTCTTTTAGCATTTTATACTTTGTCTTTATTATGTTATTGTCATTATTTTATTGCATCATTATGTTATTGTTAAGCATTTCTATTTGATGTTATTGTCTGTTTTGCATGTACTTTACTTTGCTTTATTGTAATTTTTTGGGCTTGGCCTCTAGTTAGCTGCCCCCAAGTCCCTTTGGAGAGACGGTGGCGGGGCATAAATAAAGTTGATTTATTTATATATTTAAATATCCTTGGGTTTTGTAACATTTCTTTCTTTAGGACTTGTGTTTGGTCAGAGAAAAGGAGCCAGGCTTGGCAGAGACTAAAAGCTTTGGTTTTTTATATGGTCACAATACATTCCTCCCTTAATGAGCGCTACAAGTTGTCGAAAAGTATTTGCTCACCTTGTGTGTCTAACTTATTACTTTCATGTTTATTGTTAGAAACATTAATGCTCTGTCCTGTGCCAAAATATCTCTTGGTGTCCAACCTATCAATGCAGCAACACTACACATACCTTTACTACCTGAGAAACCTATGACAAGACCATCAGAACTCTCAATGGGTGGATTGAGAAGCAATGTGCTCCAAAGGTTTCTGGACAGAATTCAGGAACCATCAAAAAGCAAGGAGGAACCAGTCAAAGTACCTGGTTGTCTTCTCCCTCTTTAGAAATGAGTCTTGGGTGGCCTATAGTTTCCCCATCCCACTGAAAATTTCATTCAGTCCAATCTTTTAGCATTGCAGATTTGAAGCATTGAAAACTGACCATAACTAGAACGGTTACAATTTATGTATTTGCATTTCCTTAGTAACTTGCCTTCCCTCTCCCCCTTGGATATCTAGGCACCATTTCTAATATGTTCAACTGAAATTTGGAGACTCAAGAAAAATGTCTTCTGACACACAAAAAATTCTTTTCAGATGGGACAATACAATCATTGTGATCCACCCACCCCCAATAGTTATGTCCCTGTTGGATCGCCCCTAACCAGAGGGGATTCCTTCCCCAGAGGTTCATGAAGCATAACATTAGACATATCATCAATATTGTGGAACATTTGGATAAAAACATAGGGAAAAAAGTGGCTCTTACTTTTATAGACGCCGAAAAGGCTTTTGACCGGGTTAACTGGGCAACTATAGAGATTTTGGTTAGGGATTTAGACATGGGGAATGAGTTTTACAATGCAATTATGAGCATTTATACATCACAGAGCGCAGTAGTGACAATAAATGGCCAGAAATCAAGAAAAATTGATATCCAGAGAGGAACCCGGCAAGGGTGCCCGCTTTCGCCTTTAATTTTTAACTTTGTTTTAGATCTGCTGCTAAAAAATATAAATAAAGATGCTAATTTGAAAGGATTAAGGATAGGGAAAGAGAACTATAACGTATATGCATTTGCAGATGACCTGGTCTGCGTAATAGAAGACCCAAAAGAAAAGACAGAAATGTGGCTGGATAAGCTGGAACAATTTGGAGAGATTTCTGGGTTTAAACTAAACAAGAAAAATCCAAAATTATTGTTAAAAATATGGACGAAAAAGAAAAGACCTGGCTGGGGAAAATCCGAAATGGAAATTGTAAAAAAGTAAAATATCTAGGAATTGAGATAACAGCTAATAACTGCCAGCTAGTAAAGAACAATCATGAGAAGTTATGGTTGGAAATCAAAAAGATCTAGAGACTTGGAAAACTGCGAATTTGTCACTTCTTGGCAGAATATCAGCAATAAAAATGAAAATTCTTCCTAGAATAAACTTTCTTTTACAGATGTTGCCCATTCTGAAGAATAATTTTATTTTAAAGAGATGGCAGAGAGAATTAAACAAATTTATATGGCAAGGAAAGAAAGCCAGAATAAGACTACAGTGCCTCAAGAGAGAACAGAGAAGGGAGGATTGGGAGTCCGGACCTAGGAAAATACTACGAAGCAAATTGTATCAACAGCTTAAAAAGAATGGATCGAACTGAAAGATAAACATTTGTTGAAACTTCGAGGGTGCCGACATAAAGGGAGGCTGGCATGCCTATCTATTTTATAATTATGTTGATAAGGATAAGGGTTTCAACAATCATATAATCAGATCCGCCCTTCTTAAAGTTTGGACAAAGCTTAAAAAGAAATACTATAAGAAGCTCCCACTATGGGCTTCCCGGTAGAAGCATTTCAGATTCGAAAGTTTGAAGAGGATAAAGAACTTAAATATGAGGATCTGATACAGAGAAGACTTGAATTCAAATTTTAGGCTTAAAGGGAAGGAGGAGCTGAGTAAGTGGGGACTAAACTGGTTCCAATATGGACAAATCAAGAAAAGATTTGGCGAAGACAAAGAGACAGGCTGGGAAGATCAATCGAATAAGATAGAGAAAATATGGCTGCACTCACAGAAGAAACCAGTAAGTTCAATTTATAAAGCTTTGACAGAGCAAGAGAAAGAAGACAAAGGACCGACAGAAGAATACAAGCAGAGGTGGATCAAGAATATAGGACATAATATTAAACCGGAGGACTGGGATAAGATCTGGAGTATTAGACTAAAATATACTTATGCCTATAGCTTGAAAGAAAATATATACAAAATGTTTTATAGATGGCACCTGACTCCAGCTCAATTGGCCAGTATATATAAAAATAATAGAGATGCATGTTGGAAATGTGGACAGGAAAGGGGCACATATTACCATATGTGGTGGACATGCAGAGTGACTAAAAACTTCTGGGAGGGGATTCATAAAACAATGTTGGAAATTATGAAATGTAAGATAGGTAAACAACCAGAATTGTATCTTCTAAATATTACAGGGTGTGAACTGAGCAAGGAAGCGGAGAAATTGCTAACCTTCTTGATAATTGCGGCAAGGATCAGCTTTGCCAGATATTGGAAGCTGCCTCAAGTGCCGGACGAAGATGAGTGGCTTGCTAAAGTAATAGAACTGGCAGAAATGGACAAGCTAACATGCTTACTCCGCTATGGGTCATTAATAAGCTTTAACGATACATGGACCCCATTTCTAGAATTTATGAGGGAAAAGAAGAAAATTTTGCTGAAAGGCTTTAGTTTATGATTTATGTCTAGTTAAAATTTGACAGTGTCTCTCTCACAACTCGCCGGGTATCAGGAATTCTATTCTTAGCTCTTAATTAAGATGAAGACGTGGAGTCAACTATGTAACAGTTTGTCGTTGTGTAATGTCACATTTGTACTTTGATGTTCCCCCCTTCCACCCCCTATTCTTAACCCTTTCCCCTACCCCTACCCTTCCCAAATCCTATTTTCCCTTGTTTGGTGTTTCCCTCCCCCTTCACTGTGTTTTTATCTGTGTGTGTTATACATCTGTATGTCTTTATATCAATAAAAACCATTTAAAAAAAGTTATGTCCCTGTTCTTTCAACTTAAAATAAACCAGATTGGAAGTAGGACTCAGTGATCCTACAGGCTGCCACTAATTTCATGCAGTCTTTTGGAGCAAGGTTTCCTCTGAATTAGCCTGATTCTGATAGCTTGTTAAAGGGCTTGAGTAGCATAGAACAGCATGCATTCCAATATGCTTGCTTGGTTCTCAGAGAGTAATCCTGACAGTCAGCAAAGGTCTATTATGTAAGTATAGTGCAAACCTTTTCTTAAGGTAGTGATTGGGATTATCTTCTGATTAATAAAATGTTATTTCCAGGTGATTGGGGCAGCTGGAGAGTATGAAAACTCTACTCAGCTGGAGAATAAACAAGTGAGTTTTCTATAGAGGAAGAAATATTTAACTTTTTTCCATAGTGCTGGTTTCCGTCTGCTATGAACCTCAATATCATCCCTCCCAAGGAATGTTTTCTCAAGCCCCAAGAGTGGGATTGTATCCTGTCTGGAATCCACAGAATGGCTATACTATCTCACTTCTCAAATATGTATCTCACCCATGCTCACGGTTTTAGCACCTTGAAGATGAGTTGACTCATCCTATTGAACAAAGAGGTAAAGCTCCTTGGACTTTTCTTGTTTCAGATGGAGAAACAGGAGGCAATGTTCTATGCCACATGAGCAGATCTCTACTTGCCCTCCATTGGCTCCTCTCAACACCGCCCATGTGCTCCCCAAATCCTCTCTGGAGAGTCTCTAATCCAGGGGTGGGCAATTACCGGCCCTCCAGGTGTTTTGGACTTCAACTCCCAGAAATCCTAGCCAGTTTACCTGCTGTTAGGATTTCTGGGAGTTGAAGTCCAAAACACCTGGAGGGCCGGTAATTGCCCACCCCTGCTCTAATCTCACCAGAAAAGATTTGGAAAGCGATCAAGACCTACAAGGGGAGAGAGAATCTGATCCAACATAGGCGAATAATTAATTTTGTTAAATATATCTCAGCTCATAGAAATGCAACATGCCAAGGAGAAAGTTTAATAGACCCCTCTCCTATACATGAAGTGCTGAGTACTGCTGTTGTTTTTTTCCCTCCAAAGAAAAATTCAAATATACCTTTCGACATTTGAGTGCCTGATCACACTTGACAAGCAGGTCTCTACTCATCCTTCCTATACAGTAAATTTCCTATACAGTAATATGGAAACTACAATGGTGAGCTGACCTCAAATCAGCTGGGGTTGAAGGGAAAACTAAAGATATTGTAAAAAAAAAACCCGGTGCCTTCTGTTAGCTGGTTTGGAATAATGTTCATGAAACATAGGCAAATATGCTTCCAAACGAGTGTGTAGATTGATTGGTTTGAAATAAACTAGGCCACTCTAAGGATATTGAATACGAGTGTTTAAAATTACTTAGCAGGGCCATGAAAAATATATCAGGATGATGTCCCCTCTTAAGATGGGCAAAGGGGCTGTTCCCTCTGAAATTAATTGGGCAAAACTGGACTACCAAGATTCTAATACATTCTAATCTCCTCAGGAATTATCAAACAGAATTGTATCAAATGATCAAGCAGAAATACTTGTATTAAGGCTGCTATTTACATTGAACTTTCCGGGTGCCTGAAGTCTGTCTATCTCATGCATACGTACTTGTGAAGAAGCTGCATGGAACACATGGAAGGCACCTCTAAGCACACATTATGCTTGTTCATTGTTGTTGCTATGTGACTTGGAGTGACTTCTGACCTATGGGGATCCTGAACAGAAAATGATTGCTTCCTCTGAGGCTGAAAGTGAGTGGTGTACCTAAGGTCACCCAGTAAGTTTTATGGTTGAGAAGAGATATGAACCCTAGTCCCCAGAGTTGTAGTCCAACAGTGACACCACCACACCATGCTGGCTCCTTCATTGTGCTTGCTTTCATATTTAAGGATGTTTCCATAATAATGGATGGAAAAGCAATTTGCCCTCTCCCACTCCTGCATATAGCTGGGGTGGGGAGAACAAAATTAATAACAATGCACCTATGGGCATTGCCTTACTTCCACCTTACAAATAGTTCTAAGGTCCATGTAGATAAAGTAAAGTGCCAGCTGCTGAATCATCCCAAAGTAATGTTCAGGCATTGCCCTCCAGCCAGGCATGGACCAGTCTCATTAACCTTCCTCTAAATGTTTCTTTTCTACCTTGGCATTTCTTTCCTCTTCTTATGGCCTTCTCCAAGCAAGCCAGAAAGCTTCAGCATGCAGCAAACTACATCTCTGCCTTATGCAAGTAGCTTTAGGAGCAATGAGGCTGCTCCTATGAGTCTTTTTGCTCTTTGGAAACATCCCTCTGGGGCGATGTTACAATGACTAATGCCCACCTTATGGACAGAGATTCTGTTTAATCAATAAGTAAAATTCTACTCACATCAGCTCCTGGTACTCCTGGTGATCCAGGGACACCCGGTTTCCCTGACTCACCATCTGGACCCTGGAGGAATGAATTGGACATATACAAATGAAAACCGTAGATGTATGTAGATATATGTAATCTTAGCTTTATATTTGTTGAAATTTTAAAAGAAAAGCATGCCAAACATGATCAACTACTTACCGAAGGGCCCAGTGGACCGTTAGGTCCTCTGTCTCCCTAATAAATAGAAGAGGGAAACAGTAAAATAGGATAGATTTTAAGACAGCATTGCAATTTCACATGCAAAGGATTAACACATATATTAACAGAAGAAGCCTTAATTGCTAGGATTGCTAGTAGACAGGATTATTACTAAATTACTTTAATTTAATTTGCAGATTACAAGTGATAATTGCATCTAAAACCTTATTGCAAATTAGAAAGATCTCATTATGTGTCTAATACAATTTATGCAAAAAAATAAAGTATAGTTCATGCCCCTAGTAGGCCCTGCAGGACGTGACTTGGAATGCTCATCAAGGATTCTTGGCACAGAAGGGCAGTAAATAATTTTTACCGCTGGTTAACAGCATCATAGAGTGCTGCCAAACACAAGTATCCCATGTTAAATATACTCAGAAAGGACAGCATCACCATTGTATAACTATGGGGAAGAATTCCTCCTTGGTTGGCAATGCAGTCTAGTGTCATGCACAAAATATACTTACATCAATGCCGTCAATGCCAGGAACTCCAGGGGGGCCTGGGGGGCCAGGGGGGCCTTGTGCTCCTGGGGGGCCTCTCTGGCAGGGAAATGAAAAGATCACTTTAAAAAGTGGAAGAGGAGAAATCATACCAGAGGAAGGGGGGAAACGTTGAAAGCCTAGCAAATTGCTTTTTGGCATTACAATGCCCAGAATCCTCAAGACCGACAGCATGCGAATGTAGTCCACAAAAGTAACTTTTTCCATCTGAGGTTAGAAGCCATAAGTCAAGGTAAACCATAGATCCCACTGAATGACACCATCTTTGGCCAGATTTCAGCTTTTTAAATCCATATTCTAAATAACCATACCTCTTCTGCTAAAACGTGGTGCTTCCTAGTTCTGAAATCCTTTACTAATATCCTGTGATACACCAGGGGGCAGACATAACTCTCCAGCAGCATACTTCTAGCTGAGGTGAGTGAAGAAGAATTGAATTTTTCCTCTTGCTTAGTCTTTGTTGGTAAGAACAGCCAAGAGCTCATGTAGTTTAGTGGTTTGAGCGCTAGACTAGAACTCTGAAAGACCAAGAGTTGAATCTCTGCTCAGCCATGAAACCCAGTGAAAGGGCTGGGAAAGGTTATACTAGAGGATCACAGATGAAGCCAATGGTACAATTCATCTGACTGAATCTTGGATAGGGTCGCCATAGGTTAGAATTGACTTGAAATCACATCATAACACCAACAGCAACAATACCCAGTGTTTCCATGGCTGAGTGGCAATTCCAACTCCAGTCTCTTAGAGTCATAGACCAGATACACAACATACTGCACCATAATGCCTCTGAACTTATGTAAATTCCATATGATTCAGTGCATCAGCTCTAATTGAAACTAGCAATTGGATCCAGGCCCTGGTCTTGCTGCCTGCTAATGTTCCCTCCCCCTCCCCCCTCTCTCCTCTCTCTCTCTTTCTCTCATAATGCTATCGACTTCATCTGCTATGGTAGGTGTTGTGGTTCAACCAGATGAAGATGAGGAGTTTGGGGGTTCAGGGCCTGGTGGTTCTGTAGGTGAGCAAACAGAGAGTATTTTAGAGCAAGATGGTTCTGAATCTGAGGGAACAGAGGGAGTTTTGGAGCAAGATGCTGTTGTTGAGACAAAGTGTGAAAGTGGAACTGTTTTGTAATCCAACAGGCAGGGAGGGGAGGATAACATTAGCTCATCTGAAGAAGTAGCTGGCTTAGACAGAGATACCAGGCTGCTTCTGAGGAGGCAGAGATTCAGGTATGGGAAAATCTGTGAGAAAGAGAGGCAGAAGCAGGCCTCTCAAGGTCAAAGGGATGTGATCATGTTTTGCAGTCTTTAAATTAGTGAGAGCTGTTAGGATTTTAGATCAAGTAACATTGCTACAAGAGTGAGGAACTCCTGTCTCATTCCTAGTTCATGCCTTAGTTCAAGACCAATATTCATGCTCAAGTTTTGCTCCTTGTTTTATGGATTTACCTTTTGGATTCATGCCCATGTTTTCCTCCTTGTTTCCTGGATTCTTGTTCATGTTTTAACCATTGTTTTCTGGATTTACCTATTGCCTTTGGGACTTGCTTCCTTTATTAACTCTTGGATTTTTATCCTTCTAGATGCCTTTGGCCCTTTTTATATGTGTTTCTATCAATAAACTGTTTATTACCACGTTTGATTCTTGATGAGTGCTGTGAGCAAGGTGAAATCCTGCTGAGATTCAACAGTAGGTTAGGAAGAGGCATTTAAAATTCTTATCCAGAAAGATTTTTGGCCTCATTCAAGTACAAACCCTAGAATTCCACAGGATGTTGCCATCACATTTGAAATGGAGTATAGTACTATAGCGGAATAGTGTGATAAGTACCTAACTCTCTGCTTCTCTCCATGGCATCCTTTTCTAGCTCTTTTCCTCCGTTCCTCCAACCAGTTTTATTCACTCCCATCTCTCCCACTTTTCCCTCCCCTCTTCTTCCCTCCTTCCTTCTTTCTTTCTCAAAATTCTTTTTCTCTATCTCTCTCCCTCCCTCCTCCCTCCACTTCTCTTTTCCTCACTATTCTCTCTCATTCTTTCTCTCCATTCCATACACACTTCACCAGGAACCACCACTAGTTACGTTTTTCTTCTTTTTCTTTTTTTTAAACTTACATAAAAGTTTTGGCATGTAAGTTCCTTTTGCACCTTCCCCTAGAGTGGTTTCAGGGATCACAAGAGGTCTTAAAAACCCTCTGGAAAAAGAATGAAACTCAGCACAAGGGCGGCTTCTCTCTGCAGGAACACAAACTATCCTGTACATCTTGGTTTAGAAATATTTAGGTCCCCTCTGGACTATAGAGCCCTGGGCTTGCAACTGGCTTTAGTTCAATGTTAGTGGTGTCACAGAGGGCTGCAGCTGGGAAAAACAGTGTTAAATATTCCCACATATTATGGAGATGGAAAGCTCTCCCCCAATATGACTTGGCTAATTTCCAAATTAAATAAAACCAGGTTAATTCTCCCACTAACCTCCTTCATCACCGATAAGCAATCTGTTAGAAGTAGCTCAACCTCTGCAAATAAGCACCAGTGTTCACCGTACTTTGCCAACCAACTAGGATCAACATTATACCCATATAGTCAGATTTATCTTTTGAGAAACATCAGTAACCAAGTGGGTTTTTTAAATAAAAAATACAACCCATTATGATCCTAAATTAAACTTTTGATCTAGAAGAAATTTCTTTTTAAAAGAGCTACTCTGAATCCCATCCCAAAATACTACATTTTTGCAAAACCCCGGGTGTGCAAATGACTCATTTTTCAGAAACGTTTTGGGGGAGGGCATTCCAATTCTACAACACAGTCTACTGTTTTCTCTGGGATTTTTTATGATCAAATTCCGACTGCCAGGCAAGTTTAGCTTCACAATACGGTCTTTGTATGAAGTTCTCCTCCACAAGGCCCCTTTTTTTCTAGCCTCACACCTCTCGCAGAGAAGGTGAGCTGCACAGACACTGAGAGTATTTTCAAGAGCACTGATTTGACAGTCACTTTCAGGCTGTGGGAAGCCTACTTTTAGCAGTAATTCACACAGCTCGCATTTTCAAAGATGGGTTTTACTTCAGATTGAAGAGCAGCTATCTTAGTCTGTAGCATAAACTGTTGCTTGCCAAAATAAATATTAGTCTCTAAGACATCACAGTACACCTCTGTTTTCTATATAAAAACCATGAAAAATGACTTTTTCCACCCCATCGTACCTGAAAATGAGCGTGTTTTGTAGTAGTTTGAATGATAGATTATGGTTTTAGAGATGGGACTGGAATCACCATTCATGGAATCCCCTCTTGGGCAAGCCATACTCTCTCAATATCCGAGAAACCCTCTTTGAACTAATCTTACTAAGAAAACCCTGTGATAGGTCCACTTTAGGGTCACCATAACTTGGAAAGAAACACAACTATATCTGGTAGAACAGACTTCCATCTCACAGAAGTTCTGGTCACAATGATTTTAGGATTCCATGGGACATTTGTTTAATAGCTTCTATGAACTATCTTCATTTCACTCATCCTAATACCATACACTATGGACCACTGTTTCAGAATGTTTGCTACCCATTGGTTCTGAACTCACAATTATGAACATGGACAAGAATCCCCATCGCATGCATAAAATACAATTGGAAGTCCAACTTTTGTCACTCCAATAGTTCCTGTAATCACATAATTACTTTAAAGGATATCTAATATGTGTTTATTTATCTTGGATATGTGTCTATAAGGAAAATGGGATATGAGCTGAACAGAATAACTTTCATCGCTATTGTTTGCCTTCATATTGTTTCTGATTTATGGCAATCTCAAGGAAGAGGTATAATGGACTTTTCTTGGCAAGATTTTCAGAATCAGCTGGTGATGGGGACTCTTTGGGGTCTCTTGTTTATAGAGTCACCACAGGTCAAAGGCAGGACTGACAATGTTTCTTCTAAGGCTGAAAGTGTGTGACTTGACCAAGTTCACCCTGTGGGTTTCCATGACTGAGCGGGGATTTGAAGCCTGGCCTCCCAGAGTCCTAGTCCAACACTCAAACCATGACACCATGTATAACTGTAAAGAACTAAAGGTTTCCCTCAAAGAACCAAGTGTACCAGATTTAAGGAGGGGAAAATTGTTCAACCATTTGGCATACAAGATTAGTGGGCTGGATCCAAGTGTAATCATATTTAAGAATATAACCACTGAATGGACTGGGACTACCTTAAATTATTTCAGTTTATTTACTCCCAAGATCAATTAAATCTGGATTCAACCCACCATGCAGGCCAAAGATACAATTACCCCTGAAATGAGGTCACTTAACAGTAAGGGTCACACCTGACCTCTACCTCTTATGTGACTAAATGGTATCTTTGCAATCCAGACTCAACCAAAGTACAGGAAATGAGAACTGCCTTACATGATCAAACCAAAGATCCATCTAAATATGCATCTGCACTGCACAGTTATATCAGTTTGATATCAGTTTAACTGCCATAGCTACATCATGTGAAATCTTGAGGTCTGTAGTACAATCCTTAGAAGTCTCCAGCAAATTCTAAGGACTTCACCAAACTACAAATCTCAGGAGTCCTTAACATTGAACCATGCCGGTTAGAACAGTATGAAACTGACATAATTGTAAAATGCAGATATAAATATGAGCATGTTGTTTTCTGCAGTAGAAACAGCAGAAAATGGTCTTAGAACATTCAACAGCAGCTTCCAATATATTTTCTGACACAACCTTCCACATTAAAATTGTGCACGCTGCCAAGAAAAGAAGGGAAAAGCAAATAAGAATAGTGAGAAGGATAAATAACCACATTTATCCCTTCCCTAATATCAGCAAGCAAATCTGCCAGTTAAACTTACCTTGATAATTGTCTGGCTTATCTGAAAAGAACCAAGAGAAAAGTCAGGCAAAACTTACTTGAGCCAAGCAAAGGCAAATGGCTTGCAGGAAAACCCCTAGGAGGCAGGGAAACTTCTTGCCTGGAGCAGAGTTCGCCATAGAAACCTTCTCCGATCAATCAGTGGATGGCCAGCCACAGATGAATTTTAGGATGCAAAAAGTACACCCCCCACTATTCCCCCCCAGGATTCTGCCAAAAGTCCTAGAAAATCAGCGCCTGGAATAGGTACACAGTTATTTTGCTAATGAATGGCAGTGAAGGGGGGTAGCAGAGATTGGAGGAAACCTGATGGCTGGGAAAGGAGGGATTGAATGACACCAGATATTTTTAACCCTTTGCCCTGCAGATGGTACTGTGCACCTCCTAGTACTATATACATATTCACACATATACTGTGAATAAAACAGGCAGGCAAAGAGAACCCTCATCCCATTATACGTATGTTTTCTTTCAATTTATTTCAGGATAGCTTTGGGAAGTCAATGCTTTCACACATTTTGGATTTCTACCCCAAAGGTACTAAAAGCGTTAAGCACTGCTATTCAGTGGCTTTCTTACCGAGCTCCTGGCTATAAGTTCACCGCAAGTTTCTCTTTGAGGTCGTTGAGGGTCACAATGAATCAGCATCCATTGGATTTCAAACTAAAGGAAAAAGAGACAGAAAACACTTCTTTAATTGGTAGTTAGTCACCTTCTAGAGAGCTACCAAGTCATGCTAAGCTAACCATGGCATCACTGACATCCCTGAGTAATTAGTTCAAGCTTGTCCTTCATCTCACTAAACCTAATAGATTTTGCAGGGGGGTCCATATTATATACACAAAGGTGAGATTAGCAAGAGAGCAAAAGACCATATGGTGATTTCATGGATAAGCCAGGACTTGCACCCAAATCAGAATATATGCCATACCATTTCCAGCATATATTTACGATTGTGAAAGACCATGAAGAAACCTCATCTGAAATGTGGTATGATAGGATAGTTCTATGGATACCTTGGATGACCAAAAAAAGACAAATTTTAATAAGGTGATGAAGAGGTTTCTCTTTAATAGAGTTGTTGCTAGTTGAAGTTTATTTGACAGCAATTAACAATAACTCTAGATTAAAAGGACAAACTCTAGTTCACACAATATTGAAGAAAGGTCAAATTAATGAGTTTATGTCTGGTCCACTTAAGCACAATGACACCAAATGGGCATTAGCCATACATTCCTTCCAAATGACCACCTGAGTATGTTGAATATCTAAAAATATATAACCTTGTCACATGGCCACTGAGAACATACCGCTTCATCAAGGGCGTGGGGACCCCCGTGGCCCATGCCCCGGCTCCAGCTGAGGGCAATCACATATGGGGAAGCATGGCACATTCAGCCTCCCATGTTGCCATGGCGATTGCATGCACCAGCTCCACCCTCTTTCACCCATGGAGCAGCACCAGCGTCATCTGATGGGAGCGGGCGGGCTCCATGGATGACCGTGGCCCATGTGAAGAGGTCCCTTGTCCTCATGTGCACCAGGGGTAAGAATCATGCAGACATTTTCTGGACTATAGCTCTCAGCATCCACTACAACTGCCTATGTGGGTTAGGACAGCTGGGACTTGCAGTCTGACAACAGCTGGAAAGATGGACAATTTGTACCCTTGAAGCTCATAATGCTCTCTAGGAACAATATTCAATTTCCCAAACAGAAAAGTATGGTATCATTATTCCTGATTATATGAGCATGCATAAAATACTATGAGTAGAAATACAACCTGTGAAGAAACCGTGAGAGAAAACTATCTATACGAGTTTTTTGGTATGATTAATTTTTAAATATAATTTTCAACTTGCTTCATTATATCTGTGTCTATTAGCATGTTTAATGGAGGAACCAAATAGAGATTCCTAATCTTGAAAGGAAATGCCTAATTTAGCTAATCTGTTGGCATGTATAATATAAGGATGATATGTGAATATATAACACTGCATCAAAAGCAACTCATAACTTTATCAACTTGTGTCTGCTTGGAAAAACCATAGGCTCCTATGTGTGACAGTTGTACAGACATAACTGATTTCTTTCTAAATAGATGCTTCCAAAGGCTATTGATTCATAAGATCATAGATTTATAGCACTGAAAGGTAGCCCAAAATCATCTAGCCTATCTCCCACTGATGTTGGCGATTAAAACATCTTTGACAACCTCATCATTTTAGCCAAGCAAAGCTTTCCACTTCACCTCGAATTTTGGAGGAAAGAGGGAGCAGTAGGGTAAATCTGTCACCCTGCATGCAGCTCCCTCTTGGCAATGCTTTCATCACATGGGGAAAGCATCACGCTACCGGAGAGGCCCTGTACTGGCTCCATTGGAAGCAAGCACGGGGCCTCCCATGTTGAGAGGAAAGTGTTGAATGATGCTTTCCCTCCAGTTGGAGGAGGGACTTCCACAGGAAGCTCCCTTGTGTTGTCTGCTGGACAGCAGTCTTCATTAGTCCTCCAGGTGGAGTGGAAACATCATAGGATGCTTCCCAAGGTAAATGAGATGAGGTGGTGACAGATGGCCATCTAATCTTTGTTTTAAAATATTTAAGGGGGAGAGAGGTCCAGTATCCAGGTTTTAACTTCCTGTATCCTCCATGCCATTCTATGGTATCCTTCTACAGGTAGTTACCATAAATCTGTATTGGAGGCCACTTGCAAATTCCTAGCGTGCCTCTACAGGAATTTTCCAAGTCCTCAAGGGCACCTTTGTGGTAACTGCGAGCAGAAGTCATTCATTGCAACAAAATACACTATTATTCATGGTTTCTTGTTTCAGGAAAGTCCACGGAACTCCATGGATATGGGGGTAATATTGTAAATTAGTGTAGTACCTGTTGTGTTCTGCTCAGTAAAATAATCCACTGGAAAAATCCATGTTCTCTCTTTGGAGGAAAGGCTTGCTTAAGTTACTATACATCCTTCTCTTTCTATCAGATCACAGTGCTAAACACTGTGAAAACACTGTATCAGCTATGGTCACAATATAGGGAAATACCAAAGATCTAGAACCTTTTCACATGGGGCAAAATGTTCCATTTGACTTTAAGGGGGCCTGCAGTGCACCCACTCACTTTCTTCCCAAAGTGGAGGCAAAGCGCCAAAAAGCGCTTTGCCCTCCACTACTGGGAGGATAGTGTTCAGGTAGCTCCATTGGAGCTACCCACACTTTCCTCCCCAAACCCTTGTGAAATGGCAGAAAGGGCAGCGGGGCAACGCACATTGCCGCTCTTTATGTCAACTGATGAGGGGAGAGAAAGGGTACCAAAGCACCCTCTCCTGTCCCTTCCATGTGATGCGGGAATGAGGGGAGGTGCAGGGGGCACCACTAGCTGTCCAATGTGCCTTCCTTTTTGCCAGCAATTGCCTGTGCTATAGTACGGCCCAAAAGGACCGTGTGAAGAGGTCCTTAGTTTCTTTTAATGCTCTATGATAAAAGCTTATGCCTCCCAGGAACTCTGTAATCATTTTCCGACCTATGTTTTTTCCATGTGGATCATTCCGAAACCCTGGATATGTAACATTTCAAAACTTCTTGACATCACCTCTGCTCCTTGTCATGTCATCTCACATCATATATGCCATCTATTTCGTATCATTTTCTATCTTTAAACTTGCTCCTAGGCTAAGTTTTTAATGCCCAAAAGCCCAGTCCTTGTTTCTTTTCAGTCATTCTGAGAAGTATCATAATTTGTCTCAGCCCTTAAAAAGTACTGACACATCTATATCTACATCATTCTTACAATCAATCACACGTTGAAGTCTGAACTCCTTTAAGTGGACATAAAAATCGCATTCATTCCCAATGCATATTTGTCTTTTCTGAAACATTTCACCAATTTTTGTCTCATGTTTCTTATGGTTAATGTGATTATGTTTTCATTTTCTCCATATGTTCAAGTCTTTCAAGATTTCAGATCCTTATTCTTTATTTGCTTCCCCAATATTACATTCATTCCATATTCCGATTTACATATGTATAATCTTTTCAAATTACTCCCAGCTGCAATTGAAATGAACAGGTTTTATTTCAATTTATTTGTGTATTCAGAATAAGGTATGTGTGTTGCACTTAACTTTCTTTTATATAATCAAATGTCATTTGAAATTCTCAATTCCATTCTCAGAGATCTTCAGACTAGCAGGCGGTAAAACAAATGCATGTCCATGTTTTCCAGGATTTTATTATCAGATAAAGTAGAATTAATTCAGCTTGACACCACTTTAACTGCAGTGGCTCAATACTATGGAATCATGGAGTTTGTACTTTGGTGAGGCACCAGCATGCTTTGGCACAGAAGATGAAAGTCCTTGTAAGACTACAACTCTCATGATTCCATAGCATTGAGCCATGACAATGAAAGTTGTGCCAAATTACATTAATTCTAATATGTAGGTGTAGCTTATGTGATTTAAACAATTTTTCATGGATTTATTTAAGTTGCCTGTGATTGTCTTACAACCTCATCAGACAGCCAGCAGCAGGAGGCGGCAGCACTCCACTTCATCCTGGGACATGGGGACTCTGGTGCTCCATGCCTTGCATCACCCAGATCCATGGGAGGGTGATCATATGGGGGAAGCATGAGTGCATGTGATGTATGCTGCTTCTCCCCATAGAGTTAAAGGCAATTCAGGAAACCTCCCATGTTGCTGCAGCAGCGGTGCACCAATTCCGCCCACCTTCACCCACAGAGCCAGCACAATGTTGTCTAATAGGAGCCGGCCGACTCCATGGGTGACCGGGGCTAGCTAGATGTATGCTGTTAATTTTAGCCCCATATTATGAAGTCTGCAAGCATTGGGCAAGCCAACCACAGTATGATGGGTACATGAAAACATATTTTAGTTTACCTCTTGACTACTGTTTATTGGTGAATAAACTAGTATTTCCCTTCTTTGCCCCTAATCAAGACTTCGGGTCTTGATCAAGATTTTTTAAAAGTAGAATATAAATCACCCTCTCTCTTTCTTTCTCTCTCTCTCGACAGATACAGATACCTATGTCGTCGATCCGGAAGCTCAAGCTGGTGCAGAACACTGCCGCCCGGCTCCTGTCTGGGGCCCCAGCAGGTTGCCGTATAACACCAATTTTGCAGGATCTGCACTGGCTGCCTATTGAGCACCGGGTCGCCTTCAAAGTGCTGGTTCTTACCTTCAAGGCCATCCACGGCCTGGGGCCAGCATATCTGAGGGACTGTCTTACCCCATATTGCCCAGCGAGATCACTGCGGTCTGAAGAGGCCAACCTCTTAGTAGTTCCATCTGTAAGGTTGGCCCATCTAACAGCTACTCGCCGGAGGGCGTTCTCATTGATAGCCCCTACGCTATGGAACGCCCTCCCGGCCGAAGTCAGAGCCTTGAGTGACCTACTCCCGTTCAGACGGGCCTGCAAAACTTGTTTGTTTAGGCAGGCCTTCGGAGAGTAGGCCCATGTGGATACTCACTCGGCTGTATATATTTGCTGCTGCTTGTTTAATTGTACTGCCTGTTTTAATTGTGTTTTTAAATGTTTTATGTTTTTAACCCATGGCACTGTGCCATTGGCTCTTGTGAGCCGCCGCGAGCCCTTGGGAGTCGGCGGTTGAGAAGTTCCAATAATAAATAAATAAATAAATAAATAAAACAGTATATAGATATAAACATATGCATGTTTATCTGCCTGCCTGTTTCTACTATAAAGGCTATTGCTAGGTGAAGTGGTACTCTGTGATGTCACTGGAAAAGACAGGTGACATATATATGAGAGAAAGAGGGAAAATATGGAGTCACATATAGAGTCAAGTTTTCATGGAGGTAGGCCCTCTCAGAGAAAGGGGAGGGAGGGAGGAGGAAATGAAAGGAAAAGAAAGGAAAGGAAGGAGTGAGGAAGAAAAGAAGAGAAATGAAAAGGGGGGAAGGTATGAGGGGACAGAAAGAAAAACAGGGATGAAAGCAGGGGGCAATAGCCCCTCTGACACTCAGTCAATGCCGAGTATATATAATAATAATATAATAAAACTTTATTTCTATCCCACCCTTACCCCGAGGGGACTCGGGGAGGCTCACAACATATAACAATAAGCTAATGAAAACAATAAATAAAAGATCAAACAATTTAAATTAAAAACAAACAAACTATAAAACAATTGTGTTAAAAGAGCACAGAACATAAACTGTGAGTTAAATCTGTATACATTTATAAAACGGAATGTTTGTATGTATGTATTAGGCATGAGAAAAAAGTTATGAAAATTGAAAGAAATCGGAAGGGATTCGTATGTATGGGACTTTCAAGTTTATACACATCGCTGCCGCAATCCCGGAAGTGGACGTTCTTTTTCGCACTCCCTGGGCCCAAATTTTTATTAGATTTCTAAATATTTCGGAAGGCCCCCTATTATCCCCTCCAAAATAGCTTCCCAGACATTACTCACAGTCAGATGGGGCCTTTCCATGCTCGAGGCCTACTTTAACTGAAAGGCCTTTCCTCCAGGAAGTGGAAAAGGAGCCGGACCATAGAGAGATCCAGAGCGGGAGTCCTAGAGCGTCTGGAGGACTCAGGAAAAAAGCGGTTTAAACTGCAGGGAAAGGAGCCTAGATAGGAGGGCAGGCGAGAAGGACATGAGGAAGGCTGAAACAATGGCAGAAGGGGTTGAAAACAGACCGGAGAGGAGTAGGAAAAGTGCAGAATCAAGGAAAAGCCATAGAGTTCAAACCTCCTAGAGAGCTATGGGAAACTGAATGGGGGAAAGCTGCAGTGAGAAGAGCTCTGGAGAAGGTAGGCAACTATTTTATAATTAATAATAAATATATTAATTATATTTACGCCTTCTAATTTCCTGGAAGAAGGGCCCTGGGCATTTAATTCTAATAATAATAATAATATATTAATAATATTTACTCCTAATTTCCTGGAAGGAGGGCCCTGGGCATTTAATTCTAATAATAATAATAATATATTAATAATATTTACTCCTTCTAATTTCCTGGAATGAGGGCCCTGGGCATTTAATTCTAATAATAATAATATATTAATAATATTTAATCTAATTTCCTGGAAGAAGGGCCCTGGGCATTTAATTCTAATAATAATAATAATAATATATTAATAATATTTACTCCTTCTAATTTCCTGGAAGGAGGGCCCTGGGCATTTAATTCTAATAATAATAATAATATATTAATAATATTTACTCCTTCTAATTTCCTGGAAGAAGGGCCCTGGGCATTTAATTCTAATAATAATAATATATTAATAATATTTACTCCTTCTAATTTCCTGGAAGAAGGGCCCTGGGCATTTAATTCTAATAATAATATATTAATAATATTTACTCCTTCTAATTTCCTGGAAGAAGGGCCCTGGGCATTTAATTCTAATAAATGCTCTGGAGAAGCAAGCCTTGATCAGAGGTGGGCAACTATTTTATTTAATAATAATAATAATAATATATTAGTGCATGATATGTCCCTGCAAAGAAACTCTGGCTTTTTATAATAATAATAATATATTAATGCATTATATCTCCCTGCAAGGAAACCAAGGGAAATGTTGCCCCTTGATTTGCCTGTGCTTAAAACAGTGTCAGTCCTGTTTCCCTGCTTTGCCTACTTTAGAACTAATTAAGAATTTCGTTACTAGTTACGTTACATTTTAGAACTTTTTGGGAAATTTTTGTAAGTCTTTCTATTACTAATCAAAAAAAAATCCCCCCCCCCCCCCATTTGATTTTAGAATCGCGATTTTTGGGTTCTAAACCATGCCTGGTATGTATGTATGTATGTGTGTATGCGGAGGGCGGAAGGGCAGAAGGGCGGATATGTGGCAGCCACTTTCACAGGCCACAGTGACCAGCGCGGGTGATGGACCTGCACCAAACTTGGTACACATAACCCCCCTAACCCCCTTTACGTCCTAGCGTGGGTCGGGGGACATGACCCACAGATTATGGGATTTGTAGTACTTTCCAACACTTTGGTTCCCACAGACCACTGAGGCCACCAAAAAGGACCAATACAGACCACACTCAGCACACACAGCCCCCATGACCCACTCTACGTCCTGGTGCAGTTTGGAGGAGGGTGGACCATGGATGATGGGACTTGAAGTACCTCTACTCACTTCCCAAGTCAGCTGCCACCCTCATCCAATTACTGATTGAGACCAAACTTGGCACACATAACCCCCATGACTGCCTTTACATCCTGGTGAGGTTCGGGGAGGACTGACAATGGATGATGGAATTTGTAGTATTTTCACACCCCTCTGTTCCCACAGACCACTGCGGCCCCCAACAAACACCGATAAAGACCACACTTGGCACACAGAGCCCCAGTGACCCACTCTACATCCTACTGAAGTTTGGAGAGGGGCAGAACATGGATGATGGGTCTTGAAGTACCTTCCCTCACTTTCCAAGACTGCTACAAACCTAATCATATGACTGATCAACACCAAACTTGCCACACAGAGCCCTCATGACCCAATCTACATCCTGGTGTAGTTTGGAGGAGGGTGCACCATGGATGATGGGACTTTAAGTACCTCTACTCACTTCCCAAGTCTCCTGCGACCCTCATCCAATTACTGATTGAGACCAAACTTGGCACACATAACCCCCATGACTGCCTTCACGTCCTGGGGAGGTTTGGGGGAGGACTGACAATGGATGATGGGATTTGTAGTATTTTCACACCCCTCTGTTCCCACATACAACTGCGGCCCCCAACAAACACCGAGAAAGTCCACACTTGGCACACAGAGCCCCAGTGACCCACTTTACATCCTACTGAAGTTTGGAGGGGGACAGAACATGGATGATGGGACTTGCAGTACCTTCCCTCACTTTCCAAGCCTGCTACAAACCTAATCCAATGACTGATCAACACCAAATCTGGCACACAGAGCCCTCATGACCCACTCTACAGCCTGGTGCAGTTTTCTGTGAGATGGACCACGGATGATGGGACTTGAAGTACCTTCACTCACTTCCGAAAAACAATGCATCCCTCATCCATTCACCAATACAGACCAAACTTAGCACACAGAGCCCCCATGACCCAATCTACATCTTACTACACTTTGGGGGGATGGGGACAGAGATGATGGGACTTGCACTACCTTCAGTAATTTCATGATACCACTGCAACTCCCAATAATGATGGATCAAGACCAAACTTGGCACACAGAGCCCTCATGACCCACTCTACATCCTGCTGCACTTCTCAAATGACCTGGGCACCGCCGGGTCCCCAAGCTAGTAATAATATAAAAACAATACTATATGCTAGGAAATATATAATAATAACAGCAGCAACAACCAGCTTTTCTTCAGGCATGAACCTCTTCTGTTTGCTTTAAACATGGCAGATATTAACTAGGGTTTGCTTTTAACCAACATTTTTCAAAGCCACTTCAGAACCAAGGTTATCTTTCCAGATTCGTTAAACAACCAGCCTTAATTAGCTTAAATTGTAGTAATACGAATAATAAAAGTATCATAATAAATTGTGGTAATATGAATAATAAAATATGAATATTAAAAGAACATGTTGGTTGAGATTAATGTCAGAAAAAGGAAGGGTAGCAGGAGTGGGAAAAGTCATCGAATGGACCACCCAACATTTTCTCATAAGAAAAGGACCAAAATTATTACATCTGCCCTACTATTATTTATTTATTTATTTTTATTTATTTTTCGGACCTAAATTATTACATCTGCCCTACTATTATGCAGCATTGAACATTCTTCTTCTACTACTACTGCTACTACAGATGCTGCTTCTACTACTACTACTACTACTACTACTACTTTTGGTCAACATAAAAAGGAGGCATGCATCTCTCTTCTTGACAGTGAAATTTCCAAGCTGCAATTGGGGAGACAGTACATCAAACTCATAGGGAGAAGAATATTCAAGTTTCCATAATTTGACCATTC
Source organism: Anolis apletophallus (assembly GCA_030556195.1). Lineage (NCBI taxonomy): Eukaryota > Metazoa > Chordata > Lepidosauria > Squamata > Anolidae > Anolis > Anolis apletophallus. The sequence continues at coordinate 100,750,048 of JARBWK010000003.1, forward strand.
TTCCTATGCTCCAGAAATTCCATGAGACAGAAGTGGATCTCAATGCAAAACATGCGCCCCTGCTTTGTCATTTCCTAGATAGGAACGAAATGGGCTTCCAAAAGAGGGCTGTGTGGAAAGCATGAGAGGTTATGTATCTTCCTCTCTCCCTCTCTTCTTTTCACAGCATATAGATGCCACAGGACTTTGGGTTTCATTTCAGTTCCCCACAGTGTCTGCACAGTTTTCATGAAGAGGAGGAAAATAATGTTTGTCCCTCAGAGGAAACTGCCACCTGCAGTCTTCCTGCTCCCTTTCACCAAATGCTTAAGATAAGAATGTTAAATGCTTTCTCCCACCATTTACATTTCTCCTATTCAGGGCGTTTGTGGGCTTCATTGGTTGTAATGCCACCTGGTGGGTAATTCTAATGGGTTCAAGGGTATCCAGATCTTCAATTTCTGTAAATGAATAGGAGCTCTTGCCATGAACTTCTTCCTTCTTTTTCTGGAACGAGCTTTATGATATCCACGATGGAGATGGGTGTTCACAAGTGAGCTAGTCAGTATCTTTCATGAGCAGATGCAGCATTTGAAACCATGGCTCTATTCATTCTGCAAGGGGTATTATGAACAAATAAGACAGACTCTCAAGAAGATAATTTTTTTTAAAAAAAAAAAAAAGGCAGAGTGGAGATAACAGAAAAGCTTGCCAGCCAGCATCCAGGAGCAACCTTCAGAAGCTTGTGGCAAATAATTGCTACGGTCAACAAACCATTTCAGCCAAAGTACTTGGCTGCCTTCCAGTTTAGTCCCATTAAGATTATTTCATGTATAAGATTAATCAAATTGCAATAACGCTAAAGCCGTTTCCTTGATCTGCAGGCAGACAAGACAAATATTAATGGAGCAGCAAAGCTTAGACAAGATAGACAACCTGACTTCATAGGACCGGAGGGTGATCAAGATGAAACAATGTCAGGTATGTAAATGAAGATTTATTGGTGATTAATGCAGGCAGCAGCTGTTTTGTTTTGTGGAGAGAAAAGCATACACACACTTATTGCTGGTAGGAGCTAGAATTCCTCACAACTGATAATGTACTAAGATGTCACATCACAATGTATTGACAAAGACTTTCATGGCCAGAATCACTGGATTGTTGTAAGTTTTTTGGGCTGTATGGCCATGTTCCAGAAGCATTCTCTCCTGACGTTTCACCCACATCTATGGCAGGGCTCCTCAGAGGTTGTGAGGTCTGTTGGAAACTAGGAAAATTGGGTTTATATATCTGTGGCTTTGAGCATTTCTTGGGGTGCATTCCCTTCCTGGTGCTCTCTCTCTCTGACAAGAGATGCCTCAATACAAGCTTATTGTTCTGCCTCCACCCTATCTTAACTACTTGGAAGGTGAACTGGCTGCTCAGGAAACAAATTGGAGACTATATCATTGAATCAATCAAGAGTTTTCCGGCCTGTATGGCCATGCTCCAGAAGCATTCTCTTCTGATGTTTCACCTGCATCTATGGCAGGAATCCTCAGAGGTTGTGAAGTATGATGGAAACTAGGGAAATGGGGCTTATATATCTATGGAATATTCAGGGTGAAAGAAAGAACTCTCATCTGTTGGAGGTAGGTTTGAATTGGCCACCTTGATTAGCATTTAATGGACTAGCAGTTTCAAGGTGTTACTTCTTACTGCCTGGGGGAATCCTTTGTTGAGAGGTGATTAGCTATCCCTGGTTGTTTCTTGTCTGGAGTTCCCCTGTTTTTGAGTGTTGTTCTTTATGAAATTGCACTCCCAGGGCCCTTCCAGACAGGTCCTATATCCCAGGATCTGATCCGAGATTTTCTGTTTATCCCAGATTATCTGTCAGTGAGGACTCGTGTAATTAAATTTAAAGCAGAAAATCTGGGATCAGATCCTGGGATTTAGGGCCTGTCTGGACAGGCCATCAGATATGAATTTATATTATTGTTATTATTTTATATTGTAAATGCTTAAGAAAAAGGATCTCTGTCTTGCATTGAAGCAAGATTCTCTCCCACTTCTATAAGCTTTAAGCACAGAAAGACAGACGGCTCTGCTGGAATAATTCTACCATATTTCTTAGGTCAGATGAGAGATGGGGAAGACAACTGATTCTCAACGAAGGCTAGTGACCTCGTGTTCGTATCACAGGAATGATATGCCACGTTGAGATGAAAACAGGTCTAGCTGTCGTGTTGTATGCTAAAAATGAAGCAACTCTTTCCATGTTTGGTAACTGAGTTCTGATTGTGAATCCAGAAGATGTTCCCCTGACAACAAGACGTGTAGAAATAATGCAGTTTGGCACCACTATAACTGCCATGGCTCAATGCTATGGATCCTGGGAGTTGTAGTTTGATAAGGCATTAGTAAAAAACCTTCTAAAACTAAAACTTCAGTGATTCCATTTAGCCGTGGCAGTTAAAGTGGTATCAAGCTGCATTAAAACTACAGTATAAATGCACCTCGAGGGCTTACTCCTTGAACCAATCCTAAGTAGTTCTTTCAGCTACAAGTAGATACCAACTGAGACAGAGCTGTCCACCTTAGTTACTTTTTATAGTTTCCTCCAATGGATACCAAGAATAATTGGGGGCTTCTTTACGTCCATTCCTTTCAATTAGCAGGGACCAATATTTCATTTGCCAGTTTGCAAAAGTTACCTGCCACGTTGAACATATGTGCAATCTCCAAGGTGTTTGGGAAAGGGGTGGGCAATATCTGTAATTCCTGTTGTAATGCAAATTATCTTGAGGTGGTTTAGTTTTGCAGTGCAATACAATTCCATTAGTGTAACAAGAGAGCTGTTCAAGTTGAGATGCAAATTGAGAGAAATGGTTTGTTGATGTGGGTCAAGAAAACAGGGGCCTTTGAACTTTTATTATGTGTGTCCTATGGTGACTAATGTTTGAGTGAACACTGAAGAAAATATTTGAAATGTGGTACTGGAAGAGAGTTCTACAGATACCATCGACTGCTATAAACTACATGGGCCTGAAAGCATGGGATGAATCCTTCCTAAGAATTTTCATTCACAAAGTAATGCCAGGGGGGAAGCAAACCAAGCCTGAACTTTCACTAGAAGCCAACATTGACTAAACTGAGATTGCCCTGCTTGGAATACACTATGACATGATGGGATTCACTGAAAAAGATAACAGTGGAAGAGAAAGGACTGCTCTATAGATGAACTGATTAGATCAAAGAAGCCACAATCCTGGTTTTTCAAGACCTCAGTGGAGCAGCTGTTGATGGGAGCTCTCAGAGGTCTCTCATTCATAGGGTCACCATAAGTCAAAGTCACCTTGATGGCCAATGACAATAACCAACTTCATAATTCGCCACTACACTGCTCTTGAAGCATCACTCAATATCACACTCTTAAGTGGAGGTAGTCAGCCAGCAGTGGGAGGGGGGCTTTCCAGTGTTTTGCATTGAGTGTCACATGTATGACTATCTGCCTGCTGGGCAGAAGTCTTGGGTGTGCATTCGCTGCAGTGAGCTCCTGGCTCTCAGGGAACGTGTTCTTTCCCTTGAAGCCAAGGTAGCAGACCTGGAGAAGCACAGAGAGGAAGTGAGGCAGGAGGAAGAGATCTCCAGGGATGAAATAGGAGCATCCCACTCCGTTCTGAGCAGCCCTCCAGCTGCTTTGGAAAATGGGGGTCTTGGGCAGGGAGGACATCAGTCTGAGGAAGAGGGACCGGCTCCCTTAGTTGGGACCCCTTCCTCGGAGGATGTGCCCATATCCTCTTGCACCGAGGATACTTCTCAACGGGTGGTAGGAGGGGGGGCTTCTTGTAGTGGGCGATTAGATTGTCAGGAACATAGAAAGCTGGGTTTGTGATGGATGTGATGACCGCATGGTAAATTGCCTGCCAGGTGCAAAGGTTGCGGACATCACGAGGCATCTAGATAGGCTGGTAGATAGTGCCGGGGTGGAGCCAGCAGTCGTGGTACACGTCGGTACCAATGACATTGGGAAGGCCAAACGGATGGTCCTGGAAGCCAAATTTAGGTTGCTAGGTAGAAGATTAAGGTCCAGGACCTCAAAGGTAGCATTCTCGAAAATTCTACCGGTTCCACACGCAGGGACAGCCAGACAAGCAGAGCTCCGGAGCTTCAATGCGTGGATGAGGCAGTGGTGTCGAGAGGAAGGCTTTAGATTTGTTAGGAACTGGGGAACATTTTCGGGAAAGCCAAACCTTTACAAAAGGGACGGGTTACACCTGAACGAAAATGGAACCAGACTGCTGGCAATTAATATTAAAAAGGCTTCAGAGCAGCTTTTAAACTGATTCCTAGGGGAAAGTCGACAGGAGCTGGGCAGTTTCCGGTTCGAGAGGGTGAAACGCCAAGTATGGAGGATGAAATTTACGCACAAATGGCCGAGTCAACAGAAAAGATAGAAAGTAGTCAAGAGGTAGGACATGGTAGGCCTTCTACAAATTCTCATAAACAGCCAAAGTTGAAAGGGCATCAGAGCAATAAATATAAATGTCTGTACGCAAACGCTAGAAGCCTTCGAACAAAAATAGGAGAGTTGGAATGTTTGGCAAAAGAAAAAAATATTGATATTATTGGCATAACAGAAACCTGGTGGACAGAGGAAAACAATTGGGACACAAAAATTCCAGGTTATAAACTGTACAGGAAAGACAGGAGAGGGAAAAACGGTGGCGGTGTGGCCTTGTACATAAATGAAGAGCTAGAATCTCATGAATTAGAACTTCAAGAAAATTCAAACTCACCTACAGAAACATTGTGGGTAAAAATCCCAGGACAAAAACTAATCTAGCATTAGGGATCTGCTATCGCCCTCCCAACCAAACTCCAGAGGCAGACTGCTATCTGGAAAATGAAATTAAACAGGCCTCAAAAAGCAATAAATTAGTCATAATGGGGGACTTCAACTATCCCCGAATAGATTGGCTAAATTCTTGTTCTACGCATGAAAGAGAGATAAGGTTCCTCGACATGCTAGCTGATTATTCCCTTGAGCAGATGGTCATGGAACCAACCAGGGGAAAGGGGATCCTGGACTTGGTGCTAACTAATGAACAAGATCTCGTTCAAGATGTCCTTGTAACTGAGCCCATAGGTACCAGTGACCACAACACAATAACCTTCAACTTAAGTTTGGATAGCAAACTGTCAGTGAAAACTAACACAGAGACCTTAAATTTTCAAAAGGGAATTTCACCAAAATGAGAAAAATAGTAAAGAACAAACTAAAAGGAACAGTAAAAAAATCAAATCCCTCAAAATGCTTGGAAACTGTTTAAAAATACTTTAAAACAAGCCGAACTAAAATGCATTCCTAAAATAAGAAAGAGGCCGGGAAAGTCCAAGAGGACATCGGCATGGCTTACAAATGAAGTAAAAGATGTGATTGGAAAGAAGAAAAACTCATTTAAGAAATGGAAGGCTCTTCCTACTGAGGAGAACAGAAAGGAACACAAGCTCTGGCAAACTAAATGCAAAGCAACCGTCAGGAAAGCCAAGAGAGATTTTGAGGCACATATAGCTAAGAACATTAAAAAAATAACAAAAACTTCTTTAAGTACATCAGAAGTAGAAACCCAACTAGAAAAGCAGTTGGGCCACTTGACGAAAAATGGTAAGAAAGGGACAATAAGTGAAGACAAGGAGATTGCTGAGCGGCTAAATGACTTCTTTGCCTCCGTTTTCACACAGGAGTACAGACAACATATGCCTGCAGCTGAGTCAGTTTTTTCAGGGAGGGAATTAAATGAATTAAACCAGATAGAGATAAACAAGGAAGATGTTCTCACATGCCTTACTAAACTAAATGTCAACAAATCACCAGGGCCAGATAGCATCCACCCCAGAGTTCTTAAGGAACTCAAGTGTGAAATTGCTGAAATTCTAGCCAAAATATATAACCTTTCTCTAAGATCAGGCACTGTACCCGAGGACTGGAGGGAGGCAAATGTAACTCCGATCTTCAAGAAAGGATCCAGGGTGATCCAGGAAATTATAGGCCAGTTAGTCTAACCTCAGTTCCAGGCAAAGTGATGGAAACCATTATTAAAGAAAAAATTACTAAGCACATAGAAGAACAGGCATTGCTGAAGGAAAATCAACATGGTTTCTGCAAAGGCAAATCATGTCTTACTAACTTGTTAGAATTCTTTGAGGGTGTAAATAAACACATAGATAAAGGGGACCCAGTCGATATTGTTTACCTTGACTTTCAAGAGGCTTTTGACAAAGTCCCTCACCAAAGGCTCCTAAATAAGCTCTTCAGCCATGGAATCAGGGGACAGGTCTTGTCCTGGATTGGAACCTGGCTAAACTGTAGGAAACAAAGGGTGGTAATAAACGGACATTTCTCTGGGTGGAAAGAGGTGAGAAGTGGCGTACCCCAAGGTTCAGTTTTGGGTCCGTTACTTTTTAATTTATTCATTAATGACCTGGATGTAGGAGTAAATTCTGAGGTAGCAAAGTTTGCAGACGACACTAAATTGTTCAGGGTAGTTAAAAATGAAACTGATTGTAAAGAGCTCCAGAAAGATCTCTCGAAATTGAGTGAATGGGCAACAAAGTGGCAAATGCATTTTAACCTAAACAAGTGTAAAGTCATGCACATCGGGGCAAAGAACCCCAACTACACCTACCAATTGATGGGGTCAAAGCTTTCCGAGACAAACCAGGAAAGGAATCTTGGGGTTTTGGTGGACAGCTCAATAATAATAATAATAATAATAATAATAATAACTTTATTATTTGTGAGTCGCCCTCCACCACTGGTGCTCCGGGCGACTTACATCATTTAAAAACCCAAAAATACAACAGTTTAAAACATAGGTACACACGCCAGAAAGGCTCAGTCTCCAGGCGTCCGATCAAACCCCAAATGCCTGGCAGAAGAGCCAGGTTTTCAGGTCCGATAGGAATCTGATTTGGGCCGATGTGGCCCTGAGGGCAGGCGGGAGGGTGTTCCAGATCATGGGAGCCACCACGGAGAAGGCTCTCCGTCGGGTCTCCATCAGCCGAGCCTCTCTCACCCCAGGGATGGCTATACGATCACCATTTATGGCACGCGCTGGCCTCTCGGTGCGTTGGACTGTCAGCCGATCGCCCAGATAGGCTGGCCCAATATTATGCCGTGCTTTAAAGGTGAGCGCCATAAGTTTGTAAATCACTCTGAACTCTGTGGGCAGCCAATGAAGATCTTTTAAAATTGGAGAGATATGGTTTCTGACAGATGCCCCAGAGATGAGTCTGGCCGCTGCGTTCTGAATGAGCCTCAGCCTCCGAGTTGTAGACAGAGGTAGGCCCGCATATAGGGCATTGCAATAATCAAGGCGCGAGACGACGGTGGCATGTATCACAGTTCTCAATGCCTCTGATGGTAAATAGGGGGCCAACCGTCGGGCCCTGCGAAGATGGAAAAAGGCGCCCTTAGCTGCGGCCTGGATCTGGGCTTCCATCGACAGTCTCTCGTCCAGAATCACTCCCAAGCTCTTCACCAATGAAGATGTCAACCCAGTGCGCAGCAGCAGTAAAAAAAGCAAATTCTATGCTTGGCATGATCAGGAAGGGAATCGAAAATAGGTCGTCAAATGTTGTATTGCCTCTCTACAAATCTATGGTGAGGCCACATCTGGAGTACTGTGTACAATTCTGGTCACCGCACCTCAAGAAGGATATAACGGAACTGGAAAAGGTACAGAAAAGGGCAACAAGAATGATCCAAGGGATGGAGCAGCTCCCTTATGAAATCAGGTTGCAACGCCTTGGTCTTTTCAGCCTTGAAAGACGGTGTTTAAGAGGTGACTTGATCGAAGTGTATAAAATCATGCATGGGATAGAAAAGGTGAATAGAGAAAAATATTTTCTCTGTCACACAACACTAGGACTAGGGGCACTCCTAAAGCTCCAAGGTAGGAAAGTCAGGACTAATAAAGGGAAATATTTCTTCACCCAGAGGGTCATTGGGTTATGGAACTCACTTCCAGAGGAGGTTGTGACAGCGGTCAGCCTGGACAGCTTCAAGGCAGGATTAGACAGATTCATGGATACCAAGGGAATCAGTAGCTACTGAAATGGACATCCAAGTGCCACCTCTGTGTTGATGGAGGCAGGCAGGATTTCCCCGGGTACTGGTTGTGGGGGTCGGGAGCAGGTGAGGGTTTTGCCCTCCTTTCTGCTAGAGATCCCTGTGTACAACTAGTGGGCCACTGTGTGACACAGAATGCTGGACTAGATGGGCTGAGGCCCGATTCAGCATGGCTCTTCTTATGTTCTTATGTTCTAAGTGCCAGGGTGATAAAGAATAAGGGTGTTTTTCAAATCACATTCAGTGAAGTGTTATCATCTGCTTAGCTGAGTCATGTATGAACTGCAGAAATGGGCTTGCTCAATACAGAAAGTTCAGAATTATCCCCCCCCCCTTTTTTTTTTTTTTTTTACTAATCTCACTAAAATAAATTAATCCTGTTACATGTAAAGAAGGATCTAACTGAGTAAACTCGAACACTTAACTGTCTATGCATTAATTGAAGTTAACAAACTAAAGGACATTTAGTTTGGGTCAACATAACTTCCAATCATTTTTCTCTAACTATACACTGATATCATTTTTTTCTCAAATAACCCTGGAACCCAACTACAGGTTGACTCCCAAAGAGCTCCATAGCAGTCATTTTTAAATGTGGTCTTTCCAAGGGAATGGAAAATAATTGCCACTGCTGACTTACAACAACCACAAACGTTGGGTATTTGCTTGTAGCAGTAACCATTTATATTACACGTCTGCATCAAGCCCAATCCACATGATAGAAGGAAATTACTTTTCAGGATGTATAACTAAAACTCTGAGGGTGTGATGTGCTATGGACTGTGTTAGCTCACAGATTCTGAGAGCTGTAGTCTTAAGTATCTTTTCCAATGTCTTATATAAACCCTACTCCTCTCTTCAAATGGTCTACTGCAATATGTCATGACAGGGACCAAAAGGGAGTATGTACAGCAGAGATAAGACCAAAAGCTACAAATCTCATGTGTTCTTTCATGTGACTGATTTAATCCACCTAACATACAAATCAGACTGGGAGTAATGACATATTTTAAGCAATTCAACTAATGTAATGTATGAAATAGTTCCCTTCTCAAAAATATCCTATTTAAGCCTACTTTAGAACATTATTCACTATTTACATTTATGCTACCCAGTTAACCATTCTTTATTCATCTTATATATCTTCCCTGTTTTCAATAATAACATTCATATCTTGCTAACACTTATCAATCTATTGGTTTCCCAGATTCATGGGTACAGCAGTTGTTGGTTTTCTTTTTGTGCACCTTCAAGTCTTTTCTGGTTATGGTAACCATAAAACTAGTTAAGAACTACTTATTAAAATTAGTTCTGGTTATGTTGATCATGAAACTAGTTAAGAACCAAACATTAATACATATGTGCGCGCACATGCACAAGAAAGCATATTTAAAATGGAAATAGTGGTAGCTTATGTCTCCAAAGTCAGCAGGATGATTTGGTCTCTACCAGGTTTTGATCCAAACTCTAAAGGAACTATCTAATTCTATCATCCTACAATTCTATGAAGCCAACAACCATAATTGGATAGGGAACTCAGGGTCAGAGTATACATTGTGCATAACACATCCCTGGAAGCTGAAATCACATTCGTGTTCCAGAGACAGAATCATAGAATCATAAAGTTGGAGGAGACCCCCTGCCAAGAAGCAGGAAAATTGCATTCAAAGCAACGTCATCACATGGACGACCCCCCCCCCATGCCATTTCGCCAGTCACACTTCCCCCATCACAGGTGGAAGCATCTGAAGTATGCTGACTCTATTGGAACCAACACAACATGGGAGTTTTCCAGCATTAGAGTAGAAGTATCATATGCTTCCACTCCAGCTAGGGATGGGGCTTCAACAGGAATTTCAGCAATGTCATGTGTTGGACAGCATGCCCATCCATCGCTTGACTGTCCCTAGGACACTAAAAAAGGTAAGTTAGCCAGAGTTTCATCTCTGAGCAATCAGGCCCGCAGACAAGGTGTATTTTTCTCAATGACCAACCACAAAGGAAATAATGTTAATTTGTATGATATGAAAGATGAGAAAAGCTTCTGCTATGATACTCAGACCACCATCACTTCTTCTACTCCTCTTGTTCTTACCTTTCATGAAAGAATCAACCAATGACAATGTAAGGAGTGAGGGGAAGGACACAACTGTGTGATATATATAGTTGGCTCCTGGTGGTTTCAGCTAACTCTTTGTAAGGCCTTACAGTATCTTCCATGGAAGGAAATAATTGTGCTTCCTCCAGAAGTTTTAAAAACCAAGTGAACTACAGTGCAAATGAAATGAACATGGGGTAAACTAGTAATTATAATAATCAATTAATTAAAAGGCCCTTTCAGAGCCACAATTTAAACATGTCTGTACACATTTCCAAATACCTTAATTCCATAAAGCTCTATTATATGGCAATTATTAGAAAGCAAAATGTGTCTTTATCTTAGTGGGATTACACAGTTATATATAAATCTGTCAAAGTGTGGCAGCTACAAATGATTTCCTGTCCATCATATAATGGTATTTCACACTTCCTTGAGATACTTCACACCAATCTTCAGCTGGGACAAAAATAAACCAGCTCATCATACAGTGTCACAGATGAGATTCCTGAAACCCAGCATTGTTGTCAGAAAGGCACAGATGAAAGGATTTCAAACATTGGCCTGAACAGAACAATATCTCCATTCAGAGTAGTTACTGCATATGAGTTGTGATGTCACAAGCAAGGCATCTGGACTATGTCCAAAGATTCCAAACTTTTTGATTGCCACAGCATGTATTCCAAAATAAATAGTGGTTTTAGTCTTCAAATCTTTCTGTTTATATAAACAAGGAAGCAATGGTTGAGTTTAAACTATAGCTTTCTAGAGGGAAGACTGTGGCCCCATCTACACTGTCAAATAATGCAGATTAACTGCATTGAATTGCATTACATTAATAATTTCATTAATACTGCATTACATTAATAATCCCCAAGATTATTACTTTAATGCTTATTTATACCTCACTTTATCTCTCCCGGAGGATACTCAAAGAGTTACAAACATTCGACTTACAAACAACTCATAGTTAAAAATAGAGGGTAAGCTAACAAGAAATGAGAAAAATGTATCCCTCACGGAAAGGAAATTCACTCCTGAAGGAGTTATCTTGGGAGAAAGGTGTCTCTACGGAGGCTTTATCACCAATCCTTGTTTTCACAACAAGCCAAATTTTTCAAAATCCAATTATCACAGGTGCAGAAAGTGAGGGGAAATCTGAACGAGGGCACAGATAGCAAACCACAAAAGTGTTAACCCTTCCCTATGATGGATTGATGGATGGACATACTGACAGACAGATAGATATAAAGGTAAAGGTTCCCCCTTGACATTAAGTCTATTCGTGTCCAACTCTGGGGGTTGGTGCTCATCTCCATTTCTAAGCCAAAGAGCCAGCGTTGTCCGGAGACACCTCCAAGGTCATATGGCCAGCATGACTGCATGGAGTGCCGTTACTTTCCCGCTGGATCTAATTCCTATTTCCTATTGATCTAATTACATTTGCATGTTTTCCGAACTGCTAGATTGGCAGAAGCTGGGGCTAACAGCAGGAGCTCACTCCACTCCCTGGATTCGAACCACCAGCCTTTTGGTCAGCAAATCCAGCAGCTCAGCCATTTAACCCACTGTACTACTGGGACTCCCAGGATAGAAATAGATAGATAGATAGATAGATAGATAGATAGATAGATTTGGCTGTACTTACACTTTAAAAATGTACCTGTTTTGACTTACAAACAAATTCAGCTTAAGAACAAACCTACACTACCTATCTTGTTCATAATTTGGGGACTACCTGTATATGGCAATGTAGATTCATATAATGCAGTTCAATGACAGTGTAGATGGGGGCCTGGGCCTTTTCGAAGGGAAATAAAACAAAAGAGAATAAATGCTGTTTTCAGTAGCCAGCGTGCGTAAATCAGTAAGACCTTTTTATATCACTGACACCACAATTAATTTTGATATGCTGCTTAACAATAATACAGTTCAAAGACTGTCATGTTCCTCCCTACTTTGTAATGGTTTGATGATTTTTAATTAGGAGTTGTAATGAGTTGAAGTAAGACTTGTATTTAAATGTTCAGGAGATTCAGCATTCATTTTAGTCTAGTTTTTTTAAAAAAATAATCTGTTGGTTTCCAAATTGTTTTTCTCCATTCCTTTGAATACGTGCTTAGTTCTTATGATGTTTCCTCACTACATAATGCCAGTTATAATAAGGTGTCGGCATTGAAAGCTTGTTCAAAGTTAACCGTTTTCTCCCAACCAACATTCAAATCACAGATGCAATAGCAAACTATATTATGACATTTCCACCAACACCCCCAAAGTGCTCAAGTAATTATTTCTTTAAGAAACTAAATATTCAAAACTTACCGGAACTGAAATCTGAGGATTATGTCTCAGTTTCCCCAATGTGGTAAAGCCGTCAACGCTGATCTTTCCTCTTGGTGTAATGCTTAAAGTTTGGATCAAAGTGCAGTCAATATAAAGAGTGATTGCGCTCCTTTCTATACCAACCATAACCTTATGCCACTGGGAATCAAAGAGATATGGCAAGTCCAAAAATATTGCTGTCTGGAGAACTCCATCCGTTCCTTTATATGAATACTCAACAGATTTGGCTGGTCCATTAAACTTCAACCCAACTTGTACATTTCCAGAAACATCCAGAACCTGCCAAATGCTCCAGTATTTCTGAAGTGTACTTCCAGCCATCCGAAAAGTTGTTAGAATGGAATATTCATCAGGTAATCCATTTGGATACAAAGATCTGTACAGGATGAAAATAAAACAGACCTTGTTGCTACTGTTTATCAGCCGGTTTGATGTAGCACGGGCATACATTATTAGTTAGGATAGAAAATGGATGCTCACCCACTCAAGACACCATCAGCCTGCTAATTGTTTTGTCCCCATCAAAGACATTGACTCAGATTTCTTGCCAATTGTAGTAATGATGATGTGACAATATTTGCACTTTCTATGTCACAAACAACACAAGCCAAGGCCTTCATTTCAGTCAATACTGTGAACTAAAGCAACCCTGAAAGAGTGTTGACCATTAACAGGCCTATTTAGAAACTTGTGGTTTTTGTCTATTGATTACGCTATGTAACAAAATTTGAAAACTTTTCTGTTCGTGGTTTGAAAGTGTTATTTTCTGTTTAATTGTGCAGTAGTTACTTTGAAAGTGGTGGTTATATTCCAGAAACTTCGTTTTTGTGGCTGCTACAAACTATGTTGAATTGATTGAGACTCAATGAGATTTTTTTGAAAAACTATAGCAAAATGTGCTGCAGGATGTCCCGCAAAAACAATTTTTTGCAATTTAATAAACTTTTCCCATGTTTTTAAGATAGAGCCAATTAGGAAATGACATTTATAATCCAAAAACAAAAATCATATTACATAGTCTTACATTATTTATCTGCAGCCGTTCTACCAAAAATGGCACTCAAGATGGCTATAAATGATAAAAATCAAATAAATAAATGCATTTTAATAATTGAAGATAAAAACGGAATGAGAAACAGATTGGGTACACACACAGAGATAACCCCATACATACTCTATCCTCCTGGTTGGGAACACCAAGTCATGTAAGAGAATCCCTGAAGTCATCTCTGAGGGCCCTTTCAGACAGACATATAACCCAGAATATCAAGGCAGAAAATCCCACAATATCTGCTTTAAACTGGATTATCTGAGTCCATACTGCCATATATTTCAGTTCAAACCAGAAAATGTGGGATTTTATTCAGCTGTGTGGAAGGGGGCTCACTTCCAGTAAGAAATAACAACCAGGAGCATTTTTCCCAGTGGATGAAAGCACAAGACAAAGACTGCTTGACCCAATGACCAACTGTAGGAATAGTTGTGTAGTAAGTGCATCCATCTAAAACAGGCCTGGGCAAACTTCGGCCCCCCAGGTGTTTTGGACTCCAACTCCCACAATTCCTAACAGCCTGCTGGCTGTTAGGAATTTTGGGAGTTGGAGTCCAAAACACCTGGAGGGCCTAAGTTTGCCCAGGTCTGGTCTAGAATCATAGTGTTGGAAGAGACCACAAGGGCCATCCAGTCTAACTCACAGCCCTGCTTTACGCTCTACGTTGGGGCGTCTTCACATTCCCTTCCCAGGAAGAGGCAGTTGTACAGTCTTTCTGCTCCCTAAACTCTGTACAGTTACATTTTCCTGTGCTCCTCTCTAGAGCTTGTGTCCCTGAATCAGAGCAGACAGTCTTCTTCTTCTGCAATGAGAAAGGCTTTCCCTCAAGCTATGTCACAAGTCAGCCTTACACAAACCCTGTCACAATGGCCTTATCACACAGGACACAACTGCAAGTTAATTCTGGCAGGCTTCACACACTGAGCTGGTTGTGTGAAGAAGCTCTCGCTTTCATTTCTGAAGGAATCACACTTCATTCTACTGATTAATGAAACATCCTTCATATTATATGCACTTTCTTCCTGAAAGAATGTGGAGGTGATAAAGAACCTGTTTTGCGTTATTTATTAGAAGCAGGGAGACTTGGTGAAACAAAACAGATAATCCCCTGGGGTTTTTTTTATTAGTTTCTCAGGTTTCCTTGGAGATATGCAAATTGAAAACACTGAAGAATAATTGAAATTTTCTTCTACTTTTAAAAGGAACCTTGCCAAACAATAGCTGATGCGCAGATTGGCATGTTTGTAGTTGAGCACATATTTTTGATACTCAGTAGAACATTTCTACTACGCGATGTCAAAGTGATCAGAGATTACATGCAATTAATTAGTTCAAGTAATGCATGAGAAAGTGATTTCAACGTGATGCTGAGACTGCATTTGTATGTTTTCAATTGCTAATTGTTATGTTATATGGTTATTGTTTGGTTTTGTTTTGCTTGTGTTTGGATTGAAGGGCAGAGAATGCCTTGTGTAAACCGCCCCGAGTCGCTTTCGGGCTGAGAGGGGCGGTATAGAAATATGATAAATAGATAAATAGATAAATAAATGGGAAAACTATTGGTTAATTTTAAATAATACAGGTTGTCTACCTAGATTTTGAGTCTATCTGTGGTTTTTCTACTTTTGTGTAAATCCTGAGCCCCCAACCCTGATGAAAATGGAAATTCCACTGTATTTGCATTTGTTGCCTGTTGACTTATGGCAACTTATAGAGTTTTCTTAGGCAAGGAATACTCAGAAATGTTTTTGACAGTTCCTTCCTCCAAAATATAGCCCATGTTGTTGTTTAGTCATCCAGTCGCATTCAAGTCTTCGTGACCTCATGAACCAGTTCATGGCAGAGTTCCCATTTGGCCATCACCACCCCCAGCACCTTCAAAGTCAAGCCAGACTAATATCTCTTGTTGTTGTTGTTTATTTGTTCAGTCACTTCCAACTCTTCATGACCTCATGGACCAGCCCACGTCAGAGCTCCCTGTCATCTGTCGCCACCCCCAGCTCCTTCAGAGTCAAGCCATTCACTTCAAGGATACCATCCATCCATCTTGCCCCTGGTCAGCCCATCTTCCTTTTTCCTTCCATTTTCACCAGCATCATTGTCTTCTCTAAACTTTAACGTCTTCTCATTCTGTGACCAAAGTACTTCAACTTTCCCTCTAATATCCTTCCCTCCAATATATCCCAGAATATCTGGTATTTGTTGGGAGCCTCCCATTCAAGTACTAATCACAGCTGATCTGGCTCAGCTTGTAAACTCGGACAGGATCTTGTGCCTTTAGGATTTTTAGGCTCATTGTCTAATGCTTACACCAATGGAATCAAAGTGGCTGCATTGACTTAAGGTTACTGACCAGCTTAATGTTTTCAAATATCAACATTATCAAAGGACCATGATCCTTGCTCCAAAGTAGAAAAAAGATTTATGATATTGTAGTGGACAGCACATACTACAATAGGATGCATAACTAAACGAGTTAAGCTCACATATGGTTGTAAAAGGGTCTAAGTATCCTGATGGCACCAGGTCCTATCTGAACTTGGAAACCTGGATCATCCCTTATATGGGAGACCGTTTATGACTGCCAGGTGCTGTTGGCTATATTTCAGAGGAAGGAACTGACAACACTTCCTCTGAGAATTACTTGCCTACGAAATCCCAATGAAATTCATGAGGAAGGTGCATACAGACACATAACTTTACACGGGAATAACTACAGTGGTTCTTTCAGCACCAGCTTTGGTGAACAGCAGTGTTGTGCCCCTCTATGGCCACCAGATGGGAGTAGGCACAACAAATGGTTCTAAGCACTGGCTACACTCATTAAGAAGAGACACTGAGCCTTTTCGAGCATACCCAGACAAATTACAGGAATGCCAGCACATTTCCTGCATAATAGCTGGCTGCTGTTGCGCCCCAGACTAATATTAAAAGATAATTACATGCTTCATATACAAATGAATGATAATGTAGGGCAGTGAGGTACAACGGCTTTATTAGCAGGATTCTGGGAGAGCTGTATTACTCACAATCACGCTAGGCAAGCTGTATAAAATAGGCTCCGGTATCATCTCAGGTGAGCGATTCACCAGCAGGCTGAACAACCGTTTCTATTTTCTGTGCTCGGAATTGATGTCTATAAACATATAGTTTGCTTTGCCTCGCTAAGCTGCAGTGCCTCTGCCTATCTCCAGCAAACACAGTTTTCTGGTTGTGGCAGAAGGTTTTTAAAATTCCAAAATATTTTACGTTTATTAAATGAGAAAATATTCAGCTTGCCAGATCTCTGCCTGGTCCAACTCCTGGTGGAAAATCAGGGTGCAAATTCTCTCGTTTTGCCGGACTCCACTTTAGGCTAGAGAAAAAGACTGAGTGCTAATCTCCATCTTAGCCAATAGAGTTTAATTTATTTGCTGCTGCAACTTGCAAAGACTCTCCAGCATGTTTATTTATTTATTTATTCATTCATTTCTTGTGTTTGCTTCCACCTTCCCTTGCAGTCTGAAGCCCCAAGACTCAGCTACTGTATGTTCGACTCTACAACCACTTAGGCTAGAATAAATGTTCCTTATCACATCTCCCTAGGAAAGGGTGCACCCACACTGTAGAATTAATGCAGTTTGATGCCACTTTAACTGCCATGGCTCAATGCTACAGAATCCTGAAATTTGCAGAGGAGGCTAAAGACCTCGTACAATTACAACCCCCAGGACTCCATAGCATGGAGCCATTGCAGTTAGAGGTGTGTCAAACAGCATTAATTCTAAAGTGTAGATGAACCCTAAACAAGAGGAAATAATCCCTTCATATCATCTTGCTCTAGGAACAGTTTCTTCAGCTAAGTTTTCAAAACTGGAACTATGGTGTGTGTGTGTGTGTGTGTGTTTGTTTGCATGTGTTTGAACAACAAGCTTTGAGCAACCATGGGTGCTACTTGATGCAGAATGCTCAATGATACCACCAAGGGCTGTGATGCCTGAATGATGAGGTACATTTAAGGGTATAGTGGGCTTGGGACTGGGTCTAGGGATACCAAAATCTGTGGATGCTCATATCCCATTATATAGTAATTTCAAGCCGTGGGTAAAAAAGTGATAATACATAATTAGGTCACTCCCACTCCCCTTTGTAAATGCTTTAATATTGGAGGATGTACTGAGAGCAGTGCTAAATTAGATGGCTTTACTCCTGTTCTGGTGTGCTAGCTGTGGATGTAACGAATAAGCATGTCTTAAGTCCTTCTGCTTTCTGGGATGTGGGATAAGATACCCACTATTTCCATTCCACATAGAGAAGATTATTAGTGCAGTTAAAGTGCTGTCAAACTTCACGAATTCTACAGTGAAGATGAACTATATAAGTTGACTCATCATTCAGCAATTGATTGTGTCTATTCTAGTCGAAACTGGCCAAAAAGATACCTCTCTGCCCTCGACACTATATTGAAACACCAGGCATGAGTGCTAAGTGAGAAATGGCAAAGCTCCAAATACAACTTAGCTACATATTATAGATCATACATGGGGAAACGTCCTTGTCCTGGGGCTGCATTGCAGGCCCTGCCAGAAGGGCCGGACTAGGAGCAGGGTTTGGGCTGGGAGGGTTGAGTGGTCCTAGGAGGAGGCGGGGCTTGGGGGTGGGGTGGGCCATGGAGGAGGAGGGGCTAAGAGAAGGTGGGTCCAGGAGGGGTGGGGCAGGGGTGAGGCAGGGGCGGATCTCCCTCAGACTTTCCTCCCAACATAAGGATGGGGCTGCTCACCCCAATCCATATGGTAGGAGGAGGGTGAGGCTTTAGAGATCCCTTGGCCCAAGTCTGCCTTTCCCTTCTGCCAGCAGCAGTACAGGGCCTCGCCTCATCCTGATGCCAAGAGGGTTAAGCAGCAGACAAGGTGGCTTTGGAGCCGCTTTACCCGCTACTTTCTGCTCACTTCACACTCTGCTTCCCAGCTTCTCCCGGCCTGAGGATGTGGCCCCGCCTTGTCCTGACACCAGGAGAAGGGAGAGGAAGGCAGTGGGCAAGGCAGGTTTGGGGCCGCTTTGCTCACTGCTTGTCTCTTGGCCCGGTCTTCTCCCAGCATCAGAACAAGGCAGGACCCTGATGCAGGGAGAAGGGTAAGAAGAAGGAGAAGAGAGGTGGTGGGTGAGGCAGCTTTGGAGCTGCTTCACTCACTGCTTGACTCTTGATTTGGGCCAGGCTTCTCCTGGCATCAGGACAGGGCTGCTCGCACTATCCTAAATGTCAGGAGAAGGGACCAAGGCAAGCATATGGTGACTGAGAGCACTTCAGAGGACTCCCAGCCACCGCATGCCTTCCTCCCTTGTTCTTTTGGCATAAGGATGTGGCGGACCACCACATCCTTATGTCTAGAGGGCAGGGGAAATTTTCAGGGCTGGACATAAGTGTCCAGAGGGCCATGTCTGTCCCATGGCCCTTAGTTTGGTATCCACATAAACTAGATGACTTCATGTATTCAGAGGCCAAAGAGGTAATCCTTGGAATTGAGAATATATTTTAACTCTTCCAAAATGGTTTACGTAAGAGACAGCTGTCCATTTAGACATGAATTTCAAAGTGATAATATAACCACATATTACCTAGTAGGAATCCTGAAGTCTACAGTTGTGCCTAATTTATAAGCCACTTGTAAAGCTGTGGAACCCACCACACGTTGGATAATGGCCCTGGAAGCAGCTTTATCAAGCTGGAACTGTGAAATCAGGTCATATCCTATAAGAACAAACAGAAGCATTTCAGTTTTATGGAAAGACAAATAAGTAGCCAGATCAAGCAGCTAAATACTCTCCCTTAGGTCGCTCCTTCAATACATACTTTGTTCCTGTTCAAACTAATTTATCTCCTGTTTTAAATCTTTAAAAATTAAGCATGCTTTCTTGAATTGTTTTACAAAACAACCCTGTGAGTTGATGTACAGATCACAATCAACAAAAGGAACAGAATTATTTTTATTAAGCAAACAGGCATTACAAGTAGTGCCAGATGCAATTCCCACCAAAAGAAAGAATGAAAGGCACAACCCTCTTTTTAAATGTTTGAAAGAAACGTATACTTGCCTGGCAGATCATCTTGGCCAATTCTGGTCACAGGGCAAAGATCCGCATTTGTGCTGGAACTGAATGTTACCGGAAACCCTATACAGAACAGTACACACAGTTATCGCTGTCCACTATGTTTCTGGATAGTGTGCCAACCTTGAACCACCTCCTTGAAGATGAGCACCCCAAAAATAAATGGCATTTAATGGCAAGAAAGTGATTTTCAGGGTGTAAAAAAACCTCAGGAGCACAAATAGATTTTCAACACCACCACAGGAAAAATCAGGATACAATTCTCAGACAGATCTGCATCACATCCATTTTGCCCTGCCAGTGGTAGATGTGCTGTTAACTTTATTGAGAAACAGAAGGCAGTAAAACACATCAATTCTCCTTTTTTGCATTTCTAACGGGACTGGAAAGAATATTTTAACATATCCCCTAAAATGATAAAACCCTGCCTATTGAATATTGAGAAACCCTGGCGAGAAGAATCTTTAGCTGATTTTTTTATCGTGTCAGAAGCAACTTGAGAACATACTGCAAGTCACTTCTGCTGTGAGAGAATTGGCCGTCTACAGAGACGTTGCCCAGGGGACGCCCAGATGTGTTACCAATCTGCTGGGAGGCCTCTGTCATGGCCCCGCAAGCTAGAGCTGACAGACGGGAGCTCACCCCATCTCACAGATTCAAACTGCCAACCTTCAGGTCAGCAACCCAACCTTCAGGTCAGCAGTCCGGCCATCACAAGGGTTTAACCAATTGCACCACTGTGGCTCCAGTTAGCTGATTGAATAATTCACATGTTATTGTTTTGTGAAAAAAAATCACATGTGGTTGTTTTGCATAGAAAAAAGCATTTTCCTTGTGATAAATAATATTTCAACATGCAAATATTACTTCCTGCACAAAAAGTATTATTTTCCGCATGGAAAAAGTTAAAATTGGGGGCTTGTTCTGCATAAAATGTCTCATGTTGATTTACATAGAAAACAACACTTCAAGCACAGGAAATTGCTGTTTTCTGTGCAAAACAACCACATGTGGCCTTTATGCAGATTGAATCCTAAATTGAAAATATCTTTGGAGAAATGCATGGTTTTTGCAAACTTGGAAAGCTGTGCGGTTTTCAAAGACTTTCTAATGGCAGGACAAAGAAGAAACAGAGGCCCCTTCCACACAGCTGAATAAAGTTCCACTCTGAACTTGAATATATGGCAGTGTGGACACAGATAACCCAGTTCAAAGCAGATATAGTGGGTTATATGACTGTGTGGAAGGGCTCAAAGTGAAGAATTACATCTTTAAACTTTCTGTCTTCCCAGACACAGATTTGCAATATAAAGAGTGCCACAGTGTAAAGCTGGTTGTGGTTTGGGCAGCCTCTAAAAATGTCTAGTTAGCTAAGTCAATAGTGGACCTAAACTTAACTCAAAATAAACAGGCATCAAGTCTACGCAAAGCTCAAGCAGCAGTTGGAAATCTATGCCCTTGGCTCCACTTCTCTTTCCTTTCATATTTCAGATGTTCCCACTCCTTCCTCTCCCATGTTTGATCGCACAACAAGCCCTGTACGGTGAGGGTAAATGTGGGGTGGCATTACAACATGAAAGAAAGCTTCTTGCATGAACAAACAGCCATTTCACTGCTTGAAATAGCCACTCTTTTTACTAAGCTCTCAGTGTGAGCATGGAAGGAGGGGGGGGGGAACCTAAACCCACTTTCATACCATCAAAACCACTCCCTAAAGAACCAAAAAGGAAAATTAAACATTCATTTGAGTTAGCTTTGGGCCTCCACTAAGCAATGTGTCAAGTCAAGCTGGAAAATGTCTCTAGAGAGTGGAAGAAAGGCGTTTATAGTTTGAAAGGAGACAGTCTACAGAGAGTTTTTTGTCTCTTCCAAGAACCAACGTTTTACGGAGTCGCATGTCCAAAGCCTAAAATGATGACATGTGCCTATTGCCTCTCCTTCCCGAAGATCTAAGCTTCCTATAAGTCTGGGGAATTTAATTTCCTATGGCAAATTCTTATCAATAATAATAATTATTATTATTTTATTTTTGTATCCCAACTCCATGTATGTAAAGGTAAAGGTCCATTAAGTTCAAACTCTACTGTATGTAAATGCTGGAAATGGGCTTTTTCCATGACATTAAGTTCTTAGTTCTTATGTTCTGACTCTGGACTCTGGGGGATGGTGCTCATCTCCATTTCTAAGCTGAAGAGCCGGCATTGTCCATAGACACCTCCAAGGTCATGTGGCCAGCATGACTGCATGGAGCACCGTTACCTTCCCGCTGGAGTGGTACCTATTGATCTACTCACATTTGCATGTTTTCGAACTGCTAGGTTGGCAGAAGCTGGGGCTAACAGTGGAAGCTCACGCCACTCCCCGGAATCGAATCTGTGACCTTTCAGTCAACAAGTTCAGCAGCTCAGTGCTTTAACCCACTACACCACTGGGGGCTTCTAGTTAAAATGTAACACACTAAAATTCATAAAACAACATCATAACATCATAAAACAATATAAACAACCACAACATCATATAGTATAGTATAAAACAACCATCAAGGAAGCCACCAATGGCCTGAGTAGTAAACAGTTCCTGATCTCGGGCAGGCTGGTTGGTGCAAATCAGTTGTCAGGACAGGGCCGATGAGTAAAATTTCAGAGCCAGATGACAAGATTAGGAGTAGAGGGCAATATGAAGTAGAGCACTATATCTCTAGTTAGGGAACAGTGTTTCTTAGTAAAGTGCAAGGGTAATGGCTGGGGGCAAGTTTATTAGGGGAACTGTCTCATCAAAAGCACAGTGAAACATCCATATTTTTAGATCTTTCCGAAAGGAGGACAGGGTGGGTGCCAGTCTAATCTTCTTAGGGAGAGAGTTCCAGAGCCGGGGGCCACCACCAAGAAGGCTGTCCCTCTGGTTCTCACCAACCACACTTGTAATGCTTGCCTTATATAGTTTCCTATAGATGGCAAATA
The DNA here is from genome assembly GCA_030556195.1 of Anolis apletophallus. Lineage (NCBI taxonomy): Eukaryota > Metazoa > Chordata > Lepidosauria > Squamata > Anolidae > Anolis > Anolis apletophallus. Next base: position 100,772,679 of record JARBWK010000003.1, read on the forward strand.
ACTCATTTATTTTATTGATATGTTTCATTTCTCTTGAAATAGGACCCAAGGTAGTTCACAGATAAAATCAGTTAAAACAAGAGTTATGGTTTAAAATATGATAACACTAATGGCATAACTATATTAATAATGAGCTTAAATAAACACTAAATATTTGAATTAAGCTTATCTCTTTTTCTTTTCTTAGCATATTCAGAACTCATCCTTAGGTTGTACTGTCAAAGGCTTTCATGGCCAGAATCACTGGGTTGTTGTAGGTTTTTCAGGCTGTATGGCCATGTTCTAGAAGCATTCTCTCCTGGCGTTTTGCCTGCATCTATGGTAGACATCCTCACAACCTCTGAGGATCACCACACAACCTCTAAGGATGCCTGCCACAGATGCAGGCGAAACGCCAGTAGAAAATGCTTCTAGAACGTGGCCATACAGCCCAAAAAACCTACAACAACCCACTCCCTTAGCTTGCTCTGTATAATTCAAATCCATTCTTATCCATAAAAGATTAAACCAACCTCTGCAAACATTTCACCTAGGAAGAACCTTTGAAATTAGGATCAGGTCTCAGCAGGGCCGTAGCCAGGATTTTGATTCGGGGGGGCTGAGTTTGGTTCGGGGGCTGAGACTGGGTGGACGAGGGTCTACCCTAGCAAACCTTTTGTATTGTTATCCCAATAACCCCATTAATGTGGGATATAATGAGCATGGTGATCAGATCATGATATGAATAAACATAACAGTTTAAATAATGTACCAGTAAGGCTTTCTCACGGACCACCCTGTGAATGTCGGGGGGGGGGTTAAAGCCCCCTTAGCCCCCGCCTACATGCCTGGGTCTCAGAGAACCTTAACATTATTATAGTTAAAGTTAACAAAATCCCTTGTAGAACCCCTTACAACCTATTGAGCTATCCTAGAGTTTTGGGGAACCCTAGTTGAGAAATCCTATACTAGACTAGTAAAATGGATTACCCATGTGTCCCAGAATCTCCAATGCCAAAGTTCTTTGCCCTTTCTTTCCCTCCCCATCCCATCCCAGATAGATAGAATATAAGCTAAAATAAAGTACCAAATGTAAGCAGTAGTTTTAAAATGCCAATCATCAGCTAGCCCTGTTTTTCTGAAACATTGCTTCATTTTCAGTCTCCTTCTCATATCTTCATTCATCATGCGCATGCAGTAACCTAATTCCTTGGCTTTAGGCTTTTACATATTGCTAAGTTTGTCAGAACTGTCTTGACTTTCAAAATCTTTAATAGGAGTAACAAAGAGCAGCCTTACTTGTCTGCTGTTGGAAAGTAGTTGATGTCAGGAACCCCAGAAAACAGCACATGCGGCACAAAAATCGATACTGCCTGTAAGGAAAGAAAGGCAGTTGAAATATGAGCGTACACTGCCTAATTACAATGTCACCCACTTTCATCTCAGAGTCATGCATATTAAATATATAAATGTGTGACTTAAATCCTTGCTAGCACAGTTGGCAAGCAAAGCTCTTTTAGGTTTGCATCCTAGTGCAACAAACGTTGACATCTGAATAGTCGTCTCAAACATCTGTTCTTACATCCATTATCTGTCACAGGAAAGGGAAAATGAACTAGAAGTTTCGGCTGGGAAAGGCTACTTTAAATGCAATAAATCTATATTTCCCCCATTTGGGTGGTTTGGTCTCACTTAGAAATATACTTGATTGCTTACCAGTTGATCTTCATTTTCACACCCTATTCTGGCAGTTTTAGGCAGCTGAGTGAATGTTTTAGGTTAGTCTTAGGTTCCCATCCACGGCAGAGTGAGAGTGTCCCAGAACCAACGCTCTCTGCCCCTCAGTGGGCATCCATGGGGAAATGAAACTCAAACTGTGATGGTGTTTTAATACTTTTGAACAGACCTGGAGGTGGGCATTAAGCCGGCTTACGTTTCTCAGAGGGTATGTGAAGGAGGAATTTAGCTGGCATGTAAAAGGGAGGGAAGGAGGTGGATGAACTTGGATATAAGTAGAAACTCTCTACTTAAACAATGTTCCCCCTGTGAGTGAGATGGCAGTAAGGGGATGGAGCAGCTTTGCAGGAGAGAAACATGAATTAGAGCCTGGAGGTGACCCAGTGAGGACGTGTGTATTTTGGCAACTCTACTAATCAGGGTAAGTTCAAAAGCTAATGGAAAATGAACTTTTCATTTCTCACCAACTTCTTAATGAGGCAAGTCTCTTTCTGCAGCTGGCCATCCTGTTGTCAAATCATTCTGCTCAGCAAAAACAAGCAATTTAGCTAAGGTTCACTGCCTAAGTAAAACATTTGCCAATGAATACATATTTTCTAATTACATTTTCTGCCCCAGTCTCTTTAACAATTGTTTTAATTTAATTTATATACTTTAACCATAAAAAACTGCAGAGAAATATGCCAATATGGGTGAACAGAGAAAGAAAACTCAAGCCAATACAATTTGCCAGACAGAGACATCTGGATAGCTTGGATCAGAGAGGTAGGTCCATATTGTTGTTCCCATTTGCAAAGACAGCACACTGAGTGGAGCTTGGAATTTGCCACCCTGTGAGTTATATATTTATTTATTTATTTATTTATTTATTAAGTTCGGCTTAATATACCGCTCTCTCTGACGCTCAGAGCGGCTCACAAGAATTGTACAAGTAAAAACACATAAAACACATAATATGCAAAATAAGCTGCTTCATACTGAGTAATAACTCAATATGCTTCATCATACTTAGTCCATTTCACCCAGTAAGGTCTACTCTGTCTGCCAGTAGTTCTCAAAATCAAGGAGAAAGCTCCTTCTCACTGATGTTACCTTAACTAGGTATGACACTGGGTTGTTTTTGCAACAGCATCGGAAGGTAAGGGTTGGAAATTATAAGGAATCATTGAATCATAGAGTTGGAAGAGACCTCGTGGGCCATCCAGTCCAACCCCCTGCCAAGAAGCAAGACAATGGCATTCAAACCACCCCCCGACAGATGGCCATCCAGCCTCTGTCTAAAAGCTTCTAAAGAAGGAGCCTCCACCACACTCTGTGGCAGAGAGTTCCACTGCTGAACAGCATACTATAAGAAAATAGTAAGTCCTACTGTTGCAGACTTTGCATGATGGCATCTTTACAGTTTTTTTGGGGGTGGGGTTGAGAGTCCATAGATGCTAAGTAAGTGTAGGCACCTTCAACCTTAATTGCAGTACTGAAAAAGTAACATAATTAGGTATTGAGAAACGAAGGGCAGAAAGATTGTATGCCCAATGCCCAGAAGCCAAATGGCATCAAGATAGAAATATCTTTGTGGCAGAACTAGCACCAGAGTGCCATTGTGGTGCAGTGATTTGGGGGACCCAGGAGGGAAAAAAGTAAAGGCAACAGGAGAGTGAGGAGGGATAAAAATAAGAAATCTGCTTATGTACAAATTTGAATATCCGCATCAGTGCTGCTTATGAGTTCCAGCGCATCTCAGATAGACTCATCTTGGGGATTTCTAAAATCAGCTACAAGCAAGCATGTCAGAACGCGGGGAGGGGGGCATTTATTGGGACTGACAATTCTGTGTTTGGACTTGCTGTCAGGTACCATTCTATTTCTGCCCCACTTATTTGTCCTGGATTATGTGGCTGTCTGGAAATGCCATACAACAATGTGACATACAACAAACAAGCAACTAGAAGTCAAAGTATTCCTGGAAGGAGAAAATAAACCACAGGGAAGATTTTAGATTTGATTGTAAGCAACAGCAATGACCTGGCTAATGAGGTGGAAGTGGCAGGAACCTTAGGTAGGAGTGACCTTGTTCTCCAGGAGTTTGTTACGCAATTGAAAGGGGAAGTCAAGAGTAATCAGACACACATTCTAGGCTTTAAGAAGGTCAATTTCAATACACTCAGAGTAATAATGGGTGTGATCCCATTGTCAGGATTACTAAAGAAATAAAGGATTTTATGATGGATGGGAGTGCCATAAAAGAGAAGTATTAAAATCACAATGTAAAACAGTTCGGGGTGTTGTCTAAAGAAACCAGGATGGATGTTAAAAGAACTTCCAATCAAGCTAAGATTTTTAAATGGACATGTAAAAGAAATGGAAAATGGGGGAAATCACCAAAGAGAAATTCAAAACCAAAAGGACCAAAAGGAAGGAGGAATTCCTGATGGCTCTTCGTTATAGAGGATGGAGCGACAGCATCCCCGGTGGCTGGATTTCGAGCACAACCTTCCAAGGTGCCAAAAAGCGCTGGTAAACTGTCTGGGATTTCTGGGAGTTGTAGGTCAAAACACCTGGAAACCCATAGGTTGAGAACCACTGATTTAGATCATTCTACCAAAAGCTGACCATAGCATTGTGCTAGATGACCTAGAAATACCTAGAGCAATCATATTAATCAAATCTTGAATAATCAAATGTGCAAAAACGAAACTTGCAAATGTAGAGGATCAAACGTACTTAGGTAGCTTCCACTTTATTTCCCAGGGCCTTTCCAGACAAGCAGTTATCCCAGGACCATCTATGTTCAAGAAACATGGGTGTTCCTGGGGGCCCATCTACACTCACCTCACAAAGCACATGCTTTCTGGGGTGGGTGTCCAGATGTTCTACTGGGACACTTAACCCCCCTCCCCAGAAGCCCCCCTGAACACATCAAAAAGGGAAAAGAATTCACCCAGGCTCCATAAGACAGCTGCTGGAGTTCCCCTGGTGCTTACAAATGATGTGCCAGGGGAAAGGGGGGACATGAGCGATTTTCCTCCTCCCACCTTCTCCTGACTTCTGGGTAGAGGGTTGGTATTCCCACAGTTTCCTGGGCTAATTTAGCCTGGAAAACTGTGGGAATACTGTCTGGACTGCAGTATTCTGCAGTCCACACACTGGATGTAGTGGGTTTATCCCATGCCCTCCAATAAGGCACGGAATAAACCCTCTATCAAATTAATTTGCCACAAACCAAGGTATTCCTTTTGGCACTTAGACTCAACCTCTGCTTTTCATCTATCTTCCTTATCTTCTCTTCTTGAATAAATGAGAAGATGTAATCCTCTCATTTCACCTTGATCAGGGAACAGCTCCTTCAGTTTTATGTGTCTTTTAACATATTTTGAGTATATTTGTATGAGTATTTAACTGAGCATCTATGGTTCGTAATAAGCAATGCTTAATGTCACCACCAAGAGCTGTCCCTAGATTTCATACTTTGCCCTTGAGGCCCGGGGAAGAACCTGAATTAGCAATGAATCCTAAAGCAGGATTCACGTAGATGTAAAACCCTTACTCTTAAATGTGAACAACAGGCTTCTAGTAAAATCCTCAAAATATTGTATGTCAGCAAAAGTCAGAAAGCTTTAAATAGGTCTCACTGTGAGATATTACAACATGCAGCTGAGAAAAGGGTCCTTTTGTTAATGTCCAGATAAAATGCGATAAAATGTGGTTGAAGGAAACTATTTCCTGGACTTCTTGCTTTGCTCAAAAGGTAAAATGTTAGCAGTACAGTGTTCTCCAGGGTGGGAGAAAGAACTCTTGTCTGTTGAAGGCAAGTGTGAATGTTCCAAATGGCCACCTTGTGTGAAGGGCTATTCAATGCTAATCAAGGTGACCAATTTCAACAGTCACACTTGCCTCCAACAGACAAGAGTCTTTTCTCCCACCCTGGACATTATTCCACAGATATATAAACCCAACTTGCCTAGTTTCCAACAGACCTCACAACCTCTGAGGATGCCTACCATTGATGTGGGTGAAACGTCAGGAGAGAATGCTTCTGGAGCATGGCCATACAGCCCAGAAAACTCACAGCAACCCAATATATGAGAAGATTTTAGAATACTTTGGAATGATATGGTATATGGAATGTTAGGCTTCAGTAAAAGAGAAGGGTGAATTGGAGAAAACTAGATGTCCCGCTTTGCACAAGCAAAAGTGTTTTTCAAATGTGTCAAGTCTACATAAAACCTGTTCTAACCATAGCCATTACAAAATTATTCCAGAAGAAGTCCAGAAAATAAGTCATCACAGTGTAATGTCACTGTCCTTCCAGCAGTGAGATTTAGTCCCCATCTACACTGCCATAAAATGCAGTTTTAAAGTGCATTATATGCTCATTGTATACTCATATTACATAGTTTAAATGCATCAAGTAACATTATATGAGTCTACATTGACCATATAATGCACTTTCAAACTGCACCATATGACAGTGTAGATGGGGCCTTACTTTCACTGCTCAGCATCAGCACAGTGCTGCATGTCTGTGTGTTTGTCCTTCAAATTCCCTGTTGATTTATGGCAATCCCTTGAATTTCAAAGGATTTTCTTAGGCAAGGAATACTCAGATGATTTTGTCAGTTCCTCCTTCTGAAAATGGTCAGTAGCACATTATGTTTTCTGGCAGTCTCCCACCCAAGTACTAACCAGGGCTGACTCTGTCTAGATTCCAAGATGTTGGTGGTCCAACAAACAGTAGCACTTACTAACAACTGGAATTTAATAATAATAATAATAATAATACTTTAATATTTGTGAGTCGCCCTCCACCACCGGTGCTCCGGGCGACTTACATCATTTAAAAACCCCAAAATACATCAATGTACATCAATTTAAAAACATAGATACAGACGGCAAGGAGAGGCTCAGTCATTCAAGGTACCGATCAGGCCCCAAACGCTAGGTGGAAGAGCCAGGTTTTCAGGTCTGACAGGAACCTAGTCCGGGTCGAAGTGGCTCTGAGGGCGGGTGGCAGTGAGTTCCAGATCATGGGGGCCGCCACGGAGAAAGCTCTCCGCCGGGTCTCTACCAGCCGAGCCTCTCGCACCCCAGGGATGGTCATCCGATCACCGTTTATGGCACGTGCTGGCCTCTCGCTGCGTTGGACCGTCAGCCGGGCGCTCAGGTAGGCTGGCCCAATGTTATGCCGTGCTTTAAAAGTGAGCACCAAAAGTTTGTAGAGCACTCTGAACTCTAGGGGCAGCCAGTGGAGATCTTTTAAAATAGGGGAAATGTGGTCCCTCACTGATGACCCAGAGATGAGTCTGGCCGCTGCGTTGTGGATGAGTGTTTGGCAGCAAAGCCATTGGAGCTGAAATACAGCAAGGAAAAGCTTAAAGGTGTCGAGGCAATATGAATTGATTTGCTGAGTCCATGTGGTCGACAATAGACTGACAACCTAACTGAATAATCAAATCATTATGGTTGAGTAGATATAAGTTGAATCTGTCATGTCTGCATGAGTAACTGTGTATTGGCCCCCAAACACTACCTAATATGCAACTGTGACTCATTAGGAAGTCCATAATAGGGAGTTGAGTCTTTCTGGATTACCAAACCACACTCTGTTGAATTGGCTCCAAGTTCATTAACATGTAGCCATGCATGCTCTGACATGCTTGTCTTGACTTCCTTCAGATGAAACTGCAATTATGGTGTGACCAAGCTCTCAAACATAGATGGCAAGGAGGAAAGGGGCATGATAGCTGCTGAGGAGGAGAAAGTAGGCATGTGGGGCTAATGAATCCATGCTGAGGGGGCAAGAAAACCAGCTGGGTGGTAAAACCACTATAGATGCTTTCCTGTATCCCAGTTGCTATCAATCTGATCCAATATATCCTTTCAGGGAGACAAATCCCACTGGCTACGTGGAACTTCCTTGTTAATTTTATCAGGGGGTGCCTCCTCAGAGACATTCCTTATGTTACATCAGGACTGTTTCAACCTGCAGCAGCCCAGAAGGTAATTTTTGATGTCTATAATAAGCTGAATATAGTTTCCTGAGTAATGCCATCTGGCTTCTCAATTCCTCCCTTTCCACCCTCGACAAACAGCTTATAAGGAAAATATGTGGCAAGAGTAAATAAAGTCTGTATTGTATTGTGGAGCAGGAGTGGGGGTGTCATCTTTTGGCCTACATCTCCTAAAATCCTCAAGGAAGTTTGACCACTGCCCATGCTGGCTGAGAGGGGACATTGAGAACTGTAGGGTAAAAATGCAAATTTCCATAACCCTGTTCATTATCATGGACTCACCCCATGACACGATCAAAGGGCCATCTCTAGCTGTCAGGTTGTGACCTGTAAATGTTAAGGGATGGGCTGATGCTAATCTGGCAACTCTACCTAGTATTAGTCAGAATGAGGATGGAACAAATTATAAATTGTACCATTTATTTCTCTATTGCGTCGGCTCCACTGGCTGCCAGTCTGTTACCGAGCAGAATTCAAGGTGCTGGCTTTGACCTATAAAACCCTAAACTGTCCTGGCCCAGTTTACCTGTCCAAACGCATCTCCCTCTATGAACCACCTCGGAGGTTAAGATCTTCTGGGGAGGCCCTGCTCTCAGTCCTACCACCTTTGCAGGTGCAGTTGGTGGAGATGAGAGACGGCCTTTTCAGGTGTGGCTCTTCCGCTCTGGAACTTCCCCCCCCCCAGGAAATCCGGTCAGCTCCCCCCTTCCTGACTTTAAAAGTATGGCTGTAGGACCAATCCTTCAGACAGTAAATTCAGTGCAATAAGTGATATGGGATACAGTGTTCCCTCACTTCTTCGTGATTCACATTTAACAAACTCGCTGTTTCACGGATTTTAAAAAATATTAATTTAAAATAAATATGTTTTTTCACTGTTTTGTGGGTTTTTGCCGCCGCCGCTCTCTGAGGTACTTTCCCTCCTTAGTCCTCCCTCCAGCCTTGAAGGGCATTTCCTCCTTTTTCTTCACTTTAAGTGTTTAAAGACTTAAAATGGTGTATATCTGCTAAAATGATATATAAATATTGACATAAATAGAGCATCCCTATTTCGCGGATTTTCGCTTATCGCGGGCAGTCCTGGAATGTAACCCCCACAATAAGTGAGGGAACACTGTAAGTGCAATTATGACTGGAATGTTTCCTGAACAATGATTTTGGATTGTGTGGTTTTAATAGTAATTGGCTTTAATGTTTAGATGCTTTCAATTTGTTAATTTTCATGTGTTAATTTTATTGTATGTTCTGTATATGCGGCATTGAATTCTTGCCTATTTCTAAGCAGCTCTGAGTCCCCTTCGGGGTGAGAAGGGCAGATATAAATATAGTAAATAAATATAAAATACATATAAAGTAACTCTCATGGAGACATGATGTGGAGATCTTCAGTTTTGTGTTAAAATAATCAAACAATAAACATAATTGTTAAGTATTTCAGCCTGTTTATATAAAAAATGAAAGTATTAAAAACTTCAGCATGGCCCTCCGTATCCACAGGACTGGTATTCATGGTTTTTAATCATCCACATCTGACAAAACATGTCTTCCCTAGGCTTTTTCTAGGTTCTCCAGAATAACTATATGATATTCCTGGGTTAGAAGTTTTTAATTTCAAACTATTATTCATTCTTTTGAGTATCCACACAAAATCTGAGAATATAGCCCCAAATGCTGTATGCGCATTTCCACATTTTGCTGACAGGAGGCAGCAAAACATAAAATGTGGGAGGAATAGGATTGCCAAATCTTGGGGCCTGGCCCCGAGTCTACAGTTTCCTTGGGTCATCCCCATGTAGGTGAAAATGGTGCAAGATTCTCCAGTCTTGTTGGGTTTTTTTCCAGGAAGGATTAAAGGGCTTGTTTCAAATTTCCAGCTCAGCTAGTGGAGTAATAACAAGGCTTAGGTGATTTATTGCTGCAACTGGCAAAGACACTCTGGAGGTTATATGTATTTACTTAAGTCGCCTCCTCTTTCTTTCCCAGTCTTTGTGGCACTAGGGCTCACTTTCCCTGCTCTGGTGATGGTATAGGTAATCACTGAGCTATCCTTGTTCTCTTTGACTATGATTACAGAAAGGTTTTTTTAATCTTCCAGATCTGGTTCAGAAGAGATCACAGAAATAAAGGAAAGCAGGCAGACAGATGAGAAACTCTAATCCAAATTTACTCTAAAGTTGGAATACAAAAAAGATGCACCTTTTTGGCTTTAATCAAAGTTTATTACAATATTCACTTTTTACTTTGCACTTTTTTGAAGAAAAAAATTTGCAACATGTATCTTGTATCTAATTCAGGATCACAAAAAGGGAGGACAGTTGGAAGGCAAGACAGTAGTGGTAAGTATGTGGTGTCACCAATTTTCTAAATATTCAGTGTATGTGTGTATGAATGTAGATCTCTGCATCAAATATTTGAATCAGTTAGAAGTGAATGGGACAAGAGAACTGGAGGATGGAGGGAGCGTAGTGGTAGTGGAGGGAGAAGGAGAAGGGTAGGGGATGATGAGAGAGCTTCATCATTACCACTACCACCACCATAACCCAACCCACCCCCATCTGCCCCACACACAATATGTATATGAAACTACCAGAAGATGCTGTTGGAAAGAGCAGGTGTGTCATGTGCCACCAGTAGGGATAGTTGATCCATGAAAAATGTGTTTCTCAACTCGTTGGGGGGGAGGTGGATTGCTGCTCTTGTTTCGAAATAGAAAGTGTTTTGAAAATCTTTGTAAAAATTTCAAAATTGTAATGTAAAAAATAACGAAATTCGTTATTATTTCGTTATTGCTGCCACGCATGTGCAGTGTGCAGGGGGTGCCCACCTCCATGCCCCCTCGCCAGCTCAGAACCAACCCGGGATATCTCTAATGCGGGTTCTCAGCTGGCGAGGAGGGATGGTGTGCATGCCTTCCACTCCCCTCGCCAGCTGACAACCAAACATGGCTTATCTTTAACCCACGTTTGGTGGCCAGCTGCTGAGAGGAGAGTGGAGGGTACTGCCTTCCACTCCCCTCTCGCCAGCTGACAACCAAACGGGGGTTATCTTGAACCCCCGTTTGGTTGTCAGCTGGTGAGAGGAGACTGGAGGCCAGCAGCACCCTCCACTCTGCTCTTGCCAGCTTGGAGCTGAGGCGGGATAACCCACTAAAGCAGAGTGGAGGGTGCTGCTGGCCTCCAGTCTCCTCTCACCAGTTGAGAGCTGAGGTGAATTACCTTAACCCGGGTTGGTTTCTGAGCTGGCAGAGGTGAGTGGAGGTGCCTCCACTCGCCTCTGCCAGGTCAGAAACCAACATGAGTTTCCTTAACCCAGGTTGCTTTCTGAGCTGGCAGAGGTGAGTGGAGGCATTGCTTCCACTCTCCCCGGGAAGCTGAGAACCAACACAGGTTAAAGGAAGAAAGGGAAGAAATTTTAATGACATAATAACGCACCCTTTACGGAAATGGTGGACCCGGTTTCGATTTAGAAACGTCACTTCCGGGTTGCTGGCTGTGGGTCGAATTAGGGTCTAAATTGATTTTAATATGAAATAATAACGGTTTTCTAAGGATAACAACTGGAGATATCCACCCCTAGCCACCAGTATGCTTCTCTTTGTGACCTCCCACCTGCCAGGCTCAAGTTGTGAACAATCAGGGATCAATTTCCTTGCTGCCTCCAGGGTGAAAAAAATAAAATCATATTTTCATGCTCCCCAGATGTCTCAATTTGGCAGAGGTGGTCCCAATTAATGCTAAATTAAAATGTGAAAAACAGTCTTAAAGGTGCTGCCACATTTCTTCCCACCTCCTCCCCATCCGTTCCCCCTTCCTCCTTTTTATGCGTCTTCTTTACTTACTGTTCAAGATAGGATAATAGGTCTCAATAACTACACGCACTCCCTACATTACAAACAAGATTGGCTCTTAAGTTGAATGTGTATGTAAGTTGGAACACGTACAATTTTTAAGTTTCACTCCAGCCAAAAAAACAGATGTTTTAGCTTTGGGTAGCATAGCAAAGACTTAACACCCCCAGAGTTGGGTTTGCTATCTTTGCTCCTGTTCAGAAGTTTTCATCTCATTTTCTGTCTCTGTTATATTTGGAATTTTTTTTAAGTGGCTTGATGTGGAAACAAGGATTGGAGATAAAGCTTCATGAAGATACCTTTTCCCCATGATATTTTTTTCAGGAGTTTCAGGGATTTCCCTTCTGAGGAGGAGATATCTTTCACTTCCTGTTGTCTCACTCTGTTCTTAACTATGAGTCATTTGTAAGTCAGATGTTTGTAACTTGGGGACTGCCTGTAACATAAAATTTTGATGGCTTGGGGGTAATAGTATTATGTAAAAGATCCATTCCAAGACTCTTCTTGTAACCTTTTCTCTCAGGTCAGGTCTTCCCAATGGCCAGCATGCTGCTAAAGGGTATAGATTTCTGTATATAGTTCAAATAACCATATACACACATGCATACTCTCACCTGCTGTCTCACAAAGGAGACAGTAGCCAAGGGGAAGACTCATATATTGAGGCACAGGCTGTCCATGCAGAGCTGCCAAAAACAGCCCCCTCCCTGTGTGCCAAATCTGGCAGGAAGCCCACCTGCACTGAGCCAAAAAAGCTCTCTCCACTAAGAAAGGAGATTGTCTCCTTCCCACCAGGTTTGGCACTTTGGGAAGGGGCTGCTTCTGGGAGCTCATCATGGCAGCCTGGCCCCCCACCTTCATCCACAGAAGGGCTTTTGTGTATAACTGAAATCACATGACACAAATTCATATGTTACATGAGCCTACTGTATGCTGTCTTTATCTTTTTCTTCTCTATTTTAAGTAATGACCTCATTCCAGATGAAGGCTGATATTGCCAACAGTACAAAGTCCCAATCCTTGCTGCATCTTTTAGTTTCCAACTTCTTAAAATGCCTCCCGCTGTGCATTAGAATATGGCCTGACTCCTCAGACCCTCTAGAGCAGGGGTGCTCACACTTTTTCAGCATGGGAGCTACTGATTAAAAAACCAAGTCCCAAAGATCACCTACCCAGAAATGTAAAATGTATAACTATTTTCTTATTTATTTATTTATTTATTTATATTATTCATTTTTATGTACCGCTCCTTCCAGCAGGCTCGGGACAGTTTACATAAAATGAAGTTATAAAACATCAACATTTCAATTTAATAACAACAATATAAAACAGAGCATAAAAATACATCCAACCACCCCATTTCTCCCACACTGCCGTATTACCACACATATTATCAGCCAGAAAGTAAGAAGAGAGGCTTTTGAACTGCAAGGCCATTTAATACTCAGCAAGGTAAACAAAGGGGCATGCAAAAATACATCCAACCACCCCATTTCTCCCACATTTCCATATTCACCAACATATATTTCTCAAGGAACAAAGCAAGCAGAGGCTTTGGAGCTAAAAGGCCATTTTTAAACATTAAAAATAAACAAAGAGACATGCCACAGAACAATCAAGCACCCACCCCAAAGTAAAAAGACCGACCTTTGAGATGCGGTAAGGAAATGATCCCAAAGCGTCCTTCTTCTCCTCCTCCGTCATTGCTCCTATTTCCACGCCGCTATCATGCATGCTGCCTCCAAGAGCTCACGAGAAGTCCGAGAGGCAGAATGGGCGCTTCTGCGCATGCGCACGGGGCCAGCCATGCATCGCGTCATCCAGGCCCGCCCCCTTTGGTCTCCTACGACTCTGAGTGGCTGGAGAAGGACGGAGGGAGGAGGAGGAATCCAAAAGAGGGCCCATTCTGCCTCTTGGACTCTGCAGCTTTTGGAGGCGGCGCGCGAGCAGGGAGCAGGGAGAAGCAACGATGGAGGACTTCTTTGCAGCGTGCAGGGGGGCCTGAAGAGGACAAACTGCAAAAAACCTGGTCAGGGACCTGAAGATCACCAGGATGAGGCCCAAAGATCACCCTGGTGATCCCGATCACCATTCTGAGCACCCCTGCTCTAGAGCTGCCAAAAATTAAAGACAAAGTAAAAAAACAGAAGACAACACAAGTCCATTTCTGGTTCTGAAAAGTGGTTTGTTTGTTTTTCGTAATGTTAAACAGTACATGGAGGGGATGGTGAGAGCTATTTTAAAGGTGAATTAGCTCCCCTAAAGGGGATTCTCTTGGGGAGGGCAAGGAAAAGAATAACCCAAGGATTCTACATGAGTCTAGAGTTTAAAAAATAACTTTAAAACAAGGGCTGTATGCAGTCTTGGGGTCGCACTTCCTTCACCCCAGAGTTAAGGGCTGAAGTGAACACTGTTTTCAAAGCCATTTAATACTGAAATTGTTGCTACTATTGCTCTTTCACAATTGTAACAGTTTCCCTCCTATTTATCTCTAATTATATGTTCCCACAAAAACTTCTCTCCCTTTATTTCCTTTCCTCACTCATTTCTTGTGCATCTGTGTAAAATAAACTGCCAACAAGATGTGGAGTTCTCCCCCTGTTTCCCAGCATTGAACCCTCCTTTCCATGCCACTGCATGCCGTGCCACAATTACCCATACAGTAAGAGGTACATTAATTGATGGGTGTTCCCTTCCTCTTTTATTGATGCATTAAATTGTCTGAATAATTCACACTGCTACTTCTTGTTCTTTTTTGTGTATCTTTTGTGGATAGGTGAGGTTTTCTTTTGCTCTAGTATGCAGTTCCCACTCGAGTCTGCATGCTACTTTTAGGTCTGAGAAGAGGTATTTATTTCAAACGATACAGCTGACCCTATCCCAGATCTTTAGGGAATACATTTGCTTTCTGGGCTACTCCTCTAGGGAAACTCTTTATGTTTGGAGTGTGTGGGTCTAGAGAAAGGGCAGGGGGAAGAAAGATAGTGAAAAAACAGAATGAGCTTGACTAACCTGTACTGTTGCTGACTTTATCTAGTGCTTTACCTGGCTCATGTGGAAATGGCATGAAGAGAAGTTTCCGTTCACATGGAGAATATCCACACCGGACAAAACCCTTATTTTCTAGCTCACATGACTTTGCATTGTCATGAACCCCTTCTCTTGAACTATCATTTTTCATGGAAGGAAAGTAAAAAAAATGAGTGAGGGACCTACACTCAACCATTGGTGTGTTAATTCTAACCAGATAAGTAGGCTCTGATTACGACCAATATGATTATGAGGGTTGAATGAAAAGTAATGCCTCCACCTTCATAACTCCTCAACATATGGCAGTACTGGTATGCAGCAGGTACTGGCTTGTTCAGAAGACTCTCCTCTACAGTTCCATTTTGGTGGGAAGCCATAGCATTCAACAGATGTGTTGTTAAAGTGCACAGATGGTTGGTCAATGCGACTTAAGCAACGTGCAGTCATTGAATTCTTGACAGCAAAAGAGATTCATCAGAGAATGCAAGCTGTTTATGGTGATTGTGTTGATGTGAGTACTGTGCATCGTTGGGCGAGTAAGTTTAAAGATGGTGAGGTGGGAACATCTGACTTGCATGACAAGCAAAGAGTTGGACGTCCTGTAACAGCAACCACTGAGTTTCACAAGCAAAAGGTTGACACATTGATTCAGGACGATTGTCATATCACTCAGAGAGAAATTTCAAGCATAATCGGCATTTCACAAGAACATGTGGGTCACATTATTGCTTTTCTTGGCTATCGGAAGATCTGTGCACAATGGGTACCCAGGATGCTGACACCTGAAATGAAAGAGCACAGATTTCTTCCATGACGGCTTCAGAAAACTTGTTCATTGTTGGCAGAAATGTATCCAATTGTCTGGTGATTATGTGGGAAAGTGAATAGTGGTAATTAAAAAGCACATTCAAAGGATTGTTTCTGTGTTTGATTTATTGAAATATTCACATCCAAACCCAAGTAACAAAGGTAGGGGCACTACTTTTCATTCTGCCTCGACGTTTGGAATAACATGAACTAACTGAAGAACTGAGCATTAGCAGAGAAAGAGATGGAATAGTGCAGGCTGGTACCTCCTATATCACTGAGACAGTGGCCTCATACAGTATTTTAGTTCCTACTTTAATGGAGATATACAATATGCTGAACCTATTTGGAGGGCATGTTTCACCACCTTGGATAGCTCCTTTACAATTTGGATTAATATTGGGACTAGTTTTATCACACCAAGACACAGACGACACTAGCAACCACTAATAAATAAAAGATTTCATAGGTAACATCTACACCAACCATTTTCTAAGGAACAGGCCTGTATCAGCTCGGTGGCAGATAGATACCACACAAATCCAGGGTGAAACAGGGCACTTTCATGCAGTCTTGCCCTGCATTAATCAAAGGTGGATAATAGTCCAAATTTTGGTCCAAAATTCAGAGTATGTTCTCGCTTTGGACTCATGTAAACAATTGAGTCAGTTCTGAAACTGAACCAGCTGCAACCGTTTTTACTGCCCTTGCATATCTCCTGGGGACACAGGTTGGCACTTAGGGCTCTTTCATACAGCCTCATAATCTAGGACACGGCTGTCCAACTTTTATGGGCCCAAGGGCCAGAATTCCAGTCACTGATCACCTGGGGGGCTGAAGGGTCTGCCTCCGCCCCTGGCTCCGCCCCCTCCCTGGCTCCACCCCCGTCCCTCCCCCCAGCTCCGCCCCTCCCCGGCTCCACCCCCTTCCCAGCTCCAATTTACTTACAATTGACCTTGAGTTGTGGAATTGTAGTTCACCTCCATCCAGAGAGCACTGTGGACTCAAATAATGATGGATCTGGACCAAACTTGGCATGAATACTCAATATACCCAAAATACTGGTGGATTTGGGGGAATGTTTCCTAATACCTTTGAGTTATTTGAGTCCAGACTCAAATTGGGACACACCAAAAAAAAACCAAACACCTCAATGCTGTCGCAGGGGCTTGATGGGGCCTCCTTTCCCAGAGGCGGTGGAGGAGGCCCAAAGAGCTCCCTCCCTCCCTGAAGGGAAAACAAGCCGCGGGGCAGGCGCAAGGAAGCCACGCTGCGCCCTGCACGCGGGGAAGGCAGCACAACAAGGGGGAGGGGCGCGGAGGAGGAAGGAAGCGTCGCCAAGGAAACCGCCGCTGAGGACCCCTCCCCCTCACTCAACGTCCCACTGTTTTTAGATTGATTGATTCGAGCCAGGCCCTTCCTTACCCATACTGCGGAGCCCCGCCACAGGGTCGGCGCCAACGCGCGCCCGAAGAGCCCCGCTGGAGCCGAGGCCAAGCTCAGGCCGGGCGCGCGGCTCTCCCATCCGCGGGGCGGGAGCGAGGCCTCCACAGGAAGAGGACGGAGCCAGGAGGGGCTTTCCTGCCTCACTCCCTCCTCCCTCTCTGAGAGGAATGGGAGCTGGCCTGGAAGCAGCCGCGAGGGAGGAGGAGGCGCGCGCCCAGGCCGGCCGCAAATCCTGCGGGACCTGAGATTTCGGCAGCTATCAGAAGACTACGTAGTCACAGATGGGATTTCGACCTCCTTCGAAATCCCGTCTCTGGCTGGCGTAGTCTCGCGATGCTTGCCTAAACCCGAAAGTAGGTATTTATTTTATTTGTATTTTTTTATTTTTTATTTTTTATTTTTTATTTGTATTTTATTAAAACAAGTTAGGGGGCCGGAGGAAAGGGGCTCGGGGGCCGTGTACGGCCCCAGGGCCGCCTGTTGGACAGCCCTGATCTAGGACAAAGAACTGGGCCCAAAAATCATGGTACCTGAAGGAAAATCCAAACACGGAGCTCTCAGTCCTAGTAAATGATCACCCAGCATCCTGAAAGGTATGGTTATAGCGGATTTTGCAAAATGTACATGGGATATCTACTGCAAGTTTTCTTTTTTTCTTATTGACACTCCGAGGTGCGCTGGACCACATAAGCGTTGGTGCAGATATTAGAAAGTGCACACAAGAAGATTTTTTGTCATCATCTCTCCTCATCCTCCTGGTGTCTTTACATTTTCTCTCTTGAACCCTGTTTCTCTTTGGGGTCACTTGCTTGCTATGCTGCTGCAAACAGTGTAATTTAAAGTTATGATTAACTTCAGAAATATGAGAACAAAGGAATGGTTGGAGAGAGTTCTCATGGGAACTGCTGTCCTCTAGTGCTTCCATTTAGCCATCGGTGTGTTCGTGGATCCATTTGTTGACATCTTTCATCAGCTGTTTTGAGCTTACAAAATGAGGGTGTAGATTGGCTAAGAAAGGATTCGGAAAAAGTGAAGGAAGAAATTTGGAATATATTTTTAAACAGTTTACAAGGGGAAAAACTAAGGACATTAGAAACCCAATGTTGAGCAATATATTAGAAGTATGGAACAAATGAGAATGTTAATAATGGATGGTTCAGTAATAACCCCAATTGTAATGGAAAAGAAATTTTCATTTTTTAAAGAAGTAATGGATAAAAAGTTAAGGGGAAAAATTAGACAAAATAGGCGATTGGATAAAGGTTGGAATGAAGAAGGAAATGATTATGGAAGAATTTAGAGAAATAAAATGGACATGGTTCCATTGTGTACAATTAGAACAATGGTTTAAAAATGGGTAAAAAAAATATAATGAAAGTAAGCTTAACCAATTCAAACAAATAATACAACATGGAAGGGCTGTAGAGGAGCATGAAAATTTGAAAGGAATAACTAGTAAAGTATGTAAGATAATAATTGAAATAAAGGAAGGGAAAACAAAAAATAACATCCTCAAGGCGGTCTGGGAAGAAGATTTAGGGATAAAAATAAATGAAACAGAGTGGCAACCATTATGGAGACAAAGACATTTTTTAAAAAATCATCAATACGGGTTAAAGAAAATTATTATAAGTTAATATGGAAATGGTACCTAACACCAGTAAGTATAGCAAATATAAATAAAAACTACTCAAAAAATTGCTGGAGAGGATGTCAAGAATCAGGAACATATATACATATGTGGTGGCAATGTAAATATGTAAATAATTTGGGGGGGAAGTTATTTAGAGAAATAGAAGATATAATGAACATTAAAATAGAAGTAGTATAGCTATTTTATACCTAGTATAGCTTTATTATCATTATATAATAATAAACAATTGAAAAAAGAGGATAAAGATGCGATAACGAACTTATTAACAATAGCAAGACCGTTTATAGCAAGGAATTGGAAAAGAGAAATAAATATACAACTAGAGGGGTAGTACAAGGAAGTATGGAAATTGGCAATAAATGATAAGCTGACATGTATATTAAAAGTTAAAAGGGGTATATGGAAACAAAGTGATTTTGATGATGTATGGAGAACATTTATTGAAAAGGGTTTTTTAAAAAAAAAAACAATGAAAGCTACATCCACAAGAAGAACCGAAATTTTGGACAGATGATATGTAAAAGCTGTGGCTTGGGAGTGGGGGAAGGAAGCACAGTGGTGAGGAATAGATAATATATGTACAAGCAGAAAAATAACACTCGATGCCAAAAGTTAAAGTATGCTAGGTTGTATTTTTAAAAGTTTTTTAAAAAATAATAATAATAAAATAAGGATAAGAGCAATCCACAACAGTGTACTGCAACCAACTTTCATGTTCTTGTTGTTTTTTGGTTGTTTTTTTTAACTGCAGGGGTATATAGTCCTGGCACAATTTCTGGCCAATTGCAAATTTAAACAGGACCTTTTTAACACACGTTTTTCATCCAATTCCACTATCCAGCACGCATTTGCAATTAGCGTCATCTCTCTCTCTCTCTCTCTCTCTCTCTCTCTCTCCCCCACACACACACACACACACACCCTTTATCTTACCATCCCCTCACATTCTTTATGTCGCAACCATCTCTGGCTGTGATATGGGCCCTACTAGTTGGTTGTTGCTTGCACTGATCTCAGCCAGAGCAGTAGGGCAACTCAGGGATGGAGGGAGAAATACCCTCCTCTACCCCTTCCTTGTCACCCCAGTCAACATGACTCTTGTCAGTGAGCAAGTAGTAAAACTCATGTCCTGGTTGGAAACAAGGAAAATGGAAGGGGATGTTAAGGGTGTTTCCCCAGGTATCTGAACTCCAGGCTGTATAGGTCTTTAAAGGTAAAATCACTACCTTGACTTTGGCTAGACACAAACTGTAAGAAGCAATGTGATATTAATGTTATCAACTCCAGGAAAGGAACTGCCATCATCTTGCTCAGCCAAATTTCCCATGGTTATCCATATATAAAAATCATTACAGTGGTCTGCTTGCAGGTTATGAGACCATGTACAGCCACTGCAAGTTCTGTTTGTTCCATGGTACAACATATTTGTTGTATCAGTCAGATCTTATGAAGTACAATTTGGCCTGAAGCTTCCATCTGAAAATGTGGGAAAACGCCAAGATCCAGGAACACCCACAAACTGAAACCTGTTCTATTAGGAGGAGGAATGTGATCTATCCAGATGCAGCACTTCCATGATGTATCTGGTTCTAGGGCCACCCACTATAACCAGTTCCAACTTAACTGCATTATTTTAATATGTTCTCTGTCTCTCTTTCTGTGTCTCGCTCTGTTAGAGAGAGAGAGAGAGAGAGAGAGAGAGAGAGAGAGAGAGAGAGAGAGAGAGAGAATTGACCAAAACAATCTTAATTATTCAAAAACAAAATTGCCAGTTCTGGTTCAGATGGAAAGGAGAGAGAAAGGTGAGCTTTGTTATCGGCCATTTTATCCATATCTCTGGACAACATCTCTCACCAATTTCATAGCAATGTTAGAAAGCATGGAAGAACAAACAGACGTGTGGCAACCTACGTGGAATGTGTTTGTTTCATAATTACAGCTTTTGTGAATAGTTTTTGTTCTCCATAGATGTTTCATCAGCCTTTGTATAATCCATTGGAAAACTGCCAAAAATGGAAATTCATACAAGAGACTGCTGCAAGACTATAGGAATCTTTTTAAACATTATTCTAGCTATGCAGGAGATCTCACTGGCCAATGTCTGAACAATTTCTTTAAATACTGGGGGGGAAATGTAATAATTGGGAAGTGGTTGTTCAAGAAATGTAAATGCTATCCTTTGCCACAATTTTTGAATGCATTAAAGGTTTTTAATTAAATAGCCTCCTAATGTTAAAGATGTAGGCCACTCACACAAGAAATCAATTTTGTTATATTAATGAACCAGTTATTTTGGAGATGAATAATGCACTCTTGACTAAACTAGACTAATACAAAGGCATCTACCATTCTGCAAAAGTGATCTGCCAAGATATAACTTTGGCACACGTGGAAAAATGAAGACATTCATTGGGTAGAGAATGTACAAGAATCTGTAATGGAAGTTTGCCCCAGGTCTAATTATTCTTAATTAAAAGAAGGCAGAGATTTCAATTAGGGCATAGCACAACTGCTAATTACAGAATAGTTGGTGCCTTCTTCCTAAAATAAAAATATATATTCTCATCTTCCTCCCCATCCATGGACATGTGCACAACAATAACAGCCAATGGCTCTATCTCTCTTATTTCTAATTGCACAAACTGAATATCTTGTATATATGCATTTATAATCATTGCTGAGGTTAAGGTTAAGGGGAGCCCCCAGTGGCGCAGTGGGTTAAATTTCTGAGCTGCTGAAGGTTGCCCGTTCAAATCCAGGGAGCAGAGTGAGCTCCCATCTCAGCTTCTGCCAACCTAGCAGTTTGAAAGCATGCAAAATATGAGTAGATCAATAGGTACCACTCCATTGGGAAGGTAACAGCACTCCATACATTCATGCTGGCCACATGACCTTGGAGGTGTCAATGGACAATGCTGGCTCTTCAGCTTAGAAATGAAGATGAGCACCACCCCCCAGAGTCGGATACGACTGGACTTAATGTAAGGGATACCTTTACTAAGGGCACAAGACCCCAACAAAAAGTGAAAAAACAAAAATAAAATAAATTACTCTATAAGAATTTGGATATTCTCAGCCACTACTTTGTTGTCCACATCCACCAGAATCACAATGGAGTGCATAGAGATTCCAAGAAAAGTGTTCTCTTTCTAGGAATCTTTAAGTCCTCAAATGACTGTAGAAGCCTGAATCAAGATATTCAGCCTATGATAGGTGTATTACTAGCCCCATCTACACTGCCATATAATCCAGTTTCTGAATGCAGATTAACTGCACTGAACTGGATTATGTAGCAGTATAGACAATATAATCCAGTTCAAAGCAGTTAATCTGCATTCTGAAGATGGATTATATAGCAGTGTAAATCCCACCTTTCCTTTCATTGTAATAATCTTCCACTGCAAGCTTTAAAATTGTAGTCTGAACATTATGTTTGGTTTTGTGTTGCAGGATAGCCACGTGTGGTTTAATATCAAAAACACCAAAATTTCAACATCAAAAAGACCAAAATGATGAATCAAAGCATCATGGTCAAGAAAAATAACAAGACAATTAGATATGATTCAATGGAATGATGAATCAAAGCACAGATTATGGTCATATGAAAAATAACAACAATTGTACAATTAGATATGATTCAATGGAAGAAGAATGAAAGGAGTCTCCCAGCAGGGCAACAAAATCAAGTAATTGGAAGAGCAGGTGATGCCTGAATAGCCAAGTTGACTGTTTACCTTCTCAATTCAGAGACTCCAGCAACTGAGAAATGGTCAGGGATATGTCCATTTATTCAGATAATGAACAAGTAGTTTTGTAATTACTTTGGACAGGGAACATGCACTTTGATGCCATAAACACATTGGCTGACTGGATAAAATATTCTACACTGAACCACAAACGCAGAAGCAGGAACATTGTTCACCTTGAGGCTACCTTAGGTGAAACCGAATGATGATACATTTTGTAACCTGATGTAATGCATGCACAGAACTCTGAGTTGTTACTAGAGATGTAATTTTTCACTACATTTCTTCTTAAAGAAAGCAACCAGTAATTTGAGTAATTTTGTTCTGGCTGCAAAAAAACAAATAAAAACTATGTTTACAAAGCAGATCTGTAATTTGGAACCAATCTGATACAATATTCACATGCACAGAAAACCATTTTCTATGCAGGAAATCATATTTCTACACATAAATATTATTTTCAGGAAATAAAAAGCTGTCTCTTATGCAAATGACCAATGTGCAAATTTTATGCAAAATAAGTTGCTGATTACAGAATCAAAGCACATAGAAAATGCTGAGTTTTGCTCAAAACAATGATGTGTGAATTTTGTACCAAATGAGTCCTGATATATAAAGATTCTTGTCTGTCCAACATTCTTCTCATAAGGGCTTTTCAACACTCAAAACACGTGTTTTGTGACAATGTTTTGAATATGCTTTCCAACCGTTGTTGGAATATATAGAAATGTCCTTCATATGCATTGTGTTGATTATGAAATTACATATTACCTATTTATTGGCTTTATAACAAGAGATATCAGTCTGATAATGCCTTAATGGCCATTTTGTCACTTACTAAACAAGTAGTCTCAATTACCTATGCAAACATTCCCTAAAATAATTCCTGACCACTGTTGACCTTGTGAGTACGACCAAAGTTGAAAATCTGTCTGATGACTAAAATGAAGTTTCGCCATCCCATGATGACTGACTTCCAGGATCTTGGCATCACCATTTATACCTATAAAGGACGCGTATGTTTTCTGCTGAAAACCCAGCATCAAGAGACACTGTGGGAGGATCCAGTGTGTACATATGATGAAAAATCATATTGATGTGTATTCTCTACTTGAACAAATAAATGTCTACCTGAAACAGACAAACAGCTTTCTGAAACTACCTAGAAATTTCATACCTTCTCCTGTAGCTTTTGAGATGTCAACTAATTCAGTATTATTGTTCACATACAGTTGCTCTATTTCTTATTTTATAAACCTGATCTTTTTTCCTTTGATGAACATTTATCCTTGTTTCATAATATTTATGTTACTGCTTGGGACCAGAAGTGTTTTGTATTTTGGAATACCTGATGCTGATGCTACGTTTCTTTTCCATGCACTACCGTGAGAAATGGTTCAAAAGGTTTTTCATTTCTTTATCTTTCACCTGGAATTTGGATAATATTGTTATAATATATTCTGTAACATGAATTTGCCCCATCTGCAGTTAAACAAAACGAGAATAAGATGCTGGAATTATACTGTGAATCTTTTCAACTGATGTAAAGAACAGTACCTGATAAATAGTACAAACCCCTTCATAACAAACCAAGGCTTGAATACAATATTTTTCTTAGAATACAGCTTTATGTTGTCTGTGCCACCTAATTAGTAAATTATTCTACCATCTTTTTTTAAAAAATCCACATTAGAGAACTCTAAGACCCAATATAAGTACGGAAAATAGTTTTTCAAGAGCTTATTTGTCTAGGTAAAGGTACATATTATTCCATATCCATCTTCCTCTCTCACACACTGATTTCTCCAGTTTTGCGGATTATCATGGCTCTTAAACATTGCCAGAAACAAATTATTGGGTGATTCCATCTTCAGACAAAGATTAGTGGCATTGGGCCATAAGCCTTTTTACAATATACTTTGTGTGCGTGACTTCAAATCAAATCAACTTATGGCAAATTTCAGTTTTCTCAGGCAATGAATACACAAAAGTGGTTTTGTCAATATTTAGTGGGTGATACATTCAAAGCCTTGTGACTCATTTATCTGCTGTAGCTGCAAACGGAGTGTTAAGGCAAACTATAAACTAATGTGACTTTCCTCACAATCTACCCCATCTGATAAACTGAATAAAAAGTTGGGGAGATTTTATTGTATTTGCTGACTAGAACTGCCTTATCTGGTAAAGGCACAAACACATCCTGAATTCAGAAACTTTGGCAAAGTATGTTTTCTTTTAGTTCTGTCCAGTTTTTTTAATTAATCCAAAGCTCTATTTGTCTTTATAGTTTCAAAGAACAGAGTGAAGCTGGTGTAGCCAAATATTTACATTTCAGTTAAGGATAGATTCGCAGCTTAGCCTTGGCAAAGTCACTGCGCCTCATCTTCATTTCCTTTTTGTACAATGGAAACAATGATTACCTACTATAGTCAAGTATCTTGAGAATTTAATGAGAATTTAATGAGAACCACTGTTCATAGCAAGAGAGCTGTCACATTTATAAATAACTATAGTACAAATAATAAACAGTGACATACATATTTACAATATAATTTAAAAGCCAAAACAGGTTTGGGAAATCAGCATATAATTAATGATACCTACACAAGGCACATGGTTGCGTTAAGGGGGGGGGGAGAAAAAATCTAGTAATCAAGCGTGAGTATTAAATGATGATTCAAAACATTCTTATGATGCAAACTCAAATTAATGCGATTTATAATTACAACCTTGGCCATTCTGTAGATATTCCTTCATGCATCAAACATTATATTCTTCATTGCAAAGCAAGTTAAGTCACAGATAATAAAGTCCTGAATTTCAGAATTGCTGCTTTGTGGTAGAATGCAACGGGCTTTACTTTTAAATAGACGTTAAAAATGAATTTCCAAATTTTAATTTTAAGCTCAGTGCTTTTGAAATAACCACAATTCATTTAGTTGGAATGTAAGTGATCTATAGGAAAAAAAATAAGTTTAGGACTCAAAGACCAACATGATATCCCAAATTTGCTTTGACATGCTCTGTTTCAAAACACAGACCACTGTGGTGAGGTAAGAATGGTTTCATCTGTCTAGCTAATGCAAAACCATGTCCAGCTGGTCCTACATTGCCATATTATTGCTTTATCACATTTTCAACATAGATTTTTAGTGTCCTACTACATTTTCAATGATTTGACAGGAGATGACTACCATCGATATATCATTCTGGCCACGACCGTCCATGTTCTTCTTACATCCCGAATAGACTACTGCAATGTGCTCTACGTGGGGTTTCCTTTGAAAATTGTTCAGAAGCTTCAAGTGGTCCAATGGGCAGCAGCCAGATTCCTTACCCAAACAGGGTACATGGAGCACACAACCGCCCAGATACGCCAGCTCCACTGGCTGCCAGTCTGCTACTGAACACAATTCAAAGTGTTGACTTTAGCCCTAAACGATTCCAGCCCAGCTTACCTGTCCAAATACATCTCCCTCTAAGGAGGTGAAGATCTTCTGGGGAGGCCCTGCTCTTGGTCTCACCTCCTTCGCAGGTGCAACTGGTGAGGACAAGAGACAGGGCCTTCTCAGTGGTGGCCCATCAGCTATAGGTGGCAAATATATTTTGATTCTTTTGACCCCATTTTGTCCCATCTCTCCATTCCAGTATTCTGTCCAAATTTTTGCACCCATTGAATCATACATTCTCTCACTTGTTCTTCCTCTAATTTCATTTTCAGTTTTTAAAATATCAATTAATTATTTTTAAATCTGACATAAAATTCCAGGCATTAAACCATCCTCCTTCCCAGACATGGCCTCCACCACATGCATTAGATTATGGACACCTTTACGCTAATTGCTTACATTGATATGTGCATGGATCAGCCCCATGGTAACTAAATGCCACATGGGGCCAATCCAGTTTAACTCAGGGCAATATCACCTTAACGTGGAGTGGAGAGTCTCATAGGGTAGTTGCCCAACAGCATTTGGGACTCCCTGCCACCTCCTAGTTGGTTCAGGGAGTCTCAATTGAGGACACTCAATTGAACCCCCTTCCATGATCATTGTAGAATTGACCTATAACTCCCCAACTAGCATAGCCATTGGTACTGCTAGCCCAGGAAAGCTGAAGCTGTATTCCAAGACACTTAGAGGGAACTCACCTGTGGGATGCTATCATCATAATGAATGCATGCATAATATTTTTCCCTCTTTGTTTCTGACATTGACACAAAGCAACACAAAGCTCTGAAAAGAGAATGAGAAATATGGCAGTATTTTATGCAGCATCCTGAATGCCATCAGATCATTTCCACCTGAATTATACAAACATAACTAACTACCAAGGTCTCACAATATACAATTCTTACAGAATGGCAGCAGGGAAGGACTGACCACAGCTTTTTGTTTATGCAAATATAGTTGAGGCAAGCTCAGATTACAAAGCCGAGAAACTGGAATTCTGCACAGTAATAACGAGATCTCATTTGCACAGAATGGCACAGGACTGCACCCGAGGCAAATTAAAGTGTCATTGCTACACTGCAATCTCGCAGAATAGTTGGTGAAAATGACAGTGTGGATTATGGCTAGTCTATCACTAGAGAATTGCGAGGAATTAAGTTTAAGTCTAGCACTGTATAAACTATTAAGGATCGTATCAAAGATCCCAGCTTCTACCTCCTAAACATTTACCAGAACTGAAGAGCAATTACTTTGACTGCAATTACAGAAGCTATAACTTGATAGATATAACATATGCCACATTATTATAGAAAATATGGTTAATGTGTTTAGCAAGTCTTTGGCTATATAGAGAGAGAGGGGAGAGAGCGAGAGAGCAAGTATTTGTTAAATTGTGTAAAGTAAGTGTCACGGAAAGCTTTTAACTGTATAATGACACTGTCTGTACAAGTAGCTCAATAATTCTGTTTTCCCATTTAAGCAATTACTGACCGAATTCAGTTCTATTCTCTTGAGCACTGATGGCAAATTTGTGAGGTGTCAGTAGCAAGGAGAGAATTTCTAAATAAAATATACCAATTACTCCTGAGCAGAGCAAAAATAGGTACAGTTCAGTGAGAAAAGTGTTCAGAGCCACAAGACAACTTTCCTATGAAAATTGCACAATAAAGATGGATGCTGCACAATGATAACTTAAAAAATACTCATACCAGGAACGGAGAAATAGAGATTACTCCCGTCTTTTTTCACTCTCATGTGCTGTACTTTCAAATTGCTATGGGGACTTTAAGATGACTTTATCATAGGGCTTTCTGGGGCTATGGATTTCAGTAGGATTTCATGGCCAGGTGAGAAACTGGATCCTAGACTCCAGTCATCAGCCAATGTTCAAACCATTATATCATATTGGCTCTCTGCAACCTTTTAACCTCATGTAATTTTCTTCTTCTCTTTTCCCTTATGTCCCTCAATACCGTAATCTATTATAGGCTGCTAGTCCTATCATTAGCTGTCTTAATATTTGTTATCATTGTAATGCAAATGTCTGTCCCTATTGCACAATGTTCCTATCACTTACTTTGTGTGATGGGCCCAGTCCGCTTCTCAGTCCTGCTGGCTCTCAGGGGGTCAAGCATAGTCTTATTAATGGCAATTTCCCTATCACTGACATTTCAGGGTTGCATGTATTTTTGGAACAAGACTATAGTAGTTTATAGAGCTTTGGATTTGAATATACAAGATTTTGCTGTTATTGACATTTAGGAAAATATGATTTCTGTCTAACATTGCCAGTCTTGGGTGAAGTTGTGAGGTATGAATGCAGCTTAAGGCCTTTTGAGAAAACTGCTGTCACATTATTTTTGGCGTGAAGGTAAGAGCTAAGCACATTCTGGGCAGTCCAGGAAATTTCAACATTTTCCGCCACCTCTTCACAAGCATCATTCGGATGTCCAATAATATTTGTCTGACACTAGCAGAAATTCCAGGAACTATTTGTCCTAGCCTATTTATCCATACGTTAGACTAAATATAGAAACAACAAAATTACAAGTACTCCTAAGACACTGCTTCTAAAACTGTGGGTCCTGACCCCAATTGGGTTCCTCTGAGCTCAGTGCTGGTGTCCAGAAGAATTTGGGAACAGTAAAAGCTTTCTAAATGTCATCTAAACATTTAGACCAGTGGCTCTCAACCTGTGGCTCCCCAGATGTTTTGGCCTTCAACTCCCAGAAATCCTAACAGCTGGTAAACTGGCTGGGATTTCTGGGAGTTGTAGATTTAGACATTTACAAAAACCTGTTGTGCAGTGTTTACAATGGACTATGCAGAACATGCTTCAACTGCACTTAATAAAAAGGAAAAATCCTGTTTAGCAAGCCTTGCAAATACTGCTTTGTTTTCAGTAAATGCTTTATGTTTATACTTATTTCATATACCCTGGGTTATATAAAAAAATTATTGAGCCAAAAGAGTCGTGAGTGGAAAGGTTTAAGAAAACTTTTTGAGGAGGTGCGTGGACAAGCAAGCAGGAGTAGGCAAGCAAGCAAGCAGACAGGGGGCAAGCAAGTGTGGGGAGCAGTTGTGAGCAAGCGGGGACAAGTGTGTCTCCAGGCGAGCAGGAGGATGGGCAAACAGGCAGGTGAGCAAGCAGATAAGTGGAGAGGTGGAGGATTAAAGTGGGGGGGCACATGTGCTAGGAGAGAGGGCAATGTGTCCCTCCTGATACGTATGACATAGGTTCACCATCGCTATCATATAGCAATACTAGTGTTTACACAACAGAAAAGGAATAGCAAATCATTCTTCCTGAAAAAACACCCAGTAAAACCCAAAGTAATCATTATGCTTTATTTATTTTCTGAAGCATACTCTTATCAGAAGATACAGGGAATTGTCAAGAGTAGTTGGATTAGGGGAGAAACACACACACACACTTAAAAGCACAATAGCCACTATGAGGAGAAGGGATGTATTTCCCACAGAGAGATTTTCCCTGTGGGCATTTTATTTACAGTGAATAACCCAAGCAAAGACTACATTTCTCCATAAATCCATAAAACAGCTAGGGGATATTTTCTCAGATATTTTCTAGTCACAATAATGCTTTCCATGGCACCAAGTGCCCTCATAATTAGTTTAAAAAAGGCTTTGAGGAGTATTTTAAAAACTCTGGGGAGTTTGAGTGCAATACACATATAAAAGAATTAGGGAACCATGGATTTAGCATTTTCTAGATCTCAATCATAATTCTATTACTGGGAGAGATGGGGGTCTTGAAAATATATTAAATAAAGGCTATATGTGGAGCAGAAGTTGAGGGCATCTTATCCATCGTCTTAGGGCAGGAATGGGGAATGTCTGGCCTGTGGGCCATATAAGGCTGGTGAAATCATTTGCTCTCTCCTTGGGTGGTGCAAGTTAGGATCAGCCCTGGGAAATGGTTGGCCTGCTTGCCTCCTTCCTTCCATCACCTGCCACTCAGCTCCTTGGGGATGTGGCCACAATTGGATAGACTCTCCTCTGACCAACTGACCAGATGCCCCCTTGCCTGCCTACCCCCTCCCTCACTGCCTGGTGGCCACGTTCCCCTTCCACCCTTCCTTCCAAGTTCCAATACCACCAAAGAAGTTGCCAGGGCTTCCAAAACCATGATCACCAGCCCATCAAGGTTCCCCCTTGGTTCAAGCATGGCTTTCCTCCATTCCCAATTACCAAGGTTCCTCCCCTCTACCCATCCCTGCTTTAGGGAAATGCTTTGAAGGCACAGAACAACAACAACAACAACAAACGTATCAATGAAAAATAGATGTTCCATATATATTGAGTGATGAAAAAACAAGTTGCCAGAGTACAGTTCCTTCCAGGCAAAAACAGATACACCCTTCCTTCATTCTTAATCACCACAATAATCTGAAGAAAATCTTAATGAATCATCATAACCCAAGCTGGCAGAAAGAGGTCAAGCCATAATGACCATCCTGACATACTTTACCCACATGCAAAATATATACAAAATTAACAAGCTGTAACACAAATTGAGAGTAACATGCACACATACCTCCACATCTCCTTCAGATACCAATAAAATCTCATTCAGATACTAATAAGACCACACTTTATGAAGGTAAAATTCATGGATTAAAAAAGATCAAATTTGTCTAACGCAAATTGACCCGATACTAAAATGTTAAGTGGATGTGGAGCTCAAGGTACTTGAAAAACTAGTAATAAAAATGGAAGAGATGTTATGATGTCCACAGGACAGATGAATTCAAAGTTCAGCTATACTAAGTATGTTTCATGCTCACAGCCGGAGAACACAACACACATCAGAGCGCAGGAAATTAATTACACCGAAACACTTTTGAGCTATAGCTGATTTTTGAAAGTAACACAGCAGTATTTCCTTCAGCGTTTTCTCAGCCTATAATTTTTCCAAAATAATAATACAATCACATAAACCAGCAGGAAGTAAACTTTATAAAATAGTGTTATTTCTTTTCAGCTACAAAGCATAATATTTAAGACTTCAGTGAAAATAGCAATATTATGTCACTTGACATTAAATATAGGGTGCTATTAAAAAGATTGAGAATTCAGTATGGGAAAAAGTAAACAAGAAATAAATTAGTAGCAACCTACAAGTTAAAAATAATATTTGAGCTCAATCTGAATCTAGAAACTAAGTTATTTTCCATTGATTTAAAAACATATTGCCCAATTCCATGAATCATTACACTAGCAAATGAATATTTATGACTGGGACAAAATACTACTATTACTACTACATACACATACACATACTGTACACACACACACACACACACACAATTTTCAAAAGTAGGAAAAAGGCAGAAAAAAAATGTAAAGATGAGAGAGAGAGCACTCCTGAATTGAATGTCAGTTCACATTTGTTGTTTATTCGTTCAGTCGCTTCCGACTCTTCGAGACCTCATGGACCAGCCCACGCCACAGCTCCATGTCAACTGTTGCAACCCCCATCTCCTTCAAGGTCAAGCCAATCACTTCAAGGATGCCATCCATCTATCTTCGTTGCCAGTGTGATGTCTCTACTCTTCACTTTTTTATCAAGATTGGTCATTGCTCTCCTTCTAAGAAGTAAAGTTCACATTTCATATTCTCAATTTATAATTTCAATATAATGAATGACAGAAAATGTTCATTCATCATGAAGTTTTCTACCAGCCAGTCTACAACCAGATATTTGGCTTATTGTAGAACCTCAAGGAAAATTGGTTTTATTTTTATTTTATTTTTATTTATTCATCATCATCATCATGTTTCTCACTTGTTAATCGCCCTCCATTAAAATGCTCCAGGCGATTTACATAAAACAATAGCACTAAAATACACAATACCAAATAGATTGCATTAGATATTTAAAAGCTCTGCTAAAAAGCCAGGTCTTGAGTGCCTGAGCAAAGGGTCGCAGGTCACGCATGGCCCTCAAGTGGGGAGGCAAGGAGTCCCACAAGACAGGGGCAGAGATGGAGAAGGCCCTACGTCTTGTGCTCTCAAGACGTACTTCCCTGGAGCCTGGAACATACAGTAAGTTAAGTTGGAGGAGTCGTGGCAACCACTGGCGGCGAAGAGGGGAGAGGCGGTCTCTGAGATATGCTGGCCCCTGACCATAAAGCGCCTTATTAGACTAATACACCACCTTCCTTCTAAAATGAAACTCATGGTAGCTTACAATATATGTTTAAACAAAACTGGTGAACAACTATTGTTCCTAACTACTATTACACGTTCTTGCAGACTCAGGATCACAGCTATCTTAATTAGGCCTATCAACCTGTAAGGCAGTTTTTTAAAATCTTGTCCAGCTGCCTTGTACTTTACCAAGCATTATTGTCTTTTCTGGTGAGTCATGCCTTTTCATGATATGTCAACAGTGTGACTCTCTGTTTTGTCATCTTGGCTTGTAGGCAGAGTCCGGGCTTGATTTGAGATGTAAGGTGAGATACAACAGTTTTTAAAACACAAAACAATCCTTTCAATTAAAACTATTTAAAAATATATTTTTAAAAAATACAGGAAGTACAGTGTTTCCTCACTACTTCACAGTTTGCTTATTGCGGACTCGCTGTTTTGCAGATTTCAAAAAATATTAATTTAAAATATATATCATGTTATTTTTACTGTTTTGTGGGGTTTTACTGCTGCCGCTCTCCAAAGCGCTTTCCCTCCTCGGTCCTCCCTCCCTCCCTCCAGCCTTGAAGGCCTTTCCTTCCTTTCCTTCACTTTATAAAGACTTAACATAGTGCAGAACTATTAAAATAATGTATAAATATTAAAATAAATAGAGCATCCCTACATCGTGGTTTTTCACTTGTTGCAGGAGGTCCTGGAACGTAACCCCAGCAATAAGTGATGGAACACTGTATATATTATGTATTAAAAACAACACATCAAATTGCATGTCCCTCTACCCCAATCCTCTTTAAATACGAAGGACTGTGCTGGAGAAAAGAGAGTATAATGGGGAACAACTCTTGAGAATTGCATAGCCATGGAGCAGCTATCAAATTGACTCTCTCCCATCTCCTTACCAACCTGTAAGGCTTAATTCCAGTGAGGCCAAGTCCAGCCAAGATATTTTCCAGTAATGATTAATCCAGGGAGGACTAGCCTAGCTCAGCAGCATTATCCACCCTGACACAAAGACCTCTCTATATATGTAGATAAGACAAGGGTGTGGTAGGAAAACATTAATCTTATACTGTAGTGAGAGTTCCAGAGGCAGGTAGGCATGCTGCATGACCGACCAATGAATCCCTTTTAACTTAAAATATTAGGTGGATATAAAACAATTTGGATGGTATGATATTCCAATTGGAAAGAGAAGCTAAGCGAGGGCACGTCTACACCAAACAGGTTAGCCCAGCGTAAATCTGTCCTTGGAGTAGCCCCATATTCAGCACTTGTATGCTGAATCTAACACCATAGTCTGAACAGCTTGAAAAGGCATCTATGCTGGACTGTCACATTCTCCATATCACTGGTCCCAACTAGTCCTGGAGCAAATACTGGCTGCCACAGTTGCCTTTGCTGATGTCAGAACTGGGCACCTGCACAACCCTCAAGAAAGAGGCAGTAAATCTCCCTCCTTCCTTGTTGGAAATAGCCACCTTCTACAAGCCTCCTATATTAGTTCGTATGTATATAATCCAGCTTTATCATATTGTAAATGTGTGTGTTGGTATGCAGTTTTCCTTAACTATGCCACTTTTAACAAAGACTACCTATTTTTGGTCTCTTGAGAGCATGATTTAAAAGCAATATGTTTTATGGGAGAGTAGATCTTTTTGGGCAACTGAAATAACCAGGTATATCAATCTAACAGCTGAGAACCCAAATTTGCCTTGCATTAATAAAAGTGTATATTTACCACTAAAGAGAAGATTCATACAAACAAGGTTTTTAGCTCTTCTCAGGAAGATCATACTTTACAAAAGGTTATGATTATTCCAAATAGTGTGAATGCCAATTAAACTCCAAAAGGCTCACACTTCCAAAAAGCTTTGGAGATTCTGGTTTTCCAAAAAGTTATGATCTCAAAGGCCATGCCTTTCCAAAAGCAAATGTGTCCAAAACTCCTTCCTGCTTAGTTGTATTCTGACATCAGCAATGAGGACTATATTGCCAGGCACTTAGATGGAGCTCCATGGCAAGGCAGCGGCAGTGACACAGGCACAATCCATCCGCTTTTCCTGCATGGCTCAATGATGGCAAAGAGCAATGGCAGTGCTGTCTATCTGGAGAGGGGATTGGGTTGATTTGGACACAGTCCCTGCCCCAAAGCCCCAGGATACTCCCCCAAAGTGGGGCAAAACACCTCCCAGGATACTCATGGGAAGCCACTATGAGTCACGAAAACTCCAAGCAGTCCATTTGGTTCAGGCAGACAAGCCCTACATTAAGCTTTGTAATTCCAGTACAAAGCTCCTGTTCCTCAAACTGAATGCTCCCACCATCATTTGCAATTGAAAAGGTGTGTGGGTTGAGGTTTGCAGGAGTCCCTCTGAGCACACTGACTTACAAATGCATTGTAATCTAAACAGTTAAGCAATCAATTCCAGCTCCCCACTCTGGTAGGATTTTAAAGGGGAATTTGTCACTACAGTATTGACATTCACATAATAACATGGGGGGGAACAAGTTATAATGCATCTTTCATTTCTAATTAGTCTTCCTTTTTTGCAATAAGCAATTTTTATTACAATTGAAGTAAATTGAGAGATAATTTCATTTCTTCTGTGTTCTAGCTATAGCTATTTTTGTTTACTTTTATTGTTACAAGTGGTAGGTGCCCTCACTGCTTAGGCGTGTTTGGTTCGTGGCGTTCTTATGCTTTAGCCCATAACTTCTTTTAAAATGTAAGTAAGAGCAATCTATAACTATATACTTATATTTAGATTTTTTAAAAAATTAATCCCTAACCAGTTGCATTGGACTCTGCAGAAAATGCTTTAGCTGTATTTCATGAAAAGGAAAATCAGTCTGTTGGGCAAGCCATGCAAATGCTGGCATGTTATCATTAAATGTTTGATTTTTATACCTATTTTATACACCTATATACCTCGGGTCACACAAAAAATATTGGGCTAAAAGGAATCCTGAATGCAGAAGTTTAAGAAGCCCTGGCCTAGATCACTATCTGAAATTAGGAGTGAGATGGGTAGGTAAAGGTTTCCCCTGACATTAAATCTAGTCATGTCTGACTCTAGGGGTTGGTTTCTAAGCCGAAGAGCTGATATTGTCTGTAGATATCTCCAAGACCATGTTGCCAGCATGACTTCATGTAGTGCTGTTACCGTCCCACAGAGGCAGTACCTATTGATTTACTCACATTTGCATGTTTTCAAACTGCTAGGTTGGCAGAAGCTGGGGGTAACAGCAGGAGCTCATCCTACTCCTCGGATTCAAACCACTAACCTTTCAGTCAGCAAGTTCAGCAGCGCAGCGGTTTAACCAATTGCACCACCAGGACACATCAGGATGGGTAAGTCTGGCTTCTGCCAACCTTAGCAGTTTGAAAACATGCAAATGTGAGTAAATCAATAGGTACTGCCTCTGTGGGACAATCTACCTATTGTATGTAACACCATTATCCTCACTGGTTTTGAAAAATTTTGTCTGAAAAAGTAAAATATTGTTTATTTGAAAGATTTATTTTTTTGAAAATAAGGATCATGAGCAGCCTCAATTTCTATTGATGTACTAGCAACTGAAAGAACTATTTAATAACTCTACATTCCTGATTTCACCACTATGGTTTCAACAGTTTGACTGGAAAAGGTTTACCAGGTCTAAGGCTTGTTTTTGTGGTGACAATTTGTACATTTTAAATAGTTTTTGATTCAAGCAGAAAACATGTATTGCATTGAGTTATACTACAAGGGCTGTGCCCAATTCTTCTTTCAGATTTCTTTCCTCACTGAAAACTGAATTTTGAAAACTGACATTACTAGGGACTTCAGGTCAAGAAAAAATAGAAAGGAAAGGAAAGGACAAAGGTGGAAGGGAAAGGGGGAGGTAGGAATGGAAGGAGGAAAAAATTGCATGGAAGGGGAAAATAAGGGCCAAAAAGGGAAAGAAGAGGGAAAGAGACAAAGAAAAAAGGGAAGGGAGAAAGAAGGGAAAGAAAAGAGAAAGAAGGGAAGGGGGAAAACGAAGAAAAGTGGTAAGAAAGGAGGGAAAGGAGAAATAAGGTATGGGATGGAAGGGAAGAAGGAGGGAAGAAGGAAGAAGAGATGGAAGAGGAAGAAAGGGAAATGAGAAAGAAGGGAAAAAGAAGAAAAGTAGGGAGAAAGAAGAGAAGGGGGAAAGAAACGAAAGATGAAAGAAGAGAGGGAAGAAGGAAAGGCTGGAAAAGGTTGGGAATGGGAAAGCAGTGGACAGGTTTAGAAGTGTGCTACTAGGAATAAAGCTTACTTTTATTTACTTTTTATTTCTATGGTTCTTCATGTTAACATTACCTTTAGGCAGGAGGAGCAAGACCGCAGCAAAATACGCCAGTGGGGAAAAAAATAAGCCAGTAAGTCAGTGAGCCAGCATGGCAAAAGGCAAGAACTTAGTCCATCCTGGGAGTACCTAAAAGAAGCACCAACCTCCTTTCCTCGCTCTGCTATAGGGCTGCTTCTGGCCTTTTTGAATGCCTGGGTAAGGAAATGATAACAGTGCTTGTCAAGGTCATCTGGTCCCTTTAGTCAGGATTGGTGCTTTTCCCTCTTTGCAGAATTACACTTACCCTTTGCTCACAAAATCTGCCCTCGATTTATATACGAGGTTGGCTTACACTTGAGGATATATAGTAATTGGTGCCTATGAAACAAACAGTTTTGCATAGCCGTAACCTGGTCATGTTAAATGCCAATTGTCCTAGAAATGCAGAACAGCCAAAGATCTGACTGTAACACCTCAGCCAAGAGTTATGAATAAATCAAGGTGTATAA
The DNA here is from genome assembly GCA_030556195.1 of Anolis apletophallus. Taxonomy (NCBI): domain Eukaryota; kingdom Metazoa; phylum Chordata; class Lepidosauria; order Squamata; family Anolidae; genus Anolis; species Anolis apletophallus. Next base: position 100,809,364 of record JARBWK010000003.1, read on the forward strand.
ACTGAGTGCGAATGTCCCATTTAGCTAAAGACAAGGGAGCCCTGGGATCCTGCCCCAATAGCTCAGAAAGGACTGCTTGGCAGCTGTTGGAGGTGTAGTTGCTCGGGATTTAATTAGCTCATTCTGACCCAAGCATTCCTTCTTGCCCAAAATAAAATGTTTTAGAAATATTGTTACCTGTAATTCATTTTTGCTAAGTGATTAAAGAAATGAGCGTGAAACATTTCAATGAGAACATGGAATCCAGACACTTTGCAGAAAAACACTGTCATAAACTGAAAGGTTTCCCTTTGACTTTAAGTCTAGTCATGTCCGACTCTGGGGGGGGGGGGTGCTCATCTCCATTTCTAAGCCAAAGAGCCGTCATTGTTTGTAGACACCTCCAAAGTCATGTAGCTGGCATGACTACATGGAGCACCATTACCTTCCTGCTGGAGTGGTACCTATTGATCTATTCACATTTTAATGTTTTCAAACCGCTATGTTGGCCAAAGCTAGGGCTAACAATGGGAGCTCACTTCACTCCCCGGATTTGAACCATGACCTTTCAGTCAGCAAATTCAACAGCTGAGAGGTTTAACCCTCTGCACCACCAACTACCCTTCAAACCCAGACTAATATAGTCTGGAAGCGTATTTGCTCAGAAGCAAGTCCCAATGAATTAAATAAGGTTAAATCCTGAGTAATTGTATATAACATGACACTGGCAGTGTTGATCTTTGAGAATCATTCTTTGAACTGATAATTCCAAATGCTTGAAATGTAATTGTGATGTTAAACAGTTCTAAATCTTCACTATAATGTATATATACTAAAGAAAACTCAGTTGAACTCAGTCAAACAACTCCAAGTAAACATAAAAGATCAAATCCCAAATTCTAACAGTAATTGCTGAATAGTTTAAACATTTTTTCAGACTGGAATACATCACCGAAGTCTTTCTGGCATGAAGTGTGCACAGAATATGTGCATGAGCAATATTCACTGAATTGAACTCTAACTCCTAATAAATTTTCTAGGTGCCACTGGTACCAAGCCTTTACACACAAAAAAAAGCATACAAGAGTCACAAGGCAATACACAGACATTGTTACCGAAATGCTCCCTTTCATAGGAAGGAGAATTGCACATGCTATAAAGACTCAGCTTTGCTTTCTACAGACACCCATATTTATGTGTAAAGGGGTCAAATGGGATCTTAAGAAGAATGTATACTCCCTAAAAACAGAAGGGTACCCAGGAACTACGTATGGCTACTAAGGCTTTTTGGAAAACCAGAATCTCCATAACTTTTTGGAGAAAAATTGCATTTGAAAATCATAACCTTTTGTAAAAGTTTGATCTTCCAGAGAAGAGCCAAAAACACGTTAGAGTAAAATCTTCTCTTCAGTGGTATATATCCACATGTACTTATGCAAGGCAATTTGGTTTCCAGTTGTTAGACTGACTACCTAGTTGTCTCTGATCTGTTAGGAACAGAGATTACGCCAATGCACAAAACAGCAGAGTTTCAGAAGTGTTATTTTCAGTGCCCAAAAACATCTACTCGCCCATAAAATATCTTGTTTTTATGTCATGCTCCAAAGACTTCATTAAAAGTAACATATCTTGTTTACTCACAACCTTCATGTATTCAGTTTACAGGTCAATCCAGTTACAGATAGGTTTTGAAGTAGTTTCTCTGTGCAGATAACACAGGACACCTTTCTTAGGATCAACAGCAACATCTTTACATTCTGAGAGTCTAATGGAGCCTGACCTCTAAAATGGAGTCTGAACTCTGAGCAGTCTCAGATCTGATTGTGTGGTCTGCTGCCCTTCCTACAACATCAAGAAAACATAAAAGGAAAGCTGCATACCAAAACATACATATACAATAGAGTAAGCAACAAAATCATAGACAAACAAATTACTAGTGGAGTCTTGAAGAAGGTTGCTATTTCCAACAAGGCTGCTTTTGTTGTTCTCAAGGCATGCCATTTTTACACTTTATTTTTCAAAGCAATTTCTTGCATTTCTTGCATTTAAATGTCCCCAGGGGGTGTTGTCTTGATTTGGATAAATGTTTATTAAGGCCAGGAGAAGCCTGTTTTCCAATAGAAAGAGACCTAAAAAAATCAATACTTGATATTTTCAATTATTTCCCCATTTTAAAAAAATCTCCTCTTTGCCTTAAAGTGGCCCAGAAAGGGAGAAACATGGTGGCATTGCCTTAAACATAACAAGGCATCATTGAGACATCTGTGGACAAAACAAATATGGAAAGTACAGGATGAAGCTCTCTAAGGGGCAATGCAGTCCTCAGATCCAACTCCTGTTCTATAACAAACCCATTTTTCTCCTACAATGGAATTTCCTCAGAGATACTGGATGTGCCCCAGCAATCAGACTTACAGTAGACTAGTGTGCAGTCAGGGCCGGACCTAGGTAATTTTAAATGGTAAGCGAACAGTATTTTGGCGCTCCAGGTATTTTGGACTTCCTACTGGCTGTTTGGAATTGTGGGAGTTGAAGTCCAAAACACATGGAGGGCTGAAGTTGGCCCATGTCATATATATGTGTGTGTGTGTGTGTGTGTGTGTGTGTATGTATATGTGTGTATGTGTATACATATATATATATATATTCCTTCCTTCCCACCATTTTCCCTCCTCTATTCCTATTCTCTTTGAGTGTGTTGTGTGTCTATATCTATTCCTCTTCCTCCCTTCTCACCCTTTTCCCTCCCCTCTTCCTATTCTCTTTTTGTGTGTATGTATATATGTGTGTGTATCAGGTCTAGGCTAATTTCGGGAGCAAGGGCCCAAGAGTTGGGCTAGGTGCCCTCTGGCTGGAAGGGTCATCTGGTCGCTCAGTCCTGCTCCCGGCCCCCAGGTAAGGACGCCCACGTGGCCTGCTCCCTCACCCCACGTGCACCGGCGGCAGCAGCGGCAACAGAGGGAGGAGACGCGTGGGGGGCAAGGGAGATGGGAAAGGCGGGCGCCTCTGCCCCCTTCTCTCTCGCCCTGCGCAAGGCATCCTTGGCGGGGGAGGCATGCGCAGGGTGAGGGATGAGACGCGCGCAGGGCACAGGGCAAGGCAGGGAGCAGGGAAAGGCGTGCACCTCTGCCTCCTCCTTTCTCGCCCTGTATGAGCCTTCCTCCCACCCTGCCGGCACCCTTGGGGGCGTGGCGCCCGGCCCTGGATGCGCCCTTTGGCCACGTGGCACCCTGAGGCGGCCGCTTAATTTGCCTCCACTAAGATCCGCCCCTGTGTGCAGTACTTGTTTCGTTTGTTTGATTTGGGTATTCATTTTGTATTATCCATTTAGAAGGCATGAAACGAAAGACCCATTTTTGGATGAAACAAAAGGCGAAACGAAAGAGAAAGTTGCACGGTTTCCGTTTCTTTGTTTGTTTTTTGGGCCACTTGGCTTTCCTCACATGGCCCAAGGAGTTCTTCTGCATGTGTCAGAGGAGGAGGAGGAGATGTTTGGGCCAATTAGAGCCCAAGAAAACAGTGATGTCACCAGGCTATAGGTCTCCTCTGTAATCAGTGGGATCCTAAGCCCTGCCTTTAAGCCCAGGTGTCCTCTGGATAGTATCTACAGTACATAGTAGAATGAATGCAGTTCACCACCAGTTTAACTGCCATGGTTCAATGCTATGGAGTCCTGGGAGATTTAGTCTTCTTTGCCAAAGAGTCTTGGTTACAAATCCCAGGATTCCATTTTATTGACCTTTGCCAGTTAAAGTGGTATCAAACTGCATTACTTCTGCAGTGTAGATACATGCTTAGTCTACCTTATGATAGCAATCAAACAACAAAACAAGTGAAATGCACGATACAAATGGATTCTTCACCCGCACAAAGGATCATTACCTCTACAAAATCTGTTAAATTTATCATCTAGCTTGAGACACCAGAAGAGAAGAGGCATAACAGTAATCTCTTGTGTTTCTGGGAAACCAAGGGAACCAGCTATTTCCTTAACTTTCTCCCTCAGTATTTGGAGAATGCGCTGGAAAAGCAGCCTACCATTCAGTCATGTTTCAGCCCCTCTTTAGCGATGAATATTTCATAAAGTTAGGTTTTCTTGCCAAATAATGTTCGAATGCATGCACAGATGATTATGTAAGTTAGATATTATATTAATCGAGAGAGGAATTGAGAACAAAGGAGTCAGTATAAAATCAGCGTGTCTTGCTTTGTGTCCTGGAGGTAATTAGGCTTTGGCTCTGCCTGCCAAGTACAGTGAATTCCAGAAAGGGTGGCAGGCATAACAGAGAGCGCCCCGACACAAGGCAAGCAATGTTCTGTCTAACAATTTGCATGAAGGATCTCCCAGCAGAATTAAAAAAATTATGTCAGGCAAAGTTTTTGATAACAAACTGTTAGAGTCTCTCACCAGCTAAAATCTAGCAGCTTATGGAAAGCGGCCCTCATATCCATGGGGTTGGTCCTCAATCTTTCATCTACCCACATCTGACAAAATATGTCTTTTTGGGGTATTTTTCTTGGTCCTCCCACACAACTCTCCATACACTTCAACCTGAAGTCATTTGTTTCACAGGGCTTGCTATTACCCCCAGTTTTGTATATCCATACAAAGTCCTAGGAAGTATCTCTTGTGGATACAGCTTCATTTGCTGAACAGCGAGGAAACTTGAATTGAGATTGCTACTTCATTTGAGCTCAAGGGTCTGAGTATTCACAATGAATTTTTATTGTCTTGTTCTGAGAAAGCACCACATTGCATCACAAGCAGTTTCAAAAATTGAAATTCTATGTGCAGTTAACCTAAGGAACCTTCACTAAGCACAATTCAATATACACCTGAGTAAATATGGTATCCTCAAGGGTTAACGTGGCTCTTAGGCTGAATCTATACTGCCATATAATCCAGTTTTAGAATGCAGATTACCGGTAACAGCATTTAACTGGATTATATGAGTCTACCATATCATATAATCCAGTTTGTTGGAGCATGCAAGCAGTGTGTGTGTGTGTGTGTATGTGTGTGTGTGTGTGTGTGTGTGAACTATAAAATAAGATGCATGAAGCTGATTGGTCGAACTATGCCTGGGGAGCAAGGTAAGTCTGTGACATATGCAATGAGGAGCTACTGAGTTTGTGCAACTAGTTACACTACGCTTTGGATCTAGGTTTGTAAGCATATATATTAAAGTCTCCGCTCCCACCTCACTGCTATCTCCTATCCTCAATAATGCAGAAAAAACTCAATTCAGCACTCAAAAATCCAGTCCTAGGAATCCAGATGTTATAGCTGAAAGAACAACATGGACACATTTCCTGATCAGTCCTTTAAAAGGGTAAAATATCTGTACTCTTTTATTGTGTTCACTGCATAAATGGAGGCTCAATTTCTAGGAAGTGTTGTTGGCATTATACCCTATAAATCACTCAAGGCGCTTCTTAATAATTGATCAGTTTTGGAAGAGAGATGTACCTAACAGATTGAACACTGGGTATTTAAATATCCCAGGTGTGTCAGGTGAAAAGGCTACAGCATTTTGTTTTGCACACATTACTACTTTAGGTACTTGGGAATATTTTTCCTGAATGGAGTGCTGTGTGTACTCTCAGATTCAGGATTTGAGACTCTGCTTCCCTATGTGTACATGTGGGAATCTCCATTTGAAGGGCAAACCTTTTGAGTTCAAAAGGCATAGGACTGAACTTAAAATGTCCTGGGGGTAGGAAAAAAATGACATCCTTGAGCACAACATGAGACTAGCAAATAACCATTGCTTTAGCCCTTTCACACCTCTGTAGCAACATCAAATGAATGTGCCCCTATCATTGCATTCTTTGTCCGTGCCTTAAACTGATTGCAGAAGTGCATGCTAGTACGTGTATTGAGGGAAAGGGCAGGGAAAAAGTCAAGGCCTTGTTGCCACTAAGAAGAGAAATATATGAAAGATTCCAAAAAGAAACCAAGGAAAGAAATGGGTAGAGTTGACAACAGGACTGCAAAGAGGCACGTAGAAATAGAGGGGGAAATGGGGACCAAGAAAAAAGGTACTCTTATGTCAGTGATGCAGAGAATGTCAGCATGGGTGTATCTACACTGTAGAACGGGTGCAGTTTGACCCCAATGCTGAAAAATTCTGGGATTTGTAGTTTATTGAGGCACCAGCACTCTTTGGCACAGAAGGCTCAAGACCTTCTAAGCCAATGGTTCGCAACCTTCCTATTGTCGTGACCCCTTAATACAGTTCCTCATGTTGTGGTGACCCCCCAACCATAAAATTATTTTCATTGCTACTTCATAACTGTAATGTTGCGATTATTATGAATCGTAATGAAAATATCTGATTTGCAGGAAATATTTTCATTCACTGGACCAAATTTGGCACACATATCCAATACGCCCTAATCTAAATACTTATGGGGTTGGGGGATTGATTTTGTCATTTGGGAGTTGTAGTTGCTAGGATTTATAGATCACCTACAATCAAATAGCATTCTGAACTCCACCAATGATGGAATTGAATCAAACTTGGCACACAGATCTCCCATGGCCAATAGAAAATACTGGAAGGGATTGGTGAGCATTGATCTTGAATTTTGGAGTTGTAATTCACCTACATCCAGAGAGCATTATGGACTCAAACAATCATAGATCTGGACCAAACTTGGAACGAATACTCAATATCCCCAAGTGTGAACACTGGTGGAGCTTGGGGAAAATAGACCTTAACGTTTGGGAGTTTTAATTGCTGGGATTTATAGTTCACCTACAATCAAAGAGCACTCTGAACCCCACCAACGATAGAATTGGGCCAAACTTCCCAAACAGAACCCTCATGATCAACAGAAAATACTGTGTTTTCTAATGGTCTTTGGCTCTCTCGCCACCCAACCCCTAGGTTAAGAAACACTGTTCTAAACCTTCATTTCCCATGATTCCATAGCACTGACCCATGGCAGTTAATGTGATGTAATTCTACAGTAGAGATGCAGCCTTAGACCCACAAAACAAAAATATGGGCATAACAGAGGAGACTCTTGTGTATGACTGAAAAAGAATAGTTGTCCTGAAATGGAGCAAAATAGGAAGGTTAATAATGGCCTCATCAACATTGACCATTTAATGCAGTTTTAGCCTAGTGTGGAAGGTTTTGCTGTGCAGATTATTACATTGGACATTGTGGAAGCAGTTTGAGACCCTGATGGTGATTATGCAACCCTAGAGCGCTGATGCATATTATGGGAGTTTTTTCACATGCCTCTGTGGAAAATTGTGGCCTGGATGCCACAGTTAGACATAGCTCTGAAATGCATTAAATGGTCAGTGTAGATTGGGAAAATGGTATGAGGTTAGAAAGACCTCTAGTAAAGAGTAAGCAGTGTCTTCTGCGGCACTGACACAGTAGAATAAAGACTAAACAGCATTGCAACGAGCATTACCTCCCATTAACTGTAAGAATCAACCCTCTTAAGGTGATGTATTTTAAAGGCTGCAAACTTTATCTGAGTTCTGCACACTGTAAAGGATTATAAAAGTGTATTTCTTTAATATAGTCGTGATACAAGCTCTGAAGATCACAGCGTGTATAGAAATAGAGCACACATTATAAAGCACTCCAGTCCCAATTAACAGCTCAGACTATGCAGAATTTAGGGCACTTAATCCCACTGAAATCAAGACACTTCTGCATTTAAGAGGTGGTATAGGATGGAGCTGTAAACTCCTTGAATAAAAAAAATCTTCCACCCCACTTCCTCCACAACTTACATCCTAAGCTTTCTGCAAAGGGAGGAGAGCTACGACCAAGAAATTCAACCCTCTTTCTTTGTGCTCTAGATGCTATTCTACTTTTATCTAGCTGCTAGAAGTTTTCTGTTTCTATTATTTACTTACCATGTATTATGGACTGAAAGTCTCTAGATATTGTCTAGATGTCCAAGTTCAACTTCTGGGTTGAAAGCAGGTTATAGGGCCAGTATAGACAAGCCCATAGTTCTGCTTCCTGATGTATATGTGTCACACTGGGAGCACAAATCAGAAGCCTAACAATGAGTGTGTAGGAGGAAGAATATGTTTTACCATGTAAGTATTGACACTAACAATAGAACAAGAAAGGGAAAAACAAGATTAAACTGGGCTACTTATATTAAGAAAAGAAAAGGTTAGGAATAAAAGGACACTCAGAAAAACCAAGCTCAGGCAATACATTTTGGGAAAGGCATGACCTTTTAGAGATCATTACCTTTTGGAAAACCAGGAATCTCCATAGCCTTTTGGAAGTGTGGCCCTTTTGGAGATTAATTGGCATTCACACTATTTAGAATATGGTAATCATTAGGCTTGTTTGATTAAAAAATGGTTCAAAACTCATTTCGGATGTAGGGGCACTGGTGGTTTGGATCTAAAGTCAATTCTGATTTTCACAGAAAAAAAAGTTCGAAACTGTTCAAAACTTCAGATACTTCAGAATCCTTCATTAATGGTTTCAATGTGTCATTTCCTGTTTCATTGGGTGGTCTTTACTTTGAAAGTAGTTGCTTTACTCCAAAAAGGGGGTAAAGTATTCATGCAAGACAAATTGGGCTTCTCAGTTGTTAGACCGATATACCTGGTTCTCTCTCTGAACTGTTAGGAACAAAGATATGCCAATGCACAAAATATATAACAGATCTTTATAAGTGTTATTTCAGTTGCCCAAAAAACATCAATTTTCCCACAAAATATATTGTTCTTAAATCATCCTCTCAGGAGATCAAAAATAGGTAGTCTTTGTTAAAAGTAACATAGTTGATTTTGATTTACTTACAAACTTTATGTATTCAGCATACAGGTACATTTGTTATCGGTTGAGAGTTTAAACAGTAACTTCTCCAAAGCATTCTGTTTCAGTCTCTTCTTTCTTGCAAACAGACTAACACTCTCTTCAGTCTAATACACAACTGAACATTAAGTCAATACAGACTGACTATACACTGCAGCATACTGACACTGACTGACTTCTAAACTGTACTGACTTCTGATGCAAGCTCTAAACTGTACTGTACTGATTTCTAAACTGTACCGCTTCTGATGCAAAACTGACATCTAAAATAGAGTCTCCATATGAATAATCCCAGATTTGGTTACATGGTCTGTAGTCCCTCCCACAACCTCAGACAACATAGAGTTAAGGGGAAACTGCATATAAAAATATACATACAACATTATAAGCAATCAGAATTATATACATAACAAATAACTAGTATAAGAGACTTGAAGGTTGCTATTTCCAACAATAAAAGCTCCATCCAAGCTTCCACCACAGATGCTTCACTGGACTGCTACTAACTGCTAAATCAAGTAAATAAATGATGGAACACAGGAGATAATTAACTATATAATTTCAGTGAATTTGCTTACTTTTTCCTATAAATACTGTGACTGGAGACTGCTTATGGGATTTTTTTTTTCTGTGTCAGGAGCGACTTGAAAAACTGCAAGTTGCTCCTGGTGTGAGAGAATTGGCCGTCTGCAAAGACGTTGCCCAGGGGATGCCTGGATGTTTTGACGCTTTACTATCCTTGTGGGAGGATTCTGTCATGTCCCTGCATGGGGAGCCGGAGCTGAAAGAGGGAGCTCATCCACACTCCCCCCGGATTCGAACCTGCAACCTGTCGGTCTTCAGTCCTGCTGGCACAATGGTTTAACCCACTGCGCCACCAGGGGCTCCTGTTTATTGGATTATAATCCCATACTATATATCATAGGCATCAACAAAGAATGCACAACCTTTCCTTTTAAAGTCATGCCATCTTGTTTTTCATATACAGTTGTGTTTGAGACACATGTGGCTCCTCCATTCTATTGTTGATGTCCAAACCTCCATACCAGTCTAAACTAATGGTTCTTAACCTCTGGGTCCCCATGTGTTTGGGCCAACAACTTCCAGAAATCCCAGCCAGTTTACCAGCTGTTAGGATTTCTGGGAGTTGAGGCCCAAAAAATCTAGGGACCCACAGGTTGAGAACCACTGGTCTAAATTATTTAAAACCATGCTGCTCCATTCCAGAACTGAATTGGGACCATCAGGATTTAGTTGGGACAATCAAGATCCAATCAGAACCTTGCACCAAGTAGTCCTAATTGGTCTAGTTTTGTTTTGGCTTTGGAAAAATCTGTTGCACGGCTTTACAATACAATAAACCCCACTGAATATGTGAGAAAGTACTTTCAAGGAAGCATATGTATGATTGGGTTGTTTAGCTTTATAACTTTATAGCAGGCAGCCTTTCAGATGTTATCAATCTACAAACTTTATCAAGCTAGCATAGTCGACGATAAGGCTGGACATTTTAACTTAGCAACATCTGGAGTGCCACACAGTTCCCACACCTGCTTTTAACAACTGTATGGGGATATCCTTCTTATCCCTTGTTTAAAATGGGGAAAATGTACTTGGTCAACACAATATCACTGACCCATTTAAAGATCTGCAAGTAGGTCTTTAAATTAATTGGCACAGATTTGTGCCTGAATTGTCTTTGCTAGAGTACTTTAGTACACCATTCCCTCTGGAAAGAAAACAAAGTAGACAAAGAAAACCAGATTTAATTCAGTTACTATGTTTCAGCATGGGAGATTGTAGTTCACACAATAACGTGACCTACTTCACATTCTCTTTATCATCTGTTCTTTGTATTGTGATACTGGAGGCTAGAACACACAGTACTCCCTTCCCTTCTTTTTTTGATGTGCTAAATTAGAAAGTGTTTTACTAGGAAGGACTTCGGCAGGACAGCTGAAAAGAAAGCAAGAAAGAAAGAAAGCATGTTTTTTCTAATGGCAGCATTCCTCATTTCTTGGATTCTGAAAAATATACCTTCAACTCAAGAACCAGAGAAAATTAATTTAAATGCAAATACATTGCTTATTATTTACTATTTCTAAAGTAATGTGTGTTACTTGTTAGGCTATGGCAGATCTCAAAGAAGAAGACGGCTTATATATATGCTATCGTACTGATGGCACCTTGTTCAATTTAAGCCATCTAAGGGCTCGCACGAAGACTCGAAACTATCTAGTCCGTGAGCTACTTTTTGCTGATGCTGATGCCCTTGTCACCCATACAGAAGCAGCTCTGCAGCGCCTAACATCCTGCTTTACAACAGCTGCAGAGCTGTTTGGGCTGGAAGTCAGCCTGAAGAAAACGGAAGTTTGCTACCAGCCCCCACCGCAGGAAGAACACCATCATCCCCATGTCAGCATAGGCAAATCTGTGCTTAAGTCCGTTCAGCAGTTCATCTACCTGGGAAGCATAATCTCTTCAGACGCCAAGATTGATAAAGAGATAGATCACAGATTAGCAAAGGCATATTGTTCTTTCGGAAGGCTTCACAAAAGAGTCTGGAGTAACAAATACCTGAGGCAAAGCACAAAAATCAATGTGTACAAAGCTATCGTACTGTCTATTCTCCTATATGGGTCTGAAACATGGGTCATCTATCGCCAACACCTACGACTCCTCAAACGCTTTCATCAGTGCTGTTTCGCACAATCCTAAATATACACTGGACTGACTATGTGACGAATGTTGCTGTCCTTGAGCAAGCAGGGATCATCAGCATTGAGGTCACACTATTGAGAACACAGTTGCGCTGGGCAGGGCACATCTCTAGGATGGAGGAGCACTGTTCCGCCCCTACAGGGCTTGTCTGGTACTGCACCTGTTGTACCTGTTTGACCTTTACCTGCATAGGCCTTTCTTCTACTTTCCTACCATGAGGACTTGTGTTTTGGTGCCAAGGTGACGTCACCACCCAAACTCCTCCCCTTCCGGAGTTTTCCTGAGAGGCAAGACTTCCTCTCTTCCTCCATTCCAGTATAGCACATGGACACGGCAAGGTGAAAATCTAAGCCATGCTGCAAAAAAGCATCTTAGTTCACCTACCAAGCCAACCTTTAGCTTTCAGCCAAAGACTGCAGTAAATAGGAATGGTCCCCCTTCACACAGTGACTGCAATTTTTGGGGAACCAGAGGACTTCGCGTGCCAAGGTACCATAGAAGGCAACAAAGGAAGCCTGGGATCCAAGGACTGTACCATCACTCTGCAACCAAAGAGGTAAGTGATCGAACCCCCTTTTTCTAAAGAACTTTTCATCGCAACCAACCAAGCGTTTTTGGGCCACCAGCATTTTTCACTGGTTGTTATTCAATAAATCTTTGTTTGGTTCACTATTTTGAGTCTAGCGCTCATTCTTAAAGATTTCCAGGTCTCCCTGTACATGGGATGGCTTTTTCTCTACCTTCAGGGCCCAAAGCTTGCATGTCCATCCTTTTAAAGCCAATCACCCAGTCCCTGAAGGCAGAAGAACTACCGCCTCTCTAAGATACTACTCTATGGTGAACTCACCATGGGTCAGCGCAAGAGAGGCACCCCAAAAAAGAGATATAAGGACTCCCTGAAACAGCATCTCAGGCTCAGCCAGATTGATCACCAACAATGGTCCACCTTGGCCTCATATTGGGAGGCATGGAGACGCACTATCCACAATGCTGCGGCCCCTTTAGAGAAGTCACGCCGAAGGAGCCTTGAAGAGAAATGACAATGCAGAAAGAACCACAACTTGGAAACAACATAACCCAAGGAGACTTTCTGCAGTGCTTTCTGCAACCAGACTTGCCTATCTTGGATTGGCCATTTTAGTCATCAATGTGCTTGTAGAAAGCGTGGGATGATTCCTTCCTGAATCTTCATTCGCGAAGAAATGCCAAGATATCATTTGAGGTGGGGTGGGCTTACCTGAATTGTCCAAGATAGCTGGAGAATTGTTTTTCAATTTTAAAGTTCTCATATGAAGGTACTAAAGTTCCAATTACTCGCAGTAATACTTGCATATAAGTGAAGGTAACAAGAAGCAGAATAGTAGTCACCCCCACTTCCTGGTGTGACCAACTAACACTATGCTCGTGACTGCAAGGTGGCCACTTTTCCTGGAACAGATCACTCAGATGGCTATTATGTAGAACTAAAAACAATCAGGATGGCCAATTTTTTAAAAAAAAATAATTCTAGCCGCCACATGTAATTAAAATAAGAAACTCCAACAAGTTTCCCACAAATGAGTAAAACTCAACCCTGATAGTGTGTGTGTGTGAGGAGTGACTTGAGAAACTGCAAGGGGCTTCTGGTGTGAGAGAATTGGCCATCTGCAAGGACATTGCCCAGGGGATGCCCGGATGGTTGATATTTTACCATCCTTGTGAGAGGCTTCTCTCATGTCCCCACCTGGGGAGCCGAAGCTGACAAAGGGAGCTCATCTGCGCTCTCACCGGATTCGCACCTCTGACTTGTTGGTTTTTAGTCCTGCTAAAACAAGGGCTTAACACATTGCACCGGGGGGGGGGGGGGGCTCCAACCCTGATAATAATACTATTTGTATTGCTGGGAGATGTGTACAGAAAATGTCTCTCTCTTTATAGGTAACCTCCAACTTCCAAAGTCTGTGTAATTCATATATCAATATCTGAGCAGGAAATTCTCTCTGTTGTTTTGATTATAACAAACACATATATTGCCTTCAGAAATAATAACTTTTCTTGTGTTATCTTACCTACTCTACTAGTTTCCATTTATAAAAACCTGAAACAGTGGCAGTTGGTGGGGAAAGAATACATTCTAACTCTTCCTTAAGTGCTTTCTTTCTAGTAGATAAACAGATTAAAATCCAACATCACAAACCACACAAGCATTCCCACTTTCATGTTGTGTTTATAACAGGCAAATATCTTGTTTTCAAAATTCAACAAGGCTATCTGATTTTAGTTCCTAAAACTGCATCTTGAAATATTCACACAGGTATTCTTTCAGAGGGCAGGGATAAATTATCACGAAGATTTACAAAGCAATCTTTCACATGCATACTCAAAAGTCGGCACTACAGTAGGGTGAAAATCATGCAACTCCTGGTATTGTTGGCAATTCTGAATTGGTCTGCTAGGATATCTAAAGAATCCTTTCTTTCCATATGAACTTCTCTGAACTCACAGATCTTCAAGAAAGATACGTCTCTCAAGCTCACCTCCTATCCAGAGCCATTTGTGATAACTTGAGAGCGGGCCTTCTCCTTATTTATTTATTTATTTATTTATTTACTTACTATATTTCTCCTTAGGTATTCCTATATTCTGGAATGACCTTCCTAGGCAGATTCCTTCAAAAGCTTTTAATCTGTTTTATCTGCGACCCAGAAAGGTATGTAAAAGGAGTAGGGATGATAGGAATGTGCATATATCAACTGCCTAGAAGGCCAACATCAGGTTCCTGAGGGCCCTTCCAGACAGGCCCTGTATCCCAGGATCTGATCCCTGGTTTTCTGTTTATCCCAATTAATCCTCTCTCATGAAATACGCAGGTTTCTCTCTCTTCTTCCTCCTTTCCCATTTTGTTCTCAGCTTATTTCATCTGATGCAACCTGAGTCAAAAATACCAAAGTAGTTTTCACTCAACTCATAGGAGAAAGAGGAAAAGAAGGGGTAGAATCTTCCTTTTCCCAGTAGGTTCAAGGAAAAGCAAACCATGCTGAGGGCTCTCTTACGTTGTGTCTTATTTTCTATTAGTAGCTTTTCCATCTTAAACACATTCGGAAGTTGCTTGAACACGTCATGTTGTTTATCTGTGAAATGCTGGAGAGTATGTAGCTGATATAATTAGAGTTGGTGGAGTTTTAAAAAAGCAATTTATAGCCTTCCTACTCACAAAGAGTTTGGAGTAACTAATGTAATATACAATGAAAAATGCAAAAACCAATAAAATAATTTTATTAATTATACTTACTTAGTTGTGAGATCCCTTGTAGCCCAAGGATGATGGTCCTCCAAATATAGTATCTTGGCGGTGGGCCCATAGATGGCTGTGGAGCCCTATTCTTGATCCACATGTTCTCCCGTAGTGAGGACATCAGTTTCCAGGTGGGAGGCGGTCCTGGTCAGTGTTGGCTTCCTCTTGGCACGTTTCTCCCTTTCGCCCTCCATTCATGCCTCTTTGACATCTGTAGCACTACTAGTCAAAGCTGGCCTCCAGTTAGAGTGCTCAAGGACCAGGGCTTCCCAGTTCTTAGTGTCTATGCCACAGTTTTTAAGTTTAGTGTTAAGCACATCTTTAAATCTCTTTTCCTGTCCACCATCATTACGTTTCCCATTCTTGAGTTGGAGACCGTGATCGGCCATTTGGACAGTGTGGCCAGTCCAGCAGAGTTGATGGCACAGGAGCATCACATCAATGCTGGTGGTCTTTGCTTCTTCCAGCACAGTGACATTTGTCCACTGCCTTCCCAAGAGATTTGCAGGATTTTTTGGAGGCAACACTGATGGAATCCTTCCAGGAGATATCTGTAATTATATATATTTAATAAAATAGAGCTGTTGAGAGATAAACTTTTCATGTACCTGTTGCTTGTAGAATATAACTGAAAGTGAGGAGTATAATCAGATCTCCAGTGGGAGGGCATTCCATAGCTAGAGCAATATGTAAAGATCTGGGGATAAAGGTAGGAAAATTCAGGAGAAAAATAACGTATTTCCTCCCACCCACATAAGACAAACTGGATAACTTTGAAGAGCATAAGGGGAAAAACTCCTCTGGTGACATTTTCTTTTTCGGAAAGAGAAAAAAATGCTTTCTAAGACAAGATTTTACTCGCCCAAAATACTTGGAACTGCATGCCATAGAAATGTGTATGTAAGACAATCTGCAGAGAGAAATTATATGTATGCCGAAGATATACACAATGCTCAAATTCAGGGTGCATTTTACCACTTAATGGGTGTTATTCACTTCATTAGATGAGCATATGGATGAATATATGGTACTATTTTCAATAAAATTAAACCTTTTAGCCAAAGATGCTGCTGACCTAGTTCTCAGCACTGCGACTGCATCAGACGGATTCTGCTGAAATAATATGTCTGATCTTGTTTATTAGAAAATATGCAATTCCTCTTTCCATTCCCCCCAGTTTTCAGATGTCAAACACTAAGGTGCATATATTAGATGTATTTCAGAAGAATCAGCTCTTGTTGGTATTGGATAGAATCAAAATTTTCTTTAAATAAAAATGAACATTTTATATTGTTGAATTTCTGAAATATTCTAAATAAGGTAATGCCTCTAAAGCAGTAAAATAATCTTCAGCAGAAAACACTTCAATCAAGTACTTCATATATTTTCATGTTAATTGTTGCACTCCAAGGCTGAGAACCGCCTCTATACTTACCACACACGCCAATCCAAGGTAAAATAGCAAAACATTTTTTAAAGAATATGTATGAGAAGCAATTAAGTAAAATAATATTAAAAAGCCAAAGTCCAAATATCAGGAATAATCCACATAAATCAAAGTACAGGGGTAGCATCAAAAAACCAGGAATACAAAAGCAGAATAAATCCAAAACATGAAATTCAGTAACAGTAGTTAAAACTTGGACTCATGAGACAGGAACAAAATTAAACATGGAACTAGAAATCCCTTGACTTGACCATAGATCTTTACTCAACACCAAAGTTGCCTGGACTTATGGGCCCATCTGCTGGGATAGCTAATAGAGAGAGAAAACCATGCCTTCTCCCCGGGAACCTGATAAAGGTATCTTGACCTTTGTACTCTCTCTTAGGAAGCTCTGTGTTGACGGAATGTAAATCTTCTATCTAACTCCTCATTAAATTGTCCACCAGGACTTTAATTTTCATTCTCTGAGCTCAGATCTTCTCCTGGCCTTGCTTCCCTAGTGAACTGCCTTTCAGGAATGCGGCCTTCAGACACAGTCTCGGCAGTGGCCTCACGGCTCTAGAACTCCCTTCTTAGAGGGATGAGATTGTCTCCCTCCTTACTGGCCTTTTGGTCGCAAATTAAAACCTTTTTATGGGACCAGGTCTTTCCTGATGACCTGGATAGGCAGTGATCAGACAGCTCCAGCAATGTTACATTCTTAGCAGCTACGTTAGATCTGGCAATATTTCCATATAGCCTAAAGGAATGGAGCTATCTAGGAGCTCAATACAATTGTTTTATGAAGAATCTCAGAGGCCTGAGGTTTAGGTAATTTTTTCATGATGTTCATTGTAATTTATTAACCTGTTTAACTTTTGATATGTATTGTGTGTTATTTGTTTCCTGTGTTTTATGATGTTTTGTTGAATTTTATGCTTTTTTTGTTGCTGTTTTAGCTATGTACACTGCTTTGAGTCCCACCCATGGGAGAAAAGTGGGATAAAAATTAATAAATAATAAACAAGAAGCAAATTCCTATTAGCTATGGCAAATGACAATTGCATAATAATTTTGATAATAATTTTAATAAGCTAATTTCTCCTGGTTAGCAGCAAAATTAGAAATAGTACACAAGTGCAAAAATGCTAAAGAGTCACCTTTGATATAGTGGGAAAATAGACTGAAAATTAGCTCTCAACAGAAAAATGCCTATGTTAGACATACGAAGGAAAATATATATTACGTAAACATCACTTTGCAACCTTTATTAAGTTTGTACATAGTAATGCTTCAAATTCTCGCCCACCTCCAACCCACAGAGATCTATGGAAGAATTTGTTGTCATAATTTATCTAAAAGTATTGTTGTGATAAGATGTTATCTTTCATGGGATGACACTAAAGTGGTGGATGCTTGACTGCTACATGAGCTGAATGTGACTGGTGTTGTATTGTTGCCTGGCCAACTGTTATTTAATCTAGAATGTTAACCCACCAACCCACACAAAAAGAGAAGAAATTGACCTCTAGTCAAATAATTCTAGAAGCAAGTGTACTACCATCCATCAGGGAAAAATACACTGCCTGGATGGGGTTGGATAACCACTATCTGCTGCCAAAAAAGAACCATATCGGTAAGCTATAATGTTGTGATTTACTGCAGAAGGGAAGAATATCCTCTGCTTGGATATACTAAAGCAGTCTTTGAGGAGTACATACCGGCTGTTCCCTTTGATGAGTACATATGGGCTGATCCCTTTAACTTTCTACCACTTTCTGCAGTACTTTCTTTCCAACCTCCAATGAACCACATATCTACTCTAAAGTGGTATAAAACAAAAGAGTGCCACAGTAATTACTTGGCAAATATCAGTGGGTGGAGCAGCTTAGCTAATGCAGCTGATGTGATAATACTTCTCATAAAATGGGTTGCAACTCCTGCCAGGATGGCAGCATGCAGGGAAATTAAGCCCCTTATCCCCTGTACAGTCCACCTAGTCACCAGGTAGAAAGATCCAAATAAGTGCTGTAATCAGTTATCTGTAAATGTTCGGTTTTCAGGAGAATGCTCCAAACTGTGTTACTGCTTTTCTTTTTCACTGTTAAGATTTTGTCATTCTATGCTCTATGAAAAAAATGAAATCACCCTTGGCATGAACAATGAATCCAGACTTATCACTATCCTTGTGAAAAATATACGGTATATTGGAATTTTTCTTACCAACTTAACTCCCAATTTGGACACTGTAATCCAGAACTTTCCAAACTTTGTGTTGTAACGTTAATATGTCTCACAAACTTTTTTTTTTCCGTGTCAGGAGCAACTTGAGAAACTGCAAGACACTTCTGGTGTGAGAGAATTAGCAGTCTGCAAGGACATTGCCCTGGGGACGCCTGGATGTTTTACCATCCTTTGGGTGGCTTCTCTCATGCTCCCGCATGGGGAGCCAAAGCTGACAGAGGGAGCTCTTCCTGGATTCGAACTTGCAACCTGTTGGTCTGTAGTCCTGCCGGCACAAGAGTTTAACCCACTGCACCACCAGAGGCTCCACAAACTTAATGAGAAACCTCTGAATCTGCAAGATAAGCAACAAATCATATTTTAAAATATAAAAATGAAAAGTTTTCATGCATTGTATTTTATCTCCATACATTTCATTACTATAATATATGCAGATGCCTGTATCTCTTATAAGGGACTGGTTTAACTTCTGGTTTGTTAATAAAACGAAATTATCGTGTCACAAGTGATACATGTCTAAAAACTGTGTCACCAACATGTTTGGGAAGCTCTACTCTAATCACTATAATAAATAGTTTTCCAAGAACCAAAGTTGTGCCTTCCTAAGAGGCTCACAAATGAGTTATCAGAGCTATGTAACACTGTATGAAAGTCCCATGACAGGAAATCAGGTACAGTAGGAGAATATAGCTTCCTTCTTTAAAAGCATCTGATGTGAAAATTCTTAGCGAGAGACCCACTGTGTATCAGATTTAAGATGGAACCCAACACTATCACCTACAAGTTGAGAGTGCTGGGCTTCCTGTTCTGATATTTTCATTTCTGTAGGAAAACAAGCAGTATCTTAATGAAGATTGGGACTCCATCTTTACCACCATATGCAATTTAAACTGCATTATATGATCAGTGTAGACTTATATAATGCAGATTGAACTGAACTGAACTGGATTATATGAGTCTGTACTGCCATATAATCCAGTTCCATTTGCATTATAATGGCAGTGTAGTTGGGCTGTGAGGGTGCTTCCAGACAGTGACAAAATGTGGAATTAATATGCAGGATAAACAAACCCGAGACCTCAGAGCAAATCCCTGCACAGACCTGCCGGTTACAGATCTTTACAGCCCTTCTGTGTCATGGGCTAAAATGGAGGGTGGATGGCGGACATCCACCGGACATTTTTAAAAATCAAATATTAAAATTATTTTCTATATAACTCTATTTAAGAAGCTGAGGGTTATATAACAAATATTTTTAATATTTGATTTTTAAAAACCTCAGGCGAATGTCCCTTGTCCACCCCCCCACCCCCCATTCCTTTCTTTCTACTTTCTCTTCAAATATTTTTGGGTTAGCCCTCCCTTCATCCTACCCCAGAAACCCCATTCTTATTTTATCACACTGTATATATAAAAAAACACAATAAAAATTCAATTTTTTAAAAAATAATTTGTTATGCGCTGATGCATATATGTGCACATGCAAATATCCTAATACAAATATGGAGAGATTCCTATGTGCACACAGAAGCATCTATTCATAACAGCGGGATTTTTTTTTTAAGTGCCACCGGATTTCCCTCTTTCTCCATTTGCTTATTCACGATCTATTTAATATTATGAAGTTTAAAATAAATACTTTCAGAGACCTCTAATGGCTCCCTGCTTCTCCTCTCTTGAAACCAGCTGGAAATCAGCTGTGTCTCTGTGGGAGCACAAAGAGCTGATCAGCTGTTTCGAGCTTTTTAAAACTGGCATGGGCGGGAAGCAGTCTCCACAGGGGGGTAAAGAGGGAAATTCTGAATTTTACATGACTGCAAAACCACACAGTCATGGGGGAAAATTGAATTGGGTTTTCTCTCAGTTGCTGCAATTGAATGTGTATTTAGCACAAACGGGTCCTTCTAACCCGTTCTCTCCCAAAATATAGGTACTTTCTTGAAGCACCCTGAGTCACATACTTTTCCCCTGCACCAACAACTGAGAAGCTAAATGGAATCTCATCACAATCTTCAAATGAAAGATCATAAACCTATCGGTATATTCACAATTACTTGAAGTGAATAGCCCCCAAGCCTTAGTATGTACCACCTAGGTTCAATCCTTCTAAGCCAGTGGTTTTCTATCTTTGGTCCTCCAGGTGTTTTGGACTTCAGCTCCCACAATTCCTAACAGCTGGTAAGAAGTTGAAGTCCAAAATAACTGAAGGTTCAAAGCTTGGGAACCTCTTTTTTCGTGTCAAAAGCATTGCATAAATAAACCACTGAACTAATTATTTTCTGATGCACACTGTGCGAAAGAGGCCATGGTTCCTAGATCAAAAGATCAAGTAGAATTTTAAACAATTCCTGTCTGGACCACTTATGACCCACAAGTATTAAAACTGAGTAACTCGCGCACCCCTTTCATTTTTTTTAACTACCCCTCCCTTCACTAAACATTACTTGATTTCATAAAAACAGTGATTTATCTTGTTTCCATACTTGATCTTGCCATTGTTTTCTTTTCTGCTTTTTAGTTTTTGATGTATTGTAACTGATTTTTAATTTGGTTTTATTTGCAGTGCTGCACACAAAACAACTGAAATTGAGCAAGTGATAAATGGCCTGACTGAATCAATTAATAAATAGTATATATTGTTCCTTCACAATGGTAATTGGCCCTTCCTTTTATTTGGGAATAGCCTACACTTTCAAAATGTTGCTTCTATTAAATTAGCATAAACCAAAGCGACAACAATTAGTAAACAAATGTCTGTCTTTAGTGGTAGTTGTGCTAAATAGACAGTTTCTTGAAGCTTTGCAGCCAGCTATGAAAGCTTCATGGAATATCTGACTGAAGAAATCAAATGACAATATCTGATCTTCAAACTGCCCATTGTGTCAACTCTGTTATGCACGCTTGCAATAGATGTGCATGCTAGCATTTAAATGAGAAGGAAAGGAATGCCAAGTGTTGGGAATTATATGCATTGGGTGCCAGAAAGCAAAGTGCATGCAATGTGAACAGCAGAGGAACTTTTCCAAGGCTGAGTGAGTGACTCAGCAGCAATACAATGCTTTGCAATTCTACACGGTAAAGATTTTGGATCTAATCTCACAATGGATGTGTTACTGCATCCAGCCAGCACAAGAGGTTTTAATATAAACAACAGCCATAGGGAACCAAGTTGGTGACTATGAAAGTCTAGAAGTTTAGTCCTTTTGTGAACCAGCAGGCATGCTATACTAGTGTTGCATAAGGGCTCCAAGAGACTTTCCCCCACCTTTGTTTCCAACACTATTTGCATTGTCAAGAACATTCCCATTGATGCCAATGGGGAATGTTTTTTGCAATGGAAGCGACACTGTAATTTACAGTGTACATTTACACTGCAGAATCAATGCAGTAAGACCCAATGTCACTCCCATGGGTCCATGTGATGAATCCTGGGAGTTGTACAAGATCTTTTGCCTCCATATATAGTTGGAGCTGGTTATATTTCGCACTGCTCATCACAAATCTTTTCTACCCCAAAGGATCTTTTACAAGACTGTTTGGCTCTTCTGCCAAAGAGTGGTGGTGTCTCACCAAACTACAGTTCTCAGGATCCCATAGCATGGGGTTCATAATGTTCTTTGATTGTAGGTGAACTATAAATCCCAGCAACTACAACTCCCAAATGTCAAAGTCTACTTTGACTCCACCAGTGTTCACATTGGAGTGTTCACATTGGAGCGCACGGAATATCCGTGCCAAGATCCATCATTGTTTGAGTTCACAGTGCTCTCTGGATGTAGGTGAACTAGACCTCAAAACTCAAGATCAATGCTCACCAAACCCTTCCGGTATTTTCTGTTGGTCATGGGAGTTCTGTGTGCCAAGTTTGGTTCAATTCCATCATTGATGGAGTTCAGAATGCTCTTTGATTGTAGACGAACTACACATCCCAGCAACTACAACTCCCAAACGACAAAATCAATTCCCCCCCCCAACCCCACCAGTATACAAATTTGGGTATATCGGGTATTTGTACCAAATTTGGTCCAGTAAATGAAAATACATCCTGCATATCAGTTATTTACATTACAATTCATAACAGTAGAAACATGTTATGAAGTAGCAATAAAAATAATTTGATGGTTGGGGGTCACCACAACATGTGGAACTGTATTAAGGGGTCGTGGCATTAGAAAGGTTGAGAACCACTGGTGTAGATGCATCTAAGGAAGAATGGTTTCTGTCAATAATATGGCACACTGAAGGGGAAACTCCCTTTGCTTGTCAGTTATCTTTATCTTCTTCCTCCCATCCTGCCAGCCATTTCCATTTTCAAAATAAAATATGTTTAATTACATTATCTATTTTAGCTCCAAGTGATCATCAACATGGTACACCATCACAATACATAACAAATGTCTATTACTAAACAATTCAAAGATGATCAAATAAGAAAAGAGCAATGTATTATAATGTGAAACCATTTAGGTCCAATGAAAACTGGTTCAAAATTAATTGCCACTACTATGCAGATTACAGATTTGGCAACATTCATTTCAAAACCTATTAAACATATCCTGTTGGGCTCTTCCCATTTCAGTGATTCACCTTCTCTTGCTTGGGCATCATTTCAGTTGGTGATGCAGCTCCAAAGACATCTATTCATAGTTGGAGCCGGTTATATTTCACGCTGCTCATCACAAATATTTTCTACCCAAATGTTCAAATACTATCTTGACCTTCCAGATTGGTATAGACCAATCTAGCTACTTTTTCCTTTATTTGTGCTGTTTTGTTTCTATTATTCAAAACAACAGGGCCACAAATGAAGTAGATGACCTGAAGAAAAAAGTTTCGTTTGTCATAGAGAGCCAAGATGTACTGAAATACTGCTATGAACACCCCCAAGTGTGCATCTACACTGTAGAATTACTGCAGTTTAACAGCAGTTTAACTGTTATGGCTCAATGCCATGGAATTCTGAGTTTCTCAAGGTCTCTACCCTTCTGTGCCAAAAAAAAGTGCAGGTGCCTTACCAAAATATAAATCCCAGAATTCCATAGCATTGAGCCATAACAGTTAAACTGTTGTTAAACTGCATTAATTCTACAGTTTAGAAAGATGGACTTTCAATCAGGATTTCTCCAAAAGATTGTGATTGACAAAAATATATACTTTTTCAGTTGTAGATATTATTTTTATGCAAGGCTTCCCTGAGACCTGAAAATTATTTAATTGGTTTCACCAGGGTAAAAAAGTTGAGGCTGTTCTCAAGCATATCAGTATTATTGTAATCTATTATAGCAACCAAAGTGGGTCTCCATAATGCAGCCACCCTCAAAGGCAGCTGCATTGTCCTATTTTTACGAGCCTTCTGTCAAGCTCAAAAAATATGTGTGTTTACAAGAGGAGCAAGGTTAAGCATTCCCATTCTTCTGCTTATAAGGAAACGTCCTTATCAGTTGGCCAGGTTTGGCATGTTTTTTCCGGATGATCTGTCCTGATTAGAATGAAAAAGTATGTTGTTGTTTTGGCTTGGGTGGGGATAGATTCGTTAGGGAGTACACGTTTAAACCTCTAGATCTGCAAAACAACCCTTTCAGGAATGACCTAAAGATTATTTTATAGTTATCTAATCTATCGTCTTTCTTTAAACATCCTGAGATTTATTTATTTATTGTTTTAGAATTTACCTTTTCCTTTTTATCTGATGTTTGGTACTCCACCAATAACCTTATGCTTTATCAGGCCACGGAGCCCCCAGTGGAACAATGGATTAAACCCTTGTGCTGGCAGGACTGCTGATGGACAGGTCAGCGGTTCGAATCTGGGGAGAGCGGGTTGAGCTCCCTCTGTCAGCTTTAGCTCCCCATGCAGGGACATGAGAGAAGCTTCCTACAAGGATGATAAGACATCAAACATCCAGGCATCACCTGGACAATGTCCTTGCAGACAGCCAATTCTCTCACACCAGAAGCAACTTGCAGTTTTTCAAGTTGTTCCTGCCACACACAAAAATCATGCCATCATTACTTTTTCTTACTTTGGGTGCATGTGTACATCTACACTGTAGAACCGATGCAATTTGACCCCACTTTAACTACCATGGGCCAATGCTATGGAATTTGTAGCTTGCTGAGACATCAGCACTCTTTGGCAGAGAAGACTAAAACTTTGTAAAACAGCAACTCCCATGATTCCATAGCACTGATCCATGACAGTTAAAGTGTGGCCAAATGGCATTAATTCTACGACATACATGACCCTATTTAGTTTCCAAAATCAGAAGAGATTTGGTGCCTTTAGGGTACTAATTGCCATAATATTGTAGCTAAGAGACCAGGAAACTTGACAAAATCAGCAACTATAAATAACCAGCAGCAACATAAACAACAGTGTGTGGTTGTAGCGCTTGCAGACAAAACCATGTGATTTGAAGCATCATTGTAGCTGGGTAATAATGACAGCTCTGACAGGGTCAAAAAGTCAGTCAGCATAGTCTTAGCCTTGGGGATATATTGATATGTTGTATGCAAGCTGGGTCTTCTGAAAAATGTTTTTGTGGGTAGAAATGCTGGGATATTTTACTATGCCATTGTACATAGTGAGATTTGGGCATCCATGGATTTTAGAATCTACGGAGGTGCTGGAACCAAATCCCATGAATACCAAGGGCCATATACCATATATATCTGTACATTGGTACACATATATGGATATGCATTCAGGGGACTCTCATTTAACGAGAACTCAAGCAACTGGGCCTCTCAAACAATGGCAAAACCCCCCAAAATAATACTGCATTCAGAAAGCAGTTTTTACAATATAGTAAAACTGTGTTACATTATGTTTGTCTTTATTTGCTGTCAATGACTGTATTTCAATATTAATACGATCTCAAGTCAATCCAGAGTTTACGGTATGGTATAGTCTTGGGTACAGTATTAGTTCAGTCTATTCTTAATAATAGCTCTCAAATAAGTAGGTACTAAATTAATCTGGCACCGACTAATCACCTCGGGTACTGCTTAACTTAGTTTTTACTCTATTATTTACCTATCTATATTGTATATACACACATACATCTTTAAAATCACTGACCCATTGCTATTGTCAGAAGTGAGCAGCTTTGTTTTGGATGTGGGTGAGCCTCCACAGTCAGCCCAGTCCAACCAAATCATCAAGGGTTTTATCAATTTTACCAAATCAAGGGTACCAACAGCTGCCTAGGCTAATTTATTTTATTTTCCTGATGGTTTTCCATGTCACTCTTTCTGCCTTCATTTATTCTCCCATTGTACAGACAGTCCCCAAGTTACAAATACCTGACTTACAAATGACTCATAGTTAAGAACAGGGGTGAGACAACAGGAAGTGAGGGAAATCTATTCATAGGAAGGGAAATCCAATTCTGGAAGAGTTGTCATGGTATAAAGGGGCCTCCATCGAAGCTTTCTTGCCAATTCTTGTTTTTGCAACAAGCCAAATTTTCCAAAATCCCGTGAGCTCAGGACAGGGACACAGGGGCACAGACAGCAAAACAAACGTCACAAGGGTATTCACCTTTTCTTATGCTATCTAAAGATATATCCTATCAAATTTTTCAGCGATCCACTCCTTTGGACTTCACCCAAATCTACCATTTGCCAAAATATACCATCCTATGCTTTCCTTTTCTTAGCCATTGGTCCGTCCCATCGAGTTCAAGGTCTGCCCATGGGCTGCTTGTGGTCTCTTGGTATCCTGTTCCGTTCGTTGACATGTCTGTCAGTTGTATTTTGTCCATGCTAAATACCCTGCCCATCTTCTTTTTGCCTTATAGATTTCGTTGACCACGTCTCGTACCCCGGTTCTTTGACGCAGCTCTTTATTGCTTACTCTATCTCTTGTCATGCCGCGCATCTTTCTTTCCATTGCTCTCTGAGTCACTGCCAGTTCTTCCTCCTCTAACTATGTTGTTGCCCATGTTTTAGATGCGTATAACATTGTCGGTAAAACTAGTGTTGACAGTATCTGTTCTGACCTTTATTGTCAGATCATCATCTGTTAGCATTGTCCAGTTTCAATTATAAGTCGTCCAAGCCGCCTTGCATCTTCTTGCTCATTCAAAATTTGCCAATTTATTCTACTATACTTGTCCAAGATATATTTATTTTATTTACATCATTTATATTCCACCCTTCTCACCCCGCAGGGGACTCAGGGCAGATCACAATGCACATATACAGGCAAACATTCAATGCCATAGACATACAACATATATAGACAGACAACGAGCTACACAATTGGTCGAGAGCTCACCCCGACCTGGGTAGGCCTTGAATTCATGACCTTCTGGTCAGTAGAGATCTTATGCAGCTGACTCCCAGCCAGCTGCGCCACATTCACAGTGGCGAATATGTATATTAAGTCAGTCAGTCAGTCAGTCAGTAGCCTTTATTTCGGTCAACAAACCATCGGCTAAGTCAGGTGAAAGTAGAACAATAGAATACAACATTTAAGAAATTAATAACATCGCATTTGGGTTATGATTAATAAGAACAAGTGAATATACATATTCAGTCACTTCCTCAATTTCGTCTCCATTTTTAACGTTGAGGCCCTGAACATGTTTCTCATTTTTCATCCGTTTCGTTTTCAGTGTTGGAAATGACAACCTTCTTCAAGCCTTCTCTAGTATGTTTATCTATGATCCTGTTGCTTACTGTTTGTATGTATGTTCTGGCATGCAGCTTCCTCTACTCTATGATTCCTGAGAAGTTGGAAAAGGGGCTGCAGACCACGTGATCTTTTTCTCTCTCTTTTTGACTATGTGACCTGTTGAAACTTGTTTTCTTATAAGAGAGATATCATGGCCGATCGGCACAGAGAATGATCACAAACATATCTGAAACTGGACTGATAAGCTTTGTACCTATGTATGCTGAACACATGAAGGTTGCGAGGAAACCAAATATGTTATTAAGATTTGCAACAGCTGCAGAGCTGTTTGGGCTGGAAGTCAGCCTGAAGAAAACAGAAGTCCTCTACCAGCCCGCACCACCGGAAGAACACCATCATGCCAACGTCAGCATAGGTGAATCTGTGCTTAAGTCCGTCCAGCAGTTCACCTACCTGGGAAGCATCATCTCTTCAGATGCCAAGATTGATAAAGAGATAGATCACAGATTAGCAAAGGCATACAGTGCATAGACGGGGATCGTTCTCCGTTGTGGCCCCCGTTCTTTGGAACTCGATGCCACCGGACCAGAGAGCCTCCCTCGACCTGCCCCAGTTCCTGACCGCTCTGAAGACCTGGCTATTTAGGAAAGCCCATGGTTAATGCAGAACCAGGAACTCAAATACCGAGCCTGGCCCCTGCATTTAACCACTGAATATTTTAATCTAGTTTTAAATACTCTATTTTAATTATGGAATTTGTTGTGTGTAAGTCGCCCGGAGCACTAACGTGGAGGGCGACTCAGAAATAATAAAGTCAGTCAGTCAGTCATTCGGAAGGCTTCACAAAAG
Organism: Anolis apletophallus; assembly: GCA_030556195.1. NCBI lineage: Eukaryota > Metazoa > Chordata > Lepidosauria > Squamata > Anolidae > Anolis > Anolis apletophallus. The sequence continues at coordinate 100,837,313 of JARBWK010000003.1, forward strand.
AGTCTGGAGCAACAAGCACCTGAGGCAAAGCACCAAAATCAGTGTGTACAGAGCTATCATACTGTCTATTCTCCTCTATGGGTCTGAAACATGGGTCATCTATTGCCAACACCTACGACTCCTCGAACGCTTTCATCAGCGCTGTCTTCGCACAATCCTAAATATATACTGAACCGACTATGTGACGAATGTTGCCGACTATGTGACGAATGTTGCTGTGCTTGAGCAAGCAGGGATCACCAGCATTGAGGCCATGCTATTGAGAACACAGCTGCGCTGGGCAGGGCACGTCTCTAGGGTGGAGGACCACCGCCTCCCTAAGATACTACTCTACGGTGAACTCGTCACGGGTCAGCGCAAGGGAGGCGCCCCAAAGAAGAGATATAAGGACTCCTTGAAACAACATCTCAGGCTGGGCCAGATTGATCACCAACAATGGTCCACCCTGGCCTCACATCGGGAGGCATGGAGACGCACTATTCATAATGCTGCGGCCTCTTTCGAGAAGACACGCCGAATGGGTCTCGAAGAGAAACAACAAGGCAGAAAGAACCGCAACTTGGAAACAACATCACCCAAGGAGACTTTCTGGTGTGCTTTCTGCAACCGGACTTGCCTATCTCAGATTGGCCTTTTGTAAACAGCGTGGGATGAGTCCTTCCTAAAAATCTTTGTTTGTGAAGTAATGCCGAGAGAGAGAGAGAGAGAGAGAGAGAGAGAGAGAGAGAGAGAGAGAGAGATTAGGATTAGAATTAAGGTTAAAGTAAGGTTTAGGGCAGGCTTGGGCAAACTTCGGCCCTCCAGGTGTTTTGGACTTCAACTGGGAGTTGGAGTCCAAAACACCTGGAGGGCCGAAGTTTGCTCAGGTCTGGTTTAGGGTAAGGTAGGGTAAGGTTTAGAGTTAGGATTAGAGTTACGGTAAGGTTTAGGGTTAGGGGTTAAGGTTCAGGTAAGCGGTTTACCATTAAGGAATTCTTACATTCCCACAAGGATGCTAAAACATCAAAACACCCGGGCATCCCCTTGCAGGCGGCCAGTTCTCTCACACCAGAAGCGACTTGCAGTTTCTCTCTCTCACGCACACAAAATACTACTAAATCTCCTGAGTGCGGGGAGAGCCCCGAAGGGAAGGCAGCAGGGCCCAACCCATGTTGAAAGCCTAGCTGGCTCAAGCCCTCTCGGGAGGCGTCCACACTGGGGAATGAATGCAGTGTGAGAGCGCGCTGCCTGCCCTCGGCCTCCTCTGCCAAAGTGCGCGAAGGGCCCACCAAAGAGCAGCAGCAGGGGGAGCTCCGTCGCTCGGGGAGGGAGGAGGGAGGGAGGGAGGGAGGCGGGAGGAGGAGGAGGAGAGCAGCAGCAGTGGAGCCGGGGATGCCGCCGCCGCCGCCGCCGCCTCCTCTCCCAAAGCCGGGTCTCTTCTGCGCTGCCTGACTTCCCCGCCTTTGAGGAAGAGCCGCCAGGAAGCTGCGTCGTTCGTGGCCGGAGGATTGCGCCGCTGCCCGGCCCAGGAGCGGAGAGAGCAGCAGCGGCGCCGCGCCGGCGGAGGGGGCGCCCGGTGGCCCGCCTTACGCCACGCCGCGGTCGAGGCCTGGGAGCGGAGCGGGAGAGAGAGGGCAGCCAGGCGGGGAGGAGAGGGACCCCCGCAGGACAGGTAGGCGCCGCCGGGAGGGGAAGGGGAGGGGAAGAGGCGGGAAAGGGTCTCTCCCTCTCCCTCTCATCCCTGGCCGGGCCCCTCAGTTGGGAAGCCCCTCAGTGGGAGAGAGAGAGGGCCCCGCTGGCGGAGGGATTCTCTGTGGGCATACACACGCACACACCTGTAGGCATGGGCATAGACTCACAAACATAAACACACACACACATATATACCCACACCTGTAGATAGATAGATAGATCTCACAAATATACACAAACATACACGCACCTGTAGATACATATATATATACACACGCAAACATAAACACACATATATACACACAGACACATATACACACATACCTGTGTCTATATATACACACATACACACTCTTAAACAAACACACACATATATATCCACATACATATACACACATACCTGTGTCTATATATACACACATACACACTCACAAACATAAACACACATATACTCACAACACACTCACAAACATAAACACACACATATATATTCACACACATATATTTTCACACACACACATGTTTATATTTGTGAGTGATATATATCTATTTCTTTAGACACATACCTGCAAAGATTATATATATAACAAATATGCACACATATATATCTACACACACACACATACACACATACCTGTATATATATACACACACACATACACATTCACATAAACACACACATATATCCACACACACATATACTCACAAACATAAACATGCACATATTTGCACGCACACATATATATATATATATAACACAGACACACAAACATAAACACATATATATTCACATACACATATTTTCTCACACACATATGTTTATATTTGTGAGATATATATATATTTCTTTACACACATACCTGCAAAGATTGTATATATATCACAAATATAAACACATATATAAACACACACACATATCTGTAGACATACTGTATATATATATATACACATACATTCACAAACGTAAGCACACATATATATTCACACAGACACACACATATGCACATACATACCCGTAGACATATATAGATATACTCGCAAACACACAGATATATACACACACATACCTGTAGACATATATATATACACACACACTCACAAACATAAAAACATACATATATCCACTCACACACATATACACATATACCTGTAGACATATATATATATATATCCTCTCACAAACACAGATACACTGACAAACTTAAACACATACATATATTCACACAGACACACATATATACATACATACCTGTAGACATACATATATAATATTCACAGACATAAACAAACACACACATATATGCACAAAAATAAACACAGACATATCTATGCGCATACACATATTTATATTATAATGATAATAATAAATACCTTACCTGCCTCTCCTCATGGTTCAAGGCAAGGCACAACACAGAGCCCTTCTACACAGCCATATATTCCAGAATATCAAGACAGATAATCCACATTATTTACTTTGTACTGGATTACCTGAATCCACACTGCCATATAATCCAGTTGAAAGCAGATAATGTGGATTTTATACAGGTGTGTGGAAGGGGCCACAGTTAAAACACATTGTCATAAAATGCATACATTGAAACACACCAGGGCAAAATATGTATACAGTGTTCCCTCACCGCTTTGCAGTTCGCTTTATGCAGACTCCCCATATCGTGGGTTTTTACTCCCCCCCCCAAGCCCCACCCATGGGGCCTCCGAGGTCAGAACAACAGAAGAGGCAAGGAGGAGGAGGCTCTGCCCACTCGGCAGCAGTCTCCTCCTCGCCGCCTGGGCTACTCCCAGCTTTGGAGGCCCTTGGGCACCATTGATGGTGCTGCCAGGCTGGGCTGAGGCCCCAGCCCAGCCTGGCAGCACCATCAACAGCGCCCATGGGGCCTCCATGGCCAGAACAGCAGAGGGGGTGAGGAGGAGGCTCCTCCTTCATGCTGGCAGCCTCCTCCTACATGCCGCCTGGGCTACTCCTGGCTTCGGAGGCCCTTGGGCACCATTGTTGGTGCTGCCAGGCTGGGCTGAGGCTCCAGCTCAGCAGCACCATCAACAGCACCCAAGGAGCAGCCCAGGTGGCGAGGATGAGGAGGCGGCCACCGAGTGGGCGGAGCATCTCTACTTTCCGGATTGTCATCGTGGGGGCTCCTGCAACTGAACCCCCACGATAAGTGAGGGAACACTATTAAAATTTCCAAAAGGTACCTAATCCACTTGAACTAATTTTTCAGGAAATGTAACAAAAATTTCACAGGATATGTATTCTTTTGCTATAAAATGCCATTTTCCAAGCCCTGTGATTAGATACATTTTGGCAGATTTGACCTGTACATAATATTGTACTGCTAGCCAACAGTGTTATGCCACCTATAACTCGCTTTTCAATTATTTGTGTGGGGGATTGGCACTTTTTGGAAATTCCACACAGACAGACAGATAGATACATAGATACATACACAAACACATATCAACAAACAGACACAAACATCAACACAAATTCTAACATTCCTGTATGTTCAGACATACACAAAGAGGCTATCCCGATAATGCCCAAATCCCTAACAGTTTATAATTCTAAAACGTATTTTTGATGCAGTTTCCTCCCAAATAATGTCTGCACCCTTAAGAGGGTGGTATAGAAGTGTTGACAGATAGCAGGATAAACTTTTATGTCAACTTTTATGTCAACAACTCTGTGCTGGGAGCAATATGTGGCTGCCCAGGCTCAGGACACTTTGAACATCTGACATAAAATTGTAATTCATGATTTCGATGAAATCGTTATTACATGCCAATTATTTGAACTTAGACTTCAAATAATTGGCATATGTGTTATTGACTGTCAAAGGGTGTATACAATTTGGGGAGATGCCCTGTAGGCCATCTCATCCACAGCTGTAGCCACGGATTCACCTATCCACAGCTTGACAATATTTTTAAATATTGCAGAAAAGAAGCCCTACGTAAGGGACACCGTCTTACTACTTTATTTACATCATTGAAAATAATGGGACTTCCATATCTATGGATTTTTGTATCCACACGGAGTCCTGGAAATAAACCCCAGTGGCCACCAAAGGGCCACTATATGTGTATGTGTGTATATCTAGCTATCCATCAATTTTTTAAAAAAATTGACCCATTGCTCTCGTCAGAAGTGCGCCGCTTTGGTTTGGATGTGTGTAAGTCTGGCCCCTTCCACACAGCTGAATAAAATCCCACATTATCTGCTTTGAACTGGAATATATGGCAGTGTGGACTCAGATAACCCAGTCCAAATCAGATATTGTGGGATTTTCTGCTTTGATATTCTGGGATATAGGGCTGTGTGAAGGGCCCTCTGCCCAATCCAACCAAATCATCTCTGGTTCATCAATTTCACCAAATTAAGGAAATCAACAATTGCCCAGGCATTTCCTTTGTTTTCCTGAATGTTTTCCATCTGTGTATGTCTAGCCTGCCTTTATTTTTTACTATAACCTTAGAACAAACCAGGAAACTCCCCCTATTTTCCTCCACTCCCTCCCCATAGTAACACATCCTGTATGAACTCAGAGGAACCCAGATGTCCTTTAGTTTTCAAGTATCTTTCACTCATTTGTCATTTTACATATCTTTCGCTCCTGCACAATTTAGCAGGACAGCTGTGTCACAGAACTGGCTCTGCTTGTTTTTAGTTTTTTAAAAAAATCTTTACAAATATTGCATTTTCCTGTCACTTTTTTTGTGCGTAAAATCTCCCATTCTTTCTTTGGGTGATGTTTGGGGGGTTTTTTGTTGTTGTTTTTGTTATGTGATGAACAACTTGCTTTTGGTTGATTAATTTAGACCAGAGAGTAATGTAAATATGGGGAAAGATGTGCCTGCATCATCCATGATACTATTGCTAAATACAAGTTTGTTTAAGAATCACCTGGGATTTTAATATCTCATGTTATTCTGTCATTTCCCCCTTCCTTCTTGGGACCTCTAGCTTGTCTTTCCACCAGTGTGAATTCCTAGCATTCCAGATGTAATATGTCCTCATTTTGCTTGGTATGAGCTACCTGATACCTTGTAAGAACGGAGCAGGGTTCTTTAATACTACAGAAAGCATTTAAGGAACTATACTTGAATGCCTTGACAAATGCATATAGCTAATGGGCTGCAGAAACCTCACTCTGGTATATTTAATACCATTGGATGAGCCCCCTTTTTAATTATAGAAGCATAAGGTAAAGGTTTCCCCTTGACATGAAGTCTAGTTGTGTCCGACTCTGGGGAGTGGTGCTCATCTCCATTTCTAAGCCGAAGAGTCGGCATTGTCTGTAGACGCCTCCAAGGTCACGTGGACAGTATGACTACATGGAGCACCATTACCTTCCTGCTGCAGCGGTTCCTATTGGTCTATTCACATTTGCATGTTTTCAAACTGCTAGGTTGGCAGAAGCTGGGGCTAACAGCAGGTGCTCACCCTGTTCCCAGGATTCAAACCACCAACCTTTTGGTCAGTAAGTTAAGCAGCTCAACAGTTTAACTCGCTGTTCCACCAGGTGCTCCAATAGAAGCGTATTAGTGGTAAAAATATCAACAATGTCATGGTGAGATCTTTACAAAAACTTAACAAGCTGCCTTAAACCAAGGCTACATCTACACACGAATTGTAGTTTGGTGAGGCACCAGCACTCTGGCAGAGAAGGCTAAAGGCTTGTGAAACTACAACTGCCATTAACTCTATAGAATTAAGCCAGGGCAATTAAAGTGGTGTCAAAATGTACACATTCTACAGTGTGTAGATGCACCCCTAGAGATTCCTAGTGAGGCACCCTCTAGGACAGGGGTGCCCACACTTTTTCAGCATGCGAGCTACTTATAATAAAACCAAGTCAGAAAAATCTACCGAGAGAGAAGCAGGGCGGAGCAGGGGAGGGGGCGGGGCTTGGTGGGGCCTGACTCCGCCCCCTCTGGCTTTAGCTCTACCACAGCTTCTCCAGGCTTGAGGAGGGTAGTGCCAAGCTAGTAGTGGTATAACTAGCCACTACTGGCTTGGCACTACCCTCCTCAAGCCTGGAGAATCTGTGGTAGCGCTGTAGTCCGGGAAGGGGGCAGGGCTTGGTGCAGCATGGCTCCGCCCCTCCCCCTCTGGCTTTAAGGCTACCACAGCTTCTCCAGGCTAGAGGAGGGGTGTGCCAAGCCAGTGGTGGTATAGCTAGCCACTACTGGCTTGGCCCCCCTCCTCAAGCCTGGAGAAGCTGTGGTAGCCATGCCGGGAGGGGCGGATCACGGCATGCCTCCGCCCCCTCTAGAAGTGCCCCATCCGGCTAGGATCGATCTCCTTCGGACCCGGGATCGACCAGTCAATCACGATCGACTTCCTGGGCAGCCCTGCTCTAGGAATTTGTTAGGTCCTTCAGGGCAACGCTGAACTACATGGGATTGCCTCAGTGGATTTCCGTGGCTCGGGGGTTTGAACATTGGTCTCCAGAGTCATGATTCAATGCTCAAACCACTATACCACATTAGATCCTTCTTTACATATTGAGTGCCCCTAAATAATTCCTTAGAATTATGCAACTGCTATGGTGGATAAAGTGGAAAACAGCATTGTAATTATGAAATGTGAAATTTGAAGTTTATTTGCAGTTCAAAGTGTAGGCTATAAGTGTAGAAAAATCTTTGATTTTTTAAAATAGATATTTTGAGTTATTTGTGCTATAATTCTGTACTAATGTCTGTGCAGCCTGGAAATTCTGGTAAACGATGTTCAAAACATCAGGAGAGCCAAAGGTTTTCCATACTGTCATGCTAAATTCTTTTCAGGTGCATCTACCAGTGCTTCCCAACCTTTTGTCCTCCCAAGTGTTTTAGACTTCAGTTCCCACAATTCCTAACAGTTTGTAAGACGGCTGGGATTTCTGGGAGTTGATGTCCATAACAACAGAAGGACCAAAGATTGGGAACCACTGACACTGTAGCATAAATGCAGTTTGACACCATTTCAATTGCTATAGCCCAATTCCATGGAATCATAAGAATTGTAGTTTTACAAGGTTTTGAGCCTTCTCTACCATAGAGTATGTGTGCCTCTCCAAAGTTTAACTCCCAGGATCCCATAGCATGGAATCATGGCAGTTAAAGTGGCAGCAAACTGAGTTCAATCTGCAGTGTAGATGGACCCCTGGTGTTGCATCCAAGCTGTAGTTTGGAATGAGTCTCTATGCTCAGAGGTCTCTGCTGTTCAAAACTTTAGAGACTTCTGAATCCTTTGTTAATGGTTTCAAAGTGTTATTTCCTGTTTCATTTGGTGGTCTTTACTTTGAAAGTAGTTGTTTTACTCCAGAAAGCGGGGGGAGCAAAGGGAAGAAATCCATCCACTCTGGTTAAACCTCTTCTCACTCTTAAGACTGACGTGGGAGAGAAAGGAATTCATCCACAGTGGTTTAAACTGCCGCGGGAGAGAAAGGAAAGGAATCTATCCATACTGGTTTAAACTGACGCGGATCCATCCCATCAACACTGGTTAAAACCGCTTCTCTCGCTTAAGACTGACTAGGGAGGGGAGGGACAGGAATCCATCCACATTGGTTTAAACTGACACGGATCCATCTCATCTCTCACTTAAAGACTGACGTGGGAGGGGGGAGGGAAAGGAAAGAAAAGGAATCCATCCACACTGGTTAAAATCGCTTCTCTCGCTGACGCGGGAGGGAAAGGAAAGAAAGGGAATCCATCCACACTGGCTTAGAAGGCTTCTCTGACTTGAACCGAGGCCAGGGAACAGAAGCAGGGGGAAAGATGAATAATTTCCGACTCACTTACTGATTCATAAGAGAAATGGCAGTAAAAGCAGCAGAAAGGCAAAGGGACTTCCAGTTTCCTTAAAAATGTCAAAATAGCTTCAAAAAGGAAATCTTTCCGAATTACGAAGATTCCGACCAAACCTAACCATGCCTACAAAGCCAATAATTTTCTCTTTGGTGTTGGGCATGTTTATAAATCTGAATGAGTGTCCCCAAACTTCAGGCATTATTCTATCAAATTACACAGTCAGAAATAAATGACTAACATTGGTAAATAAAATGAAATTGCAATGAAAATTCAGCCAGAATAGCTGATAGGAAATAAATTATGATGTATTTTGTGTTTCACTGCCAACTGAATTAGGACTTTCGTCTTTCTTCTTGTTGCAGTTCTTAATAGTGCCAGAAACGTGCTCCAGGAATGGTTTTTGGGCTTTATAACAGGGATGGGGACCAAAGATCACTGATTTTGGGGGAAGCAGTTGCATTCATCAGAAGTATGCTATTGAATTGTGGCTTAGATTTTTCTTTTCTAAAATGTGCACTGCAATAGAAATTAATATTGAAAGTAAACACAAAAGGAAGTATTTTATTGCCCATACTGTACTAAATGGTACCTAAGAGAAGATTTATGTTGACCACTTAAATTTCCCTTAAGTAAAAAGGCTATTTTCTTTTTTATGGTCACCTTTTAAATGCATTCATAATGGCTAAGAATAGTTAATGAAGGAGATTAAATCAGTTTTGCAGTGCAATTGTATATTTAATTTTTTGGTACTGAATCCCACTGAATTCTAAACATATCTGATCTATCAAGCTTTGAAGTATTGACAATATGAGCCCTTGTCTTCCTCTTCACATTGATGATTAACTCGTATATGATGTCGCAGGAACCTGTATAGGAGTAACCAAAACAAGACATTGACTTATCACACCTTATGAATGAGAGGCTTCCGGGTCACCTGAATATTAACAGCCCTGCTCTGATCTTGCAGAATCAGGGCCATGGCTTCCTTGGTTGAGTCTATCCATTTGGAATGTGATCTTCCTTTTCTCATGCTGCCTACTTCCTCACCAAGCCTCATTGTCTTTTCTAGTGGGTGATTCTTTCTCATGATATGGTCAAACTGTGACAGTCTCTATTCAGTCTTCAAAGGAGAGATCAGAATTTATTTGCTCTTGCACCCATTTATTTGTCATTTTGGCAGTCCGCAGTATCCATGGAACTCTTCTTCAGCACTGCATTTCAAATATGTTGATTTTCCCCCCTATCGGTTATCTTTGCAGTCTAGTTTTCACAAACATACATACACATTTGAAACATAACAGAATAGACTATCCGAGCTTTAGTATTCAGTGATGTAACTTGACACTTGAGGACCTTGTATAGTTCTTGCTCTCATTCTAATTTCTTGACTTCAGTTTCCATTCTGATTAAAGACTCAGCCAAACTATGGAAAATCTTGAACTTTTTCAATGTCTTTATCATCTACACTTCTCTGTCCTGTTAGTCTATAGTTAACAATCTGATTAGAATACTTCTTCCTGAATCCTGTTTGGTCTGTTTTTCCTGAAATTTTGGACAGGGTGATTTTCCATTTGAATTATTTGGCTAAATGTATATGCTCTTCAGCTAAATATAATGACACTTAATCGCTCTATGTGCATATAAGACTAAATAGGGTTACCCTATATATATATATAAGTATAGAAATTTTCGTCAAAAAAATCAACCTGGGTTGACTTATCTATGGGTCAGTGTGAGTACTGTTCCATAACTCTTCTAAAAAGAGAAACATATCTTTCTTTAAGTAGAGTGGTGATCTACTCTCCGGTTTATCCTGGGAGAACTTGAAAGAAGCACTCTCTGTGGAACGACAGTAATTTAGCCACAAGTAATATCAAAATCCTTAATTTTGACCCCAAAATTTGCTCTCACCTTATATATGGGGTCAGTTTATGCACATGTATATACTGTATATAAGCAGTTCAATTAGCAAACAATATCTGCAAGAAAAGTTACAGCAGACCCCTTATTATGGGACCCAGTTGAAAAGAGGTTTCTGTCCTTGGTTTGAGACAGCTGAATAAATATGAATATGCTTTCTCCCTTCTGGCAAAACCAACCAGGACGTGTTTGGAAAATTTCTATTTGCTGTGTGACCAAAGAAGCAGAAGTTGCAGGAGTTCTGTGTCCCTAGGTATTGAGGAATCTCCTGTTTCACTTTATAACCTTCCTAGAAGATCAGAAAGCTACAGGGCAATTTTCTGCACTTGGAAAAAATGGCTTACTCCTAGGAACAGTTGTCATTTACAGAGCTGTAATGCCTGTAAGACCTCAATAAATACAGAGATTGTTTTATTTCCGTACTTCCCTAAACAACAATGCAAATGTAGCTACTATGCTCTAGTAGTTAACACTTGATTCAGTTTTAGTATGTATTAACATGCCATTCTTACAACCAAGTCTTCTAACTTTTATCATTCGCTGTCTGTGTCTATGGATGGGCAGCTGGAGAACCACTTCCGGTTTTGGAAAGCTGTGCTTTAAAAAAATTAAATGTTGTGGCTCAGTAGCATGTTGAAAAGGAAAATCACTAGTCCTGGAGATTACAGGGAGAGGCAACTGAGGAATGTGGGGTACTGAGAAATAGCTACAGGATTGTACTTTTCCCACCCCAGTCTAAACTTCTATCTATTTTGTGGATGGAGTATAGTGAGGTTTGTTGTTGTTTATTCGTTCAGTCACTTCCGGCTATAGTGAGGTTTACGCAATGCAAAAAGCTACTAACGCTATGGACAGCCAGTAGGAAGTATGTAAAGAGCAGAACAGTTATTGATATCTATCTTGAAAAATACATGATTGTATTTGAAATTTACATGATTGTATTCATATTATTTAATAAAACTTGGGTTCTCCGTGGAAATTTACAGTTTATCTTTGGTGTATAGGGATTCCTTGTGCCTCTGGAAAAAGAATTGACAAAAGTTAACTTAGCTTCAGAGTCAAGAAAACCCTCCTTCAACATGCGCAGAAAATTAAAATCTTTGCATTAAAAAAATTAAGTCTGATTTCAAAGGAGGAATTACACTGGTAGGCAGTAGGATCAGTGTCTTGGAAGGATAGAGAGCATTAATTCAATGCTGGTCTTCTGTATAAGGATAAACATTATTGGAATCTTGGTTTGTATCTACAATCATCAACTTTCTTGCTAGTAAAAGCAGTGACTAAGGAAAGATTTGAATCATGAAATAGTGTGTATAAAACCTGGTTATTAAGGCGGTGGGAATCTCTCATTGTGCTGATGAAGGGCCACAAAAAACTTGACAAAAACATTTTTTTTGTTTTTTTCTGATATATGATACTATGGAACACTATATACCTTCTTATGTACAAGGGATGAACTACTATGCTTCAGCATGTATATGAATCTGTGCGATCATAGGCTTAATATGTCATACTTCATTTCTCATATGATTGACTGTCTTTTGAAACCTAAATGATTCCCCCATAAATGACACTTTTATTTCTGTATACTGTACAGTTTAAACTTTGTACAAGGACAAATCTCTTGGACTGTGTGTCTTATTTTTGAAGTATTTTATGTTCTTAGTCCTCAACGGGGTCCTTCCTGTGCAATTTTGGGTATCTGTTCCTACTCACATTCACCACTTGCTTTCATATTTATATTCTAGTTATGATTTTCTTAATTTTTTATTATGCATAGAGTCTTCTTTGATTTAATAAACTATACTTCTAACTTTTCTGGGCTGAACAATATTATAAGTTGATTCTCACTACTTGCTTGAGTGGGAAATACTAAACTCATGTCTTTTGTGAATGTACAAATGTGGACTCTGTCTGCCTTGTGCTTAAGATGAGGTTTTTTTTACTCGATCTCACCCTTGTGGTATGTTCCTCATACTCACAGGACCAGTACCTGCAACTTTACCTCCCTGCATCCAACACAATATTTCCCCTAGGAATTTTATGGGTCCTCCATGTGATTCTATGGTAAGTATTGGAAGACGTAGAAGATTTCTAGAGAGCATACCTCTCTAGGAATTTACTAGATCCTCCAGAGAGACGTTGATAAATTTCTGGCAGAAGTTGTAAATTTCAATAGATTTTATCCAGATTTCCTGTTTCCTCGGCAAAATTCAGGAATGTATCCCTTTGATATGGGGCCATACTGTATCTCCAAAAGGAACAGTCTACTTTCCACTGCAGAACTGAATGTCAGTCACTAATATTATAGCAGGAAGTTACAGCGAGCACTCCTATCTCCGCATTCACCAAAGAACACAAGTTTAATATTTCACATTCAAGTAAGTGGAGGAAATCAACTTGTAAAGTTGAAAAATGTGTAGAAGAAAGACCAACTGTGCTGTAGTAAAGAGTCCACAGTCTGTGTCTCAATCATTCTCTTTGTCACTGCTATGAAGTGTTAAGCAGTTTTCGCTTAACCCTTGGTCTTCTCCAGTGAGAATCATAGAAATGTAGAGTTGAAAGAGACCTAAAGTTTATTCTAGTCTAAACCCTTCACCTCACCCAGTGCAGAAATCTTCAGCTAATGCATCTCTGAGGGATAGCTTCCCAGTGTCAGTTTTAGCCTTCCAGGTGTTTCAACCAAAATGATTTGCACCTTCCAAGGTTGTCTGTTCCACTGTTGATCTACACTTATTACCAGACAGTTCTTCCTAATGTTTATCTAGAATCTCATTTCCTGTTATTTGAACCCTATTCTATGGAACGGCAAGAAAGAAGCTTTTCCATTTTCTGTATGAGAATTATTTCAATATCATATCAGCTTTCTCTGAGGAGGTGGTCACTCTCTTCACCTTACAGCTTGTCCCCACCCTTTATAAACAGTAGTGTCCAGAACTGAACACACTCTTTCAAATGATGTGTGATCATCATGGAATAGAGTCATCCTAAGTGCATGGGTTGGCATTTCTCTTGTTAGCTCTTCTGATGTCACTGACTCTGAGATCATAGAGAACTTGTGAGAAGATAGGGACCAATGAGGATGGAGTGAGGAGTCAGCAGGAAGAACTGTAGCTCTTAATGCAGGGGGATGAACAGGAAAGGAAAGGTCTAAGTACTAAAGAAAGAGGAAGGGTGGGGAAAGATGACATGCCAGAGAGAACGAGAGGTGTGATCCCTTTGTGTATTGAGAAGGAAGAGGTAGAATAGGTAGAGCAGAAATGAGAAAAGGAGTACAAAAACAAGCAAGAGGAGAAGTGACACTTGGAAAGGTGGGAACCAAGGCAGAGTTCACTTGACTTTTTATTTAATTCACTAATCCGCTCACCAAATGACAATTTCATTTACTAAATGATACATTTCATTTGCAGTAGTTGGGAAAATACCCAAGGGTAAGCAAGATTTCAAATTAATGTTCTCTCTGTATTGCTAAACAGATTATTTATCAGTGCACACCTGTTATAGATGTCACCTTATCATATTGTTTTGTTTTCCATATGACAGATTTTAGTTAAGACTAGCTGTTCCCGGCACGCGTTGCTGTGCCCTTTTTAGGAGATGCGAGAAAGTCCAATCATCCACGGTGTGCCCTCCTCTAAACTGCAGTTTGATGGAGTGTGGGTCATGGGGGGCATGGTGTGCCAAGTTGGGTCTTTATTGGTCTTGGTTCTGGGCCACAGTGGTCTGTGGGGAATGATGGGACTTGAAGTACCACCATTGAAAATATTATGTTTATCCTTAGAGCAGCAGAGTATTGCCCTTGAGGAGGAAAGCACAACCTGTTGGATTTCTGCCTGTCACACCTCTAACCAAGCCAAGGAGCCTTCCACAATGCTCATCCTTACAGCAGGGTATTGCCCTTGAGGAGGCAAGCACAACCTGTTGGATTTCTGCCTGCTTGCCCTTTAATGCAGCCAACCAAGGAGCCTTGCATGATCCCCATCTCCTTACGGTCAATGCAGGAGGCGATCCCTCTTCGCCCGCCTGCCTCTCTCCAGCCATGCCTCCTCCTGCGAAGCCCCAGCCGGCAGCAGCCCCTCCAAGCCATGGCCAAGCTCCAGGCCAGGCAAGCCCTGGAGTAAGCCGCGGAGCATTCTGGGTGTTGTAGTTACCTGAAGTGCACATTGCCTTTACTCTCTATTGGGTGTCCATGCCAAGAGACTACAATGCCCAGGCGTCAACGCGGCCGTCCTGTAGACCTACTGTTTCTTTAATTCTCAGGCTCTGCCTTCCTATGGCGCCGCTGTGCTCTTAGTGATGTGCGACCTCCCAGCCGCTCCCGGGAGGGGGGCCGGGAGGGGGCCCTTCACTACGAGCACGGCGACGCTGTGGCCGCCTCTTCCGCCGCCTCCTCGCCCTTGCAACCTCCCTTTATGTCTCTATGTCTTAAAGCACCTCTAATGGTATACCACCTGTCCCTGGTGATTTATTTCTTTCAAGTGCTTTGACTGCAGCTTCCACATTATTGTCTACAATGGTGGACTCATCATCAAATGGTTCTTCATTGAATGAATTTATCATTGTTTCATGTCTTTTACATAGTTTTCATCACCTTTTGTTTGTATTTGGTCATATATTATGTTCTCCTGCTGTCTGTGTGGGATTGCCACTCTCAGTTTAAATGTCCCCTTTGATTTCTTGGATCTTGTGGATATCTCTTATTCTTCCTTTTTTGCTGTCATCTTCTATTTTTCTACATTGATTTCATAGTACTTCTCATTGCCCTTGCACACAATTTGCTGAACAATTAACATTCAGGGGTCTGACCCTATTTTTGCCCCTTATTACTTTTGTTTCTCATCTGTCCTTAACTGCTTGAAAAGCATTTTTTATTTCTCATCCATTGAGATTCATTTTCCTTTTTGGCTGCAGATAGTGTCTTTTTACATTTCTGGCTTTAGTCCAAGGTTCTTCTGTCTACTGTCAATTAGATTTCATAGACCATATATATATATTTATGTTTTTCTTAAAGTCTGTTGAGTGTTTTTCAGGTTATATTTTGGCATAAAGTTTGGTTTAGCGTTCTTTAGCTTTTAATAGTTTATGGTCTGTGCTACAAGCGGCTTTTGCTCTTGTTCTTGTAAAGAGCAAAGAGTTCTCCATCTTCAACTTCAGATGTTTTAGTCCATTTGATTTCTATATTGGCCATCAAATGAAGTGCATAAAACAACCACCTCCATATCTACAGATTCTGCATCCATGGATTCCTTGAAAATGTTACAAATAAAATGGAGAGGACGAGAAGAGGTGAAGTAACAGCTAGCTTCTTCTCTTCACCCACAACAAAATAATGGGGTTACCTAAATGTCTTTTTTGCAGGTATGTTCTTCCATATAGTTTTTTTTCAATGAAGAGCTTCTTACTTAGGCGATCCCGCATTGTCCGAATATGATGGCCTTCCAAGTTCTTGGAAGACACCTGTGCTTGAGTTTTTTTTAATGTGTCGAGGTTGGTGCACAGCCAATCAATACAAAGTCTTCACAGAATGAGGGTCCCAACAAGTGGCATGATTAACACAATGGCAGTGACTTCACAATCTGTTGCAGCCTTCTTCCGCTTTCACAGCCGTTATGACATATTATCTTCCACCTGATCTGCCGTTGAGATATTTGGATTGTGCTCGGTCTGGAACCCCCCCTGTGCCCCCCTCCCCGGGAGTACGTGACTCCGGTGGTTACACCTGCAGGTTCATTGGAACATTCAAGCCCCCTCACCATGACAAGGTGACAGTCCATTGAGGGGAAGTGGAGAGCTCCACCCAGCCATACATGGGACATTATTTTACAAGCATTATACCCCAGAGATTATTCAAAATGAACATTTTTGGTTCTATATGCTGTCATTGATTGCACTGGCAGAACACATTTTGGGTATATTTGACCTGCTGATTCCAGAAATGATTTCCAACATATAAGGCAAAACATTCAATTGCCAAGAAGAAAATCATATAGACAGATTTTAAAAATCATAAAACACAATAATCCTGCTAAAACACAATAATAAAAATTTAAACCAATTGCAATTATAACTACATCAGATGAGGTTCAACAAAACCTATGGCCAGGACTACAAAATGGACATGTGAACTGTAGAAGGGCTAGGCAAGGGATAATGCAACAGCATATTATAGGGCTGGGTAGTGCAGAAAGTGCAGACTAGAATACTGATGACCTAGGGGCTGGGCCTACAGACTAATCATTCTTGAAAACCTGCTGGAACATCCAGGTTTTCAGGTCCCTACAAAAGGTGGATTGTGGGGCTTGCCTAATCTCTCTGGGGATGGTGTTCCAAAGTCTGGGGGTCACCACCGAGAAGGCTCTCTTCCTCTTCTCCACCAGCCTTGCTTGTGATGGTGGTGGAAGCGATAGGAGGACCTCCCTGGTAGATCTTAGAGCCCATTCTGGCTCATAGGGGGAGATGCAGTCACGAAAATAGGCAGGGCCCGAACCGTTTAAGGCATTGTAAGTCATAACCTGCACCTTGAATTCGGACCGGAAATTTATCAGCAGCCACTGGAGCTGCTTTAATAGGGGTGTTGTGCGCTTCCTATAATTAGCTCTAGTTAGTAACCTGGCCACCGACCTTTGTACCAGTTGCAGTTTCCGGGCCGTCTTCAAAGGCAGCCCCATGTAGAGTGCATTACAGTAATCCAATCTGGATGTAGCCAAGGCATGGGCCACCGTGACCATGTTCATATTGGTAGTAAGTCATTATTTTTAGCCATTAAATTGTTAATTAAAAATGCCACAGTTTTGGTCCAACACACCAGGATGAACAAAGTCCCTCGGATTAGTAAAATTAGAAGATGATTAATTGATTTTAAAAGAATTCTCATTAACTAAAGATATCATGGTTGTAAAGCATTGGTCCTGAAAACTTAAATGCTGAGCCATCTTTTTACAGATTAAATTGTGCTGTGATTTAACTTTTAAGATTTACTTTGCCTCAGCACACTTCTCGTAAACTACTGCCTTCTTTCTCTACTGTATAGTCTTACTGTAAAATTATCCCTGTCTTATTGACTACAGTGTTCTGCTCAGTTCTTTGATGCAAAGGTTGCTGTCATTGCAGTGATATCTCAATACGTTTCTACTAATTGATTCAAGTTCCTTCAAGAAGGAAATTATCCCTGAATAATACACTGTGGTAGATTCTTAAGACTAAAAGAGAAACTTTCAGTTGATTTAATTATATGCATTTAGCCGATTGGTTGATTTAAATTTGTGTATGGTTAAAGCAATATGTCTCAATCAAAAAGCATGATTTATTTTTCTAGGTGCCCACAACTGCCGTAACAGGTGGTATCTCAGAAAACAAAATTGCCTTATATGAAAGAAGAATTTATACAGTATATGTGCGGGGCGGGGTGTCTTTTAGTATGCTACTTGTATCTGACATTTTCATAAGCATTTCTATTTTTGAAAATATTTTTAATTGCTTCCCAATTAATTGGACACTTTTCTTTAGCTGATAGATTCCAAATCAGCAGACAAGCCAATTATTGATAACCACTGTAGTAAACTGTGGCTTAATATTAACATAGAATATAGAAGAAGAGTATGTAAAACCTTTCTAAACACATGATGCACAAGTAGCTTTGCTCTTTAGCATTTGTTGAGCCTTGGCATACAATATTTCCTAAATTAAGCATCTTTGGCATGTTATCACCCTAATTCCTATGAACGCTTTGACATATAGTACATGTTAAAACAGTAATTTAAGGAATGCTTTGAATTCACATGGTTGGTATGTAGAATGTGGCTTCAAACCACATTCTTTGCATGCTGTGGAAAGCATGCTGTGTTGTGCAGAGGAATGTCCCAAAGAAACAGTACCTGCAATTTCTTGTCATACATACCCAGCATATGGTTGGAAACTAAAGAGCCCATCCCATGTTACGAATTAGACATGTTTTTTATAGTTACGAAGCTAGTCCTAGATTACTTCTCTTTGTCATTGTTTCAACTTGATTACGAAGTCCGCAGGTCTAATAGCCCATACAAATACATCAATTGAGGATTATAGTCTTTGCTTCCATGTTGGCTGTAGGGAATGGAAAAATCACATATACTTTTGTGTAAGTTAAGGGCAGATTTTAGAGGCCGAATTGTGAGTTTTGATATGACCTAAATATAAATTGAATGTCATTTTATAGGAAAAGTGCCAGTGCTATCTCAGGCTCCAAATGACTGCCATTTTTCACCCAGACATTAGAAGAGGCCTTTCATCACTCTATTCAGAGGCGGGGATGATTCCACTCTCTCTCTCTCTCTCTCTTTCTCTCTTTCTCTCTCTCTCTCTTTCTTTCTCTGTCTCTCAAAGTATGTTTGTTTGTTTATACCATAAAGGCTGTCGCTAGGTGAAGTGTCCCTCTGTGATGTCACTGAATTAGTTGTTGCTAGGTTAAGGATTCGGCATTGCTAGGTGAAGTGTTCCTCTGTGATGTTACTGGGAAAGAAAGATAACATGTGTATGAGGTGAAGGGAGGGAGGGATGGAGGAAGGAAGGAAGGAGCCACAAAGTGAGCCATGTTGCCCTGGGGTTGGAGAAGGGAGAAAAGGGCAGGGAAGAAGGAAAGAAAGAAAGAGAAAAAGAAGGGGAAGGGAGGAGGAAGAAAGAAAAGGCAGAGAAGGAAGGAAGAGAAAGGAAAGGGGAAAAGGTACGACGGGAGGGAAAGAGAAAGAAGGGAAAAGGGGAAGTGCGACCCCTCCAACACCAGGCAACACCAAGTATGTACCCTAGTTTTTGATAAAAGATAAAGTGCAGCATTAACTCATCAAAAGAGGAAATGTCCCCTTCTCTGAGTAGAGTGGCTAAGGCTAGAACGTAATCCATCATTGGAGTACCTAATAGAAACACAATCCCACTACTTTCACGGTTCTCCTTTGAGGGGAAGCCCTAAAGACTCATTGCTGCTCTGCCATTTTCCCAGCATCGAAGAAGGCCACAGCGGAAAGAATAGAAGAGCTTGATACTCCTTTTAGTTTCTCCCAAGATGGATTAAGTTCTTGCTTTTCACCACTTTAAAGAGTTGAGCTACAGTACTTGCATTGCATTGGCTTGTGGATAAGTGAATTCAGATTTTTGAGGGTGATATTTTTAACAAAAATCTGTATGGATTATATTATTATTATTATTATTTATTGGGGCTTCTTCGCCGCCGACTCCCGGAGGCTCGCGGCGGCTCACAGAGCCAGTGGCACAGCGCCAAAGGGTTAAAAACATAAAACAGTTAAAAACAATTAAAAGAACAAAATACAATATACCAATTGAACAGCAGCAAATATCACAGCCCAGAGAGTATAGACGAGGCCTACTCGCCGAAGGCCTGCCTAAACAGATGAGTTTTGCAGGCCCGTCTAAATGGCAGCAGATCTCTCAGGGCTCTGGCTTCGGCCGGGAGGGCGTTCCATAGTGTGGGAGCTATAACAGAGAACGCCCTCCGGCGGGTCGATGTTAAATGTGCCGACTTTGCAGATGGTACTACCAACAGGTTGGCCTCTTCGGACCGAAGTGATCTCGCTGGGCAATATGGAGTGAGACGGTCCCTCAGATACGCTGGCCCCAGGCCGTGTGTGGCCTTGAAGGTAAGAACCAGCACTTTGAAGGCGACCCGGTGCTCAATGGGCAGCCAGTGCAGATCCTGCAAAATTGGTGTTATACGGCACCCTGCTGGTGCCCCAGACAGGAGCCGGGCAGCAGTGTTCTGCACCAGCTTGAGCTTCCGGATCGACGACATAGGCAGGCCAACGTAAAGCGCGTTACAGTAATCTAGCCTTGAGATGACCGTGGCTTGGATCACCGTGGCTAGGTCGCTCCGGGAGAGGTAGTGTCCAGCCTCCTTGCCTGGCGGAGATGGAAAAAGCAGCCTTTGCTGGCCATGGAGACCTGGGTCTCCATGGTCAGCTGGGAGTCCAGGCTCTTCACGGACGGCGCTGGATGCAGCGCCGCACCGTCCAGGGTCGGAAGCCGGGCACCCACCTCGCCCGGGCCGCCCAGCCACAAGATCTCCGTCTTCGCCGGATTCACCATCAACCTACTGGCTCGCAGCCATCCAGTAACGGCTTCGAGGCAATGTTGGAAATTATCGGGGACGGATCGGGCCTGCCCTCCATCCTCAGAATGAGCTGGGTGTCATCGGCGTACTGATGGCAGACCAGCCCATAACTCCGCACCAGCTGTGCAAGCGGCTGCATGTAGATGTTAAATAATAGAGGGGAGAGAATGGCCCCCTGAGGGACTCCACACACTAATGGGGAGCCCTCGGAGACCTCCCCGCCCCTCCTCACACGCTGAGACCGCTGGCGGAGGAAGGAGGACAGCCATTTAAGGACAGTCCCCCTCACTCCGGCCATGGCCAGGCGGTGGATCAAAAGATTGTGGTCGACCGTGTCAAACGCTGCCGTGAGGTCCAATAACACAAGTAGCGCAGACCCGCCTTGGTCAGTACCCACGTCTGTAACCAATATAGAAACTCAAGCTAGGTGCTTTCTAGCAAATTAGATGGGCAAGAAAATCTCATAGGGAGCCTGTCAAAACATTATCTTCCAACTAGAGGGAAGAAGTGGGATGGAGTAATCCACCATGGGAAGTCTTTGAGAAGAAAGTGCTAATGTTCCCCCGCTATCAACTCTTCTGCGTTTATGTATGGATTTTTTTGTCACCTGTGGATGCTCAATTTGAATAATTTCATTTTGTGAGCTTTGATTTTGCTATTTTATATACAATTTTTCTTTGCCATTCTAAATAATAGGACTTAAGCATCCACAGATTTTGGTATCTTCTGTATAATCGCTTGGATAGCTAGTGGGCTAAATCCAACATTCCCATGTAGACTTTCTGAAAAGAATGGTTCTTATAATGAATCCAATTGAGGTAAACTATTGGTAGGCACCAAGGTGGTGTAGTAATTTGTGAGATGCACTAGCAGTCCAAGAGACCAGAGTTTACATTTACACAGCCATGGAAACTCATTGGGATAACCTTTGGACTACCACACCCTCTCATCTTCCAAGGAAGAGTGGGATATATTTCTTTTAGAGGCACTGCAAGTCAGAAATGACTTGAGGGGACACAATAACTCTTAGTACAACTAAAATTGGATTTAGTTCATTGTTTTATGATAAGTGGTCTAGAGTCTAGACCAGTAGTTCTTAATCTGTCGGTCCCCAGATGTTTTGGCCTACAACTCCCAGAAATCCCAGCCAGTTTACCAGCTGTTAGGATTTCTGGGAGTTGAAGGCCAAAGCATCTGAGGACCCACAGTTTGAGAACCACTGGTCTAGATCAAAAATACATATAGTGATAGTGACAGAAGAGAGGATTTCCAATCTCTTTGGCCCTGTTCACATCTAACTAATCCCAAATTTAGTACCAAGTGTAGAAACCTTTATTAGCCCAAGCAGGGCCCAAGAGTTATGCACTCCCAATTTTCTTCTCCCATTGGGGATGATGACTAAACTATGATTAAACTTCACTTTATAAGATTCCTGCATTATCATTAAGTACAAGGCTGGAATTGTACTTTAAATCAAACTAAATTCAATTGCTGAAGAGATCAGCAACTAACCAAGATTGATGTCTAGCTTGGTAATTGAACTAAAGTTAATTTTACATAAGTGATCATTCTGGATTAATCTATAATAATAAGTTAGAAATCAATGTAAGTAAAACTGAGTGTTGGTTTGTTGAGGTTCAAAGAAGCGCTGGAAGAAGACAAAGGAGTGTGAGTGCAGGATCCCATGGGTTTTCTTGGATTCACTGAGGTTTGGGGACATGATGTTAAATTTTGCCCAAGTAAAGTAAAGGTAAAGGTTTCCCCTTGACATTAGATCTAGTTGGGTCTGACTCTGGGGAGTGGTGCTCATCTCCATTTCTAAGCCAAAGAGCCACCATTGTCCGTAGATGCCTCCAAAGTCATGTGGCCGGCATGACTGCATGGAGCGCCGTTACCTTCCCTCTGAAATGGTACCTATTGATCTACTAACATTTGCATGTTTTTGAACTGCTAGGTTGGCAGAAGCTGGGGCTATTAACAGGAGCTCACTTGGTGACATGGATTCGAACCACCGACCGTCCCGTCAGCAAGTTCTGCTTAAACAGCTTTATTTTCAATTGATATTGGCATTCAAAGTATTTTGCATTCCTGCCAACACCATTTTCTTCTATTATTCTTGATTTGGTCATTTTTAGTAACTGATGGGTTCTATAAAACCTTCTTTCTTAGCTGGTGGACTTGATTTTTAGTATCTAGGTTGGAATAATTGTGACTAATGGGCATTATGTTGCAGCCTGAAGACGGAAAGGAAAATACAATCTATTCGAAGCATCAAGCATTTCCAGAAAAATAAGAGTAGTTATTTTCAATCTGTTCTCATTGTGTTAAGATCTTCAAGTCATCTGAATTAGGAAATATGTTCTATTTGGATCAGAAAGTATATCTAAAAACATGACATGGTTTCTTTATATTTTGTTTTCTTCTGAGCTGTATGATTTCTGTTGGACATGGGTATAAAATGCAATCTGCAGTGGAACATGATACTATGTTCCATTTAATACGATGTTTATGCTAGAGGTGATTTTTCGGTATAATACAGAAGGATGGCTAGTGCAAATTGTGTTTAGCCTTCATGCCAATTAATATGCCAAATGCAGAGTGAATGATTCATTCAGCCAGTCAACTTCAAAACTGGTTTCCAGGAATTGAGTGTCCCTGCAGGAGGTTTTACAGTTTCGCCATAAGTAATACGTGTATTACTGCATTTGGGTTAACAGGCATTTTTAAAATTGAAACATTTTACATGCAACGTGATGTACACAAAATTCATTTTGTAGCTTGCCTTCTGTGATAATTTTTGTTGTTGTTTTATGCATTGTTCTTATAATTTTTTTTATAAGAAGGCCATTATATATTACTAAACCAAAACACATTGGGCAGATTGCAAAAATAAAACCATATTTTCCAATTCCCAGAGTCTTTGGTGGGATGAAACCTGCAAGGGAGAAGCAATTTCATCATAGAGCTGATTACACATGGAACAATAGAATTGAGTAAAGGCCTAGGTGGTGCTTATATGCACTACCCAGGCCTTGACTCAATACCTGCAGCTTCACCGCTGTGAAGGAATCAGTGTTTTTGTTTGTTTTGCCTTCCTCCCACCACAATGTGTTTGTTTGGATCACTTCTCTTAATTGGTTTTATCTTGCAATGTGGTTTACACTGAAATACACTGGTGTGCATCAGGGGCTCTATTTTGGAGTATCCCCTGCCGTTTCTTATCTTGGAAATACGTGTGTGTGTGTGTGTGTTCCTGCACGTGTTTGTTGGGTACATCATTTAAAAATCATTCTCTCAGTCAACCTTCAATTCGCGTTAAGTGGTCAGTGTAGATGTGCCCTTTTTCTCTTTAATGTATCTCTAAGTATATACAAGCTTTGATGTCTGTTTCATTTAGTAGTTATTGGGGATTGACTTTCAAGCTGAAGTAGTGTTGTTGTTTTTTAAACTCATATAAGAAAACCAGAAAAATTAGAACACAACTATGTGGGAGGTTTGTTTGCATGCAGATATACAATAATTTCAGGTCTTTTTCTTACAGAGCAAGCAGCATGCTTTTGACTATGGAAATGGAGAAATGGAAGACTGCTTATAACCTGTATTAAAATGGATTATTTATTACTAGAGGTAAAAACAACATTATTTTAATAACATAACCTTGCAGCCCACTAATATGTCTCTGTAACCGACTAGGCATTATCGGTATCATTTTGTATCAGGGTGAATAGAATATTTATGTTTTACCTGCTGAATGGGGAGACTATTAAAGATAAAACTTTCAGTATTAATGCAAGATGTTTATGTTACATGAAATGAATGAAATCACTATTTTAAAAAACCCAAAAAAACCAAGACTTCAGTGCTGCACTGGAAGGAAAAAGTAGATAGAGGAGTGAGTGAATGGAATATGAATGTAATGTTAAATTAGGATCTTTTGCTCCTCTTCTACTATTTTGAGCTATACGCAGTGGTTCTCAACTTGTGGGTCCCCAGGTGTTTTGGCCTACAACTCCCAGAAATCTCAGCCAGTTTACCAGCTGTTAGGATTTCTGGGAGTTGAAGGCCAAAACATCTGAGGACCCACAGGTTGAGAACCGCTGAGCTATAGTTTCCCTCATCCCAACTCAACATCACCAAAGATGAGACATTGCATACAATCCATCCCCTCATCCAAATTGTTTTGTGTCTTTGTTTTTATTTGGGGCCTTTATTCAGAAAATTGCATTGGATAATTTCTTATCCAAAATATGTGTCGACTACTGTCATAGGAGTTGTACACTAAACCATTTGAAGGGTCAAAAGTTCTACTCCTTTGTTTGGCATTATATCTGAAGACATGTAGGCTGAGAAATCATCTTATCCACGTGATTAGAATTAAATTTTTGTGGGTTTATTCCTGGAAAAAAACCGAAGGCAAAATTGTTTCTCTCTGCATTACTAAATCTTTATATGTAGTGCTTTGCTGTTCTAAGAGTAATTCAACGATAAAACACTCGTTTGTACACAAATCCTAAACATGTTTTACTTTTAGGTACACCCACTGAATTAAGTGGCACTTACGTCCTAGTGGGTGTGATCAGGACTGCCACTATAAATAAGCAGAATTATTTCTCCCTGTGTGTTGTTTACTGTAGCTACTCTGATGAACTTACCATTATTCTGGAAGTGGATATGAAGCTTATAACAGGGAAAGCTATGACTGCACCAAGGGTCATGAAACACTTATTCATTAAGACTATAAATGCAAAAAGTATCGTAGTTGTTAATGTCTGGTGTGAGTACAGCTCAAGTGTCTTATCTTTCTCCCCAGTAAATAAGGTGCTGGCAATTGTTCCTGAGCTTCTGCCTCTACATAAAAATGAGTGAAGTACAAGCAATGGTAGAATTCTCTGTGGAGCTCCACAAATTTTACAATGTGGATTTGTTTCAAAGAGGGTAAGTAACATATTGTCATGCACAATAAAAAAAATCTGCCATAGTGGTGGTATTGCTATATCACAGAGAAGATGAACAGATTATTGAAAACCATAAGACAAGTGAGAGGCAATGTTGTAGAAGTGATTCCCACTGAATATTATACATGATCCTATAGAGAGTGATGCAAAGCAGGTTTAAATATCTTCTGCGTGGAGTGGAAGAGGTGAGAATGGGGCAGGAAAGAACCAGAACCTTTAAAAAAAGGAATATTTATTAATGCATGGTATTTCAGCATTTATTCTGCAGGCATTTTAATTTAAGGCTGGTGTGTGGTCAGTCATAATTCTATACCACAATAGATTTTGGAGCAGGACCACCCATGAACAGAGTTCAAACACAGCTTGGGCTTGGTTGAAAGACATGGATGCAAGTCCTATGATTCATCACTGTTCCCTCTCCCAGGCTCAGAATTTTAATGTTCAAAGTACTAAGATTGGGTCTTAGAAGCTTCTACAGCTGATTTATGGAAAACTGGATGTTGCAGTGGGTTTAAAGAACTTATTATTGGAGGATGCAATTTGATTGAATTCATTATTTTCTGAAGGGCCTGGAAAGGGGGGCGGGTAAAGAAATGTATATTGCATACTCCAAAGATGCCATTCCTCTTATTTTTCTTAGTTGCCAAATTTTGAGAACATATCTACTAGGGAATTGTTGGCTTTCAGTTTTTCTAGCCTAACTTTTTGTATAAAATACGACTCTAATTCAGGAAGGTTTGGCTATGGACCATAATCTCATTGTATGTAACTATGAGATTTGAGTATTGAGTGTAGTAGTTCTGAGACTTGAGTATTAATATTAAATGTAATAGTAATACATGTTACTCAAACCATTGTTCTGCTTTGTCAATCTATAAAAACAGAATTTGTTTAATTTTGTGATTTAAGTGATTTAGGTTGACCCATAGCAATGCCTCAATACTGTCCTACATATGAATTCTCAAAAATAATACCCACTGAATAAGGTTTCTGCACAAGTAAGTGTGTGAGAGCTTTAAGGTATAATCCTGTACGTTATCTCCTCAGAAGTAAGACCCATTAAAATCCCAGCAAGATTGAATCAGGCTGCGTCTTAAATTTCTCTTTCTGAGCATTCTATTTGTGCAACCATAAAACATCTATTTGTAATTTTTTTTAAAAAATGTCAAAATAAGTCTTTCTTCATTGTTATATTGAGGACAAATTTCAGAAGAACATCACATTTTGTTAATTTATGTGGTGCAGCGGGTTAAACCACTGAGCTGCTGAACTTGCTGACCTAAAGGTCAGCGGTTCGAATCCAGGGAGTGTGGTGAGCTCCCACTATTAGCCCCAGCTTCTGCTAACCTAGCAGTTTGAAAACATGCAAATATGAGTAGATCAATAGGTACTGTTTCTGCTGGAAGTTTTTTTTTCTGTGTCAGTAGTGACTTGAGAAATTGCAAGTCACTTCTGGTGTGAGAGAATGGGCCGTCTGCAGAGACATTGTCCAGGGGACGTCCGGATGTTTGATGTTTTACCATCCTTGGGGGGACGGGGACGGGACACCGGCTCTTTGGCTTCAAAATGGAGATGAGCACCGCCCCCCAGAGTTGGACACGATTAGACTTAATGCCGAGGGGAAACCTTTACTTTTTTGTAATATTGCACCCACAATGTCCATATTCGTTCATTTATTATAAAATGACATTCTTGACACAAAAGTAGCCCTCATCCATTTTGCTTAAAGTCTGGATTCCATTGCTTACAGTGCAGCTCACTTTTAATATTGCTCGTTTCCTGCCCTATTGAATAGAGTGGGGTGTTTTTGGGGTTGTTGTTGTTTTTTTTGAAAAAGCACATTTTTATGCCCTTGAATTCTGAATCGATTGTATGCCTTAGAATCTGTGCAGAGGTACATATTAATCCTTTTCTTTGAAACAACAAAAGCTTGAACTGTGAATCAGTCATAAGGTAATTACACCTGAATGATGACACATCAGAATAGTTTGTGCAATAAAAGGAGCCAAGGAACCAACAAATCATTCCCATTTGCAGCAGGAATAGCCAATTAAACCACAGAGTTTTCCTCTGGCTTATTTAATATGTTACCCAAGTGCAGGTGTAGGTGTTTCTTCTTTTTCTTTCGCACGCATACAACCCAAGCAGTCAAACAATCCAGGGCTTGTCCTACATTTTCTTTATCTGACTTTTTGTCAAACTGGGAGATGGGGAGGGACCAAAGCCAGATTCCAGCTTAGCTGCAGCCACATTCAAACAACATGACTGAATAAAGTAGCATTTTTAAAAAGAAGGCAAATAAACCACAGCGCTTTTGCTTTGCTCAGTCATGCAGGAACAGCCATGCCATGTGCATCACAGCACTGCTTATACAGGACTCCCTAGGTTCCTCTGGTTTCTTACCTCTATAACAAACCAGTCCATCTTGGGAAAATCTGGTGTTAATGCCAAGTTGGTAATCTATTTTTCGCCTTGGTTTCTTTGAATTAATGCTATCCAGACTTGAGGCTATTCGCAAATTTGCACAAATTGCCATGTTTTTTTTAAAAAGGGGATGCATTTTAGAACTGCCAAGTTGTAGTTGAGGGTTATTGTCCTGACCGCGTGAATTTCTTGATTTAAAGTGAATGCTTTTGAAGGAGACATAGTTTTAAAAGGAATTTTCATGGATGCTTCCAATGATTGTAAGTCCCATATATCCTGATTTGCAGAGGCCTTTGTTTGCAAAAATGCTGATGTTTGGAGAAAATACTGCCACAAAGGGGAAATTACTCTCAAGTGTAGCACAGCAGTTCTCGTTTGTGCCTGGAGGGCAGGGGTCAGGACCTGACCAACCCAGACACATTAGAACCAGCAGTGCCAGAACTTGATTCAGAGGATGAAAGATGACTGGGGCCATTGTTTCCCTGATGGGCCTCTGTTTGCCTTCTTGGCATGGGAAGAAATGTTGTTTGGCCAATGTATTAACCAGGTGCAGATGGACAGTGATTCTGATTGAACATTTGTACAGGAAGTGATTATGCCTTGGAACTTTGGAAGAAAGTGATTAAAGGCTAGGGAGGAGATTTCTGAGGGAGACAAAACACAGCTGCAGTGGGAGACAAGGTGCCCCCTTTGATAGGAGACAGAACATCGAGTCTAGCAGCTGGCTATGGTCAGCTGCATAAAATCTCTCTGACCAATAGGTCATGAGTTTGGAGACGAGGCCTGCCCGGGTCAAGGTGGGTGCTCGACCTTTAAGTGTAGCCTGCTGTCGACCTTTGCAGCCCGAAAGACAGTTGCATCTGTCAAGTAGGAGATAAAGGTACCACATTAAGTGATGAGGCAAATTTTACTGAATTATGAGGCCATTAAAGAACTCCAGGAACGCTGAGGAATGCAGAAGGAACAACAAGGGACGCTTTTATATTCTGAGAGATGAGGAGTTGAACTGCTCCCCCTATTCAATAGAGTTTGTCTCTGTTCGTCTATATGTGTGTATGTGGAAACAGCAGGGATTGTCTGCTAAGTATGTGTACCTGTAATCCGCTCTGAGTCCCCTTCGGGGTGAGAAGAGCGGAATATAAATAAAGTGTATTATTATTATTTATTATTATTGCTGGCCCGCAATGAATAGCCTTTGTAGTAAGAATCCAACTTGTGACCTCTTCCTTGCATTGCTGTCTAGTCCTTTAAGGGGACTCCTGAGCATGTGCAGAGTTCACCTGAAGTGCTGGTGAGCCCTTACATGTTGAGCCAGGGAAATGCCTTTTCAGTACTTGATCAATACACTGCTTAATGTCATAAAATTGTGTAGAATGACTTGGCTTATTCATTTGTTTGAGTTAGGGAGTCCGATTTTTATATTCTAAGATTAAACCACAAGTTTTGAGTTCAGTTGGGATGCGAAATTTGTAAGTTAACAAAGCACAAGCCTTGTTTCCAAGATGTAACACAGGGGTAGAGGGAAACATGCAGGCACAGTTTTGATTTCCAGTCCAAGTCCTGATTCCCATGTTTACAATGGGCCTTTCCAGTTGAATAAACAAGGTTTACTGAACTAAAATCATTACTTTGGAACTAGGCCATTGCCATCTTATTTGATTGTAAGTGTGCCTTTACCAACTTGATTTTTAAAGTTTAACCCTGTTTCTGTTGACTTGGCAGCTATTTTAATCTCTCATGAGCTTTCCTGACATATTTTGATTATATACCACGGTACCATGCCATGCCAGGCATTCTTAATCCTCATTTTCCTTCATGAGCCGTAAAATGCTGATAGGAGACTGAAAAAGCTTGTTAAGCTACTGGAGGCATCTAACCAGTCAGATGAAGTCAAAGGTCATTTCTATTTTAACTTGTAAAACCCCCAGTTTTAACAGACTGCTAATTTTAATTATCAATTTCTGCTACATTTTGTGCTGCATCCATAGTAAATGAGAAAGAAATAACAAGTGAACCATTTAATTGAGGCTGGTGGAATTATCCCACTATCTCTTCAGTTTGCAGTCTCATTTAATAAATTCAAGCTATTGTTTGCTATCTAAACACATAATAAAAGTGAAAATATGTATGTGTGTATGTGCCTCCACAAACAGCTGTAGCTCTCACTACTCAGGAGACACCAATGACCCTCCCTCCAATGACATTGCAGGTTATAGAGAGAGACATGAACATGTCCAAGAGCCCTGCCAGTGTTCTCCACAAACACCATACTGCCCACCACCCAAGTGAAGGCTTTCATATGGGGAATATTCCATCCTAGATTTTATGTATATCCTCCACCACAGATATCCCAGTGTTTCTTACTCTCTCAATTGGTGAGGAATTTGCATGACCCTGCCCACTTCCTCTCCTTTAATCCTTTCCTATTCTTTTGTATGGCACACAGCAAACAGAGGAATTGATCTGCAACTGAACATACTAGAGAGGTTTGGGGAGAATTCACCATGATTTATAGGAGTTGTAGGTACTGGGATGTATTGTTCTGTACTCCACCAACGATGGACCTGGAAGTAACTTGGTACACAGGATCCCCATGACCAACAAAACATACTGGAGTTGTAGTTCACCTACATCCAG
Organism: Anolis apletophallus; assembly: GCA_030556195.1. Classification (NCBI taxonomy): domain Eukaryota; kingdom Metazoa; phylum Chordata; class Lepidosauria; order Squamata; family Anolidae; genus Anolis; species Anolis apletophallus. The sequence continues at coordinate 100,867,829 of JARBWK010000003.1, forward strand.
AGCGCACTATGAACCCAAACAATGATGGATCTGGACCAAACTTGGCATGCATACCCGATATGCCCTAATTTGAATACTGGTGGGTTTTGAGGGGAATTTGCCTGGGCTTTTTGGAGTTGTAGGTACTACGATTTATAGTTCACCTGCAATCAGTGAGCACTTTGAACTCCACCAAAGATGGAATTGGACCAAACTTGGCACACAGAGCTCCCATGACCAGAAAAAAATACTGGAGGTGTATTGTCGAAGGCTTTCAAGGCCAGAATCACTGCATTGTGGTAGGTTTTTTCGGGCTATATGGCCATGTTTTAGAGGCATTCTCTCCTAGAAAAAACCTACAACAATGCAATACTGGAGGTCTTTGGGGAAAATTCACCTTGATTTGGGGGACTTGTAGCTCACTTACATCCAGAGAGCACTATGAACCCAAACACCGATGAATCTGAGCCAAACTTGGCACACATACCTGATACATTGAAATTTGATTACTGACCTCCTTTACCGGAGGGGTTTGAGGGGATTGACTCATCATAGTCTTTTCTGCTTTGCTCTCCTTTGCTTTTATACTTTTAAATACCAAGAATAAATCAAAGTTTGTTTTATTTTGGGATTTAAGTGTTAGTTGATTACCTTAAATTAAATTACTTTGTCTAACAAATTAAATTGCTTTAAAATAGATTGTTGTTTTTACTCATTTACAAACATTGTCTACATGCCATATTGATATGATTTGCAACCTTTTCTAGTTAATATGCTATTTCAGAGATCAAGAATTGAATTTTAACTTGTTGGCATATTTGTCCTTAGTTGACCTCTGTTGGATTATCATATTAGGATTAGAAAATAAATGTTTGTATATTAAAACAATCATAAGGTAGATATCTTCATTGTGCACCAGAAGTCAACCTGCTTTTTATTGTTGCGATACATGGATTAAGATGACAATGTGAACTAATCCAGAATTTAGGATTACTAGTGACTAGTAAAATGAAAAACACATGAGGCATTTCCATCACAACATAATTTAGATGCTTGCTTGTAGGCTCACTTAATTAAATTGTATGAAGAGATAATTATTTCATTAACTTCATGCTAATAAATATGCAAATTAACTTGGAACACTGACCAGGAGCATTATTAGCCAAGCTTTGGTGATTTGTTGCATCAAAATAACAAAATGTTTATGAATTTTTTGTGTGAAAGCATAGATAAATGTGGATAATTTTTATTAATTTCTCATAGGTACTTTAATATAGAGGAATTATTTGAAAGAGTAGTTGAGCTGCAATAGAAGGGGGAGATCTGGGGGCAGAAAGTGACAGTGCAGTGGGCAGGATATACAGCAATACTTTCTTCGTTTCTCCTATAAAATGTAATGGACGTCCTACAATTGCACTAGAATGTTAACAAATAAATTGGTTATATTGGCTCTAAATAGTCTATTTTGTTCAGGATAGCTATGATCATAGAAGACTCCTTCCATGAAGAAAAAGATCACACAGTGAAAATTTTGAATTCATCCTGTAGTGATGGGTTATATCATGATGGTGAACCCTTCCCTATACTATCCAGAGATAGATAGATAGATAGATAGACAGACAGACACAGAGAGAGCTAGTCCCCAAGTTGTGAATAACTGTAGGCTTGTTCTTAAGCTGAATTTGTATGTAAGTCAGAACTAGTACATCTTTTAACTGTAATTGTGTGTGCGTGTGTGTTCAATCTTTGGTTAGCATAGGGAAGGGTTAACACCCCTGTGATATTTGATTTCAACTCACTTTTAGTCCCTGTGATATTTGTATTTTGAAAAATGTTGCTTGTTGTAGAAACAAGGATTCGTGATAAAGCCTCAGTGGAGATACATTTTCCCCATTATAACTTTCAGGAATGATTTTCCTTTCCGAAGGGGAGACTTCTCTCACTTCCAGTTGTCTCATTTATGAGTCATTTGTAAATCAGATGTTTGTAACTCGGGGACTGCATATATATATATAGAGAGAGAGAGAGAGAGAGAGAGAGAGAGAGAGAGAGAGAGAGCGCAAATGGGGAGCAGGTACAGAGAAAGCTCTCTTCCATAAAGGGAGATACAGACTTTCAAGGTAACCTACTCTAGACCATATATCTCTTTATTAGCCTGACCAAGCTCTAAGCCAGACCAAGGTGTGTAGGGTTTTAAAGATAATAATTCGCAATTTGAATTTTTCCCAGAAACAGATCAGCAGCCGCTGGAATTTTTAACAAGGCAGTTAGTTATAGGTTTCCTATAAACCTATCCCATTCGGCGACTTAGTTCCTGCATTTTGTCCTCTCTGCACTCAAAGAGATCAATGTTTGATTAGTGTTGTGATATGTTTAATACATTTAGTCGGCTTTATCTTTTATGCTGTATTGTTTCGCTTTCTGCTTTCTTTGGTTTATTGGTGCAGAATTGTCTTAACTACTTCTATCTGTGCTATAATATGCTGAAAATTTTGTAATGGCTTCTTTGAGGATTCTGTGAATTATAATGAAAACCATATTTAGTGGAAAAATGGGGTAATTTTTACATAAATAAATGGCATGATAATAGTTATACTCCATAAAATATTTTTTCTCTTGTAGCTTTTACCAGATTCGTCTATCTATGAAAATTCCTCCAAGAGTTCCACACAAAATTGAAGCAAGCTTGTTACATGCAGCCAGTAAGTGTAAATATTTTCAGTTACTGTATAATGATTGTAGAAATACTGTCAATGGAGTAAATATTTTTGTTTGTTAAGCAGGCATCTGAGATGCTGTTTATAAACTGGCCTCAGGATAAGTAAAGAAGTGTAATCATAATTGCATTTTCCCCAAAAGTCTCCTAGAAAAGTAAACATTTACAAGTAAAAACAGTTTTAATATGTCACGAAGTGTAAATTTAGGCATGCATGCATGTATTCCCAATAGTTCTCTTTTGTGCATCACACAAAGTATGAATCAGATCTTGACATAAATCACAGTTTTTAGAGCAGTCATAGCTTTGATACTGAAATGAAAAAAATGAAAATTGCTGGATTTAACAAGCAGTTTAAAAAAGTACTTAATATACAGTGTATCTTTTAAGAAAAGTAGGAAAAATATTCTAGATGTCATAGGAGTATTTTAAAATTTGCTTTGATCCTGCTGCATTTTCTGCCTTCTTATTAACTCTATGGTTTGTTTGCAAGTGATACAACTGATTTTATGACTTTCTTGGAAATTTGCACTAGGATTTGGATTAGGTTTGGTAGTGTTGCTGCTATCTGTGTGATACTGTGTGCATTGTGTGCCAACCCTATCAACTGCTGCTATTTGTTGCTGCTAGCGTTTAAGCCTGGGACGAGACCCGAACTGTGGTGCTTACTGTGACTCGCACTTTAGAACTGTGGTGCTTACTGTGACTTGCACTTTAGAACTGTGGCGCCCACAGTGACTCGCACTTTAGAGGCTGACGGCCTATTTTGCACTTCACGGCCATCATTGACTTCCTGGCTACCTATGCTTCGACTAAAATCGTCGCACTTTATATTGGCACTTGCACTTTGTGCATTGTTAATAGTTTTTAACAACTCAGAGGGTGGGGGAAGCCGCAGGGTGCGAGGGGTCACAGGAAAGAGATTTGCATCTTATATGGGCGCACTAAACCAGGAGAGGGAGCATGCAGGAGGGATGGTTCCCGGGCGGGGGGTCCTATCGGGGTGGTGACTGGGAGGGGAAGATGCGGGAAAGGGAGACCCAAAGTATGGATTCGGCCTAGAATTTGCGATGGACCTAAATCACTAATTTGACCTGGAAGAGAGCGTCATAAAATTCCACCCGGCCAAAAATTTGTGCAAGAACTTTGATAAATTTAAATCGGGCTCCTGACAAAGTTAAGCTGAGTACTCAGGAAGGCGGTCCCTCCCGGTTGAAAGTGGTGCTGTTCAATGCCAGGTCAGTCAATGGTAAAACATCAACAATACAAAATCTAATTCTTGAAGAACAAGCTGACCTGGCCTGTATAACGGAGACCTGGCTGGACGAGGCTGGGGGTTAATCTCTCCCAGCTCTGCCCACCGGGTTACTCCGTGCAGCACCAAGCGAGACCGGGAGGCGGGGAGGGGGAGTCGCAGTGGTCTATAAGGATTCCATCCCTTGACCAGGTGCCCCATCCCACAGTCAACCACGTTCGAATGTGTCGGCCTAAGGATTGGTGACCGGGACAGGATAGGGATTCTGTTAGTGTACCGACCACCCCGCTGCACTACAGTCTCCCTACCTGAGCTAGCCAGAGTGGTCTCGGGCCTGGCCGTGGAGTCTCAGCGGCTCATTGTGCTGGGTGACTTCAACGTCCATGCCGAGACCACTCTATCAGGAGCGGCTCAGGACTTCATGGCCGCCATGGCAACCATGGGCCTGTCCCAGTTAATATCGGGTCCCACCCATAGTGCAGGACACACACTGGATCTGGTTTTCTGCCAGGGATGGGATGAAAGTGGCGGAGTGGAGGAACTGACCATCATTCCTTTGCCATGGACTGACCACCACCTGATCAGGTTTAGACTCACTGGGCCTTTCCACCTCCGCAGGGGTGGTGGACCTACTAGAATGGTCCGCCCCAGGAGACTTATGGATCCGAACAGTTCCTGACGGCTCTCGGGGATTTTCCCGCTTCCTTGGTAAGTGACCCTGTCGAGGCTCTTGTCTCACTCTGGGACAGGAGATGACAAGGGCTATTGACACGATCGCTCCAGAACGCCCCTCTTGAGTAACCGAGCTAAACCAGCTCCTTGGTTCACTGAGGAGCTGGCAGCAATGAAGCGAAAAAGAGGAGGCTAGAGTGCGTGTGGCGTCGGAACGGAGTGGATCAGCTCAGGCGCGCCTGGTCTCCTATTTGAGGACCTATGACGCAGCAACAAAAGCCGCACAAAAAACATCTATTGCGGCCAAGGTGGCCGCCGCGAAGAACCGTCAGCGGAACTGTTTCGAGTCGTTAGGGTCTTTAAATCCGCCTCAGTGCGAGATCCCTGACGGCTCGGGCGGTACGCTGTGATGAGTTTGCCAAGGTGCCTTCGCGGATAAAGTGGCTCTGATCCGTTCCGATTTCGATACCACTTTAACGGCAGTCTCTGAGGATGTGACACGAGCACCTGCTTGTCCGGTTTTAATGGATTCGTTTCAATTGGTTCAGCTCGAGGATGTGGACAAGATCCTTGGAGAGCGAGGCCCACCACATGCATCCTAGACCCCTGCCCATCCTGGCTGATCAAGGAAGCCAGAGGGGTTTGGCAGAGTGGGTGAAGGTGGTGGTTAATGCCTCCCTTCGGGAAGGCATCATTCCAGCCAGCTTAAAGCAAGCTGTTATAAAACCGCTGTTGAAGAAACCATCACTGGACCCCACTCAATTAGTGAACTAGCGGCCAGTTTCCAATCTCCCCTTTGTGGGCAAAGTCATGGAACGTGTGGTGGCTTCGCAACTCCAGGGGTTCTTGGTAGACACTGATTATCTTGATCCGGCACAGTCTGGCTTTAGGCCGGGACATGGGACTGAGACAATGGATATAAGAACAAAGAGGCAATGCGATGGGCAGTCAAACATAAATCAATATTGTATTATAGACATCAGCATTGTGATACACAAGTATCCAAACATGAACAAATAATATGGTGCAATCCTCTCACTTTAAGGAAATCAACGGCCGTTGCATGCAAGCGTCCCTCTATATATAACAAAGCAAAAATACAAACAGATAGTACTGGGACTTCCCAGCAAAGCAGTCAGTGGCACTACAGGACACCAAATAGGTCCTCACAATGAAAATGAAAATAAGTAAAGCCCCCCGTGTGACTTGTGGCTGAAAAGCCTTCAACCCGGGATTCCGGGCAAGAGCGCAACAAACAGGCGCGTCGGTCGGGACGTGTCTCCGCCCTTCCAAAGGTGGGGGCGGAGTGCAGTTGACTGCGAACAAGGATGCTCGTGAGCGTTGCAAACGGCCTGGCAAATGCAGCGTGGAGAGGTTCCCAAGTAAATAATAGTTCCAAGGTGGAGGAGGTGTGTCGTCGACGGGATGAAGTGCCTAGATCTTTCCGTTTCGGGTCCTTCCTCAGGACGATCCACACCCGGGAATATACACAACTGTACATAAAATAAACACAATATAATGCCTCTTAAAGGAACATAGGTGGGTCGATGGGCAGGGTAGGAAAAGGTAAGCTTACCAAATGTTGTTTTCAGGTCCCCCCAATGGGAGAAAACCGCTGATGCGGTCGAAGGAAAATAAAGGGCCAAATGGCGCAGTGACCGAAAGGACCGGTCCAGGCTAAAGCCTCCCTGGAGGCTATATCCTAACAGGAAGATGGGATACAGCTGGAGCCCCAGCGGGTGGGTCTTGGTGCAGTAGTTTAATTCAGTACAGCATTTAAACTGACAGGCTCATTTAAACCGAGAAGGTTGCTCACAGGCACATTGTATAATATGTTTCAATTCAGTTTTGAGTAAGGTGGATTGTAGGTCCATGTGGACTTCTTTGGGATGGATTTGTGGACTTCTTTGAAGTGTTTGTATAAGTATACGTCTTCATTACCAGAGAGGATTTTCAGTCTGTGTTCCCTAATCCTCGCCCTCAGCTGGCGTTTGGTAACCCCACATAAGGAGGGGGCACGAGCAAAAAGGAGGTACACACATTTTCTGTGGCACATGTACAGAACTGATGGAGTTTAATGGTCTTGGGCGTGCCAGGAATTTGAATCTGCTTCAAGGGCTCACAAAGTCACAACAAATGCAATGCCCACACTTGAAAGTTCCAGCTTGGAAGCTGCTGGTGGTCTTCCTCCTGGCCCCCAAACTAAGATTTGGGGCCAGGAGGAAGACCACCAGCAGCTTCCAAGCTGGAACTTTCAAGTGTGGGCATTGCATTTGTTGTGACTTTGTGAGCCCCTTGAAGCAGATTCAAATTCCTGGCACGCCCAAGACCATTAAACTCCATCAGTTCTGTACATGTGCCACAGAAAAATGTGTGTACCTCCTTTTTTGCTCGTGCCCCCTCCTTTATGTGGGGGGTTACCAAACGCCAGCTGAGGGCGAGGATTAGGAACACAGACTGAAAATCCTCTCTGGTAATGAAGACGTATACTTATACAAACACTTCAAAGAAGTCCACAAATCCATCCCGGATTTTAAGTTCGTTGGATTAGAAAAAGTGGAGATGCAACCCCACATGGACCTACAATCCACCTTACTCAAAACTGAATTGAAACATATTATACAATGTGCCTGTGAGCAACCTTTCGGTTTAAATGAGCCTGTCAGTTTAAATGCTTTACTGAATTAAACTACTGCACCAAGACCCACCCGCTGGGGCTCCAGCTGTATCCCATCTTCCTGTTAGGATATAGCCTCCAGGGAGGCTTTAGCCTGGACCGGACCTTCGGTCACTGCGCCATTTGGCCCTTTATTTTCCTTCGACCGCATCAGCGGCTTTCTCCCATTGGGGGACCTGAAAACAACATTTGGTAAGCTTACCTTTCCTACCCTGCCCATCGACCCACCTATGTTCCTTTAAGAGGCATTATATTGTGTTTATTTTATGTACAGTTGTGTATATTCCCGGGTGTGGATCGTCCTGAGGAAGGACCAAACGGGAAAGATCTAGGCACTTCATCCCGTCGACGACACACACCTCCACCTTGGAACTATTATTTACTTGGGAACCTCTCCACGCTGCATTTGCCAGGCCGTTTGCAACGCCACGAGCATCCTTGTTCACAGTCAACTGCACTCCGGCCCCCACCTTTGGAAGGGCGGAGACACGTCCCGACCGACGCCTGTTTGTTGCGCTCTTGCCCGAATCCCGGTTGAAGGCTTTTCAGCCACAAGTCACACGGGGGCTTTACTTATTTTCATTTTCATTGTGAGGACCTATTTGGTGTCCTGTAGTGCCACTGACTGCTTTGCTGGGAAGTCCCAGTACTATCTGTTTGTATTTTGCTTTGTTATATATAGAGGGACGCTTGCATGCAACGGCCGTTGATTTCCTTAAAGTGAGAGGATTGCACCATATTATTTGTTCATGTTTGGATACTTGTGTATCACAATGCTGATGTCTATAATACAATATTGATTTATGTTTGACTGCCCATCGCATTGCCTCTTTGTTCTTATATCCATTGATTAACAGGGGGTTCGACTGTATTATACACATATTTAGCTACCATGGGACTGAGACAGCCTTGGTCGCCTTGGTAGATGATCTACGCCGGGAACTTGACAGGGGGAGTGTGTCCCTGTTGGTTCTGCTGGACCTCTCAGCGGCTTTCGATACCGTTGACCACGGTATCCTTCTGGGTCGCCTTGCAGATATGGGGCTTGGGGGTACTGCTTTGCAGTGGCTCCAATCCTTCCTGGAAGGTCGTACCCAGAAGGTGTCATTGGGTGACACCTGTTCGGCTCCACAGCCGTTGTCCTGTGGAGTCCCTCAGGGTTCAGTACTGTCCCCGATGTTGTTCAACATCTACATGAAACTGCTGGGAGAGATCATTCGGAGTTTCGGAGTAAGGTGTTATCTGTACGCAGATGATGTCCAGATCTGTCACTCCTTTCCACCTGTCACCAAGGAGGCTGTCCAGACCTTGAACCGGTGCTTGGCCGCTGTGTCGGACTGGATGAGGGCTAGCAAATTGAAACTAAATCCAGACAAGACGGAGGTCCTCCTGGTCAGTCGTAAGGCCGAACAGGGCATAGGGTTACAGCCTGTGTTGGACGGGGTTACACTCCCCTGAAGACGCAGGTTCGCAGCTTGGGAGTGATCCTGATTCAGCGCTGAGCCTGGAACCCCAGGTCTCAGCGGTGGCCAGGGAGCTTTTGCACAGTTGAGACTCGTGCGCCAGCTGCGCCCGTACCTTGGGAAGTCTGATCTGGCTACGGTCGTCCACGCTCTGGTCACATCCCGAATAGATTACTGCAACGCACTCTACGTGGGGCTGCCTTTGAAGACAGTTCGGAAATTGCAATTAGTCCAGCGGGCGGCAGCCAGATTATTAACGGAGCTACATAAAGGGAGCATACCACCCCCTGTTGTGTCAGCTCCACTGGCTGCCTGTCCACCTCGGGCTCAATTCAAAGTGCTGGTTTTGACCTTTAAAGCTCTATACGGTTCTGGCCCAGCTTACTTGTCCGAACGCATCAGCCGCTACGTCCCATCCCGTAACCTAAGATCATCCGGGAGGCCCTGCTCGCTCCCGCCGACTTCTCAAATGCGGTTGGTGGGGACGAGGACAGGGCCTTCTCGGTGGTGGCCCCCGCCTGTGGAATGCGCCTCCCTATGGAGGTACGGTCCACCTCATCCCTCCTGGCATTCAGGAAAAGGTAAAAATCCTGGCTCTGGGACCAGGCGTTCCCACATCAGCACTAAGCAGCATGTTAGATGGGGATTTTAATGGAAGGGAGGAAGAGGGTCAATGCTTTTATAGATCGAATATTGTTTTAATTGGAATGACTGTAGATGTTGCTGAGGAATTGTATTTTAATGTTTTTAATGTATCTTAATGTGTTATGGGGTTTGGGGTTTTACGCTGTTTCATGTGGCATCGAATTGTGCCGTGCTGTAAGCCGCTCTGAGTCCCCCCTCAGGGGTTGAGAAGAGCGGGGTAAAATCCTGAAATAAATAAATAAATAATAATCTGTGAACTTAACCAATACCCTTATTTAAAAATTTTAACATTAGTCAACAATAAGGTTAAATTGTTTGATTGACAAAACTACTTATTATCAATACTAATTTGTTCAAAATACCAGTTACCTCTTTATGAGAAGAGTCAGAATTTTGACATTTGAATCTAGAGTATCTCTTAACCGTATTATGTTTTCAGGCGCAGATCTTGCCTTTCCAGCGGCAGTCCACGACAACATCGTCTGTAGTAAAACCTTTCAGATTCTCTATAAAAATGAGGAGGTGTCTGTGAATGATGTTATGATCTTCAAAGTTAAAATGCTGCTGGATGAAAGGAAGGTTTGTTTGCATGTACTTAACTGCTTCACGTACTTAAACGTTGTCAGTTGTCCACTTATTCAGCTGTACAGATGGCCACTGAAGTTACCATTAGTAGAGCATGCATGACATAGTTATAATCCTGTCCTCTTCCCCAGACATTGTTATGATATAGAGTGTTTCAAAATGATGGATCCAATTTCAAAGCAGCATATTTCATTGTGTTGTTGAAGGCTTTCATGGCCAGCATCACTGGGTTGCTGTGAGTTTACTGGGCTGTATGGCTATGTTCCAGAAGCATTCTCTCCTGCCGTTTTGCCCACATCTATGGCAGGCATCCTCAGAGGTTGTGAGGTCTGTTGGAAACTAGGCAAGTGAGGTTTATATATCTAGAATGTCCAGGGTGGGGGAAAGAACTCTTGTCTGCTTGAGGCAAGTGTGAATGTTACAATTGGCCACTTTGATTAGCATTTAATGGACTTACAGTCTCAAAGCCTGGCTGGTTTCTGCTTGGGAGGATCCTTTGTTGGGAGGTGTTAGCTGTCCTTGATTGTTTCTTGTCTGTAATTTCCTGGTTTTTTCAGTGATGGTTTGTATTTACTGTCCTGATTTTAGAGTTTTTTAAATGCTGGTAGCCAGATTTTGTTCATTTTCACGGTTTTCTTCTTTCTGTTGAAATTATCCACATGCTTGTGGATTTCAGTGGCTTCTCTGTGTAGTCTGACATGGTGATTGTTAGAATAGTCCAGCATTTCTGTGTTCTCAAATAATGTGCTGAGTCCAGGTTGGTTCACCAAGTGCTCTGCTATGGATGACTTCTCTAGTTGAATTAGTCTGCAGTGCCTTTCATGTTCCTTGATGACAACATGTTACATTTGTACAAAAAGTTACGGGTTAATGAGTTAACAGGCTAACTAATTTTATTTGCCGTTTTGAGACAGAAACAAATCTAAAAATATCTTCTCATGTGGAAAATATATCCTTGGGCATTTTGTTAGGGGGTCACCATCTTGCGGAAGACGGGGAGGCCAGGGGTTATTTTTACACTGGGAGAGGCATCTAGAGGGAATCATTTGAAACTCCACAATCTACTTTTTCAAGTGGTAAGAGTTTCCTTTGTGGGGCGATTCGTGGTTGCAGAGATATGGTGATTTCAAATGAGTTCATCGTTTTGAAACACCTTGTAGATATGAAAAGCATGGTATGGCAATGCAGACAGACACTCCCAGAGCATCCCTGGTAGTGTCAGTATTGCACATGAATACCACTTTCACATTGCCTGTGAAATAGGATAAACCCTTGTGCCACCCGGACTACTGATTGAAAGGTTGGTGGTTCGAATCCAGGGAGTGGGGTGAGCTCCCATCTGTCAGTTCCAGCTTCTCTTGTGGGGACATGAGAGAAGCCTTCCACAGAATGGTGCAACATCTGGGTGTCCCCTGGGCAACGTCCTTGCAGACAGCCAATTCTCTCACACCAGAAGCAACTTGGAGTTTCTCAAATCACTCCTGACATGAAAAATAAGGTATCTAAAATAGGCGTGAAAATTAAACGTTTTCTCATAACAAGTCAGCAAGGCTTGCAAAACAAGCTGATTTTCCTTTTTATGAAGTACAGCTGAAGCAATTTCTGCAGAGTCCACCATAAACATTTTTGCTAACAGATTTGTGTAAATGTCTCAGTGGCATCAGAAACCTTTAACTCTTGCCATTTTTTTGTGACCCCAACATTGAGCTAAGGTTGGGATCCACAGTATAGCAAGCAGTGGCCTAAAACAGTGTGTGTTTTTAAGATCACAATTTACTGATGGAAAGAGATTAAGGAATGATCTTATCCCCATCCAGCAGAGGTAGAAATACAGCATTTAATATAAGCCCTTTGTGATTGGACCTTTAAGCAAAAATAGGTACCAATGCATGTTGTATTTCAAATAAAATATAGGATTATTTTATATTCACCTGCATTTTGTATTCTACTAGGTGACATGGAAGAATGTTGCTATTTATTGCTATGTCTGCTGTTTTGTTCATTTTTATCGTATCATATCTTATTACAGTGTTCCCTCACTTATTGCTGGGGTTACGTTCCAGGATCTCCCACAATAAGTGAAAAACGGCGATGTAGGGACACTCTATTTATTTTAATATTTATACATTTTTTAGTATTTATACTGTTTTCAGTCTTTATAAACTTAAAGTAAAGTGAAGGAAAAGCCCTTCAAGGCTGGAGGGAGAACTGAGGAGGGAAAGCGCTTTGGAGAGCAGCCGCGGCAAAACTCCACAAAACAGCGAAAATACCATGATACATATTTTTAATGAATATTTTTTTAAATCTGCGAAACAGCGAGTCTGCAATAAGCGAATTTCGAAGTAGCAAAGGAACACTGTACTGTATTTCAAGCTATTGTGAACAGTTGAAGCATGGAACAGAAATGAAGAACAGTATGCAAGTTTTATGTTAGTAATAAATCAAGCATAGAATAAGTCCAATATAGGATTGTACAATAAAATTATTGGAAATAATGCTTTTCTTTTTTCAATCTGTTTCCTAGATCGAAGAATCTCTTAATGAAATGAGCTTCCTGCTTTCTTTAGATCTACACTTTACAGATACAGATTATTCGTAAGTTCAAAATTAAATCCTGTTTTACTGTTGAATATTGTAGACTTTCTTCAAAAAGTGCATTTTTCATTCAGGGTTCTGTGTGTGTGTGCCAGTTTTTGCAAGGAATTTCATGTTTGTTTCAATATAAGTGGAGAGTACCACATACTGAACCCCATTGTCCTATTGTGTTTCCCCTAAGTGGGATAGTCTGTGAGTGTGAATTTTTGAAATCATTGTTTTTATTGCCTACAAAACAACTCCTAGGTTGGATTGTAGCACAATATTACAGACGTTATAGAAGTTATTGAAATTTAATGTGTGTGCAAGAAGTAACTTTATGCGGGATTACCCAGGCGTGGGAACCCCCAGTGGCACAATGGGTTAAACCCTTGTGCCGACAGGACTGCTGACCAAAAGGTGAGCTCCTGTCTGTCAGCTCTAGCTTCCCAAGTGGGGAATGTGAGAGAAGCTTCCCACAGAATGGTAAAACATCCAGGCATTCCCTGGGCAATGTCCTTACAGGCAGCCAATTCTCTCACACCAGAAGTGACTTGCAGTTTCTCAACACACACACACACTCACCAGGAGTGAATCCCTGAAATTGAACGTTTTTATGTTTTTTGTTTTGTATTTGTCACTGTTATTTCTCTCCTTTTTAAAATCCCATGTATATTCTCTCTGGGCACTTTCATGACTATACATGCTGTTGATTTTACTGACTTTAACGCATCTTTTGCATACCTATAGGAGATTCCAGATGTTTTAAGTGGCTGGAACTCCACTTTGTCTTTCACAGCCCTGTGCATCAAACAGATTATTAATCCTGGATGACTATGTTTTATACATTGAAGTAACTGCATAGTGGAGCCCCCAGTGGCACAATGGGTTAAACCTTTGTGCCAGCAGGACTGAAGACCGACAGGTCGGAGGTTTGAATCCGGAGAGAGCACAGATGAGCTTACTCTGTCAGCTCCAGTTCCCTATGCGGGGACATGATAGAAGCCTCCCATAAGGATGGTAAAACATCAAAACAATAGCTTGAAATAACATTCCCTGGGTAACGTCCTTGCAGGCGGCCAATTTTCTCACACCAAAAGCGACTTGCAGTTTCTCAAATTGTTCCTGACACCAAAAAAAACCAAACTGCACAGTGTAAAAGTAGTGGTTTGTATTTAAGTGTTTTAATTGTTGTATTACTTTCAAAATTGCCTTTGTAATTGTATTCTTGTTCTTTCAGGCCAGAGGATCTGAACACACTGCAGCTAATTAGCAGCCGAACACTAAAGTTGCACTTTACCTTACAACGAGGCCTTCATCACTATGTCAATGTCATGTTTGATTACTTTCACCTCTCTGTCGTTTCTGTTATAATCCATGCCTCCTTAGTTGCCCTTCACCAACCATTGATAAGGTAATTGTTTTGCACTATTTTTCCTAGGATTAGTAATACGATGAAATGTAATTCATTTTTACTACTTGCTTGTTTGGCTCATCTTTTAAAAAATGGTTATTTAGTTATAATAGGAATATTTATTATTTATTTATTTATTCAGTCTTATATTCCGCTCCTCCCTGCAGGCTCGGGGCGGATTACAAATACGATAAAACATGCGCCCAACAATTTGCAGCATGCAATAAAAACATAAAAACACAGGACGATTACAAAAAATCATTCAGGGTTACAATTCCTCAGAAACTTCAGGCCCAGAGGACGCCGGGCACAGAGGAAGCTGGGCTAGTTAAAAGCCAATCTGAAGAGGGCAGTCTTGCAAGCCCTACGAAAGGGGGCAAGCTCCGAGATCGCTCGGACGTCATCAGGGAGAGAGTTCCATAACACCGGAGCCACTACAGAGAAAGCTCTCTGCCTAGTTGTGGACAGAAGGCAGGAGCGGATTGATGGTACCAATAACAAATTCCGTTCTTCTGAACGTAGTGATCTCGGGGGAACATACGGGGTAAGGCGGTCCCTCAGGTACGCAGGCCCTAGATCATGCAAGGCCTTGAAGGTTAAAACCAGCACCTTGAAGGCAATTCGGTACTCAATGGGAAGCCAGTGCAGTTGCCGAAGGATGGGAGTGATGTGCTCCCTCACTGATGTTCCCATCAGCAAGCGAGCAGCGGCATTCTGCACCAGCTTGAGTTTCCGGATTGTCGACAAGGGAAGGCCGACGTAGAGGGTGTTACAGTAGTCCAATCTCGAGATGACCGTCGCTTGGATCACCGTGGCCAGGTCGACCCTGGACAGGTAGGGTGCCAGTCGCCTAGCCTGTCGTAGATGAAAAAACGACGTTTTCCTGACCATGGAGACCTGAGTCTCCATGGACAGCAAGGGGTCCAATTGGACACCCAAGCTCTTTACAAGGGATGACGGGCTAAGTTGCTCACCATCCAGGGTAGGCAACCGGCACTCATCCAGCCCAGGGCGACCGGGCCACAAGATCTCCGTCTTCGACGGATTCACCTTCAGCCGGCTGGTCAGCAGCAATCCAGTCACGGCTTCGAGGCAGAGATGGAAACAATCGGGTACGGTGTCCGGCCTGCCGTCCATTCTCAGCAGAAGCTGGGTGTCATCAGCGTACTGATAACACTCCAGACCAAAGTCGCGAACCAGCTGGGCCAGGGGCGCATATAGATGTTGAATAATAAGGGCGAGAGGATGGCCCCCCTGGGGGACCCCACAACTTAATGGGAGCCTCCTGGAGACGACCTCCCCGCTCTCCACACGTTGTCCCCAATCCTGGAGGAAGGAGGTCACCCATTTAAGGGCAATCCCCCTCACCCCAGTCACGGCTAAACGGTGGGCCAACAATGCATGATCTACAGTATCAAACGCTGCTGTCAGGTCTAACAAGACAAGCAGGGCTGATCCACCCTGGTCCAGCTGGCTGCGAAGTTAGTCTGTAATGCCGACAAGCACGGTCTCCGTCCCATGCCCAATACGGAAGCCGGATTGGAAGGGATCGAGTCCATCTGTGTCGTCTAAGAACCGCTGCAGCTGATCCGCTGCTGCCCTCTCAATCACCTTGCCTAAAAATGGCAAGTTGGAAACGGGTCGGTAATTGGAGGGAGCCGAAGGGTTTAACTTCGGCTTCTTCAGCAGCGGTCTTACCATAGCCTCTTTTGTAGCTGCAGCCCTGAAATGACTATGTTTACATACAGCCAGAGTTTGCAAGACTTGAGCAGGGACAATATGAATAGGATCTTTTGACGGTTTCCTTTTCATTGAGTTGCTATTAATTGAAGTTAACTCAATAGCACATAACACTAATGTATTTTTATGAGGAACAGGTTGCCTTTTTCATTTTGTCTGGCCTTTGATGAGGAACAGGTTGCCTTGTTCATTTGGGCTAGAATGCATGGCAAATGAGCCAAAAAGTGCTTCGCTGTCACCTGTTCAAGTCCAGAAAAAGCACACCCAAAAAAAGGCTTACATGTTTCAATGCTTTCTGATTTTTGACAGTGCTCTGGTCCCCAACCTTTCAAATAAATGGAGCAATGCACGTACAGGTTAGGCTTTTGGCATAGGTTATAACGGTGATAGAGGGAGATGGTGCAAATAAGTATCTCATATATATACACCGTATATACTCAAGTATAAGACGAGTTTTTCAGCCCTTTTTAAGGCTGAAAAAGCCCCCCTCGGCTTATACTCGAGTCAAAGTTATTTATTATTTTACATTATTGTTATTATTTCATTTATTATTTTACTCTCATTATTATTATTATTACATTTACATTATTTTACTACTTATTATTGTTATTACATTTATTATTTTACTCTATTATTACTATTACATTTTCATTATTTTATTCTATTATTATTTTTATTACATTTATTATTTTACTCTATTATTATTGGAAGGATAAGTAAGCACATTTACATTGAAGAAGGTTAGAATAATGGTTTAATCAGAGTTGGGCAGTCTTATCTTAAATTACAGTTTTATGTAAATATTCAAAAACATTTAACCTACTGATACCTCAATTAATGTCATTTTATTGCTATCTATTTTATTTGGAGTTTTACCAGGAGCTGTTACATTTCCCACCCTTGGCTTATAGTTGAGTCCATATGTTTTCCCAGTTTTTTGTGGTAAGATTAGGTGCCTTGGCTTACAATTAGGTCGGTTTATACTCGAGTATATACGGGTGTATGAAATCATAAGTTGTTTGTGTACTCTAATCATATGTTCCACCATCTCTCACACACCTAGAATTGTTTGTTTGACTATTTGCAAGTCATAGCTGTCTCTAGTTACTGCTTTCCTAACTATTTGACCCATTCTCTTTTATCATCCAGGAACAGCAAAATTTAACTAGCAAATTTGGAACAAAGAGAGTACACTACACATTTATTATATCTGGCAGTTTTCAGATAGTCTGAGATTATGCAAATTCTTCTTGTATTAACAAAGCATAACTCAAAAGAAGCATAAGTTTGCAACAGAAAAGCAGAAGGAAGGTGTTCCACAGTTTTGTAATGCTAGTGAGACATGATTCCATTCCTTGATTTGTGTCTCTAGATCTTAGAATGTTCTAGAACTGGTCCCTTCTACTACACTATTTAAAAGGTATACACTTTATATCTATAAACTAAATTAAATCTCTTCCCACATGTGCCACAATCATTCTGTTTTATTTATATTTAAATACCATAGTATTCCATCAGATTTAGATGTTGTCACGAACGCCGACTTAGAACTGCCCCTTTAACACACACACGGAGACGTATCAAAGGCTAACTAGTTTATTGAATATAAAAACAGTCCAAAAGGTATATAGTCCAATAAATGCAAGTATTCAAAGTATAAAGTCAATAGTCCAAAGTATAATGGCAAATAGCTTGAAGCGAGGCAAGGCTCCGCAATTCCATGCGGATCAGGAAACAGGGCAAGGTTTCGCATCCAATGCGAATCAGGAACCAGGGCAAAGTGCCGCAAACCACTGCGGCTCAGGAAACAAGGCAAAGGCAAGGCAAGACTTGATGACCACGGTTAACTTGTGGTCCCACTCGCGCCGCGCCTATTCAGTATAGACGTGGCCGGAGAACTGAGGATCAGTTCCCACGGGGCCGTACTTAATCCCTCGGCCGGGCCCCCCGACGATCTAGGGCCCGGCGCCTCCAGTCTCTACTTTCCGAACGGTGACGGTCTAGGGACAGGTGCCAGCTCCTCCTGCCCTCCTCTATGTCCCTGCGCCTGTTATGAGAACGGCCCCGCTCTTCCAGCCTAGTATCGCTATCTTCCTGAGAAGTAGCCTCCCCCGAAGTTTCCCATCCGCTAGCCTCCATCTGCTGTTCAGCCAGCTCCTGGGAACCTCGGCCATTTGGGAATTCATAACTATCTCCGCTATCTGCTTCGCTGCCTCCCATCTCCACCTGGTCCGCTCCTTCCCGGGAGAATGCTCCCATTCGAAATCCCAGGCTAAACTCTCTGGCGGTGGACTGGGCAAAGGCACCGCTGACCAATCTTGCTCTGGGCCTTCCAACTCATCCTCCGAATCCCTTTCAGCCTGTGCGGGTCCCAATGCCAACGGGACCCCTGGTGCATTACCCCTCCCCCGTTGCCCGAGCGGACCCATGGGTGCTACAGATGTTAGAGCAGTGGTTCTCAACCTGTGGGTCCCCAGGTGTTTTGGCCTACAATGCCCAGAAATCCCGGCCAGTTTACCAGCTGTTAGGATTTCTGGGAATTGAAGGCCAAAACATCTGGGAACCTACAGGCTGAGAACCACTGTGTTAGAGGGTTTTTATGGTGAATTTATTTTTACCTGTTGCATTGAAGGGATATGTCTACTTTGTTGAGTAACTAACCTTTTCCAAGGGAGCCAGTTGCTTAGACCTCAAACTTTTTAAACAGAGGGCCAGGTCACTGTCCCTCAAACTGTTGGAGAGCCAGATTATAATTTGAAAAAACCATGAATGAATTCCTATGCACACTGCATACATCTTATTTGTAGTGCAAAAAACATTTTAAAATAATATAATAATTAAAATGAAGAACAATGTTAACAATTACAAACTTATTAGTATCTTAATGGAAAGTGTGGGCCTGCTTTTGGCTAGGATAAGATAGGATTGTTTCAGACTTAGGTTGACCCTGAGCGAGGGCCGGGTAAATAACCTTGGAAAGTCGTATCTGGCCCTCGGGCCTTAGTTTGAGGACCCCTAGCCTAGACTGTGTTAGAGCAGCACCTGAGCCCCAGGTAGCACAATGGGTTAAACCCTTGTGCTGGCTGAACTGGTCGGCAGAAAGATCGGCAGTTCGAATCCAGAGAGCTGCGTAAGCACCCATCTGTCGAGCTCTATCTCCCCATGTGGAGACACGAGAGAAGCCTTCTACAGGATGTTAAAACATCAAACATATGAGGGTCCCCCGGGCAACGTCCTTGCAGACGGCCAATTCTCTCACACCAGAAGTGAACGCCCCACACGTTCACCTTCCTCGTCGGTGGAGGTAGGAAAGGCGCGTGAAGGAGAAGGGAAAGGTGCACGCCTTTCCCTACTCCCGTGCCCTGTGTGCACCTTTACCACCGCTGCCGCCGAGGAAGGGGCACATGTGGGGCGAGAGAGCAAGGGGGGAGGAGTGCACCTTTCCTTCCCCCCTCACTCCATGTGCAGCTTTTCTGCCTCCTCCTGCCGCTGCCCCGCCCCCGCGCATGGGACAAGGGAGAAGGAGAGCAAGGCCGTGGAAAAGCCTGCCGCTGGGGCTCCCTCCTCCTCCTCTGCCACTGGGAGGAAGGGAGGAAGCCAGTCCAGGAAGGGCGATCACTCGCTCATTCTCTCTCAACCACCTTCTCTTCTCCTTGCCCCTGCTCGGGCCCCTTTGCAGCCAAGAGCAAAGGAGAGAGACAGAGAGAGAGAGCGGCAAGCTCCTAGCAAACTCTGCCCCCCCCAAAAAAGAAGGGCAGGAGCAACATTGGGGAGGGAGGGGGATGACATGGTTGCAGGGTCCCCAGCAATGCAGGAGACTGCAGGGGACCTGAGGGGAGAGGGTTTTGGGGTCATTATGTGAGTGCACCATGGGCTGTTTTGCTGGCTTGCCCCACTTTTCTGCTTGTTTGCCCCCTATATTTGGCTTCACTACCCCTCTTTTACTTGATTGTCCCTGTTTTCTGCTTCCTTGCCCCTATATTTTGCTTCCTTGCCCCTGTTTTGCCTACTAGCCCCAAGTTTTTACCCTGTTTTGCTTCCTTGACCGTTTTACTTGCTTGTCTCTGGGCCCTTCCATACAGCCCTATATCCCAGAATATCAAGGGAGAAAATCCCATAATATCTGCCGTGAACTGGGTTAATGTGGGATTTTCTGCCTTGATATTCTGAGATATGGAGCTGTATGAAAGGATCCCCCTCTGTTGGAGTGTTTATGGCAAATTTGGGGCTGAAAGTGTACCTCTCTACACTGTTGAGTTAACACAGTTTGACTCCACTTTAAGAAGTAAACTTTGGGAGGTGGGTTAGACACTAGCACTCTTTGGCAAAGGAAAGGGGAAGACCTTGTAAAACTTCAACTCCCTGGATCCCGTAGCATTAAGCCACGACAGTTTAAAGTGGCATCAAACTACAATGCATTAACTTTACAGTGTAGACACATTAATACATATATATTTCTGTTTAATTGCAATTAAACATTTTTAAAAATTCTAGTGGGGCGCTGAGTAATATTTTTTTCTGGAAAGGGGGCGGTAGGCCAAATAAGTTTGGGAACCACTGGTACAAACCATAGACTGGCTGGCATCCACACCTTGCCATTTCACCAAATGCTTTTGAAAGCTCTATTAGTTTCAAAAATGTCTCGGCGTCGGGCTTTGAAACGTGCTAGTACAAAGTTGCATTTGCTGCTCAAAACTAGTTGCACATTTATTCGAGTTGCAGACACCAGCTTACTCTTCTTCATCCATCTAAAGTCCATATTACTTGTCTGAAACTTAGAAGTTCAAATTGAGTGCATCCCTGGGTTACAGAATCCACAAAACAGAGAGCGGAGATTATGATTTCATGATGTGCTGTTTGGTTCTTTACCTTTATCTCTCCAATTCCCCTTTTATTTCTGTTCCAAAGCTTTAACTTTGTTCTCATTTGTTTACAGCTTTCCTCGGCCAATCAAGAATACGTGGCTAAACAGAAATGCACCAACACAAAATAGGGATTCTGTGATTCCTTCTCTTGAAAGCGTTGTCTTTGGCAACCATTACTCCAAACAATTATCAGCTGATGTAAGATTGTAATCATTCTGTCTCTTTAATATTTTGAGTAGGCTGGAAGGAATAAATCTTTCTGTTATCTGAGATGCAAAAAATGTATTGCAGTGCAATCACACAGAACAAATGCTTTCTGTGAAGAGTGCATTACGTTTAACAGATGGTCTGGTTAAAGTAATGAGAATGGGAATGTATCTGATCCATGTTTACCTTAGTAGGCCTATGGTGGGCAACACTGCCCCCACATTAATTGAAAACAATAACAGGAAGGGACAATAAATTTACTTGCAATTTGGGGGCTTGTGGAATTTGGAAGGGCTTGAGCAGCATTCTTCCATTTTTTAATGTCTCATGAAGTTGTAATTCACAATTTTGTGCATTTTCATTAAAATAAACCAGTTGCTGTTGTAGGTTTGCAGTGAGCATATGGCTGAAGCACAAAAATGGAGTCGTTGGGCCGCATGCCGACCCCAGGGCACACTTCTTTGTGTGTGTGTGTAGCACCCACCATTTGTTAAATTCAAGTAACTTTACTCAGAAGTAAGTCCTACAGTGAAAAAAACTCAGTATTCAGTGAAAAAAATTCAGTATTGAGAATGTGTATATTAAATGACTTCCAATTTTGGTCCATAACAAGGTCCAGCTTGCATATAGAACACTATCACCTCCAACCGTGCTTTATGGCTGCAACTACAAGATCTTCCAAAATTCACGAGGGATTTTAACTTGAGTTAACTTGAGATCCAGATGATTCTGTTTTTCATTTTGATGTTAATTCTCTTTTGTTTTAAGTTTACGATTATTATCTTGTACTATTTGTATTATTCTGAGATGTTTATATTAGCTAAGGGCATTGAATGTTCGCCTCTCTTGTATTGTCAAAGGCTTTCATGTCTGGAATCACTGAATTGTTGTAAGTTTTCCGGGCTGTATGGCCATGTTTCAGAAGCATTCTCTCCCGACGTTTCGCCTGCATCTATGGCAGGCATCCTGAGGATACCTGCCATAGATACAGGTGAAACGTCAGGAAAGAATGCTTCTGGAACATGGCTATACAGCCCAAAAAACTTACAACAACCCATTTGCCTTTTTTGTATGTAAACCGCCCTAAGTCCCCTCAGGGAGAGAGGGCGGTCTATAAATATTATTTATTTATTTATTTTAATGGAATCTGTTGTAGCTGCTACTGCTGACTTCATAAATGTACAAATTGTTTTCAGGGGCAGCACCTTCATAATAGCAGAGCCTTTTTTGAATCACGCTTACAATCTCCACCAAACACTTTGTGCCAGTTTGCTGCTTGCGTTCAAAGGATTACACAGCTATTTCACTACTTTATCAAAAGAGCTGCCTTCGTCTCTGAAATTAGATGCAGGTATGTGAAATGAACACTTTCCTTTGCTTTTGTCTCTTGGTGACTCATTTATACTACTCTTTCTCTAAGGCATTTCTTAACTATTAGGTATCTCTCTGTTACAGTTAACACAGCATAAAACACTACCCACGAAAGTAGACAGTCCTTTTTCCCTTGTATTTCTTGACTTGGATTTACCTCTTTTGTTCACTCTTCTTTCAAAAAAACAAACTTCGATGCATGATTTGTGTCATTGAGACTAGGATTTAAAGCTCAGATGTTGAAAATGACATTTGTAAATGTATGTCATTTTTATCATATAGTAGTTCTCAACTATAAAACATTGATTGTCCTATCAACTCTGTTGAAAGACATTGGGGGTGAATCCAAAGTTTAAGATGTACAAGATAAGATAATTTAAAGCCTGGCCATTATTTCCATGTATAAAAGCTGATAACACTACATTTATTCATTTTTATGATCAGGGAAATTGTGACATAGTAAATCCTGTTAATCCAACAAAGCTTTATAGATATGGCACACATTTGAAGCCGCATTTAGTTGTAGGAATTCTTAGAATTTTTTTCTGCAATAGTCATTGTGGAAATCAGTTTTGAAAAAGAAACAAACAAAAACCCTTCTGTCCATTGTTAGAAGCAAAACCAGTTAGACCTCCATAGCAGAACTATTGAGGGTCTCTTTTAATCTCCACCCCACATTCAAAAGACTACAGAAATGTTCCTTTTTAAATGTGGAGATGATGAAAAATAGGTTGGTTCAGTATAGCACTGGAGAAACATGAGAAACATGCAGCAAAATAGAAACGTGAAACACACCTGTGATATCTCACGTGTGTCTAGGTAATTGCTTTAGATTAGACCTATGTCATGAACATTAATAAGAATACCAAATCTATAATGCCATGAGAAGGCTGTTGACTTCTTATTCTGAACAGGCCAATCATAAACTAAATGCAAGGCCTGGATTGTAATCCTAGATTAGTTTTCAAATCCTGATTAGTTGAGCAGTGGGAGGAGTGAAGCATATGTATACCATCTGCATGGAGAAGCATAATATTTGTTCATAGTAAGCCAAGATTCCCCAGAAACCTGGCTTACTACAGCTTGCAAACATAGCCTGTATCTATACCTTGGTTTATTACATCTGAAAAGTGTAATAAATACACGGTTTACACAGAGTAACAAATGACAGCATTAATGATGCTACACATGCATTGCTTACTAGTATGCAAACCATAACATTGCTGCTTCCATGTAATGGACTGTAGCTGCTATCTACCTTAGACAGCATAACTAAAGGTTAGAAACAATGGACCTCAAGTTTATATCAAATTGTGCACCTTTGTAATGCACTGGTTCTAAGCCAGTGGGTCCCCAGGTGTTTTGGCCTACAAATCTCAGAAATCCAACCAGTTTACCAGCTGTTACGATTTCTGGAAGGCCAAAACATCTGGGACCCACAGGTTGAGAACCACTGTTTTAATGCATATGATAATAATAATAATACACTTTATTTATATTCCGCTCTTCTCACCCCGAAGGGGACTCGGAGCGGATTACAGATACACATACTTAGCAGACAATCCCTGCCGTTTTCCACATACACACATATAGATGAACAGAGGCAAACTCTGGCCACAAGGGGGAGCTGGTGCACTCCTCATCTCTCAGCGTTCCCAGCGTCCCTTGTTCCTTCCGCATTCCTCAGCGTTCCTGGAGTTCTTTAGTGGCCCCATAATTCAGTCAAAATTTGCCTCCCCACTTGATGTGGTACCTTTACCTCCTACTTGACAGATGCAACTGTCTTTCGGGCTGCAAAGGTCGACAGCAGGCTACACTTAAAGGTCGAGCACCCACCTCGACCCGGGCAGGCCTCGAACTCATGACCTATTGGTCAGAGAGATCGTATGCAGCTGACACTTAGCCAGCTGCGCCACATTCCCGGTGCCACATTGCTGGCTGTGCTGTTTCGAGCCTTGCATATTAAACCTGATTTCTATCCATCTTCTGGAATACAACCTTACATTCTGAATCCTTATACTGATGTATCTAGATTTAGAATTTTTTTGGTAGTGTTGACCAAGGCTTCATCTACACTGTAGAATTAATGCAGTTTGATACCACTTTACCACCACAGCTCTGTGTTCTGGGAGTTGTAGTTTGGCGGGGGGGGGACAACAGCACTGTTTAGGCGGAGAAGACTTGTGAAACTACAACTCCCAAGATTCCATAGCATCGAGCCATGGCAGTTAAAGTGGTGTGAAATTGCATTTGTTCTGCTGTGTAGATGTAGCCTAAGACTATCAGCAGTGGTATATGAAAACTTACATTCCCTTCTCCATCCCTCTTCACATCTCTGGGAAATGGGGGTCCCAGCTCCCTAGAGTGGCTTTAGAGTTGCACAGGAGACTGCGATGCAAATGGAATAATACCCCCCCCCCCCTCCAATTCGGTTAATTTCACCAGTAAATATATTCTGCTTGAGCACAACCCAACCCTCTAAAATTTATTTTTCTTCTTCCATTTCTTAAATGACCATTTTATTCAGGCATCCTCAGACTGCAGCCCCCCAGCTGTTTTGGTCTCCAACTCCCAGAATTCCTGTCCATGGAACAAGCTGCCTAGGGTTTCTGGTAGTTGGAGGCCCAAACAGTTGGAGGGCCGCAGTTTGAGGATGCCTGATTTTATGTAAACTTTCTTTGTTTATAAAAAATATGCCCACTATGCAGTCATGAATTATCTTTCTAATACTGACATATAAAGCAAGCTGTTCTCCTTAATGTCATTAATATATTCCAGTATATAACTGCATTTCAATAATATCTCACAAAAATATTGAAATGATGCTATTATGTTCTCGTCAAGTAGTGAATCAATCCCAGAAGTTAGTAAGGCTCTACCCTATTGTAAAAAGGAATTACAAACTATAAAAGAAATAGTTTTCTATATATTATTCTTCTATTTGCTGACATTTTCTGTAATTAGCATTTTATTTCTTGTTTTTTGTTTTTTTTAAAAAAAAATCAGTTCAATATTTTAATTTGGCCTTTTGCTAACTTCATATACACCTGGGTGCTAAGTTCTAATATTGCTATCATGAACTTAAGCAAATCTTATTTCTAATTATTGTGGGGGCAATTTAGTGAACACTATACTATGTATGTGTAAAAAGGCTGGATGAAGTCTCTAAGACCTGGCTACATGCAACAGGATGTGCAGTTGCATTCACTCAAAAATAGTTCACTTTGACTTATAATGATATCATGTACAAGCTATCTATAATTTTTTATCTTGAAAAAAAATTGCGCTATATTTAAAATCAAATGGGGTTTTGGGGAAAACGGATCCTGAAATCACATTTAAGTTTCAGAAAAGCATTGCTTTCTCTCACCCTTTTGATTGCTTGCATTATCTGCTTTCACTTTTGCCTTCTATTTATTTAGCTTTCTGATGTACATTTTTTATTTCAAAATTGCCTTTTTATATATTTATATATATAAAAAGAATGCCATGTAAATATGCTTCACACTATTTTTAATAGAAGAAATTGTTAGCATTTGGGCAATCTGATTTAACAAGCAAACAAAAATTACACCATTTGAAAAAATATCTTTTTTTAAAAAACGTAATGTACATCACCAACACCTTCTCTAGACTTTAGACTTTACTAAATTCTATTCTTTAATTGTTCTTCTTTAATTTCACTAATTATTAGGTGAGTGATAAACTTTCGTACTAATTTTAAGACTAATAATAATAGTAAGCACAAATGAAAACAAAAAGAGGGTAGTAACTAGTCGTGTGTACAATCCTTATAACTAGCGAAGCCCAGCATGCAGGTCCTTTATGAACGCCTTCTCAGAAGAAAATACCACCGAATCCAGGGGAACGCCTATTTAGGTATGTTTTTTTTATAAGTGGGTTATCTTTATAACCCATTAGGGTTGTATAATAATTTTAAAAATCATTGCTTTTTGTTGTTCGTAGAAGTTACCTCTTATTTTATGTTTAGATAGGAGCAAGGAGCCTAAAGTTATCCAATAATTACCTTTTAAGGCTCTTTGTAGTTCTTTCTGACCTTGCAGTGTTGATGAAATCCTTTCATTTCGTGGCTAGCTCAATTTTATTTACTGTATATACTCAAGTATAAGCGGAGTTTTTCGCCCCATTTTTTTGGCTGAAAAAGCCCTTCTCAGCTTATACACGAGTCAAAGTTATTTATTATTTTACTCTGTTGTTGTTGTTATTATTGCATTTACATTATTTTACTCTATTATTATTTTACTCTATATATTATTACATTTATTATTTTATTATATTATTGGAAGAATACGTAAGCACATTTACATTGAAGAAGGTTAGAATAATGGTTTAATCAGAGTTGGGCAGTCTTATCTTACATTATAATTTTATGTAAATATTCAAAAATGTTAAATCTACGGATGCCTCAATAAATGTAATTTTATTGGTATCTATTTACCAGTAGCTGTTGCATTTTCCACCCTCGGCTTATACCCCAGCTAATACGTTTCCCTGTTTTTGTGGTAAAATGAGGTGCCTTGACTTCTATTTGGGTCGGCTTATACTTAAATATATACGGTATTTGAAATCCAGAAATGGCTGTAAACAGTAAATAATGAGAGAGAATTCTACCATAGACTTAAAATCTAAGTTCTAATGTTCAGTATGTTGGATTGAAACTTCCCATTCCTAGAGGATGTGACACAACATAAAGGGAGGAAGATTATTTCATTATCAGTCCTTCCTGTAGGATCCTGTATCTCCCATGAAAAGCTCAAGGAGATTGTAGGATACTCTGGAAGAGGATGAGATTTTGACAGTTGGGATTGTAGAGGGAAGGAATTTATTTATTTACGATATTTCTAACCCGCCTTTCTCAAGCCCAAAGGCGACTCAAGGCAGCTTACAAATCATCAGCATAAAGTGCCTTTACCTTCCTGCTTTAGTTGCAGACTTCATTTCTTGAGGTAGAAGTTCTGTTGCATGTTTAGATTCATCACAGTAATTTAAGAAATCTGTTGTGAGAAAGGATGCTTTTGGAGTGCCATCTTCCCTCTCCATTGAACTCACTTATTGCCATTATTTTTTCTGAATGAACAGTATCCTACTGGTACCTTTTGAATTCCTTGATAAGCAAGACTCTTACTGTTAATGTGGTTGCCTTTTCGAACATGATTTTTTTCCTGGCTTAGAAGGATCGCCATAGAGCCCATTGGAGAATGTTTTGGCCTTCACTCCAAATGGGATGCTCCTGTGCTTCCTATTTTCTTTAACTTGCTCTCCTTCTCTAGGCCAAAGCTCTGTTGGGCCTTATGGCAGTCCCTCTGTTCAGCTGGATTCATTGCCAGCTCAGCTTGTGCCCACCAGTTTTATTAAAGACCAATGATTTCTTCAACAAAGAAAGCATTACTACATGACTGTTAAGGATACATAATTCATTTTTGTTCTGATGGGAATTTCTTCGAGGATATCAACTTTTGATTAATACATTTCCTAAGTTGCTCACTACATTTTGTCTTATAGGTATAAGTAACTGAAAACGTATACAGTTATGAACCCCCCAAGTATTAGTTGATGCCCCCCAGGTTGCATCTAAAATGTGTATCTAATTTTATATAACTTACTTGAACATTTGCTATCTTATAATACATTGTTCCTGCTTTTGAAATGTATCATTAGAATTGAGGTAGAATCAAAAATTCAGGTTGGAGCAGTCACCCTATCAAGGGTGTGAGACAACAAAAAGTGAGAGAATTTCCTTGGAAGGGAAATTCACTCCTGAAAAAGTTTTTATCATGGGGGAAAAGTGTCTCCACTGAAGATAGTCGCTTTTGAACTATGGTGTTGGAGGAAAATTCTGGGAGTGCCTTGGACCACAAGAAGATCAAACCAGTCCATACTCCAGGAAATAAAGCCCGACTGCTCACTGGAGGGAAGGGTATTAGAGGCAAAAATGAAGTACTTTGGCCACATAATGAGAAGACAGGAAAGCTTGGAGAATATAAAGATGCGGGGGGAAATGGAAGAAAAAAAGTAAAAGGGGCCTACCAAGGGCAAGATGGATGCATGGTATCCTTAAAGTGACTGGCTTGACCTTGAAGGAGATGGAGTGGACACGTCCGACAGAGAGTTCTGGCATGTCCTGGTCCGTGAAGTCACAAAGAATCGGAAGCAACTGAATGAATAAACAACAAAATGGAAGATTTATCACAAATCCCCGTTTCCACAGCAAGCCACATTTTCCAAAATCTATCACAAAGACAGAAAGTGAGGTGAAATTTTCTGAACAGGGCTATAGACAGCAAAACAACCACCAGAGGGGTTCCCTATGCTATCCAAAGCATGCATGCACATATATATGACTGGAGTTACACTTTTTAAAGTATCTGTTCTGACTTACATACAAATTCAACTTAAGAACAAACCTACACAATCTATCTTGTTTGTTACTTAGGGACAACTTGTACTTTAAGAAAATCAGTATAATATAAAGGAATCCTGAAACTTTAAAAAAAAGTTTCAGGTAATTTTGCATTAATCAAATGCTTTTGGCATTAGGTTAGTTGATAGTCATCAACCTGTTTTCCAAAATTACCTGCTGTCTTGCAAAAAATTTAGAAATTTCCACATTTACTTTGAAGATAACACAGAAAAACATACATTTCTTCACACCTTTTCTGATAAACCAGAGAAGTAATTTAGTAAAGGACAGTGCAACTTGTTTGGGAACCTAAAAGGAGACTTAGATGTATATAAGCTGTTAGATGAACCTAACTAAGTTTACGTTTATTTCCTTTTGAATCTAGTTAAATCCCAAAGTGTAGTAATAGCTTCAGTTATTTTCTTCTTACAATTCCTACATGTAGGAGGAAATCTTACAATGTTCAACATCTTTTGAATTTTAAATACAAACTCTTAAAAATATTTCTGATGTGACGATTTGCACGGAAAGCTGCATACGGTCTAACATGCTTGAGTGTTCAATCTTAATAAAACTTCGTAATGTCTTGCAAACGTTCTAACATTTGATTGAAAGAGATCTCAGGAACATCACACGGGCGATATTCATAACTGTATGAATGGAAGCAAAAGTGAGGCCTTGCTTAAAAAAATGATTGTGACCTTTGCTGAAATCTTTTAGTGACTTTCACAATGATTATGATAATTAAGAAATAATACTTGTTTTTAAACTGACCTGGTTGAATGGGGTCTTGCATTGCCTTGTAAAAAATGTAGTTTACAATACAGAAATATTAATTTATTTGCAATCTAATCTTTTTAGAAAACATAGATGTAGATGTAGAAGCACGCCTATCGGAACTCTGTGAAGAAATAAAGGTATTTTTCTTAATCTTCCTAAATGTTACATTACCGCGTTTCCCTTCCACCCCAGTTAGCAGTTGTTTAAGAGCTGACTCCTTTGTGGTTTAAAGAATTACTTTTTTATTATTTTGATATTTTATCTCTTTGTGGATGGTCATATTTAAGTAGACAGACTGCTGGGAACATTATTCTGGGAAAGGAAATACCAGTAGTTGCTTCATTGCTGCATCATTAGAAATTTCACAACATTATAATGGGTCCTTGTACAGTAGCACAAGAAAAAGAAATCTATTATTCTGGATACCTTAAAGCTATGGAAGGAGATCAAGAGAGTATTATTATAGCACTCTTGTGCTGTAGAGTGCTGTAGGTTTTTAGAGAGCCCTTGAGAAAACTACATCATTGGCAATTCTGTGAGATGACAGGATAAGATGTATGTGTCTCTTGTGGCTTGTATTTTGTTTTTCAAAAAAGAGATGGGTGTCAGCCCACAAGAAGTATCTTGTAAAATCCCTTTTCATTCCTGGAGAGCAGCACATTTGAGACACTTATTACTCAGAGATGAAAAGGACTAGCAGTAGCGATCATTGCTGCCAAAACAAACAAATAAATCAACCCTGATACTGGGATTTCCAGCTTTCTAGAATCTCTTTACCACACTCATCGAAACATAGTAATCATAGGAGAAGAAAACAAGCCTTCTTAAAGTTTGAGCTGGTTAAAAGTACATTTCAAAATGAAATGGTATGTTATCACAGTTATTTCAGTGGTATTTATTCATAACTTATCTTCATATAAGCATAACTGATACGAAGGCCTGGTGGAAAATGAAATAAAAAATTAGGATTTCATAAAAATGTTATGAACATAACATGCTTATGAACATAATTACCATCAATTTGTACACATTTGCGCCATTGTTTAACCCAGATATCAAAACAATTTTGGAAAAATTAAGGGTTTTGCTTCCTGGCCCATGATTTTAAAGCTGTTCTAATGTCATTCAAGTAGTTGAATCTAAAACCAAGTAACTGACCTCTGAAATCTACAGATTTTAGATTCAGATTCAATGACTTGAATTACATTAAAACAGCTTTTTTAAAAGCTTTAATTTTTTAAAAACCCTTCATTTTTCCAAAATGGTTTTGATGCCTGGGTTAAATGATGGCACAAATGTGTACAAATTGATGGTGACTATATTGAACAGTAATTTTACATACAGGACAGATCAGGCTATGATCTGTAGCAACTTCTGCTGTTATATGTTCATTCATAATGTTTTTTATGACACAGGAGGCAAAACGTTTTGACCCACTCACATATATTAAATAGAAAAAAAATAAGCATTGTGTTTTGGTATATTTTCTTCTATAAAATTATGAGTGGAATGTTTAGGACGATCGCTCATACATTTACTTCTTTCAGAATATACGTATCTAAAAACTATGAAACAGGAAGACTTGTGGGTAAATGACATACTGATCATGTGTGTGGACAGAGTAGATTATTTTAAAAAATTCTTCCCTTCGTCAAATAAAAGAATGTGTAGCCTTTTCAATAAAACCAAGCTACAGTAAAGTGAAACCAGAAAAAAAGAAATACTTCATCACACAGCCCAGAATTAGCCTCCAGGATTCATTGCTGCATCATGTTATGAGCAATATAGGCTTTGGTAAGTTTAAAGGGGGAAATAGGCAGATAGGAGGATACATTCATCAGTGGCTTAACACCTTAATGCTTAATGGAATCAGCAGATTTAAAGGGCATAGCAATCGCCAAAAGGTGATATTGAACTCTATAGAAAAGATTCATGGACTAAATGAACCTTGCTGTCATGCAGAGGTAGATTTTTTTAATTAAGAGTTTCCCATAGGCTCTGATGTTCTAAAATTTGAATACAGTTTTATATTAAAAGTTAATTACGTTTGATAAAGAATGTCAAAAAAATAGGGGTTCAGAAAGTTTTAGAACCTATACTTGTAAAAAAACCAGGTTTTCTTGGGGGGTTTTTCTTATGTAGAAAATGGAAAATCCTGATGAACTGGCAGAACTTATAAATATGAACCTTGCCCAGCTTTGCTCACTTCTGATGGCTTTATGGGGACAATTTCTCGAAGCTATTCACTTCCAAGATGACATCATTGCATTGCTAGCACAGGAACATCATACAGTCCGTGTATGTATTCCATTTGTCTTGATGTGGGTTATCTAGGTTGTATTGTAATAAAGCTTCTTTCTTAAACTGCATACTATATTTAGCTCTTAAAAATAAGTTCTCTTCAATTACATTCCTAGCTTATGAACTGAACTGTAAACTGAAATGTGTGGTTAACTGGGTAATGGTGGTTCGAATTCATTCCACTTCTTGAATGCCTTTTCCTTCAAAAAGATTATATGGAGTTCAAAAGAAACCCCCCAAAACAAAACCCTAACATGTAATGCATCTCTCCCCGCCCCCACAAAACCCTTTCCACTCCAAAACAAATTGTGGGTCTAAATGCTAAAGCTGGATTCCCTTCCTCAAGGTGAATCCCAGTGGTACATGAGTCATCTGATTAGACTGAGGAGCCCATAGCAATTTAAAGTGTTGATACAGACTGTTTAGAATGAAGCATTGTCCAATTAACCTAAATTGCCATAAAAGCAAGCATGATGGAAGGGTAGTGAATTAGCCTGACATTGTGTTGATAAGGTAATAGGAAAGCTAGATTGTTGTACATTAAACTGTAAAGATTGGCATCTGGAGAGTAAAAATTGAAGGTATGTATAAATTATCACATAAACACACAGAGATAATTTTTTTAACCTTTCATCTGATAACCATGACAAAAAACAATTGGATAATATAAAACAAATTTAATAGGAGATGGTGATTGTGAAGCTGAGTCCGGCTACTGAAAGTAGCCACAACCAGTAGTCTCTGCCTGACATTTTCCATGGGAAAGAGTTTGTGAAGCTTTTCCTCTGGTGAAAGACAAATATTGTCTTCTTGCAATGTTCTGCCTAAAGGTGCACCTTGTAGCTTTGACGAGTGGTGGGAATTGTCTGGTTCTTCGGATGTTGTTGAACTGCAGCTCTCTGCAGAATTCATCATGGAGCTGTAGTCCACTAACATTTGAAGGGCCAGACAATTCGCATCATTGTTTCTTGGAAAGGTAGCCAAGACTCCCTTCTCCTCTTTTCTCTGGTCCAGCCCCTTTCACTAGAAAGCATGGCAATGAGCTAGGCACGTGTACTTCAGCTGTTTAGCTGTACATGCTGGTTACAGGTTCTTCAACTATGATCCAGTGTTTTTTGGATATATGTGTATCATCAGTTCCCTTAAGACAAGATGGCTTACACAGAGAACAAATGATCTCTTACCGAACTTGGATAGGAATAGATTCCCTATGCCCACGATTGATGCCTTTTTGTTAGCATAGAGGAATTGCATGGGCAAAGAATTCAAAGCTATTAGGCTTGTGCATTTTGGTTGAACTGCGATCCGTTTCTGCTATCTGAATTTTGGTGGACCTGCGAATCTACTTTCACTGACCTCCTGAAAATGGGTGGCCATTTTCCAAAAAGCCATTTTTGGTCTGCAGCCGAAAGATACACCAAGATCCGTCCCATTGGCAGCAATCGGGGGGGGGGGGTCCCACAGGCCATTTTGGGGGCTATGGGGATGAAAATTGCCACATTTGGTGGACACATCTAACTCTGTTAGCCCATCAAGTTTCATAATTTTTGGGCCATCCCCTGATTTTTAGGAATTTCTTTCCTTTCTAGAAATAAAACCTGCAGCAGGGCACCATTCCTTCCTGCCAAATGTCAAAGATGCACTTCCACATCACACAGCCCACTATTACACTTTCTTTACTAATAAAAAAAACAACAGCAACTTCTTCTTAAGCATTTGCATTTTCTGTTCTCACAACATACTGAGAGCAAGCAGCATGTCCTCTTATTAGAAAAACACTCCTGTATAATCCACTGGAAAAAATTAAAAAAATATTGTGAGAAATCTATTGTGAGAAACATTGGGGGGGGGGACAATGTTTTGGAGCATATTATATTCTTTTGAGTCTTAGCAGTTCAGAGCAGGTCATCGGGTTCACTTATTCTAAAAGGCAAGGTGGCAGCAGCCCAAAAAAGGGCAACCGAGGGGCTCAGGAACAAGGGGAGAAGAATTATATCAGGTGAGGCAGGCAGGCCACTGGCAACTGGAGAAGATTTGATTGATTGATTGATTTTATTATTTATGAGTCGCCCTCCACGTCAGTGCTCCGGGCGACTTACACACAAAAACACATAAAAGAGTTCAATAGTTAAAAGCTAAAAGAATAAAAGATTAATTAAAATAGTTCCAGTAGCTCAGGCTAAGTCTGGGAGGTGTCCTTAGCCATAAGCCTTTCGGAAGAGCCAGGTCTTCAGTGCGGTCAGGAACTGGGGCATGTCCCGGATAGCTCTCTGATCCGCCGGCATCAAGTTCCAAAGGACAGGGGCCGCGATGGAGAAAGCTCTCCGTCTCGTGGTGTCGAGGCGGGCCTCACTCACACCTGGGATGCGGAGAAGGTCCCTGTTTCCTGAGCGCGGCGACCTTAAATGAGCTGGTTCGGACAAGGATGGGGGCTGGGGCTGTTGGCTGGGGCTGTTGGCTGGGGCTGTTGGCTGGGGCTGTTGGCTGGGGCTGTATGCAGCTGTCTGATTGCTTGCACTCACCCCTTAAGTTAACCACAGCTCTCCAAACAAGAGGAAGGTAGCAGCTGGTGGTGGGACATGGTGAGTGGGGGTGGATGCCTGCTGCCAGCGTGTCTTGCACCCATCCCTGACCCTTAAGTTGACCACTGCTCTCCAAAGAAGGAAAAGGTAGCAGCAGGTGGGCTCACAGGGAAACCCCGTGCAGGCACATAGCAGCCTCTCCATGCACCACATGATCCCAAATAGAACACAGGGTAGCCGTGACTGGCAGCAACATGGTCCGTTTTAAAAAATTTTTTTTTAAAGCGTGGTGGCAGAGCTCTTGCTGTTACGGGCATCTGAACAAGCCGAAGAAGCCGAAGGCAAACATCCAAAACGAATCTGTGCACAAGCCTAATAGCTAGTGAATGACAGTATCTTACTTTGCCTCATTCTACTCCTATTCTCTGGGAAGGCCATTTTCATATAAGAAAACACAGCATCTCTATTCTATCTGTGCAGTTCCTTTTCACTTGCATTGTCAAAATAGCATAGGAGGAAACCAAAAGGAGGTGGCTTCAGGGTTGCTGTCATTAAATATGAATCATTCCAATTCTAGACAAGTAGGTAGCTAAGGCCTTTACATTTACACTTGTCTCACTGATTTAAACCAGTTCTGACACTTTTGTTTTCTGGACTGGAAGGAGTCATATTGAGGAAGTAGGAACTCACATGGAAAGCCTAGATTTCAGATAATCTCCCATTTGCATGTGTGTAAAGACCACCTCTACAGCATTGAAGACACATGTTTTGATGAGCATGTTAATTATAGGATCAATTACTTGTCTGGGGCAAGAGTTGCAAACATAGACTTCTGAATAGTCTTTTAGAACATGTGAAATTTGAGGTTATAACCTACAGTATATGAGTGCTCAATTACTGTGAAATGTAAAATTCCTTAAGTCCAAATTTACATTACTAGATAGAATCAACAAAGGAGTGCTTCTGTACCCTATTTAAGACATTTATGGTGGCATAAGTTTTAATAGACTAAAGTCCATTGGGACATGTGAAGCTTCCAAATTAATGTAGTAATATTCTAATGCCTGTATACTTGGCATTTGGAGAAAGGCACTACAATTGTATTTGTGCGTGTGTGAGGAGAGAGAATTCGTTTAATTTGTTTACAATTATGCGCAAGGACCACCAGATTGAAGTATTAATGAGAACCACTAGGCAAAACGGAAAGGAATGAGAAATGAGTTCTTGTTCAGTTTTTCTAGAAGGCTTTACAGCGTAATTCACTATTTTGTAACAGTATTGTGTGTCTACTTTAAAAAAATATTAATTTTTAAAATTAATAATTGTGTGCCATTGCTGTGACATTGTTGCGTAGGTATACTGTGTGTGTCTTTCACAAAAGAAAATTTAAAACAACTACCATGTGAGCTTCTTAAAAAATATATTTTTTCAAATAATTTAGGTGCGTAGATTTTCCGAAGCATTTTTTTGCCTGGAACATCCAAGGGAAGCAGCCCTTGCATATCAGGAACTTCAGTAAGTATCAGTAAATACAAATGTTAAGTTGGAAGTGAATATGCATTGTTTTTTCACTTAATGAAAAGAAACTAATTGATTTTAAGATCACTCTAATGCACAGTCTGTATTTAAAATTATGCGCAAGGACCACCGGATTGCAATTTCACATTCAGTTTATACATTTAATTTATAAAATATTTTAGTTTAATATGTTGTTATGTGAAGTGCATTCCAGAATGTTTTAGTCACCCTCAACAAGTCTATTTATTGAGCTATAGGACAATAAAGGAGCTACAGGTCTATGTGTCCCATTCAATATACAGGGAATCCCCAAGTTGCAAACATCCAACTTAGATAAGTTAAATTACGTGTGTGTGACAACAGGAAGTGAGAGAAATGTGCCCCTAATAAAGGAAATACACTCCTGAAGAGTTATCATGGGGAAAATGTGTCTCCACAGAAGCTTTATCTCCAATCCTTCTTTCCACAACAAGCCATTTTGTTTTCAAAATCACAGGGACAGAAAGTGCAGTGAAATACTCTGAACAGGGCACCGACAGCAAAACAAACACCACAGGGATATCGATAGATAGATAGGGTTAGAATTACACTTAAAAATGTACCTGTTCTAACTTACATACAAATTCAACTTAAGAACAAACCTACAGAACCTTGTTCGTAACTTGGGGACTACCTCTATTGGCATCTTCAGATAATAATGCTTATTGTGAGTGCTGATTCTTCAGATGTGGGGAATTAGTGAGAATTAATTAGATTTCATTACTAATTCCACTGACAGTGGGTGTAGTTCCCTAGCCACTGCCTACAACATTCTAGCCTCTTATATATCAGGCCTTTGATTCTTGATGGGGTTTGGTACCAGGACCCCCCATTTGATCCCAAAATTTATGGATATTCATGTCCAATTGTATACAATGCCTAATTAGAATGATGAACCTTGTATAGCATTGCAAAATCCAGTTTTACTTTGTGGGGTGTTGTTTTTATTGTTGGAAGAATGTTTTCAAGTCGAGGATGCTAAATTTATGGATATTGAGGGGCCAACTGTACATCCAACACTTTCTTCATTTGTACTATACTTTGACTGTTCTGGTTTGCAATTAGGACAGCACCTGATTGACTCTGTTATAAACTGTTAGCAGTTTTGCTGGTGATGCTTATAAGTCTTGTTTAATCAAATTTGATTCAGCTATAACAACTAATTTTCAATATTAATCCAAAAAGCTTGCAGCATATGGATTATTATTTGTTGCTTCTGACCTGTTAGTACACTTACACAGTCAAATGCTGGTTGCATGGCAGTTTATTGTGTATTTTCCTTTGTACAACTATTTTAAGAGAAGGTGGTGTCTTTCAGTGCCCAGAGCTACCTTCAGATGTGTACTGCAATAAAAAGCACCTCCTTCTGTAGTTCTCTCCCGCCTCTCCCAATTGAATGCAGTGAATTGGATGGAGATCTGAATTCCTTGCCTATAATCTTTGAAGATCGATATCTAGATTCTGTGACTGAAGGTAAATCAAGGCTTGCTAGATTTTGCCGTGGAGAAATGAAGTAAACATTTAAACTTTGCAGGGTTCTTACAAGATAGTTAAGGCAAGGATTGAAGAGACACATGCACTAGAGTTTTTCCTGGGACTGATTTTTCTAATTAAAGTTAGAAAAGTGGCATTTCTTATAGAGGCTCACTTTGGCTTTAGGAGCAGCTTGCCACATAGTAACTGGTATTGCAGCTAGGCAGTGCACATCCAAAATCTCACAGTTTGTCCCTTGATTGTTCAGCCTATTTAAATACAATTTAATATACTTGTATTGTCGAAGGTTTTCATATACAAGGGTTATCCGGAAAGTAAGGTTACAAGATTTTTTTAAAATACAAAGAATGAATATATTTTAATAAAACTTACATGGATTGTAACATAGGTATTACATTATTTTTTTCCACATAATCACCATTCAATTCAGTAGACTTTGTCATCTGTGGGACGAGTTTTTGATGTCTGTGTCATAGAAATTTCCTCCGCCTTTTTCAGCCAGTTCGTCACTTTGATTTTCACCTTATCATCAGAAAATCATTTTTCCACCAAGGGGTTCCTTCAATTTAGTGAACAGTTGATAGTCACTGGGTGTAAGATTTGAGCTGTGAGAGGGGTGGCTCAAAATATCCCAACCAGATGAAGTCAACAACTCTTGTGTTGCATGAGTGGTGTGTGGACGTGCATTATCATGAAGAAAACAGACTCCTGCCTTCAGCATCCCATGACGTTTGTTGTGGATGGCTCTGTGAAGTTTCTTCATGGTCTCACAATATATTCCATAGCCATTTCGTCACAGGCTGTCTTCATAAACTGATTTTTTTTTGCAATGAATCGCAGCAGCGTTCATGCCCTTAGCATTTAGGTAGCGTATTACAGCATAAATTTCGTACTTAGAGGGAAATGAAATGAGGACACTCATCTTTAACCTTCACCACAACCCCAGTTTATGAGCTACTGACGACTGGCACTGCTCATTCGCTTTTGCTGGCTTCCCGCTACATAGCAGAGAAAATTCCCTGTGAGAGTTACATGCCTTGTAACCTTGCTTTCTGGATAACCCTTGTACTTGTCTTTCACTATTTTATATCTTTGTTGACAAAAAAAACTATAGAAGGCAGAATATGTGCTTTCTATGCAGGTGTTCCCTGGCATCTCCAGGTAGTTCTGGGAAAGACTCCTGTCTGAAATTCTGGATTGCTGCTCACTGTCACTGTAATCATTGAGTCCCAGTTTTGAGATAAAGCAGGATATAAATAACATGATAGATAGATAAGAAGATGGACAAAACTATACTAGATGGAGCTATGAGTGGTTCTCAGCCTTTGGTCCTCCAGGTGTTTTGGACTCCAACTCCCAGAAATCCCAACCATCTTACTAGCTGTTAGAAATTGTGAAAGTTGAAGTCCAGAACACCTGGGGGAACCAAAGGCTGACCTAACTTATTATACTATTTCTTTTTTGTTTCTTTCGTAGAATAAAGAACCACAAATGCATACATCTCAAGATGCATGTTTTAAATCAATAGAATTATGATGTAATATATTATTAGTATTAAGCAATTACATTATTTAGTCCTAAAATATTTTCCCTTTTTGTTTTTAATTCTAAACAAGAGCCAGATGTACCCTGGTCTACAACTCATCAGAAGTCTGATTCCAAGAAACCAGATAAAATCGATACTGAAGAAAGTTGCGTAACCGGCTTTTCCAGCCCAGAATTGAAAAATCGTTCCGTGCCCTCCTATGCTTGGCAGTCAGAAAGTGAGAAACAGTTCACTAAGTCTGCTAAAGGGAAGAATGAAGATGTAAACAGATCAAAAGCTAAAGTTACCAAATTGATGAAAACAATAAAACCAGAAAATCCCAAGAAAATTATAAAGCAAAATTCTAAGGACTCTGTTGTCTTGGTCGGCTACAAATGTTTGAAAAGTGCAGCACAAGATGACATCTCTAAATATTTTGAAGGAACTCCTTCAGATAATCAGAAAGAAGGATTAGATTTTACTGTGGGTAGGCATCCTTGTGACACGAAAAACTTTGTGCGACAAATCAGTGAGAAGGAAATTACAGGTTTACCATCTAGTACTGAGCAAATTACTGCCAAACTGGAAGGGAATAAAGAAGGCCAGCATATCTCTGTTGTTTCTCAGTGTGCAAATTCAATCATTTTTGGTAAATCTGATCACCCCCAAGCAGGTATTGGGGGTACTCATGCAGATAGCAGCTTGATACCTAGGACTACTGTTGAAAATTATACTAGTACCTCTGGAATTACCAAAATAGAAGTAAAACCATACTGCAGAAACATTCATGAGGGAGATAAAGTGTTTGTTAGAATTGGTTCAGAAATTGGAGTTCCAAGCAGTGGAGAAAGTGGAGGGAACTTGCAGGAGCAGCCCACTTTTGACAGACTAGAATCAGAAAAGAGAGTTAAATCAGAAGAAGAGGAACTGCCGCTTGAAAAGGAAGTTGTGCAACAAACAAATTTCCAGCTTGTTAAGGATTCATTAGAAAAGGATGCAACCAGCCAGTCCACTCTGTCACCAAAGGAAACGCCTATTACAGCTGTAAGTGGAGATGTTCTTAAATTGCCCGATGTCAGCATTACCTGTGCATCTTCTAGATTTTCAGATTCTGGCGTCGAAAGTGAACCGAGTTCTTTTGCAATGCACCCAAGTGCAGATGGGACTTTTGAAACTCAAGGCCAAAGTACATGCAACACTGAGAGAATATTTCCTCAGCTTTTGTTAAAACCGGATTGCAATATTAAAAACCTGGCGGAGAACCATTGTACAGAGAGTACAAGTGCTGTTAGTGAAATACAGTCCTCCCTGACATCGATAAATTCTCTTCCTTCGGATGAGGATCTTTCTCCTGATGAAAACTCAAAGACATCTGTTGCACTTGAATGCCACCTAACTGACAGCAAAACGGTATTAGACCTGGGAGCCATTGACTTGACAAAATGTGAAGACAATGAGGAACCAAATAATTTGCTACACCACTGTGTAGCTTGTTCAGAACAGTTGGACAATGAAACTACTTTTCTGCCTTCTTTGTCCTCCAATGCAAAATGCCCTTTACAGCTGCTTTCAGATGACAATATGTGTACAGATATGAACCCACCCTTGGACATTGGCACAGGTTGTAAAGATACCCAAATACTGGAGAAAGAAGTTCATACTGTAGGAGAAACAACTGAAACTCCATCAGGAGTTGTTTGTCCAGGGGGGTCCTGTGTTGTTTCGGGTTCAGTGTCAAGTGAGGGTGATGTGGAAAGACTAAGTGAAGGAGATTTTAATGAATCCTTAGAGCAAAAAAAGCTAGCTGATAAATTGTCAAGTACAACACATGATCCAGATCCAACACATGATGAAACTCCCACAAATTTGAATATTCTCTCACCAGAAGGAAGTGCAGATATGTTGAAGCAAGGACTTGTAGAAAACTACTTTGGCTATCAAAACAGTACAGAGATTTCAAATATATGTTCTGCTGATCCCAAGAATTCTGTTAGCCCTCAACTGGGAACAATTTGTTCCATTTCAACAGAGGAGGAAGAGGAGCAAGACCAAGACATGGTTGAAAATGGCTATTTTGAGGAAGCAGATGATAGCAGTGTACATGGAGCTACCCACAATGCCGAAGAAATGTTTGGGCTCGCAAATGAGACTTCTTTAACAACGGATAGAATGGCCCGGGAACTTTTTGAAAATGCATCAAATATCTCTCCATTCTGTCCTCCGGGGAGTTTGACTTTTCCCTCTACATTGAAAGGATATCCATGCAGTGTGTTATGGTCGTCGAAGGACAAACCTAATGCAGTTCTCAAGCCACTCAGCAATGTCTCCTGCAATAATGATTCATCTGTCCCTTGGTATGAGTGGGCTCCCAAGCCTCAAATGCAAGCGTAAGTGACACCATTCAGAACAATTGCTTGTAATCATCATGTTAGAGGAAAATATACAAATTGTGTATGATGCACTTGACTTTTTAGTATTATTCTTAGGAAAAATAGATTTATAGCAGTGGTTCCCAACCTTTGGTCCTCCAGTTGTTTTGGACTTCAACTCCCAGAAATCCCAACCATCTTACCAGCTGGTAAGAATTGTGGGAGTTGAAATCCAAAACAACTTGAGGACTAAAGGTTGGGGACCACTGATTATAGAGAGGAGTTGTTGGTTTTACTTCATCTTTTTTTAGACCTGAGATTACATTTGAATTGACCATCAAAGTAGCCAAGAGTTCTGATAGTTGTACATTCAGACTGTAGCTGTGAGGAACAGGAGCAACCTTGATCAGTAACAAAAAAAGGGTGGTGGAAAAAATGAAGACTTATGGAAGGAGTGGGAAATACACAATTTCTAAATGTTGCAAGTTACAGCACCCATCAACCATGGCCACTGGTAGGGATTTGATAGATGTTGCAATGTAACTACAATTGAGCAGAAGCAGCAGCATATTTGTCTGTATGTACCACAAAGTCCTAGGTGACAAATCAGTGGCCCTTGGTGATGTCACTGGATTGGCTAGGTGATGTGGTCCTTAGTGATGCCACTGGGAAATAAACGTGACATGTGTATGAGGGGAGGGAGGGAGGAAAGAGCCACAAATATGGAAAAGGGAGAGAAAGGAAAGGGAGGAAAGACAGAAAGAAAAAGAAGGGAAAGAGAACCAAGGGATAAAAGCTGGAGGCAGCGGTCACTCTGACACCCGGACAATGTTGGGTGATGCTAGTTAAAAATATAAATGTCAAAATGTAGAAGTAATTTAACCAATGATAAAGTTTAAAGCATTACATATTAGCATTCACTAACAGACAAAAAACAAAACTTAAAAATATGTCAGAACAATAATAAAAGCCCATTCCAATCTGTTTCCAAAAGGGTTATGGCTAGAAGCAATCACCAGGGCACAGTTTCCACATCCATCAATGAAATAAATACTGGAAGATAGCATTGATTTATGGTGTTTTTTACTTCTTTCAGTTTTTTGGAAAATCACAGGGTGGTGGGGAAATAAAACTGGAAGGCATATGCTGAAAATTATATAGATATGTTTGGGTGATGACCTGCTGATATCTAACAGTCATTGAGACAAATTATTAAGAACCTTATGGTGGAAGTGGAAGCTACAAACTTTAGTTTATGTATTTTGCCCAAGTTGGTGAGTGCTTTACTCTTCAGTTGTGTTCTGACTGATAAATAATCTCAGATTTGAGCTATGGCTTCATTCTTCAAATTTCAATAATGTAACAAAATCTCAAAAAGTGGTTTTTACACAAAGTACTTCTCAGAACGTAGTGTAATGCGAGAACAGTATTGTGATATATAGAGGTGTAAGACAAAGAAGATGATCGTCCAGATGGAACAGGATAGAATTGTTGTTTAGTGTTTTTAACTGAACTGATATCTGAAAAGCATGACTGAGATTGGAAGTGGGTCATAGATTCTTCTGTCTCTCCTACAGGCATTTTTTTTCTGCTATGGAAATTCATTTGGTTCAGCACAACTGTGCATAATTCAAATATAATACAACATACTTTTACACTGTCCAATACACATTTTGATGCCTCAAATGTTAGACATTTGTCTGGATATCTTTGACCAAAAATGAGATACAGATCATACACCATCTATTAAGTCTCCATCTGCTTGTCCATTGAAAATCATGATAACAATTTCTAAGAAACTAGAACTGGTGCAGCCTATCCAATGCAATTTTCTGAATCAGAGCCCCAAATAACCCCAAGAACAGGTCTAAAATCCAAGACAGCGAGAAAAATTGTCATTTTGTTGAGCCGCGTTATCATAAATCTCTTTTCAATTTGGAAAAGTTGAATTCTTGAATTTTTTATAACCAAAGTGGCTAGTATAATTGTGCTATGGAAGCTACACAAAGAAATTATTGATATCTATCTATCTATCTATCTATCTATCTAAAGTGTGACGAGAGATGGTTGTAAATTGCTGAGCTCATATGACTTTATGGTCAGGGATACTCTTTGGAATGGGCTAGGATTTCAAATACATGCATATAAATGAACTGAAAGTTAAACAAATAGCATTATTCATTACTTGATGTGCAGCATTTACCATCTGGGATAAGTAAGATCTGCTTATTTCAGATTCCTTCAGGCTAAAGAGGAACTGAAGCAACTTCAGCTCCCTGGATTTATGTACAGTGATGTTCCCAAACTGGCATCCGCAGTACCTTATTTCAGTACGGAAGAGGAGGAAAGTACAGAAGATGGAATACATCTCATAGTCTGTGTCCATGGTCTAGACGGTATGCTGTTAGCAGTTTATCATAAATTAGAAAACATCTGAGAGTTTCGTTCAGGAGTAAGAAAAGTGTGACCTCTAAGCTCTATGGGGCACTCCAGGGCTATTTCTCCTTTCTCCAAATGTATCCAGGGAGGGTTGCCAACCCCAAAGGTTGTCCTTTACTCCTCCCTCTTTAGAATACTCAGCTTTTATTCAAAATGTCCCATGCCCTTTAGGTAGTATTCTGGTGTTTTTGCTACAGGGGGTGGGTAGATTTGAGCAGCAGACACAGCGATAATAATATAAATGACTTATGTGACTGACAATGGACAGACCTCGGATTGTGACTTTGGATTTTTGTAAT
Organism: Anolis apletophallus; assembly: GCA_030556195.1. Lineage (NCBI taxonomy): Eukaryota > Metazoa > Chordata > Lepidosauria > Squamata > Anolidae > Anolis > Anolis apletophallus. The sequence continues at coordinate 100,911,699 of JARBWK010000003.1, forward strand.
TGATGTTTTAACTAATTATTTTAATTGTAATTGTTGTTATAATAGTTGTGTTTGGCATCTAATGGTTGCGGGTTGTGAGCCATCTTGATTCGTCCCATTCCTGCCCGCCTCCTTGGGGGGGGGGGGGGGTGTGTGAAAAGGACAAGATATAAATATTTGAAATAAATTCAAAAGGGAAGTGACTTTCAATCTTTTTGTTTTGAAAACCACATTTTTGTGTTTTAGGTTAATTCTTGGTTTAAATGTTATAACTGCTAAACAATACTGAAAGAAAATATTTTAATCATTATGAGTATCCAGTCATGTTCAGTAAAATGTTTTTAAAATGACCCTTTAAAAAAGATTTGCTGATCCTAATCAGAAAATCTTGATGTTTCCTGTAAATTCAGCTGAATGAGATGACAGTGGGCTCTGTTTTTTATTTTTATAAAAATGATCCAAGATCACATGTAAAACAGCATAGCTATGGTACCAAAGGTTTTTGCTGTCTCAGCAATCTGGAACAGGCTGGATTCAAACCAGTTTACAAATGTTTCAGCACGGAATACTATTCAGTGGAGTTTTAATCCAAAATTATTTCTTTGAAGATGTCCAATTAATTACTCTGTACGAAAACAAAAGCAGTATTTTCTTGCAGTTCATACAAATTTTATTTTTATGGTACGATAACACATACTGGCACTTCTGCAATGTTAGGTATATCTCTTCTACTTGCAACATTACCTTTCATGATCTTCTCATTCTTGATCTTTTATCTCTTTACTTTAGGTAACAGTGCAGATTTAAGATTAGTAAAGACGTACATCGAACTTGGTCTTCCTGGAAGTCGTATAGATTTCCTGATGTCTGAGAGAAATCAGGTATTGACAAATGTTAGAATTTTTTTCATGTAGATCAGTGGTTCTTAACCTCTGGGTCCCCAGGTGTTTTGGCCTACAACTCCCAGAAATCCAAGTCAGTTTACCAGCTGTTAGGATTTCTAGAAGTTGAAGGCCGAAACATCTGGGGACCCACAGGTTGAGAACCACTGATGTAGATGGTTAAATTATAACATCAATTGTTAGACATGAATCCTTTTGTACATCAAAAAGTTAACCTTGCAGTTAAGGCTATAACACTATACTGTACATACTGTTGAAGTATATCGCTAAGGAGATGTTTATTTAATGAAGTGGTTCTCAACCTGTGTGTCCCCAGATGTTTTGGCCTTCAACTCCCAGCAATCCTAAAAGCTGGTAAACTGGCTGGCATTTCTGGGAGTTGTAGGCCAAAACACCTGGGGACCCACAGTTTGAGAATCATGAATTTAATGAGAAATCACTCTGCTCATGAGTGGAGCCACCATCTTCCCCCAACTTCACACCAATCTCATTAATATTGGCATCAACAATATTGGTTATAGGGCTCAGCCCTGATTAGAATAAATATTTCTGCCCTCTCATAGTTGTTTAGTGACTGTACTAGTTGCCCTACATAAATACCCCATACCTTCTCCTCAAATGGTGGTGCCCTGTATATCAATTTTAATATCATTGCTACATGCACATTTTTCTCCCTGGATTTAAGTGAAATAAAGAATCACTGCACAGGTCTCCCAAACTGTGGCAAAGTGTAAGTCAAAGTAATAAGGCAATTTGTTGGCCATTGATCCATTTGATGTTCCTCATGTCAATAATGGAAGAGGGGCACCATGTGAGGAGGAAATTATCTGTTATCATTTCACTTGGCAGCTTGTACCATCCCCTTTCAAGGCAACAACAGGCTGAAGAAATATGTTGATGTCTGTTTGCAGAACCAACAGGCACAGAGATGAGTCTCTGCCATCGTTTTTTTTAGCTGAGAACCGGTTTGGGACTTTTGCCGAGTAGATACAAGCTTGTCTGTCTTGGGCCTTTAGCACACCAAGTGCCCCAAAGAGTCTGAAAAAAGCCTTTCTTTATACCTGGAGGTAGTCAACACTCCCCCGCTTTTCTTTTTAAAATTGGACCGAATAAAATTAAGCCTTTGGACAGGTAAGGTCCACAGGCTGAATATTCTAGAAGATTCTACAGGTCAATTTTGAAAACAAACCCCTGTCTAACCCATTTTAAGTCAAAAACAATACAGTTATGCCTTTTTAGAAATAATTCGAGAGTGGGGGCGTTAAAGCAAATTGTATTGCAATGTGCAAATAACAGCTTACTTCTTCCCCTACATGGTTTTCCCTTCTGGGGATACCACAACTAACTTTGATTGCATTTATCCATGTTATTGACACCAATAATGAAGGGCGCATGTTTATCAGAAATCAGATATATAACCTTTCTCTAAGATCAGGCACTGTACCCGAGGACTGGAGGGAGACAAATGTAACACCGATCTTCAAGAAAGGATCCAGAGGTGATCCAGGAAATTATAGACCAGTCAGTTTAACCTCAGTTCCAGGCAAAGTGATGGAAACCATTATTAAAGAAAAAAAATACTAGGCACATAGAAGAATAGGCATTGCTGAAAGAAAATCAACATGGTTTCTGCAAAGGCAAATCATGTCTTACTAACTTGTGAATTCTTTGAGGGTGTAAATAAACACATAGATAAAGGGGACCCAGTCGATATTGTTTACCTTGACTTTCAAAAGGCTTTTGACAAAGTCCCTCACCAAAGGCTCCTAAATAAGCTCTTCAGCCATGGAATCAGGGGACAGGTCTTGTCCTGGATTGGAACCTGGCTAAACTGTAGGAAACAAAGGGTGGTAATAAACGGACACTTCTCTGGGTGGAAAGAGGTGAGAAGTGGCGTACTCCAAGGTTCAGTTTTGGGTCCGTTACTTTTTAATTTATTCATTAATGATCTGGATGTAGGAGTGAATTCTGAGGTAGCAAAGTTTGCAGACGACACTAAATTGTTCAGGGTAGTTAAAAATGAAACTGATTGTAAAGAGCTCCAGAAAGATCTCTCGAAATTGAGTGAATGGGCAACAAAGTGGCAAATGCATTTTAACCTAAACAAGTGTAAAGTCATGCACATCGGGCAAAGAACCCCAACTACACCTACAAATTGATGGGGTCAAAGCTTTCGAGACAAACCAGGAAAGGGATCTTGGGGTTTTGGTGGACAGCTCAATGAAGATGTCAACCCAGTGCGCAGCAGCAGTGAAAAAGCAAATTCTATGCTAGGCATGATCAGGAAGGGAATCGAAAATAGGTCAGCAAATGTTGTATTACCTCTCTACAAATCTATGGTAAGGCCACATTTGGAGTACTGTGTACAATTCTGGTCTCCGCACCTTAAGAAGGATATAACGGAACTGGAAAAGGTACCGAAAGGGCAACAAGAATGATCCAAGGGATGGAGCGGCTCCCTTATGAAACCAGGTTGCAACGCCTTGGTCTTTTCAGCCTTGAAAGACGGCGTTTAAGATCGAAGTGTATAAAATCATGCATGGGATAGAAAAGGTGAATAAAGAAAAACTGTTTTCTTTGTCACAAAACACTAGGACCAGGGGGCACTCCCTAAAGCTCCAAGGTAGGAAAGTTAGGACTAATAAAGGGAAATATTTCTTCACCCAGAGGGTCATTGGGTTATGGAACTCACTTCCAGAGGAGGTTGTGACAGCTATCAGCCTGGACAACTTCAAGGCAGGATTAGACAGATTCATGGATACCAAGTGTATCGGTAGTTACTGAAAAGGACATTCAAGTGCCACCTCGGAGTTGGTTGAGGTAGGCAGGATTTCCCTGGGTACTGGTTGTGGGGGGTCGGGAGCAGGTCAGGGTTTTGCCCTCCCGTCTGCTCGAGATCCCCGTGTACAACTGGTGGGCCACTGTGTGATACAGAATGCTGGACTAGATGGGCTGAGGTCCGATTCAGCATGGCTCTTCTTATGTTCTTATGTTCTTCTGATAAGCACACCAAACTTTTTTCCTCCACAGAATGATACATTTGCTGACTTTGATTCAATGACCGATCGTCTTTTGGATGAAATAATACAATATATTCAAATTTACAATCTAACTGTTTCAAGAATCAGGTAATTATTCTAATGTGTGTTATTTTATCTCACCGGAACATGGAAAACAAGCTGGAGCTTGTAGGAATAATTGTGAATTTTCTTTTTAGAGCACAGATTTTTGAAAATTACTGTCTTTCCTCCCAAAGATTGACTAGGGAGGAGCCATGTGTACAGTGTGCTCTGTGAATATAATGAACAGATTGGGAAGCATAATTGCTAGTAAATTGCCCAGTGGGTTGGATCCGTACCATCAAAATATAGTTGTTTTTTAACTGGCCATAATGGTTTAAAGTGCAAACCTGGTTCTTGAAACTAGCTCACTGGAGAGCTAAATAAGGGTATATGACTAGATGTATGGAACACTGAACAGCAATCTGGCAGTGACTGTAAGCCATGATAGGTAAATAAAATATATTCAGAAGAAAATATATCTCTCTCAGCTCTAGATACTAGAGAAATAAGTGGTCTTTGCTTCTACAATTTGGTGTTCTAGTAGCTAGCTTCTCAGCCAAGGTAAATGGTATTTCTGAACATTCTTGCAAGTCCATACAAATACTACTTTTCTATATAAGTGAAGCTGTGGAAGATAAACAGAGGGATTTATCAAATGAATGATACTGGTGGCTCTAAAATCAGAAAAGATTTTGTTGTTTAATGTGTTGTTGAAGGCTTTCATGGCCAGAATCACTGGGTTGCTGTGAGTCTTCCAGACTGTACAGAAGTTCCAGGCATCCTCAGAGGTTGTGAGGTCTGTTGGAAATTAGTGAGATTTATTTGTCTGTGGAATGTCAAGGGTGGGAGAAAGAACTCTTGTCTGCTTGAGGCAAGTGTGAATGTCACAATTGGCCGCCTTGATTAGCATTTAATGGCCTTGTAGCTTCAAAGCCTGGCTGATTGCTGCCTGGGGAAATCCTTTCTTGGGAGGTGTTAGCCAGCCCTGATTGATTCTTGTATGGAATTCCTGTTTTCTGAGTGTTGCTCTTTATTTACCGTCCTGATTTTAGAGTGTTTGAATACAGAAATGCTGGACCGCTCTAACAACTACCATTTCAGACTACACAAAGAAGCCATTGAAATCCACAAGCATGTGGACAATTTCAACAGAAAGGAAGAAACCATGAAAATAAACAAAATCTGGCTACCAGTATTTTAAAAACTCTAAAATTAGGACAGTAAATAAAAAGCAACACTAAAAAGCAGGGGGATTCCAGACAAGAATCAATCAGGGCAAGCTAACACCTCCCAATAAAGGATTTTCAGGCAGCAACTAGCCAGGATTTGAAGCTGCAAGGCCATTCAGTGCTAACCAAGGTGGCCAATTGCAACATTCACACTTTCCTCAAGCAGACAAAAGTTCTTTCTCCCATCCGGAACATTCCACAAATATATAAACCTCACTTGCCTAGTTGCCAACAGACCCCTCAACCTCTGAGGATGTCTGCCATAGATTTGGGCAAAACGTCAGGGGAGAATCCTTCTGGAACATGTCCATACAGCCTGAAAAACTCATAGCAATCCATTTTGTTGTTTCTTGGATAGAGAGAGAGGAGCATACCATGCATGGTATACTGTCCTCCCTCAAGTTTGCTACTCCAGTTGTTGGCAATAATCTTAAGCATTTTGAAGGTTTCCCTTTACACTAAATTATCATTTTTGGGCTTTAGCAAGTTATTTATAATATGCATAATGAATTTTAGATAAAGTAACTGTCTCCATTTGCAGATTTATTTTTAAAAAGCTTTTCCAAAATGTCATGCTCCCTTTTTATCTCTTTTGTTCAGTTTTATTGGGCATTCATTAGGTAACCTAATAATCCGCTCGGTGCTTACAAGACCCAGGTTTAAATTTTACCTTGGCAAACTTTACACCTTCCTGTCTCTGTCTGGACCACATCTTGGCACACTCTACAACAGCAGTGCTCTTGTTAACACAGGTAAAACAGTGTGGGTGTTTATTTAGAAAGTGCATGCAATATTTGTGTGATGCCCATGTAAAATGATGTATGTGGAATTTCCTGCCCACTGTGAAAATGAATGTCAAAGCCCATGCACACTGGAGCTGCTACAAACCACATGGATATTTAGAGCTAATAAGTCAATTGCTCAGATTTTATTTCAGTAAGTTTTAAATGTTGTCTGTTTATCCCTTTGGTGCCAAACTTTCATTAATGATCTATAGAAGGATTTCCTAGTGGATCTCCTGGTAGACCTCTCTGGCCTCTTCTACACTGGATCTGATCCCATATTATCTGCTTTAAACTGGATTATATGAGTCTCCACTGACAGATAATCTGGGATAATTAGATACTGTATCTACTCAAGTATAAGCAGAGTTTTTCAGCACTTTTTAAAGGCTGAAAATGCCTCCCTTGGCTTATACTCAAGTCAAGGCTATTTATTATTTTACTCTGTTGTTGTTTTACTCTATTATTGTTATTACATTTATTATTTTACCTTATTTATTATTATTACATTATTATTTTACCTTATTTATTATTATTACATTTATTATTTTACTCTTATTGTTGTTATTACATTTACATTATTTTACTCTATTGTTGTTATTACATTTACATTATTTTACTCTATTAATATTTTATTGCATATATTTTTATACTGTCTTTATTATTATTGGAAGGATATGTATGCACATTTACATTGAAGAAGGTTAGAATAATCATGATTTAACCAGAGTTGGACAGTCTTATCTTAAATTACAGTTTTATGTAAATATTCAAAAACATTAAAACTTAATTAATGTAATTTTATTTCTATCTATTTTTATTTTGAAATTTACCAGTAACTGCTGCATTTCCCACCCTCTGTTGGCTTCTACTCGGGTATATATGGTAATCTGGAATCAGATCCAGAGATATAGGGCAATGTGGAAGGGACCGTAGACTACAATATTATCAAAGCAGGTAATCCAGATTATTTGCTTTGAACTAGATTATATGAGTCTACACTACCATATAATCCAATTCAAAGCAGATAATCTGGATTTTATATGGCAGTGTAGAAGGGGCCTTGCTGGATTGTAAGACACAATTTCCAATTTGGTGGTTTCATATTTGCAACAACGTTGTTTTATTCCTAAATTAGACTGCTAAACTCAATGAGAAGCAGATTTGTATGCGGAAAGATTTCACTTTTGGCATTGGAAGCAAATGTCTGGACTAGACATGCACGATTTTACATTCTTTAGTCACTGTTTTGCACCTAACTATACGCAGTGGTCCGTTATCTTTTCAATCAAAAAACAGTAGAGCCTGCAGGCAGAAAGTCTGCCATATGAAGTATAATACCAAGAAATTTTGTAGAAATAGATATGAATGTCTGCAGAAACCAAGGTTTGTAAACTCAAGCTCTTTAGTTGTCTGAAGAATTACAATTCAAAGGATAACATGAACAAGTAAATATTCTGATGTCACTGTTCAAAACTATCCCTCTATAAATGAAAGGGTATCTCAAGTCAGATAGTCCAGCACCTTTGGAGGAAGATTATCCTTTTGGGCAGAGCAGAGAGAAATAACCTTCCTGTTAACATAGTCACACTGATCTACTTGTACTGATCTACTGATCATCTTATCTTACTTCAGGACAAGCAATGTGCTCTCCTTCAGTCTTTTAAAAAGTGAAGATTATACTAATTTCTCCTATACATTTCTCCTATCTACAATGTCCTTTTCAAATACCTCAGAATTAACTTGCTTTATAAAACCGTCAAGAGAAGCTTTCAAAGCTGTCCTCATGCTCAACAGATGGGAATGTTTCCCAGTGAACTAGATGAAGAAACAAAGAGACCTGGGGTTTAAATCCAAGCATTGTATGAATATGTAGAAATACATACATTTTTAAAACAAGATTTTATTTACATACAATAACAACTTACAGTGTAAACAAAACACAAAACAGTGAACATTTTACATACACATAGCCCACCACCAAGGCCTGAACAGGTATCCTTTCCTTCGCTATATGTTTATAAATCGACCGTTAATCAAATGTCATATCCAAAATTCCTGACCAACAGGGTTATATTGCATTCCATTTTCACTCTCTAAAGTGTATTTAATAAAGACCGACCAGTATGCCTCAAAATCTGATCTATTAGTTTCCCCCCCGAGTACCTTCATTTCCATTGTTAGTTTATCATTTAAAGCTACGTTCCATACCTCCCTATACCAAAAATACATACATACATACATATGATGAAGGACATTTCTATACCATTTTTAATCAGAGGCTCCCAAAGTGGATTGTTTTGTATACCAATAAAACCATATGAAACACAACAAAAATAATTAAAGTATATCTAAGCGGCGGGTTAAACCACTGAGCTGCTGAACTTGTTGATCGAAGGGTTGGTGGTTCAAATTTGGGGAGCAGGGTGAGCTTCTTCCAACCTAGCAGTTAGAAAACATGCAAATATGAGTACATCAATAGGTACCACTTCTATGGGAAGGTAACAGTGCTCCATGCAGTCATGCCAGCCACATTACCTTGGAGGTGTCTATGGACAACGCCGGCTCTTTGACTTAGAAATGAAGATGAGCAAAAAAAACCAGAGTCAGACACGACTAGACTTACCGTATTTTTCGCTCCATAAGACGCAGTTTTTTTCCTCCCAAAGTGGGATGAAAAATCAGCTGCGTCTTATGGAGCGAAGGCGCAGGGCGGGGGAGGCGCTGGAGCAGAGGGAGGGCGGCGATATACTTACCCTGTCGCTGCCTCTCCTCTTCTGTGGTCCGTTGCGGCGGCGGAGGGACCCTGGTGCACTCCCCTCTGCCTCCTTTCCTTTCCCTCCCACCTTTTCTTCGCTCGAAAAAAGGTGGGAGGGAAAGGAAAGGAGCCAGAGGGGAGTGCACCAGGGTCGCGTCAGCTCTGACGCGACGCTGGCTGACTCCTCCCCTGGCTCCCTTCCTCTCCCTCCCACCTTTTTCTTCGCTCGAAAAAAGGTGGGAGGGAGAGGAAGGGAGCCAGAGGGAGTGCACCAGGGGGTCGTCAGCTCTGACGCGACGCTGGCTGACTCCTCCCCCTGGCTCCCTTCCTCCCTCCCACCTTTTCTTCGCTCGAAAAAGGTGGGAGGGAGAGGAAAGGAGCCAGAGGGGAGTGCACCAGGGTCGCGCGTCAGCTCTGACGTGACGCTGGCTGACTCCTCCTGGCTCCTTCCTCTCCTCCCACCTTTTCTCTTCGCTCGAAAAAAAGGTGGGAGGGAGAGGAAAGGAGCCAGAGGGGAGCTGCACCAGGGTCGCGGTGGGAGGAGCTCTGACGCGGCGCTGGCTGACTCTTCCCCTGGCTCACCAGGGTCGCGTCAGCTCTCCCTCCCACCTTTTTCTTCGGCCCTCCCAAAAAAAGGTGGGAGGGAGAGGAAAGGAGCCAGAGGGAGTGCACCAGGGTCGCGTCAGCTCTGACGTGACGCTGGCTGACTCCCCTGGCTCCCTTCCTCTCCCTCCCACCTTTTTCTTCGCTCGAAAAAAGGTGGGAGGGGGAGAGGAAAGGAGCCAGAAAGCACCAGGGTCGCGTCATGCCAGGGAAAACCTTTACCTTACTTTACCTTACAGTTTTTAAAATAAAAAATAAAAATAGAAGTAAGTAGTACACACCCAGTTGAAGAGTGTTGTGCACAGACATTCAATCACCAAATGCCTGTTTGAGGAGGAGCACAGAGGAAGGCATTTTAATTGTTCTGGGCATGTGATTTACTTGATGTGAAAATCCTGTCTTTTGAAAAAAAATTATTCATTTGATGCATCTGCTTATAATTATAATTAATTTAAATCAGATAAGAAAATGAGGCAGATAATTATATATTATGATGCATGGGATGAACATAAATTGGAACCCATTACCAGTGTTGCATTACAATAAATACACAAGTAATTCATTGCATGATTATTTTATGCTGTGCGTAAAAATACAGGTCTCTGGTTCATGCAGAAGTGGAAGAAGTCAGGGTCTTTATTGCAGTTGACATGTCGAGATCATTCAGACCCTCGCCAAACCTTCTTGTACAAACTTAGTAGAAAGGCAGGTGAGCTATGCCAACCTTTTAAAGAATATTCAGTTGCTTGTTCCTACCATATGCTTTGACTTTCATTCCAGCTTATTATCATGGAACAATGTGCTACTCCATATGTATACGGTTGCTTTGATCCTGAGCCAATGAAGTCAGTGATTTCAATTTTTTTTTCAGGTCTTTTTTTTTGTTTTAATTCTGATGATTTTGGCATACATATCTCAAAAAATTAGCATATTCCATCCGACCAAATATGCTAAATTTTTTTGTTCAATAATTTTTATTGGGGTTTTCAATTACAGCATAACAGGGGGTTGAAAAGGGGGTGGGAGGGGGGAGATTCCAGGAATCTTGGTAAGGATAAGAGGGGGAGGAAAGGGGCTGGGCTGGGGTAGAGTGTATTGAGGGACTCTGGGTGGGGGTACAAGAGGGGACGGGTGTTGGGAAGGGGGTGGAGGAGGCGGGGGGGTTGAGCTTCCATCCTCGTTCTCCATCGTTTGGAATTTGACGTAGCCGATAATTAGATTCTGACCTTCAGGGTGTCGACATACCCTAGTCCCGGCTTTTGTCTCTCTTGGTGCTAGTAATATAAGAGTTCGTTTGTGGGTTTTTTTTTTTGGGGGTTCGTCCCGATTCCAGGTAGGCTCTAACTAGTCACCCATCGCTGCGTACCAGAATCGGGTCTTCCTATACCTCTTGAAGTGTAATCAATCTGTTGTCTTTTTTCTCTTGACTGTAGAAACTGTTAATTGTTTGGTAAGGGTGTCTATGTCCATTATCCGTTCCTTGTCTTTTAAAGCAGTTGTATCCGTGCCTTTCATTTTCCGTGGGTTCCTTCCTAACCGTACTCTTTGGGAGATTCTAGTCCTTCTTCATCCACCTCTGGGGCTTCACATCTCGGAGGACTATAGTTTGTGAACATCCCTGGAGAGTGGGGACAGCTTTCCTCTGAACATTTTTTCCTTCTTTGTTGTGTTGATCTCATCCGGCTTCTCTTTCTATTGAGCCACATCCCAATCCTTTTGTCTTTATTCTTATTTGCACACAGGGTGAAGCTTTTAGATCTTGCATCGGCCTTTTGGTTCTTTTCCTCTCCTTCTTTTTGGGGATTAGACACCTTAGAGTTCTTATTGGACATTCGAGTTACTCCCGTGTAATTTCCACACTTTTTAAAGATAAAATTCTCTTTCTTCTGATGATTCCTGCACTTTTATATTCTCCTCCATTCTCTTCTCCAGACCCTCATGTAGTGCTGTGTTTCTTCCCCTGCTCTGGGGCACCTCTTTTCCATCTTCATAGATGGCTTTCAGTTCTAGCTTTGTAGGGATCACTTCTTCGGTTGATTTCAATCCTGCATATTGCGATTGTTCCTGTATCCCTTTGATTTGTTTTTCTTGTCGGGCCATCATCTCATCGATCCTCTGTATACACCCCTCCTGTGCTTCTCCCAGTCTTCGCAATTCTTTAAGGATGTCCTCTAAAGATATCTTTTCCTCCTCTAGTTTCCTTCCTTGCATTCTCGCTCGTTCTTTTGCTTCTGCGTGCAAACTGTTTAGTGGTGACATATCTTCTTATCAGTTGATCTAATCAATGGGTGAGATTGTTCTGCTCTTTGGCAGCAAAGCTCGCAACGTGGGTGGTTTGTGCTACTTGGTCTCTGTCTCCCAGATGGGTGTGGGCCTCTTCCTTTTTTCAAAATGGCGCTCCCGCCAAAAGTGCTTGACTTCTTCTCCAATTTCAGAACTACAAGGGCTTGTCCTCCATTTTGGATCTTCTAGTGCCTGCTTCTTTCCCCTTGCTCTCTCCTGCCTGGGGCAGGTAGCTGAACTCAGTGTGGCCTTCCTAAGGAGCTTGGGATTGGGAGAGCTTGCCCTCCAAACTAAATGGATCTTTCCCTCCCCCCCCCCCCCTTTTGTTGGCAAGGGGCCCCTTTTGTTACTCACAGCCTCTCATATGGTTTTTTATTTCCCTTCTTCCTTCGGTGTTCCTTTGTTTGTGGGCTGGGCTGGCAGTAAATGTGGGCTTTCGCCCGCTTCCCACGTCCCGATCCGCTCGCCAGTCGGGCCTGTTACCGGGCCCACTCAGCCTCCCCCTCTTGAGGAAGGGGGGACTTTTGGGGCCTGCGGCGTCGACCCTTGGCTTCGCGTCGCCTTGGTGGGTTTTTCCCACCTGGAGAGGGGGCGCAAATCGCCCTCCGATCAGGGCAGCGGTTGGTGTTATGAGGAGCCTCAGAACACCCGTCCTGCCGCCATCTTTGCCCCCTTCTGTCAATCAGTGATTTCAATTTAAACTGGTGTTATAAAGAGTTTGTTTAGGTCACCTCTCCATCAGAAGATATTGATCTTTTTAAGATAAGTCATGGCACAGACACAAAGCTCTACAATGTTGCATAGGAGGTTCAGTTATTTACAGTAGTTGTCTATGTTGGATCACAGAAGAGTGAAATGCTAAATTACATTGATTCAGGAATACAAAACATGTCCATTTGATAAAAAATCTCTGGGTAGTAAAATAGTATTTTTCACAGAATGGTTAAGGGAGCCCCCGGTGGCACAGTGGGTTAAACCCTTGTGCCAGCAGGACTGAAGACTGACAGGTCGGAGGTTTAAATCTGGGGAGAGCAGGTTGAGCTCCCTCTGTCAGCTTCAGCTCCCCATGCGGCGGCATGAGAGAAGCCTCCCACAAGAATGGTAAAACATCAAAAGCATACGGGCGTCCCCTGGGCAACGTCCTTGCAGATGGCCAATTCGCTCACACCAGAAGCGTCTTGCAGTTTCTCAAGTTGCTCCTGACACAAAAACAAAACAGAATGATTAATAGCAGCAACTCCCTCTACACTTTGGCACTGCTTCTGCCTTTTTAAATGCATGCATGGAAAAATGGCAGCAGCCAGGAATGACTAGCTCCCTCAACTTATACATGAGGTTGATATGTTTTTTAGTTGTTTTGTTTGATGTACTGCCGAAGGATTTCATGGCCAGAATCAGTGTGGTTGATGTGAGGCTTCCAGGTTGTATGGCCATGTTCCAGAAGCATTCTCTCCTGATGTTTCACCTGTATCTGTGGCAGGCATCCTCAGAAGTTGTGAGGTATATTGGAAACTAAGCAAGGGAGATTTATATATCTGTGGAATGTCCAGAGTTGGAAAAGGAACTCTGGTCTGTTTGAGGCAAGTGAAAATGCTGCAATTTATCACCTTGATTAGCATTGAATAGGCAAATTTTGACTGAATTATGAGGCCATTAAAGAACTCCAGGAACGCTGAGGAATGCGGAAGGAACAACAAGGGATGCTGGGAACACTGAGAGATGAGGAGTGTGTCAGCTCCCCCTGGTGGCCAGAGTTTGCCTCTGTTCGTCTATATGTGTGTTTGAGAAAACGGCAGGAATTGTCTGCTAAGTATGTGTACCTGTAATCCACTCTGAGTCCCCTTCGAGGTGAGAAGAGTGGAATATAAATAAAGTAAATAAATAATAGCCTTGGAGCTTCAAGCCTTGGCTGCTTCCTGCCTGGGGGAATGCTTTGTTGGGCAGTGATTAGAAAACATGAAAATGAACCAAATCTGGCTACCAGTATTAAAGAACTCAGGACAGTAAACAAAGAGCAACACTCAAAAACAGGAGAATTCCAGACAAGAAACAATCAGGGCCAGCTAATCACCCCACAACAGAGGATTCCCCCAGGCAGGAAAAGGAGCCAGGCTTTGAAGCTGTAAGGCTATTCAATGCTAATCAAGGTGATCAATTGCAATATTCACACTTGCCTCAAATAGAAAGAGTTCCTTCTCCCACTCTGTACATTCCACAGATATATAAACCCCACTTGCCTAGTTTCCAAAAAAAAACCTTACAACCTCTGAGAATGCCTGCCATAGATGCAGGCGAAACGTCAGAGGAGAATGCTCCTGGAACATGGCCATACAGCCCGGAAAACACACAGTAACCCAGCTTGTTATTCGCTGTTACTTCCTTGTTTGCGATAAACCATTCTTCTTGTTTCTAAAATATGTGTTAAATACTTTTAATTACATTTATCTTTATTACATTTACCTGTATTGTCTTTTATAGGACTTCAGTATTTCAAAAATATAGTATTAGTTGGATCTCTACAAGATCGTTATGTCCCTTACCATTCTGCCCGCATTGAGATGTGTAAAACAGCTTTGAAGGACAAACAGACAGGTAATGGCTAACGTGCAGAGATCTCTGAAACAACTCCGTGTTTAACCCTTGGGCAGCATTAGACAGAAGATTAGAGAGACTCTGCCATTATTCATTGGATCCCAGGATGATTTGTGATTACAACGTATTAATGTAGAACACTGCTTCCCAACCGTTTTTTGACCAGGGACAAATCTCCAACATTAGTACCAAAAGGGTTAGGAATCAGTTTTTGGTCCACTTTAGATTTGATCCTGGTTATTTGAGGTGCTGATTCAGAAAATTGCACTGGATAGGACAGATTAGTTCTATTTTCTGATACAGAACATGAGCCGTCTAGTAGTCGCTATCTGCTCGCCCACAGAAAACCGTATTTAGTAATCTAGAGCTGATGTGATAGTAATAATCTTTCATGGGTAGTCACCATCTGCCCTCCCGACATCCCTGTTGCCTTGGCACTGTAAGAGGGTTTCGCGAGATCAGTCGCTCTCATTGCCGTGTGGTTTTGAGGCAACGGTGAGGCCCCTGGCCATATTTTCATTCTTGCGGACCACGGGCCACAGACTACAGGTTGGGAACCACTGATGTAGAAGCATTGGTTTAGCTTGTCTTGGTATTTGGAGAACATCACCTAGATCAGGGCTTCTTAAACTTTTCCACTTACAACTGCTTTTGGTCCGAGGCATTTTTACGTGATCCCAGGTATATAAAGTAAGTATAAAAATCAAGCATTTACTGATAACAAATCAGCATTTACAAGACTTGCTAAACCAGCTGATTTTCCTGTTTATGAAGTACAACCGAAGCATCTTTTGCAGAGTTCCCTGTAAACACTGTGCACAGATTTGTGTAAAAGTCTATATTCAGAAATCTTTTACTGTTGCCAAATTTTTCATTGCACTAGGCTAACCCCATTTGAAGTCAGGACTCACAGTTCAAAAAGCAGAAACCTAAACTAGTTGTGCTTAGTGTTCTCTAATTAGAGACCCCGCTTTACCAAATACACAAAATGGGAACCATATATAGATCAATAGTCTGAATCAAACTACACACAATAGCCCCCCAAAGTAATGAATATATCAAATGGCCCTTTCCATGTAGCCTTTCCCTTTTTTTTAAAGGAGATTGCTTTGTCAACAAAACATTAAAGACTTCCTTGATACTCTGACTTGAGCTTAAAAATGGTTGACTTTGGCAAATAGGCCTCTTTCAGTTAAGCATGTTTGGTGTTCATTAAGGTTGAAATGAAATACCAAGAGTTAAGCAGAAGGCTGCCTCTTTATCTGCTAATAGTAACTAACTTCTGTACCCCATCTGTCTACATAAAATACTCCAATAATATCCCTCATATATTGAGTCCACTACTCACCATACATGTTGACACACACACACGTTCATATTCTAGGACACCAAACATTTCTTGTAGATGAAAATACATGGCTCCACATTCCTCCATGTGAAAGGGTTTGTGTCCCATGGGGGACCAGGAGCAGAGGACTCTCCAGTCCTTCAGAATCCAGAAAGGACAAAAAAATGGCCCTGGGACTAATTAGTTGCTTCATCTGTTAATTTGCAGGGAAATGGTAATTTCTATTCTCCCTGACTATTTGTTTTTATTTATGGTTCCTTTCAAACTGATTCATATATAATAACTCCACTCCCAGTAACCTTTTGCGCATTCTTTGAGTGTATCACCAAACACATGGAAAACGGTGACCCAGAACACTGTTCCTATATTTCAGATGGAATCCTTTATCAAAGGCTCCTGAACAAATTTAGCAGTCATGAGATAATGAAAGGCATGCTGTTATGAATGAGTTAACTAGTTAAAATACAGGGAACAGAATAGGAATTGACCGCTCTAATGCTTTTCTCAAGGATATATAAATGGTAAGATCCCCAAAGTATTTTTCCTACATGAATTATAATTATGAATAAGTAGTGAATTTGCCAAATGTAATGACAATTTCAAATAATTTAAATTAAAAAGTATGGGGGAAAGAGTTTCCAAACTAGGAGAATGAGCCTCTCAATGGCAAATGCAGTTCTGTATTAGTAAAGGTAAAGTGTTTTAACGCTAGGGAAACTCCCAACTACTTTTGATGGGTATGGAATGACCAGGGAAGAGTAAGAGATATTCCTGAAGGATAAAACCATCTACTGGTGCAGCTACACCCATAGATATATGGGTGTAGCTACTAAAATTAATGCAGCTTGATGCCACTTTAAGTGTTACGACTCAGTCCCATGGAATCCTGGGAGATGTATGCTTACAAGGTCTTTAGCCTTCTCTGCCAAAGAGGGCTGGTGTGTCAACAAACTACAACTTCCATGATTCCTTAGCATTGAGTCATGTTAGTTAAAGTGGTGTCAAACCGCATTAATTGTATGTTGTAGATGTGACATGTGTCTACTAAGGATAATTACATTTATCTCTCTTAACAGGAGTATGCCTCTGAATAGCACCTGCTAGAGAATATGTTTTGGTTTAATTCAGTGCAGATTATGCTTATTATGTTGGCCTCAATCTAATTGCCAGCCCCAACTGGAACAGATTCATTAAATCATTAAGACTTAAGCAAGTTTTGACTTACCTTTCAGTAATTGACTTAGTGGGGGCCCTCTAGGTGGAAGTACAATTCGATTTAGACTATTGTTTTGAAATCACAATTACTGTAAGGGTGGATTGTAAGAAAGCAGGTTTTTTAAAAGCAGTAACATCACCTTCTCTTTTAATATTCAGGACCAATATATGCTGAAATGATCCAGAATCTGCTTCTGCCCGTTCTCCAAAACAACGAATGCAGTTTGGTTCGTTATAATGTCCACTGTGCATTGCCAAACACAGCCGATTCTCTCATCGGAAGAGCTGCCCACATTGCCGTTCTGGACTCTGACATATTCTTAGAAAAGTTCTTTCTGGTTGCCGGCCTCAAATATTTCCAGTAGGAATAAAACCAATTGTAACTGACCTGGCGTATTACCTCATTAACAGACGAATCCAATAACGTGCGATATTAAACTGTAGCTGCCGCTATATTTTAAGAGATATTTATACTTTTTTATATGGAAGATAATTTATATCATCCATGTGAAGAGCTTTTTTAACATCGACTTTACTTTATAGGTAATGTGGCTGTGCAATATTTTTTTTAACGTTCGTTTTTACTTTTTTTCTATTTTTCTTATTTTGGGTACCTAATTATTTCAGAGCTGAGATTTAAGTACAGTTGTGTACAGTTGGTGGGTTTATAGGCTCTCTCGGTTGCAAAAAAAGAAGTCAGTGCTTATGTGACAGTTTTATGCATCTTTCGATGCCAAAAACCAATCTAGATGTTAACAAGTGCATCAAGAAGGATTTAAATTTGATAGATCTGTTTCATGCTGTGGAAAGCTGAACTGGAAACCTGTTGGCTGCTAAATTACTATAATAACTGTAGGTCTGTTCAAGACCACTTTTTGAGTCTCCTGTTTGCTATGTCACTACATTCTGTTTTCTATTGAAGCATTACTGAACATGCTATGCCTGTGGAAACTTCATTTTCCTATTGATCTCAGTAGCATGTGAGTTTACATTTTCACCTTTGTTACTGGAACTTCCGTTTTCATACGCAAAGCAGCAGCTAAGGATTTTTGAATGTCGAAATGTGAGCTGCCTTCAAATGGTATTTTGCAAAGTTTAATAAACTTGCTCTTACTCTTGGTTCAGTTCTTCAGTGAACCTTTTACACGGGACTTCCTTGTATGTACATTTTAAGAAAAGTAAATGCTATACATTTCTGCAATACTTTTATGAATATAGATTTATAAATATTACATTTTATGGAGTACATATTATTGTAAATAGGAATCAACTGCATCTTGAAATGGAACAAAATGGTAAACTTTAGTGATACTGGTAAATGTTTTTAATATTCAGGAATGTTCAAGGGTTTGTCAAATTGGTGCTGAACAGCATTGAGTCCAATATTCAGCTGTTTCAAACAGCGATGCACTTAAAGGTGAAAAGAAGGTCTTGTGCATTCACTAACTGAAACCAGGTTTTCTGAAAATATAAATTTGTTGTATATCTAGTGCATGTTTCTTTTTTAGCATTGTGTTACTGCATCTGGTGTTAATAAATTGAACAGACTTCTGATAACTTATGAGCAACAAAGATGTTTTGCTTTCTTCCAAAGTGCTATACAGTTTTGTCGTTTATTGCTTGTCTCCTTGAATTTTTTCAATTTCACTGTGCTCAGTTGTTTGAAATGAATGTGCTGAAACTTGTATAGTTATAAAGAAGTGGTAGTATTTGTTTTTAATGCTATGATCAGACTTTTTGCAGTGCTTCATCAAATTTACTACAGATGTTTCATGAATAGATATTGCCAGATG
This sequence comes from Anolis apletophallus, assembly GCA_030556195.1. Lineage (NCBI taxonomy): Eukaryota > Metazoa > Chordata > Lepidosauria > Squamata > Anolidae > Anolis > Anolis apletophallus. The sequence continues at coordinate 100,930,245 of JARBWK010000003.1, forward strand.
TTGTTTTACCTGCTGTACTAGTGGCTCATTTCCCAAGAACTGAATCCTAATAAATAATAAAAAATAAAAAATAATTTATACCCCGCCGCCATCACCCATAGGATGAAAATAATAATAGCATTACATAACGGGTATAGCCTGCTGGGAGGAGCGAAATACAAAAAAAAAGTGAATATAAATTGGATAAAACAACTTCTATTAAAATAGAATAAGTTTTAAAAAACCATATAATCAATATAGCAGCCCAGCTGAACACACAGAATGTAGATAGAAAGTGCTAAGTGACAATCAGTTCTGCTGGAAAAACCAAGGTTTTAACTCTTTTCTAGAGTGTTGTAGTATAGTGGCTTGTCTGAGTTCATTGGGGAGGGCTTTCCAGATCAGAGGGGCCACCCCCTAGAAGGCCCTCTCTTGTCCCCAGCAACTGCACTAAAGATGAAGGTGGGACTGAGAGGGAGAGCCTCCTTGGCAAATCTTGGACACCACACCAGTTCATAGGGGGAGATGTGGTATCGAAGATAGGCTGGACCGGAACCATAGGGCATTATAGGTGATAACTTGCACTTTGAATTGGGACTGGAAACTTATTGGAAGCCAGTGGCATGGTATGCTCCCTATAATTAGCTCGTTAGCAACCTGGCTGCCAATCTTCCTTTTTCCTTCCATTTCCTTCCAGAATGTCCCACCTGGACATTATTCCACAGATATATAAATCCCACTTGCCTTGCTTCCAACAGACCTCACAACCTTTGAGGATGCCTACCATAGATGTGGGCGAAACGTCAGGAGAGAATGCTTCTGGAACATGGCCATACAGCCTGGAAAACTTACAGCAATTCAAATCAGTTACAGGGTCACCATGAATTAGAAATGACTCAATGACGCATAAATTTTAGAAGAGGTAAACAGTCTGCTGTATCGACGTCCTATGCAGGAAGTCCCTGAGTTACAAACATCTGACTTACAAACTATTCCAGGTTAAGAACAGGGGCTAGACAACAGGGAGTGGGAAAAATCTACCCCTCCGAAGGGAAATTCACTCCTGGAAGAGTTATTATCCTGAGGGGGGGAAAACTGTCTCCACTGAAGCTTTCTCACTAATCCTTGTTTCCAAAACAAGACAATTTTTTCGAAATACAGTACATTTCTCACAGGGACAAAAAGGTACCGTGAAATCCTCTGAACAGGGGCCCAGACAGCAAAACAAACATCACAGGGGGTGTTAAAGCTTCCCTGTGGTACCCAAAGCTAAAATATATATGTTGACTGAAGTTACACTGCAAAAATGTACCAGTTCTGACTGACATACAAATTTAGCTTAAGAACAAACCTACAGGATCTATCTTGTCCATAACTTGGGGACTGCCTGTATATATTTCAAATGAGTCCCACTATAGATCTTGTTTCTTGTTGAGTCCAGCTGGCAGTCCTGGAGATGCGTCCCTCTCCAGTGAATCAGGAAACGGGGGACTGGAAAAGCATCCTGATGCGAGGAGGAGACATTAGCCTTGTGAGCGGATATCCTTGGCTGAATTAGGGCAGCTGGCTTTAATGCCATGCCTGTGACACAGAAGCAGCTTAGGTGAAGTAACACTGTCTCTCACTCTGAGGGATCTGTAACGTTTCACCAATACTGCCCTCTCTGGGACAGTCAAGTTGCCCTCAAATGATCATGCACAGAGTATCAGGCTTTAAAACACATGTTCCTAAAAGCAGTAAATCAAGGATATATAATATATTGTACTATATCATAAGTTGTAGTATATTCTTCTTGGCTTTTCTTCACAAACGAAGATTCAAGAAGGACTCATCCCACGCTTTCTACAAACTCGATGACTAAAAAGGCCAATCTGAGATAGGCAAGTCCGGTTGCAGAAAGCACAGCAGAAAGTCTCCTTGGGTGATGTTGTTTCCAGGTTACGGTTCTTTCTGCGTTGTCGTTTCTCTTCGAGACTCGTTCGGCGTGACTTCTTGAAAGAGGCCGCAGCATTGTGGATAGTGCGTCTCCATGCCTCCCGATGTGAGCCCAGGGTGGACCATTGGTGATCAATCTGGCTGAGTATATATACCCCTCTATTCTGCCTTGGCCAGACCACACCTGGAATACTGTGTCCAATTCTGGGTGACACAATTGAAGGGAGATGTCGACAAGCTGGAAGGTGTCCAGAAGAGGGCAACTCATGTGATCAAGGGTCTGGAGAACAAGCCATATGAGGAGTGGCTTAAAGAGCTGGGCATGTTTAGCCTGAAGAAGAGAAAGCTGAGAGGAGACATGATGAGGGCCATGTATAAATATACAGGTCCTTCTCAAAAAATTAGCATATTGTGCTAAAGTTCATTATTTTCCATAATGTAATGATAAAAATTAAACTTTCATATATTTTAGATTCATTGCACACCAACTGAAATATTTCAGGTCTTTTTTGGTTTTAATACTGATGATTGTGGCATACAGCTCCTGAAAACCCAAAAATCCTATCTCAAAAAATTAGCATATTTCATCCAACCAATAAAATAAAAGTTTTTCCAAAAAAAAAGTCAACCTTCAAATAATTATGTTCAGTTATGCAATCAATACTTGGTCGGGAATCCTTTTGCAGAAATGACTGCTTCAGTGTGGCGTGGCATGGAGGCAATCAGCCTGTGGCAGTGCTGAGGTGTTATGGAGGCCCAGGATGCTTCGATAGCGGCCTTCAGCTCATCCAGAGTGTTGGGTCTTGCGTCTCTCAACTTTCTCTTCACAATATCCCACAGATTCTCTATGGGGTTCAGGTCAGGAGAGTTGGCAGGCCAATTGAGCACAGTAATACCATGGTCAGTAAACCACTGACCAGTGGTTTTGGCACTGTGAGCAGGTGCCAGGTCGTGCTGAAAAATGAAATCTTCATCTCCATAAAGCTTTTCAGCCGATGGAAGCATGAAGTGCTCCAAAATCTCCTGATAGCTAGCTGCATTGACCCTGCCCTTGATAAAACACAGTGGGCCAACACCAGCAGCTGACATGGCACCCCACACCATCACTGACTGTGGGTACTTGACACTGGACTTCAGGCATTTTGGCATTTCCTTCTCCCCAGTCTTCCTCCAGACTCTGGCACCTTGATTTCCGAATGACATGCAAAATTTGCTTTCATCAGAAAATAGTACTTGGGCCCACTTAGCAACAGAAAAGTGCTGCTTCTCTGTTGCCCAGGTCAGGTGCTTCTGCCACTGTTTCTGGTTCAAAAGTGGCTTGACCTGGGAATGTGGCACCTGTAGCCCATTTCCTGCACACGCCTATGCACGGTGGCTCTGGATGTTTCTACGCCAGACTCAGTCTGTAGCGGCAATTTGGAGTCCCAAAACTCCTTAGGCAATACCTTTTTACCTTAGGCGACGTCTCCGTGCGAACACAGGGGCTGATGGACCACGCGACAATTCTTACTACGGTTCAATGAAGCCAAGTTTATTTGTAGGACATCAGCTGACGGGATCAGCCCGGCAGAACAAGCTGCTGAAGGGCAAGAGCCCTGAACATTCTTAGCATTCAGGTTTTATACAAACAATGGTGGCAAACCCTTGATCCCTCCCTTCTTCATGCCTTGCATTGGCTAGCTTTCATGAACTCACACTACACTATGGCAACCATGGGCCTGTCCCAGCTAATATCAGGTCCCACCCATAGTGCAGGACACACGTTAGATCTGGTTTTCTGCCAGGGATGGGATGAAGGTGGCGGAGTGGAGGAACTGACCATCATTCCTTTGCCATGGACCGACCACCACCTGATCAGGTTTAGACTCACTGTGCCTTTCCACCTCCGCAGGGGTGGTGGACCTATTAGAATGGTCCGCCCCAGGAGACTTATGGATCCGAACGGATTCCTGACGGCTCTTGGGGATTTCCCCCTCCTCCTCGGTAAGTGACCCTGTCGAGGCTCTTGTTTCACTCTGGGAGGGGGAGATGACAAGGGCTATTGACACGATCGCTCCAGAACGCCCTCTGAGTAATCAGCTAAACCAGCTCCTGGTTTACTGAGGAGCTGGCAGCAATGAAGCGAAAAAGAGGAGGCTAGAGTGCGTGTGGCGTCGGAAGCGAGCAGATCAGCTCGTGGCGCGCCTGGTCCCCTTTTTGAGGACTTATGACGCAGCAACAAAAGCCGCACAAAACATCTATCGCGGCCAAGGTGGCTGCCGCGAAGAACCGTCCAGCGGAACTGTTCCGAGTCGTTAGGGGTCTTTTTTAAATCCGCCACAGTGCGAGATCCCTGACGGCTCGGTGGTACGCTGTGAAGAATTTGCTAAGGCCTTCGTGGATAAGGTGGCGCTGATCCGTTCCGATTTCGATACCACTTTAACGGCAGTCTCTGAGGATGTGACACGAGCATCTGCTTGTCCGGTTTTAATGGATTCGTTTCAATTGGTTCAGCTCGAGGATGTGGACAAGATCCTTGGAGAGGCGAGGCCGACTACATGCATCCTAGACCCTGCCCATCCTGGCTGATAAAGGAAGCCAGAGGGGGTTTGGCAGAGTGGGTGAAGGTGGTGGTTAATGCCTCCTTACAGGAGGGCAAAATTCCAGCCAGCTTAAAGCAAGCTGTTATAAAACCGCTGTTGAAAAAACCATCACTGGACCCCACTCAATTAGTGAACTATCGGCCAGTTTCCAATCTCCCCTATTTGGGCAAAGTCATGGAACGTGTGGTGGCTTCGCAACTCCAGGGGTTCTTGGTAGACACTGATTATCTTGATCCGGCACAGTCTGGCTTTAGGCCGGACATGGTACTGAAACAGCCTTGGTCGCTTTGGTAGATGATCTACGCCGGAACTCGACAGGGGAGTGTGTCCCTGTTGGTTCTGCTGGACCTCTCAGCGGCTTTCGATACCGTTGACCACGGTATCCTTCTGGGTCGCCTTGCAGACATGGGGCTTGGGGGTACTGCTCTGCAGTGGCTCCAATCCTTCCTGGAAGGTCGTACCCAGAAGGTGTCATTGGGTGACACCTGTTCGGCTCCACAGCCGTTGTCCTGTGGAGTCCTCAGGGTTCAGTTCTGTCCCCGATGTTATTCAAAATCTACATGAAACCGCTGGGAGAGATCAATCGGAGTTTCGGAGTAAGGTGTTATCTGTACGCAGATGACGTCCAGATCTGTCACTCCTTCCCACCTGTCACCAAGGAGGCTGTCCAGACCTTGAACCGATGCCTGGCCGCTGTGTCGGACTGGATGAGGGCTAGCAAATTGAAACTAAATCCAGACAAGACAGAGGTCCTCCTGGTCAGTCGCAAGGCCGAACAGGGCATAGGGTTACAGCCTGTGTTGGATGGGGTTACACTCCCTGAAGACACAGGTTCGCAGCTTGGGAGTGATCCTGGATTCATCGCTGAGCCTGGAACCCCAGGTCTCAGCGGTGGCCGGGGAGCTTTTGCACAGTTAAGACTCGTGCGCCAGCTGCGCCCGTACCTTTGGGAAGTCTGATCTGGCTACGGTCGTCCACGCTCTGGTCACATCCCTGCAACGCACTCTATGGGGGCTGCCTTTGAAGACAGTTCGGAAATTGCAATTAGTCCAGCGGGCGGCAGCCAGATTGCTAACGGGAGCTACATACAGGGAGCATACCACCCCCTGTTGTGTCAGCTCCACTGGCTGCCTGTCCAATTCCGGGCTCAATTCAAAGTGCTGGTTTTGACCTTTAAAGCTCTATACGGTTCTGGCCCAGCTTACTTGTCCGAACGCATCAGCCGCTATGTCCCACCTCGTAATCTAAGATCATCCGGGAGGCCCTGCTCTCGCTCCCGCCTACATCTCAGATGAGGCTGGTGGGGACGAGGGATAGGGCCTTCTCGGTGGTGGCTCCCCGCCTGTGGAATGCGCTTCCTATTGATGTACGATCCACCACATACCTCATGGCCTTCAGGAAAAAAGTAAAATCCTGGCTGTGGGACCAGGCATTCGTACACCAGCACAAGGCAGCATTTTAGATTGGTTTTTAATGAAAGTGGGTGATTATGGCCAATGTTTTTATGGACTGAACATTGTTTTAATCCAGAGTGAATGTGTATGGTGCTAATGTAGTTGTATTTTAATGTATTTTTAATGTATTTTAATTGTTGAAGTGTTTTGGGGTTTATATTGTTATTATGTGGGCATCGAATTGTGCCGTACTGTAAGCCGCTCTGAGTCCCCCCTTGGGGGTTGAGAAGAGCGGGGTAAAATCCCGAAATAAAATAAATAAATACACTACCCAATTAAACAAAGCATTCTCTAGCATCTCACTCCTATTTGTTAAAAGGCATGGCGTAGGTATTAATTCTGATTCTCAGGCTATATTATCTGCTCTGATGCAGCGTGTTCCCAAAAATGTTACAAATCTATGCCACTTCCCCGGGAAATCTGCCAAGGGGAAGCTTTCATTTGCCATGCGCATTATCTAACCATTCAAGAACATTGTAAACAAAAGCACGTTGCCAACATTTGGCCAATCAGGGCCGCTCTTATCTAAAAGGCACATGATGTTCCCTGGCAAATCACTGCTTGTGCCTTTGTACCAATCAAAGTAGCTTATTCTCGTCATTATTACTTGGCAAGCTACTCCGGTATTCTAAAGCCTCTACTGAGCAGCACTCTCTCCTGACCTTGTTTCCACTAAAAACATCAACTTCCCCTTCAAGTCCACTGCTTCCGCAGGTCGGTCCCCCAAGGTCTGGAATCGGTCCTTCTCCGCAATCTTCCTCAGGGTCCGGTCACCTCGTTGTGCAGCGTTTTCTGCCACATTTTTCCTTCCCACAGACTTCCCATTGAGGTGCCTTGATACAGCACTCTGGGAACAGCCTATTTGTTCAGAAATTTCTTTCTGGGTCTTACCCTCTTGCTTGAGGGTGTCAACGATGGCCTTCTGGACAGCAGTCAGGTCGGCAGTCTTACCCATGATGGCGGTTTGGAATAATGAACCAGGCTGGGAGTTTTTGAAAGCCTCAGGAATCTTTTGCAGGTGTTTAGAGTTAATTAGTTGATTCAGATGATTAAGTTAATAGCTCGTTTAGAGGACCTTTTCCTGATATGCTAATTTTTTGAGATAGGATTTTTGGGTTTTCAGGAGCTGTATGCCACAATCATCAGTATTAAAACAAAAAAAGACCTGAAATATTTCAGTTGGTGTGCAATGAATCTAAAATATATGAAAGTTTAATTTTTATCATGACATTATGGAAAATAATGAACTTTAGCACTATATGCTAATTTTTTGAGAAGGACCTGTATATAAGGGGAAGTCATAGAGAGGAGGGAGCAGGCTTGTTTTCTGCTGCCCTGGGGACTAGGACGCAATGGAGCAATGGCTTCAAACTACAGGAATAGAGATTCCACCTGAACATCAGGAAGAACTTCCTAACTGTGAGAGCCGTTCAGCAGTGGAACTCCCTGCCCCAGAGTGTGGTGGAGGCTGGATGGCCATCTGTCGGGGGTGCTTTGATTGTGCTTTTCCTGCATGGCAAAAGGGGGTTGGCCTGGATGGCCCACGAGGTCTCTTCCAACTCTTGATTCTATATTATGTATATTATATGCAAGACATTATTAACATATACATATATTAGTATTATTACATCACAATGTTAGTATTCCTATATATTACTATATTGTACATATTGAGGAGCTCCCAAGAGATGCTACAGGAGACACGATGGAGCTGTGTCTTCCAATGGCAAGGACACACACACGTGCAAGGCTGCATCTAACTTAGTGGTAGGTACAGAAAAGGTCTTGGAGGCGGAAGAGGCGGGCAAAGCGTCGCTAGGCAACGCAGACTCCCCCCCCCCCGCCTTCCCCGATTATGACGTAGGGCCGGAGGGCGGGCCGGAGGTGGCGCTTCCTGGCCTGAGAGAGAGAGAGAGAGGGCGAGGCCTTGCCATGGCCTGGACGGGGAGGCCGCTGGGACAGGGCCTGGCACGCTGGAGCCCCCTCCCGGCCCGGGCAGGAGGAGCCCGTAAGGCCCCGTCTGCGGAGAGAGAGAGAGAGAGACCTGCAGGCGGGCAGGGAAGGAAGGAAGGGGTCTCCCTGGGACTCTGTCTGTGGGCCCCATGCTTCATGTCCTTTCCTCCTCCTCTTTTATCCTCCCTCCTCATCCTTCGCTTCTTCCCCTCCTCCTCTCCTTCTGTTCCTTTCCCCCTTTCTCCTCCTGCTTTTCTCCTCTTTCTCTTCTTCTCTTCCTCTTCTCCACATTCTCCACCTCCTTCTCTTCTCCTTATCCTCCTCTCCTTGTCCTCCCTCTTCTTCTCATTCGCTTCTTTCCTCTTCTTTTTCTTCTCTCCCCCTTTCCTTCTTCTCTTCTTCCCCCTCTTTTTCTGCTCGCCTCCTCTCCTTGTCCTCTTTCTCTTCTCTCTTCTTCCTCTCCTACTCCACTCCTTCCCATTCTCTTCTAATACTTTTTTCTTGTCCTTCTCCCTTCCTCCTTTTCTTCTTGTCCTTCTCTTCCTTCTTCTCTTCTCCTTTCCTTCTTGTCTTCTCCTTGTCCTCCTCGCTCTCCTCTCCCTCTCCTACTCCACTTATTCTCTTCTGCTTTTTTCTTGTCCTTCTCCCTTCCTCCTTTTCTTCTCTTCTTCTCCTTTCATTCTTGTCTCCCCCTCCTCTCCTTGTCCTCTTTCTCGTCTCCCTCTCCTATTCCACCTATTTTCTTCTCCTGCTTTTTTCTTGTCCTTCTCTCCTTTTCCTTCTCTTCGCCTCTTTTCCTTCTTGTCTTCTCCTCCTCTCCTTGTCCTCTTTCTCTTCTCCCTCTCCTATTCCACTTATCATTCTCTTCTCCCACTTTTTTCTTGTCCTTCTCTCCTTTTCCTTCTCTCTTGTCCTCTTTCTCTTCTCCCTCTCCTATTCCACTTACCATTCTCTTCTCCTGCTTTTTTCTTGTCCTTCTCTCCTTTTCCTTCTCTTTGCCTCTTTTTCTTCTTGTCTTCTACTTCTCTCCTCCTTTCCTTGTCCTCTTCTCGCTTCTTCTTCTCCTCTACTTACTCGTTCAGTCGCTTCCGACTCTTGGTGACCTCATGGACCATCCCAGGCCAGAGCTCCCTCCCCGCCCTCACCTCTCCCAGCTCCTTCAGAGTCAAGCCAGTCACTTCGAGGATACCAACCATCCTCTACTTATCCTCCTACTTTTTTCTTGTCCTTCTCTTCTCTTCCTCCTTTTCTTCTTGTCCTTCTCTTCTTTTCCTTCTCTTCCTTGTCCTTCTCCTTGCCCTCTCCTTGTCCTTCTTTTCTCTCTTCTTCCTCTCCTACTCCTCTTCTCATTCTCCTTTCCTTCTTCTCGTCCTCCTTTTCTTTTTGTCTTTCCCCTCTTCTTTTTCCTTCTCTCCTTTCCTTCTTCTCATCTTGACTATTGTGGGGTGTTCTTGGCCAGATGTATTCAGAGGAGGCTTCCCTGTGCTTCCCTGGGAGGCTGAGAGAGTGTGACTTGCCCAAGGCCACCCAGTGGGTCTCCATGGCTGAGTGTGGATTCGAACCCTGGCCTCCACATCTATTCTCTACTCACTTAATGCAGTTTGGCACAGCTTTCACTGCCATGGAACTGGGCTGTAGAGTCGTGCAGACCTGGGCAAACTTCGGCCCTCCAGGTGTTTTGGACTCCAACTCCCACAATTCCTAACAGCCGGCAGGCTGTTAGGAATTGTGGGAGTTGGAGTCCAAAACACCTGGAGGGCCGAAGTTTGCCCGGGCCTGCTCCTGGGAGTTGCTGTTTTTACAAGGTCTTTAGCCTCCTCTGCCAAAGATTGCTGCTGCCTCACCAAAATCACAACTCACCGGATTCCAGTCACTTTGGGTGCATCTACATTGTAGCATTCATGCAGTCTGGCATCACTTTAACTCCCGATGCTCGATGATGTGGCGCCATAGGAGTTGCAGTTTGGTGAGACGCCTGGCCCCTTTGTAAAACGACCACCCCCATAATTCCTGAGCCATGGCAGCAAGTGATGTCAAACTGCGTTGACGCTTCAGGGTCTGTGACTGTTTCTCTCTCTCCATGTGTTCTGTTGCTATCTTTCCATATTTTGTATGCTAGGTTGGATGGTGATATAACAGTGTGGCAATGGCTGCCCACTGTGTGACCTTGAGCAAGTCACAGCCACACTCGCAGAAGAAGGCAAAGGCAAACCTCTTTTGAACAAATCGTGACATTAAAAATAACTTGGAAGGATAACCATAAGTCGAAATGACAAATGTTGCTCCTGTGACTTTGCTCAGGCAGCACTTCTATGCAAACCCTAACACGGAGCCAAATAAAGGGGCCAGGCTCCTCTTCAGGGCCTTGCTGTGTGCTTTCAAATAATTTCTGACTTACGGCAACTCGCCTATCACAGGGTTTTCCTGCCAAGATTTGTTTGGAGAGGGAGTTGCCTTGGCTTTCCCCTGAGACTGAGACAGTATGACCTGCCCAAAGTGCATTGCCTTGGTTTGGTGGAAATGTGAACCCTGGTCTCTTTCCGGAGTCCAAATCCGACACTCCAACCAGGACACACAGACTGCCCAATCCATTACACATGTATTTTGCAATCAAGATTTGGGGTTTGTTGTGTTTACTGCATTCAGCCAAGCATTGCAGTAGGTTAGTAAGAGATAATGCATATAGAGTTTGGGAGTGCTTCAATAATAATAATACACTTTATTTATATTCCGCTCTTCTCACCCCGAAGGGGACTCAGAGCGGATTACAGGTACACATACTTAGCAGACAATCCCTGCCGTTTCCACATACACACATATAGACGAACAGAGGCAAACTCTGGCCACCAGGGGGAGCTGACGCACTCATCTCTCAGCGTTCCCAGCGTCCCGTCGTTCCTTCCGCATTCCTCAGCGTTCCTGGAGTTCTTTAATGGCCTCAAAATTCAGTCAAAATTTGCCTCCCCACTTAATGTGGTACCTTTATCTCCTACTTGACAGATGCAACTGTCTTTTGGGCTGCAAAGGTCGACAACAGGCTACACTTAAAGGTCGAGCACCCACCTCAACCTGGGCAGGCCTCAAACTCATGACCTATTGGTCAGAGAGATCTTATGCAGCTGACACTTAGCCAGCTGCGCCACATTCCCGGTGCTTACATACCAAGCATGTCGTCCCTCCAGAGACATAGCTTCAGCTATCTCTTTTAAGTATTTGTTAAACACTAGTTTGATTGCTTTGACTTAGTAGTTTGGAATCATGGGAGTTGTAGTTTGTTGAGGCACCAGCACCCTCTCCCAGAGAAGTCTAAAGACCTTGTAAAGCTACAACTCCCATGATTCCATAGCATTGAGCCATGGGGGTTAAACTGGTGTCAGACTGCATTGATTTTACAGTGTGAATTCAGAGTCTCAGCTACAGGGGGGCAAGAGAAATGCCAAAAATAGGCAAGTTCATTTCTTCCTGCTGCAAGCTGTGCGTCTGCTTACGCACTCCCATACATATGTTTAGGTTTGTGAATGCGTAAGTAGTTGCATAATAGGTCCCTGTATGTGCCTCCCTAAACGTTTGCAGATCTCTCTTTTCCTCATTCTTGTTTTCCAAAGCTTTTGGGATGTTGGGTTAATATTATTTTACATTCTTTCATATTTGGAATACATACTAATAATATAATATATTGTATATACATATAATATTGATAATATTATAATGCAATACAATATAATAATACAATAAAATAATGGTATATTATATATTACATGTAATATTGTGAATAATATTGCAGTACAGTGGTATAGTACAATATAGTAATATATAATACTCATATTGTGCTATGCTAATAATATAATATATTGTATGTACATGTAAATTGTAAGCCGCTCCGAGTCGCCTTCGGGGAAAGAAGGATGGGATATAAATGTTGTAAATGTATTTATCGATTTGCTTTATATTATACTGTATTTTGTATTTTTTTTCTATATAATTTATTTTACAATTGTATAGTTTTATATTATTTGTTTCTTCCTTCAGTGTGTATGTGTATGTATTACTCATATGTGTTAAATTCTACACTTCCTGCTTTTGGTTGTTTCAGTTATAAAGCACCATGAAAATCAATGATGCTATATAATGAGATTATGGTGATTATAATGATGGTGGTGTGTGTGTAGGAAAGGAATAGGACTAGGGCAAGAAGATAGAAGCTTAGCATTTTATCCTTTAATTCATTTCCAGTCCTCCAAGTTACTCCGACAGAAAATCAGGAGTGAGACCAAAAGGAAATCACTGGCTCAAGAGGGCATTTGCTCAAACCACTCCCTTTCTTAAATTTTGTCTTAAGACAAGAGTGGTGCAGCTAGTGTTTTATTTTAGTAAGCTCTTTTTAGGGGTAAAAAACTCAACAGTACTGTTGAATGTAATGGAGCATAATTAGTAGCATTGTACAGCTTATTAATAAATGGAAGATATCTATATGAGATGTGTAATAACCTTGCAAATCCTGAGGTTAAAGAGGTTCAAGATGGCCATTAATATTTTAAAGGAAAGCGCCACATGCTCATTTACATTGCTTCTTTATTATATAAGACATTGGGCTTTCTATCTATGATCATGATCCACCTATATAGAAAAGTTACACTTTGTACATGTTAAATCGCCTGTAGTTGAATCCAGCCTTTTCACAGCATGAGAAACAAGCCGTGTTCTTCCTCTCTTAGCCCCGTTCTACACGGCTATATAAAATCCAGATTATCATATTTGAACTGGATTATATAGCAGTGTAAACTCATATAATCCAGTTCAAAGAAGATAATGTGGATTATCTTTGATACTCTGGATTAATACTTGCTTAGGTGATCCCTCGTAGCTCTAGGATGATGGTCCTCCAAGTGAAGTGTCTTGGAAGTGGGTCCATAGGTGGCTGTGGAACCCTATTCTTGATCCCCATGTTCTCCCGCAGTGAGGACATTGGTTTCCAGGTGGAAGGCATTCCTAGTCAGATTTGGCTTGATGCACCTTCCTTTTGGCACATTGTATTTCATTGTCAGTGTTGACTTTTTTGGAGAGGTGGCTGCCAAGGTAACAGAAATGATCAACATTTTCTAATGTTACACCATTAAGATGTATTTCTAGCATTGCAGAGCAATTGGCTGGTGATTGCTGGAAGAGCACTTTGGTTTTCTGGAGTCCGAACTTCTTGTATGCATCTGCAAAGGTGTTTAGAGTGGCTTGTAGGTCTTCATCTTAATGCGCACAGACAATGTTGGAGTTCTATAATAGACATTGTTGTGACCTAGGTCACTCTGGATTATATGGCAGTGTAAAAGGTACCTTACTGCAGACTTAGCACAGGAGTGATGATGGTCAAGACTGGGGATCATTCAGGTAGTGGTAGGAAATTGCTGTTTTATTTCAGATTTTTTAAAATCCCTGCTGCATAGGCAGATCCAGTTTCTGGTGGCTCCAGATAGGCTGGATCTACACCAGGCATGGGAAAACTTTGGCCCTCCAGATATTTTCGACCTTAACTCCCTCAATTCCTAACAGCAGTTAGGCTGTTAGGAATTGTGTGAGTTGAAGACCAAAACACCTGGAGGGCCAAAGTTTGCCCATGCCTAATCTACATTAACATATAATCTAGTTTCTAAATCCAGGGTATATTTTTGAACAGGTTTATATGAATCTACACTGCAATATAATCCAGTTCAAAGCAGATAATCTGGATTCAGAAACTGGTTTATTTGGCAGTGTAGATGGAGCATCAACACTATAGAATACAGTTTGACACCACTTTAGCTGCATGGAATTCTGGCGTTTGTAGTTTGGAGAGGCAGCAGCACAGGGAAGGGCAGAGACCTTGTGAAATTACAATTCCCATGATTCCATAACAAAGGTCATGGCAGGTAAATTATGTTAAACTGGCCTTCATAGTTAGAGCTGTGGAAGACTTTTGCTGAGGATTTGTATCTGTCTGATTGACAATTTAATTTACGCCCTTCTATACTCCCATATAATCCAGGTTACCAAAAGAAGATAATCCACATTATCTACTTTGAACTGGATTATATAATCTACGCTGCCATATAATCCAGTTCAAAGCAGATAATCTGGATTTTATATGGCAGTGTATAAGGGGCCTAACTTCCAGTCAGTTTAGTGGAAGAGCATCCCTTCAAAAACAATTCCTCTTCACTAGTCTCAAGGCTTCATAAACTCAAACTATTACCACAGCCCATTTCTCCATTTTAGCAATGAAGTGGGAATTTCTCTATGGAGAGCCTTTCTTTCTGAATATTTTACCTCCATAATGTAGGCTGATTTGCTCAGTGACTTTCTAGATTCACAACTTGGCAAACTTTTATGTGGGTATATTATTATATACCACTATTTTCGGCTTCAGTCCTCAGTTGTTATATTTCCATAGATGGTCCAGACTTTATCTGACTTTTTGTTACAGTCCTTCAAAATTGCATTCTTCCATATTTGGGAACTATAGGCATTTTGTGAGTATACTTCTAAGTAATAATTTACCTATGTTTCTGTACAACAGGGTCAGTTTGGCTGCCCAGATCTTTGGGAAGTATTAACTTTAGCACCAAAGAAAAAGCTGATCTTACCAACCAACCACTTAAGAAACCAAAATTGCCAGTAGGTCGTTTTGATGAGACAGAAGAATCTCACGTAGAGACGGAGCCACTAGAAAGTAAGTCTGGCCATATGAAATACAAATATACCTACATTTGGAAAAGTGCACTCAAATATATCTAGTCCTGAACCACTAACAGTACTCTTAGAACACAAAGCAATGGCAGCTATTATTACATTCAGATATTTAGTGGGATGCATTTAGGTTTTACTATAATCATTTTAATTTATTTAACAGCATATTTTGATTGTCAACTCTTTACAAACAGATTTTCAAAAACACTGTCCTTTTCCCTTACAGAACTATAGTTATGTAATTATACCTTTAGCTGGCATAAATTTAGAGCATACATAAACAATTAACTCTATTTAAAGGTAAAATTTCGTCGAGTCTGACTCAGGGTGGGGGTGCTCATCTCCTTTTCTAAGCTGAAGAACCAGCGTTGTCCATAGACGCCTCCAAGGTCATGTGGCTGGCATGACTGAATGGAGCGCAGTTATCTTCCCATAGAAGCGGTACCTTCTCACATTAGCATGTCTTCGAACTGCTAGATTGGCAGAAACTGGAGCTCACCATATCCCGTGGATTCAAACCGCCAATCTATAAGTCAGCAAGTACAGCAAGCTTAGCGGTGCCCGCTGTGCCACCGCAGGCCCTTAACTATATTTGGACTTTTCAATTTAAAATCACAGTAAAACTAATGCCATATGGTCCTCGTTATATTGGGCTAAATCACTTGGTGGGAGTGATTTGACACTTAAATTTGAACTTCTTGGTAATTTGATATTAAAAGTTCCTTATCAGTGAAGTATACTTCATTTCAGATTTCACATCATTTCTAGCAATAGGTGGGTATGTAGTGCAGGTTCTGTGAAAATTAAGATGATGTTAGTTGGGCTATAACTGTATTTCACTCAGATCAGTCCTTTGATTCTACTGGCCTTTTATTCTCTAATGATTTTAGTTATTTGTTTCAATTGTATTGTCTGCAAAAAGGAGTAGATAGAAGCCGAAAGATGGATGGATGTGTAGATGGATTTGGTTCCTTGTGCAACCGATACAACTAGGCAACTAATTTGGGTTGTCGCACTTCAGTTCCCTCTGTAAGTAATAGTTCAGAGGTCATAGAAGAACTGTGAGGGTGTCACATCAGATTCCCAGGTCTGACGGTTGTACAAAATTACTTGTTAACGCTTTGCTGTGCTTTCTTTTTAGACTTTCCGGATGGCATCAATCCTGTTACGAAGGAGAAAGGAGGACCCAAGGGCCCTGAACCAACCCGTTACGGAGACTGGGAAAGGAAAGGACGCTGCGTAGATTTTTGAAAGGCTCCATACACGTTGGAGAGCTAATAATGTAATGGGGGTAAAACTGAAGGAGATAGATCACCCACAGGAGCCCTTCTGTATTTATGTGAAATAATCGACGATATTAATCTTATTTAATGACATTTGAAAACCTGCTTTCTAAGGGTAATTATATTTTAATTGATCAGGATGGATGCTGAAGATTGTACAATTTTTGAAAGACTTATATAACTTAGAGGGATTTTAATTTTCAAAAAGACTTCTAAATCTGATTTCATGTGGCCAAAACTCTCTGTCAGTGCAGGTGTCACGGTTACTTAAAAGAAAATCCATTTATTAGTTATTAAATGATACGTGGTGGAAAAACAATGTATTGTCTTCTTGTGTGTGAAGCAGATAAGGTCTTTTATTTATGTGAAGGACACAGTTCTGCACAAAGCATTCAAGTTGTCACATCCTAGAAACCTTTGTTTTAGGTGCTTGGACCAAACACGCTGAATATTACACAGCTGCAATCTTTGAGTAAAGGAAAGATTATACCCACTATTTATCCTGTTTCTGCAGTTTTTCTTCAGTTTGTTATGTATTTGCTGTTATTCTCATGCACTTAAACTACTTCTCCATTGGGTTGCTATGAGTTTTCCAGGCTGTATGGCCATGTTCCAGAAGCATTCTCTCCTGATGTTTTGCCCACACCTATGGCAGGCATCCTCAGACCTCACAACCTCTGAGGATGCCTGCCATAGGTGTTGGTGAAACATCAAGAGAGAATGCTTCTGGAACATGGCCATACAGCCCTGAAAATTCACAGCAAACCAATGATTCTGGCCACAAAAGCCTTCGACCGCACATACTTCTCCATTGTTTTCCTATCTATCTATCTATCTATCTATCTATCTATCTATGTATATAATAAAAGTTAGTGTTTGCTGCTGAGCGGTGGGAGGAATATGTGGCAGCGTTTCGATTGGCTGCCACTCCGGGATTATTTGCATAAATGGCTCTGACTGGCCAACCACCCAACATTCCAACACAGCACAGAGAGGAAAGGAAAGGGCCTGAGGCAGACAGAAATGGCTGGAGTTGAAGATAGCCAGTTGACAGTTTTTTCTGTTGGAAATGGAATGTTCAGTACCTTCACCAACACTGCAGCCCCTATACATAGAGGGAAAATGAAAGGCCTCAGGCATTCAGCCACTGCGGCCCACAGCAATGACGGATCAGGACCAAACTTGCCAAACAGGGGCCCAATGGCCCACTTCACAACCTGGTGTGGTTTAGGGCAGGCTGGGCCACGAATGATGGGATTTGCAGTACCTTCACCTCATTCACTTCCCAAACAACACTGTAGCCCCTATACATCACAGACCACGCCCAAAATTGACAGCAAGGCTTCCTTAACTTGATTTGCCTGACTAGGCCTCAGCTCATGGGATATTGTTAGGCTTCCTCAACTTGATTTTCCTGACTAGGCCCCAAACAATGACAGAACAAGACCAAACTTGGCACACAGACCCCCCCAAGGTGCACCCTACATCCTGGTGCAGTTTGAGGGAGGATGGACCATGGATGATGGGACTTGCAGTACTTCAATTCACTTCCTTAGAGCACTGTGGCCCACACCAATGACGAACTATGGCACACAATGCCTTCCTCAACCCAGGCACCGCCGGGTCCCCAAGCTAGTATTGAATAAATTATATTTATCCATTCCTACTTAAAATGGTTGTTGGTTCATGTTGTCATTTTCTTTCTGTATTTGGTGTCTTCAGTTTAAATAAAAGTGTTGTAAAAAAAAGCATTCGCTCGTATATAAATGCAGACCAGAAATACCTCATTTTGTGAAGTAATTCTAGGGAAAGTAGGTTTCTGTTAATTCCCTGCTTTTAGTGGTTGCACTTTTTACAATTCTTTTATTTAAATTGAAGACGTCAAATACAGAAAGATAATGACAACATGAACCAGACAACCGTTTTAAGTAGGAGTGGATTAGTAATTCGTTCTTTTTAAAATAATCTCATCAAAATGGAGTCTGGAAGGAAGAATGGGCTGTTCTATTTCTTGGAGTACTCGGTCTCCCAATTCATTACTGAGTGGAACATTCTTCTCATGTGAAATTGAGTGAATACCTTTTGAGGAAATAATGTTCTGGAATCTGAGGCATTTTCCTACAATGGACCATTTGTACAGATGACGCAACAAATGGCTAGTGCTACATTAGCCTCCAAAATTGATAATGTTAAAAGTATTTGTGGGAAACGGGGGGGGGGGGTGCTCTTTTGGGCACCATTTAAGGAAACACAAAGGCAATGACCTGACTCACTGATGAATAGAATAGAGAGGGTGTATACCCTCACTATTTATAGCTATTCTGTTATCAGTAATGATTGGATGAGGAAAAACTAACCATATATACCCAAGCATAAGTTGACCCCATGTAGAAGTCGAGGACACATTTTCAGCCCAAAATTATGAATTTCATTATTGACCTGAAGATAAGTTGAGAGTCATTTCTTGGAGAGAGAAACATCACTTCTGACTCGGGGTCACGAGCCATTGGCTGTTGTTGCAAGTCCTAACCGAGAAAGGCCAGAAGTGGGGTCACAGCAGAGACATTAGAAGTTGGTGCTTCTTTTAGGTTCTCTCAGATGGACTAAACTCTTGCCTTTTTCACCATTACTTAAGGGAAGGCGATAGTTCCTTTTTTGATAAAGAGACAAAGTAGAGTCACATTGGTCTATAGAGAAGTTTACCTGGGTTTTTGGACTTGTTATTTGGACTTGTATTGTTTTTTGGACTTGTATTTCAACAAACCACAAGTTAAGGCTTGTATGCTAGCTATGTGCTTATTCCAGTAAATGCCTAATTTGGCTACCTTAGTTACATCTCACTTGTATTGCTATAACATACTGACTTTGAAGAATACAGTACTATATTGGGAAACATCAGCTGAATAAAAGAGCTAATGATCAGGGCTGGTTAGTGGGAGCATATAACTCCCTTCTTAATCCAGTTCTGTTGGCTACCAGGCCCCTTCTCCACTGCCTTATAATCCTGATTATTAAATAAAATAATCCATATTATCTGCTTTGAACTGGATTATATGAGTCTCCACTGCTTTATAATCTAGTTCAAAGCAGATAATCTGGATTTTATATGGCATTGTAGAAGGGGCCCCAGTCCATTTCTGGCCACAATTCATACTCCATGTGATAATTACCTCTAAAGCCTTCAGTATCTGCTTCCAAGCTCTAGAAATCGCTCTCTAGACAAGTGCCTTCCTTGGTGTCCTTCCAAAACAGGCAAAGTCAGATGGCAGGTTGTTTTGGTGCACCCTTTAGAACTTAAATGCTGAGTAGGAAAGGGGCATTAATAAGCAGCGTGCTGTCTATACGTCTTGCTGCTGCTCTTTTTAGAGGCTATGGTTTAAATTGTGTATGTCTTAACCGACTTCTATTTTGAAAGCCACCTTCAGTCTCAAGGATAAGAAAAAGGCAGGATAAAAGCTAGCAACAGTAGTCATAATAGAAAGATTGCATGATTTAGGTAGGTAAAGGTAAAGATTTTCCCCTGACATCAAGTCTAGTTGTGTCCGACTCTGTGGGGTGGTGCTCATCTCCATTTTTAAGCCGAAGAGCCAGCGTTGTTGGTAGGCACCTCCAAGGTCATGTGGCCGGCATGACTACATGGAGCGCCATTACCTTCCTGATTTAGGTACATGAATACATACCATGGATTTGAAACAAGCAGCTATTGGGTCAATGTGATGCACATTTTCGTCCCAAAGTTCTGGGTATCCTTCACAGACTGATAGATTAAAGTGGTCTCATGACCTTACATTGTTTTCTCTCTGGTAATGAATAATTAGGAAAGAAATTTTGTTAATGGTGTCATAATAAAGTACATAGCAAAGTTCAATAACAAGCGATGTTGCACACAAGTACATTTAATACCTACAGCTGTATGAGCCATTTAACTTTATGCCCCATTTGAATAAGGGATGTATTTTTGATGCTCAAATGCTACTATCTGAAGTTCAGATTTCTTTTTTCTTAATCTTATGATCCAAATAGAATTCCTTTATATCCTTAATAGCAGTTCCTGGTAAATAATGCTAGTACTGTTACAGATCCAATTTGATAGCGCGATATATTTTATGACACTCCCAATACATACAGATTTTAAATGAAATTAATTAGGCTAAACTGTCATTAACTATAACTCACTTCATATGTGTGAAATATTTTTGACAAGCGTAGGTCTGGAGACAGAGTTAATATGTCTACATGGCACAGTTTTGGCTGTTGGGATTAAAATAAATAATCCTCAGTGAGTGCTTGGAAAACAAACCCCCATCTGTGACAGTGACATGATCAGAACTTTTGTTGGTGACATCATCTCTCTCGATGGTATATTTAGTTTGAGCATCTCATCTAAGCCTTGTTTGTTACTTGGAGTTTACGGGAACAGGGAAAAATCTAAAGGATAATCAACATATACAGTCATCCCTCGCATACTTTTGCAAGTTTGATTATTCACACATGGGGATACACACACAGAGATGTCTGTCCATGCAATTTTGGCAAATTGATCTTTTTTCTAACTCAGAAGGCTAAGTTGACTAGAGGGAAAATAGACAATTTGACACATCCCAGTTACAGAACCAACTGGAAAAGGTTCAACAGAAAGTAAGAGTAACATAGAATCATAGAGTTGGAAGAGACCTCATGGGCCATCCAGTCCAACTCCCTGCCAAGAAGCAGGAAAATCACATTCAAAGCATTCCTGACATATGGCCATCCAACCTCTGCTTAAAAGCCTCCAAAGAAGGAGCCTCCACCACACTCCAGGGCAGAGAGTACCACTAGTGAACGGCTCTCACAATCAGGACGTTCTTCCTAGTGTTCAGGTGGAATCTGAACACAGTTTGCCACTGTGTTTACAATTTGAGTGTGGGGCTTCTTTTTGCCAGATATAAACTGATTTTTCTACTATTTCCCCAGGCTACACTCTCAAATGTAGTTAGGAAATACACTCAGCCCTCCAGATTCATTGGGGTTTGGGGCACAGGACCCCCATGAAAGTGAAAAACTGCAAACGTTGCGTCTGCCCCCCAAACTTGTATTCCCTCTTGTTTATTGGTAATACTGTTTGGCAACATAAGCTTTAGGAAACCACACTTGCACAGCTGGAATAGAGGGAATTACTTAGCTGTAGCCTGGGAAACTATTTCTAGGTGCAAAGATTACTGGAGACACAGACTGCAGCCAGAAAATCAGAAGACGTTTGCTTCTTGGGAGAAGAGCAATGACCAATCTCAATAAAATAGTGAAAAGTAGAAACATCACACTGGCAGCGAAGGTCCACATAGCTAAAGCAATGGTTTTCCCCGTCATAACTTATGGATGTGAGAGCTGGACCATAAGGAAGGCTGAGTGAAGGAAGATAGACACTTTTGAACTGTGGTGTTGGAGGAAAATGCTGAGAGTACCTTGGACCACAAGAAGATCCAACCAGTCCATACTTCAGGAAATAAAGCCTGATTGTTCACTGGAGGGAAGGGTATTAGAGGCAAAAATGAAATACTTTGGTCACATAATGAGAAGATAGGAATGTTTGGAAAAGTCAGTGATTCTGGGGGAAATGGAAGGAAAAAGGAAGAGGGCAAGATGGATGGATGGTATCCTTGACGTAACTGGCTTGACCTTGAAGGAACTGGGGGTGGTGATGCCAACAGGGAGCTCTGGCATGGCATGGGCTGGTCCATGAGGTCACAAAGAGTTGGAAGAGACTTAACGAATAAACAGCAACAGCCTAGGAAATAGTAGGAAAATCCATTTCTATCTGGTCAAGGGAGCCTCATGCTCAAATGGCAAATCTTTTGACTTGAAGATGTTCTGAAATTTCCAGTAGCATAACTTCTTTATCTACCGCTTTTGTTGATTGGTTTTCATTATAACAGTGGATTGGAGCATTGCTATGGAATCCTGGGAGTTGTAGTTTGGAAGCACTCTTTGGAAGACGAAAAGACGTAAAACTACATTTCCCGTGATTCTATGCCATCAAGACATGGAGCTAAACAGGTGTCAAACTGTATTAATTCTACACTATAGGGGCACCCTTAGATCACAACAAATTCACATTGTCCAGATGATACTAATCTTGAGTCCAAAATGCAGAGTTGCAGTGCAATTCAAATTTATTTTATTTTGGATGAAAGGATTCCCCAAATGGCTTTAAACTGAAAAAGATTCATCTATTAAACCTATAGATCCAATACAAATGAAGGTTGACAGCCTTGTCACTACAAAAACCACTTTAAAATGATTGTTGATAATGAATATGCAACCCGTATACATTGCTGACAACCAAGCAGGGATTTGAATTTATATTTTAAAGGATCCTGGAAGAGAGGATCACATATAGAGAAGGGCTGCCAGCTCGAATAACAGACTGTTGTGAGCTTCTGCTGCTTGCGGAGCTGAGAGGATGAGGAGGTGGGTGAGAATAATCGTTGCAAAAGGGAGGACTAAAATGAGAGACAAAGAAAAGAAGAACAAAGCGCTTTTTTGAGGGAATTAAGAAATGCTGGGGCGTAAAATCAGACGGTGAATTAATGTATCCAGGTTCAGAGATTGAGAGGATTTCTTGTGTATTTTTTCATGTAATAAATGCAGTATAATACACTGTGGGGCTGTATGAGAGCCTGTCTGCATTTCCATTGCTGCTGTACTGCATTAAGCAACAAATGTCTTAAATGGTGCTGATTTGAATTTTGCAAAATACAGAAAGGATACTTTAACATCATTAATATATTTTTCTGAAATATGGGTGAGTGACTCTTGTTATCAAGGCAGTTTTTAAAAAAAAGAAATTCTATCAAACACAACATGTTCAATGTGCCTTATCGTAAAGATGTAGGATCTCTTCCGTACTATCATCGGTGTTTGCAAAGGATGTTGATATAATTGGGTTCAGCACCTGTGGAAAAGGCTTTCATGGAAATCACTGGGTTGTAGTATTTGGGGCTGTACAATGTTCCAGGCTTTCCTGGCCAGAATCACTGGGTTCGTAAGTTTTTGGGGTCTGTTGGAAACAGCCATGTTGTTGTCCAGGGTGGAAGAAAGAACTCTTGTCTGTTGGAGGTCAATGTTTCAGTTGGACACCTTGGTTAGCATTTAATGGCCTAGCAGTTTCAAGGTGTGACTTCTTATGGCCGGGGGGAAATTCTTTGTTGAGAGGTGATTAGACTGTCCCTGTTTGTTTCTTGTCTGGAGTTACCCTGTTTTTGAGTGTTGTTTTTTTATTTACTGTCCAGATTTTAGAGTTTTTTTGTAATACCGTTAGCCAGATTTTGTTCATGAAAATGAACAAAGTGTGCGTTTTCTGGGGTGAATATGGACAGGGTCCCAGCAGGCATGTAGCCGGGGGCTTAGCGGGGCTAGCCCCGAAATTTTCAGGGTGGTCCATTTGGAAAGGGCAATCATTCCCCAATTCCTGCCTGTATGCACAGGTTTGATCCAGATCCATCATGGGCTCGGTTCAAATGCCCCGTGTTGTTGTTATTATTATTATTATTATTAAAACAGTTATTCTACATTAAAATGAAGTTAGTTATGCTACTAATATCTTGACTCAAAGGGCAGAATATGTAATTTAGAGCCTGTATTTAAGAGTAGGGAGGAGTCAGAGCCCTAGCTTTAGAATTCTGGGCCTTGGAGTGGGGGATTTCTGGGTAGTTTAAGAATTAGCAGAGAGTTTGCTTGAAAGGAAGACAGAAAAAGCTAAAATGAAAAGAAGCCAAAGAGCATAGATTTATTCTTCAAAAGCCCAGGGAGGAAAACATTTCATCTAAAGTTAAAAAGTAACTATGTTTTATTCAGAATAACACTAAATTAACTATGTATAATACACTGCATGCTCAATCCTTTTCTTTTTAAAAACTTGTAGGTATCCTGATTTTGATGCATCTTTTAAATATTATAATAGCATTTATATATATTAGGCTAGTAGGCCTTAAATTATCTCCTCCCTATTGAAATTCATTGTTTTGCCACAAGAGCAGCACTAGTACACACAGTAATTTCTTTCTTTTTGTACATTTAAGTTGTAAATGATTGTAGAACAATCTTGGATGTATAAAACATGGGCACTGTTGTCGGAGCTTTCATGGTCGGAATCACTGGATACTGCTGTGAGACTATACAGAAAAGCTATTGAAATCTACAAGCATGTGGTCAATTTCAATGCAAAGCAGGAAACCATGAAAATGAACAAAATCTGACCACAAGTATTTTTTAAAAAACTCTAAAAATCTGACAGTGAATGAAGAACAACAATCAGAAATTGCAGACATTTCTTTATTTATTTATTTATTTATTTATTGATTTGTTAGCCGCCTCCAACGTGGCTCGGGCGGCTTACAACAATGATCAAACGAACAATATAAAACTACATCAAATACATATAAAGCAGTATAAAAGCAATATAAGGGCTATTTCAGATTGGTCACAAATATTTAGGGCTTGTTGGAATAGGGACAGTCTTGCAGGCTCTCCCGAAAGCGCTCTCTCTCTGCCTCTCTCTCTCTCTTCAATCAAGGCCTTTAACACTTTAACAAAAGGAGTCCCAGGCATTAAGCTGTCAGGTATTGAATTTGTAAGGACATTCAATGCTAATCAAGGTGGATAATTGCAACATTCACTTGCCTCCAACTGACAAGAATTCTTTCTCCTCCTGGACATTGTTATACAAGTATACAATAAACCTCACTTGCGTAGTTTCCAACAGACCTCAAACCTCTGAGGATGCCTGCCTGAGATGTGGGTGAAACATCAGGAGAGAATGCTTCTGAAACATGGCCATACAGCCTGTAAAACTCACAGCAACTCAGTAAACAATACAATGTTTGCATTAACAGATTTATTCCATTTATAGTACTAAAAGTAGTATTATTTTTCAGATGAGGATAATACCGTTCCTTCGAAAGCAGTACCACATCAGCCTCCCATTGCTCAAGCCAACAAAGTGGTCATTTGAAGCTGACAAAAACATCAGAACTTTCAAAGATGTTTTATAACTGGCATGCAGAGTCTTTTTGACATAGGAGACATTCAACAAGAGAAGATAGATGAAAACACAAAGAAAACATTCTTCAGTCAGTTCTCCTCCCAAACAGCCTTACACTTTTTTTTTCCTTCAACCCAAAGTAAAAATCAAACAAGAAGATTTCAAGAAAAATGGATTACAGACCCCACCTCAGGATTTGCTTTTCTTGGCCTATTCTAAAGAAGATGCAGTTTATTGCAAACCATGTTTTTGTTTTATCCCCATGGTATAGGAAAAGGAACTCATGAGGCTCCTGGAAAGTTGGTTACGTGTGGTTTTAGAGACTGAAGAAAGCTAAAGAGACATATGAAACACTCTGCTACAGAATATCACAAAGCTTGTGTTGTACATGCAGACAATTTCACTAAGATAATGTCAGGAACAAAAGGATATTTGCTCTCAACTAGACACACAACATGCAAGGGAGAAGGAGGAAAACAGAGATGCTCTACTTTCCCATTATAGAAACAATTCTCTTTGTGCAGAGGAAGAGTTGCCTCTTAGAGGAAATGAAGACAGTGGTCCTCCCTCTGAAAAACCTTCCAAAAAAGATGGGAAATTTCCCTACTGCGATTTAGAAAGCATGCTCTGGAGACGAAAATCTAAGGAGACATGTGTATTAACTGTGACAAGAATGCTACATACATAAGTCCTGAAATACAGAATGAGATAATTTCAATCAGTTGCAGTTTAGTGACAGAAGAGATTGTTGCTAGAGTCAACAAGTCTGGTTGCTTCTCCATTCTGGCTGATGAAACTATGGATGTATCGGCAACAGAGCAGCTTTTTGTTATGTCTTCGCTATGTAGATTTAAAGGAAAACTACCAGTCATCGAGAAGATTTTGTAGGATTTATACCTATATACGACCAATCAGCAGAAAATGTCACTAAAGTTATCCTAGAAAAATGCAACATGTTGAAAACTGATATGAGCAAGTGTGTAGGGCAGGCTTTTGATGGAGTTGCCACCATGGCTGGCCATCTAAGTGGAGTTCAAAAAACAAGAATTAGAAACATACCCAAAGCAAGATATTTTCATTGTGCAAGTCATCGATTGAACCTTGCATTGAGTGATACATTTTCAAGCTTCGGTCAGAAATTGTCTTGGAACAATAAAAGAAATAACAAATTTCTTCAGAAACAGTTCAAGTACTAACAATATTTTGCAGATTAATATTAGTATTCATGTCCCAGAAACAAAGAAAAAAAGATTGACACGTTTATGAGACTTGTTTCATTGAGAGGCATGACAGTGTATTAACATTCGCTGAACTATTTAAGCCGATTGTAGTTGCATTAGAAGAAATCTCAGAGAAACCATGGAAAATATCTTCTTCAGCTTCAAACTTTTTGACTGCAATTGAAAAAAAGTGATTTCCTTGTTAGCCTGTTTGTTTGTGAACAACTCTTCAGCCTTACTTTGCCCCTATCAGTTTTTCTTCAGGAAAAAAGTCTTGATATGGCATCTGCCATAAACCATGCTAAGTCACTGTTGAAGTCTTTAGAGATGTTGAGAGCAGATGCAAAGGTCATTTTTAAAACTCTTTGACTTAGCAAGAACAACATCTGAAAACATATTTCAAAGCAACTTGACTATTCCAAGGCAAAGTTCAAGACAGGTGCATCGGTAAATCCAGGGACTACTTTCTGTAGAAGATTATTTCAGAGTTGCGATGTTCATACCATGTGTTGATTCACTCATACAGAACATTACTGCAAGGTTCATGACAAATGAAGACATTTTAACCAGTTTCCAGGTTCTCCTCCTGGGTTTTCAGGTCTGAACAAAGTTCACCATATGGAACAACTGTCAGAATACTTTGAAAATGATGCAGCACTTGCTTCCGTCAAGGCCGAGTATATGATGTGGTGTAATATTACACCATCAATTCAGAAAGATACTGAGGTACTTAAAGTGTTGGAACTGTGTGACAAAACCTACTATCGGTCAATGCATTTCCTTTTGACTGTGTTAGCTACTCTACCAGTAACAACATGCAGTGTGGAAAGATCGTTTTCAACCATGAAGAGAATGAAAAGTGTATCTAGAAGTTTAATGACAGACCAAAGACTTAGTGGACTAGCAATGATTTCCATCCATCGACATCATCACTATCAAACCAGAAAAAGTAATTGACAAAATGGCTGGGGAGAAGAAAAGAAGACTTTTGCTGTAAAGTAAAAAATATGTTGAAAATGTAGTCTAAACATTTTGTTATTGAAAGTAAATAAATAACATTTATTATTTAAACTGTTATGTGTATTGATATCATGATCTGATCACCATGCTCAATATATCTCATATGCATGGGGGTATTGGGATAAAGATACAAATTTTTTTTTTTTAAAAGGTTTGCTACGGTAGATCCTCTCTCACTCACATTCAGCCCCGAAACAAAATCAGTATAAATCTACAATCCTGGTTTCCCACCCAAACTTCAGGCCTGTACTTTCACCTCAGTGATGCATATGTGCAAAGTTGTTTTTTTTATTTAAAAAAACCCTAACCTTCACTAGCATGGTGAGGTAGCTTGTGATTTGTTTATTTATTTATTTGCAGTATTTATATCCCACCCTTCTCACCCCGCAGAGGATTCAGGGTGGATCACAATGCACATATACACGGCAAACATTCAATGTCATAGACACACAGCATATATAGACAGACACACAGAGGCTATTTAACTTTCCAGCTTCATGAGGGAATGCTTTGAATTCCAGCCACCAGGGGAGCTGTCGCTTCACTGTCCACTTGTGACACCGATGGAGTACTTCCTCATTCTTTTGCATACTGCTGGAGAGTTTTATGACATCGTAAATTAGTTAAACTGGCCTCCTTGCATAAGCGGCACCCAAATTTCCTACTTGACAGATGCAACTGTCTTTCGGGCTGCAAAGGTTGACAGCAAACTAGACAAATGGTCGGGAGCTTACTCCGACCTGAACTGGCTTCAAACTCATGATATTTCGGTCAGTAGTGATTTTAATATAGCTGACTCCCATCCAGCTGCGCCACAACCCTTTTTTTTTTAAAGAAAACTTAACAGAACAGCAAAACTGTGAGAGGGCAGAGTTATGTTCCTAACAAGAAGTACGATCACGGGGCCAGAGAGTGAGGAATCATCACAGTTGCGTGACAATGGAAAGGCGCAATAATAGGGATGATCATCTGACAAATTGCTGCTATCCCTGATTTCACAAATGCTGTGGGATCATGGTTTTGTGAAATCAAGTTCATTGTCTGTTAGCTATACAGTCTTAGCACATTATAGCTACAACAATTTATCCAGCAATAATTGGCAAAGGTGACGAAAAAGGTAGGAAACCAATTGGTTTCACTTACGCCTGATTATAGTAAAGGAAAACCTTACTATAATCCCATTTCTGTTCTTTACAGCCTATCTCCATCTATCAAGTAGAAATGAAAGAACAGGTAGAATTACTGCTTCCTAGCCACACAATGTCTGGAAACAAATATCTTTACAGGCAATCAGAGAACAAAAATTTGCTTCATGGGAGAATGAACATGCTTAAGCCATACCTAACCGACTGGCTTGACAATGATGCTGTGAGACTAAGAACATCGTTGTTCCACGCCTCTGTTGTGGATGATTTCAGCAAGTCATTATATTCATTTTTCTTGAAAGCTGTTCTCCAGGCTCTCCAGGAGAACCAGAAAAGCTTGAGGCTTTTTATTTTCTGTAAATAGGGCAAGCCATTATTATTACTTTAGATGTGTTTACAGCAGCCAGAGTGTGGGAGGCCAACAAAGTATAAGGCTATATAACTCACCCAGTGGTACTCATCCTTTGCCCTTTGGATGGACCTAAGTACGATGTAATTTCAATTAATATTCATTAAGGCTAAGATATCATTTGGAAGCCACAGAGCCGCAGTGCACATCTGGCTATGGCTGGTGACAGCGGTGGACAGGTGACCCTTGTTATTTTGTAGGTGTGAAATCCCCAGACAGGTCACAATCCTTGTGTGACATCAGAACTCGAGCTCACCACCAACTGCACTGATACAATTGATACCATGCTCTTTCTGTGCAGCTGCTTTGTCAGCACAGCAGGTCGGAGGATCAGATTGTAGTAGAAATCTCATCCTGCACTCCTGATACCATGCAGAATGCCAAAGTAGCCCGTTTTATTTTTGTTTTTTGCCTACAAGCTAATAAAGAATGGCATTGGTTTTGGCTGCCATCTACTTATAGGTGAGTAGGAATGCCAATGTAGTATGCAGGACTTTAAAAAAAATTGAGTGTCCCTCACCTGAAACGTTTTAATTTTAATTTTCTTTGGAAATAGCTATATTTACATATGCATCCATAGTGAGATCTGTTGAAAATGAGACTTAGGTCTAAATACAAAATTATTTTATGTTTTTATATACATCTTATACACATAGTTGGAAAGAAATATTATAGACAACGTATACCCAGGTTGCTCAGATAATGTTGGGAATGCTGCCCACCTACTTTCTCCGTTCTCCAGTTTTGAGAAGACCTACTTCACAATGTATCCATGGCAGCATTGAATTGGTGGGTAGACTCTTTTTCTAGCTTTTGGAAAGGCATGCCCTTTTTAGAGATCATAACCTTTTGGAAAACCAGAATCTCCCTAGCTTTTTGGATAAAAACGGCATTCACAACCATTTGAAAATCACAGCCTTCTGTAAAAGTATGATCTTCCAGAGAAGAGCCAAAAACTTGTTTGAGTAAAATCTTATTTTCATAACCACATGTACTTTTAAGCAAGGCAATTTGGCTTTCAGTTGTTAGACTGATAGCCTAGTTGTCTCTGATCTGTTAGGAAACAGAGATTAGGCCAATGCACAAAATCAGTAAAGTGTTCCTTATTTCGCTGGGAGCGAGTTCCACAGGTGAGGGGCCACTACCGAAAAGGCCCTGTCCCTCGTCCCCACCAAACGTACTTGTGACAAAGGTGAGATCGAGAGCAGGGCCTCCCTGGAAGATCGTAAATTTCGAGGTGGGACATAAGGGGAGATACATTCGGACAAATAAGCTGGGCCAGAACTGTAAAAGGCTTTAAAAGTCAAAACCAGCACTTTGAATTGAGCCCGGAAGTGGACAGGCAGCCAGTGGAGCTGGCACAACAGGGGAGTGATGTGCTCTCTGTATGTCGCTCCAGTTAGTAACCTGGCTGCCGACCGCTGGACTAGTTGAAGTTTCTAAACAGTCTTCAAAGGCAGCCCCACGTAGAGTGCATTGCAGTAATCTATTTGGGACGTAACCAGAGCATGGACCACCATGACCAGATCAGACTTCCCAAGGTACAGGCGCAGCTGGCGCACAAGTTTTAACTGTGCAAAAGCTCTCCCGGCCACTGCCGAGACCTGGGGTTCCAGGCTCAGCAATGAATCTAGGATTACTCCCAGACTGCAAATCTGCATCTTCAGGGGGAGTGTGACCCCATCCAACACAGGCCATAACCCTATACTCTGTTCGGCCTTTCAACTGACCAGGAAGGACCTCTGTCTTGTCTGGATTCAATTTCAATTTGCTATCCTTCATCCAGTCCGACACAGCAGCCAAGCACAGGTTCAAGGTCTGGACAGCCTCCTTGGTAACAGGTGGAAAGGAGTGACAGATTTGGACATCATCTGCATAGAGATGACACCGCATTCCGAAACTCCGGATGATCTCCCCCAGCGGCTTCATGTAGATGTTAAACAACATTGGGGACAGTATTGAGCCCTGTGGGAATCCACAAAACAACGGTTGTGGAGTCAAACAGGTGTCACCCAACAACACCTTCTGGTTTACTCACAACCTTAATGTATGCAGCATACAGGTACATAACTTGTCAATCCAGCTACATAAAGGTTTTGAAGTAGTTTCTCTGTGTAGATAACACTGGACATCTTTCTTATAATCAACAGCAACTTGAGTTTGCTCTTAACAGTCCAAAGTCTCATGACGTCTCATGGAGTCTGTGCTCTAATGGAGTCTGAAGTCTAAAATGGAGTCTTAGCTCAGAATATTCCCAGATATCATCATGTGGTCTGCAGCCCTCCCACAACCTTAAGAAACAGAGAGTAAAGGGAAAGCTGCATACCAAAACATATAAATACAATACAGTAAGCAAACAGAATAATATACAAACAAATTACTAGTGGAGGCTTGATGAAGGTTGCTATTTCCAACAGTAGTTCTTTTCTTCTTCCCTTCCCCCCACACACACACCCTTTCTTTCCCAGTGACATCACAGAGGACCACTTCACCTAGCAACAGCCTTTGTGGTACAAACGGACAAATGTGCATACATAATTGACTTTTATGGAGAGAGATTTTAATAACTTTGTGCCTCAAAGTCTGGGTACACTGAATCATCAGGAAGCAAAGATGTCACAATCTCTGCCACCCATGTGGCCAATTTCAGATTATGGAGTATTTTCAGAATTTGGAATAAAAGCTGCTCCATCTGAGCATACAATATTTTTAAGAGCTCCTGTCAGGGCAATTTTAATTTTCAAAATTGAAAAGTAAATATAAGCCATACCCCTGACTTTAAATCCCCAATTTTAGCTAAGTGTAGAATTCCTCTGAGCCATTCAGTGGTGAGGCACAACATAATTTTAAAAGAAGTATATTCTGACATTTAAAAGAATGGCAATGTCTGAACTCCTATTAACTCTGGCTTAGAATTGCGCCACTAAAAACAGAAGCGCTTTGTACAAAAGTGCCAAGATCAATGATCTGGTCACCAACGATTAACTCTGATGTTAGTGTGAACATTAAGGGCTAGGTTTATTCACAGCAGACAAATGCTATAAATCATGGAAATTGTTGGGGGCTTAGTGATGTTTGTAGTGATACTCACTGATCTGAAGAAAAATAGTTATCTTAGCAACAGAGGATAATTTAGATAATTTAGAAAACAGGAGATATCTAAAAACCACTTTCCCCATATCATTGTTGGGCGTTTTCAAGTCATATGGAGAACTTAAAGTGACCCTATCTTGGTTGGGGGGGGGCTGAATGTGTGCAACTTATCCAAGGTCATCCAATTGGTTTCTATGGCTGAGCAGGGAATCAAATCCTGGCCTCCAGAGGCATAGTCCAATGCTCAACCTACTACAGTGTGTTAGCTCTCCCCATTAGTCCAAATACAGTAGATTTATTTATTGTATCAGGAGCGAACCAATGTATTTGAGAAAACACAAAGTTTAAAAACATGGCTTTCTATTAAATGTCCTTTGACCAGAATCTGGCCACTTAGAGTGCCTCTGGTGTTGCCATAAGAAGGTCCTCCGTTGTGCATATGGCAGGGCTCAAGTTGCATTGCAGTAGGTGGTCTGTGGTTTGCTCTTCTCCACACTTGCATGTCGTGGACTTCACTTTGTAGCCCCATTTCTTAAGGTTGGCTCTGCATCTCGTGCCAGAGTGCAGTCTGTTCAGCGCCTCCCAAGTTGCTCAGTCTTCTGTGTGCCCAGGAGGGAGTCTCTCATTTGGTATCAGCCATGGGTTGAGGTGCTGGGTTTTAACCTGCCTTTTTTGGATTCTCACTTGCTGAGGTGTTCCTGGAAGCATCTCTGTAGATCTTAGAAAACTATTTATTGATTAAAGGCGGTGGCGTGCTGACCGATATCTGAACAGGGGATTTTCAGTTAACAGGCACCCATGGGGTTTGGTTGATGCTAAATAAATGTAATGTCTAGTTGCTTGAAAGTTACTATTAAAAATATTACTCCAGAAACATTTAGCCACCCTCCCTCACAAAAAACCCCCCACCCAATTGTGTTAATAGTGGCACATCCTTCCTTCA
The DNA here is from genome assembly GCA_030556195.1 of Anolis apletophallus. NCBI lineage: Eukaryota > Metazoa > Chordata > Lepidosauria > Squamata > Anolidae > Anolis > Anolis apletophallus. Next base: position 100,962,997 of record JARBWK010000003.1, read on the forward strand.
GCATCACTGTGCAGCTGAATCTCAGAATCCCATGCTGAGGAAGTATGGCCATAATCACCATTATCATATTGCCATGGCAGTGGCTAAAGTAACTCTTTATTATGAGGTCAATAGCAAGAACATGATCAACAAAGAACAGAAGGCAATGGTAACAGGGACAACAGCAGCAACATCTCATCTTGTGCAGAGCACTTCAAGGTCCTGTACAAGATCTTGTAATGAGTCATCTGTACTTGAGTCTTCAAAATCTTCAGGTTACAGCCAGTTCTCAGAAAGTAAGCATGAGGTTAGAGAAAGGAGAGAAATGAAAAAAGGGGAGTTATAATGTCCTTGTGCATTCAGACACCATGGCAGTTAATAAGACAAATGCTTATTATTGGGCATTCAGACATCATGGTAGTGAATAAGACGGACATTGATTTGTTCTGTATGGATATCACTCAATAAAGCAACATATTTTTCCAATTTTTTAAAAGGGGGGGGGGACAAGTGTGGTTGCCCCTCCATCCCCATCTCAGTTCTGAATTCAGACTCCTTGACATATGTCTCTTTCATATTATGTATTTATAGCACTATGGTTCCACTTTACCTGTTATGCCAACTTCCTATGGTATCCTGGGATTCACAGTTTAAGGAGCCATATTTAGAATTCTTAGCCAATTAATAACAAAATCATAGAAACATTAATTGGGAGATCTAGAAAGTGGTCTAGGAGTCTGTCATCCATAAGCTGTAAAATAGTCAGCTATGTGATGCAGCAAGTTAAGAAGCCAATGCACTCCTATGCACCTATTGACACAGCCTGGCATTACATTGCCTTCATGTTCAGCTGCATCATGTTCAGCTTGTGGTCTGCTGAGACTCCTGGATCTCTTTCACATGGACTATTGTCTAGCCTCATGCCACCCACTCTATATCATTCTACATCAGGAATGGGGAAACCCAACCCCGGGGACCGGATGCGGCTCCTTGGGTTCTTTTCTCAGGCCTCCTCACTGTCTTGTCCTATCCTTCCTTACTTCTCTTTCCTCCCTCCCTCCCTCTTTCTTCTTCCATCCTGCTTTTTTCTTCTTCCATCCTTCCCTTTTGTCTTTCCTTTCTTCTCTCTTTCCTCCCTCTGTTACTGTCTTAGAATAAGCCAAAGAAAAATATGGCATTGAAACGGAGTCAATCGGTTAAACTTATGTTTTGCGGATAATGGGGGATAATGGCAAATTTTGGAGGACTCTGTATCCGCGGTTTTAAGAAACGCAGTTTCAGCCTCCCTGAGATGCCAGAAAGGCATCCTGGGCGGGCCAGCAGTGTTCTGCAGCCCGGAAAAGTTTATTTTTATTGGAATTTGTGAGAGCCAAATGGGACACTTAGTATCCATGCGGTAGAGAAAAATGTTGCGAACTGACGTGTTATTCATTTAAGCTTTGTTACAAAGTTCCAGGTCAAGTTGGGGCATGGAAATAATGGAAAAGAAATGGCTATAGGCCTCCTGAGCCATGGTCCCAGCCTCTGTTCTTAATGATGCTAGACCACATAGAGAATGCAGGAACATTGGAACTCCCTGCTGCAGGTCAAATCAGTTTGATGGCCAGTTGGTCGTGTGAGCTCGAGCTCACCTCCCTCTCTTCCCTTCCCTTCCACGCTTCGTTCCATCCATTCCTTCTTTCCTCCTAGGGAATGTTTGGCTGGGAGAAGAGAAGTTAGAGAGGGAACACGATAACCATGTTTCAAGATTTAAAAGGGTGTTCCTTTGAGGAGGGGGAAACTGACTTTCTGCTGCTCTAGAGACCAAGACACGAGGGAACAATTGGTTCAAATGGCAGGGAAAGAAATTTGACTGAAAAGATTGAGAAGAACTTTCTGGAGAGCGGCCTAGGCTGCCTTGGACTGTGTGGAGTTTCCTTCTCAGGAGGCTTTCCCGCGGAGGCGGTCTATTGGGAATGCTTTGATTGTGTCTTCCTGCATGGCAGGGGGTTGGACTGGATGGCCCTTGGGGGTCTCTTCCAGCTCTATGATTCTATATCAGGAGTAGGAAATATAGGGCTAATGGATACACTTTTTCTCTCCCATCCACCATCTCATCCTAACCAAGACCAACTTTTTGGGATCCAAATGTTTCCTGTCTTTTCTTCACTTTTGTCCCCAAAAGAGAAGAGGAAGGAGAAGAGGAAAGGGCAGTAAGGACGCTTGGGGAGAATTCCCTCCCTCCTGGCCCGTCCACCCCACTCCGGCCTACCATACGACCCCCAAGTTAGAAAGTTTGCCCATGCCTGGTCTATATCCATTTTTATGTGATATGGTGACCCTAAAGCAACACTATCATGGGGTGTTTTGAGGCTGAGAATGTATGACTTCTCTAAAGCCACTTAGGGGCTTTCCATGGCTGACCAGGGAACTGTACCATGATGGCTCTCCACACTACCATTAGTCTAAAAACATTCAGAGCCACACAAACCCGTTGTTTTAATAGTGGAAAACTCTTCAGCTTCACAGATCAGCTGAAACTCAGCATCCCATACTAAGAGGCCATGACCATCCTCATGCCGTGGTAGTGGCTAAGGTAGCGCTACCTATTATGACATCAATAGCAAGAACATTTTGCACTGATCAAGAAACAGGGCAATGGGAAGAGGGATAACATGTTGCGCATAGCAATATTGGCCATACCTTCAAAGGGTAAATTCAAGATCCTGTATACAATCTTGTAATGAGTCATCTATATTAGCGTCTTCTAAATGTTCAAGTTTGGACCCCCTTGCATAAGGTAGGCAAAGGGAAGAGAGAAATAAGTGAGTTACTCTGCATTATTGGTGTATTCACCAACGAAGTGGAGTGGGTAGATCAAAAGACAACCTGGCAAAATGGCACTACCTAAAAGAATCCCACACCTTGTGTGATTGTGGAGCAGAACAGACAACTCCACATCTGAATGGTTGTCCACTATGCCCTTACTCATGTACGGGGGAAGAATTGTTGGAGGCTACAGACAATGCCGTTGCTGTTGCCCGTTTTAGGTTAAAAGATAATTAACCACCTGCACTCCTTCTATTTTTTATCAGTTTTATACTAATTTATGCAATGCTTTTGATATGAAATAAATAACCAACAAATTCATTGTGTTAATGGGAGAAGTTTTAATATAAGATATATAGACTATAAAGTGCACCTTTGTGCTGAATATCAAGGATAGGGGCTTATGATCTGCCTGTAATTGCTCAGTCTAGATGACTTTGCTATGTTGTCTTATTTCCCACAGAATTCAATTGTCTTACTTATCAGTATAATCCTCTACTGCTATGCGGAAGAATGAGAAGTGCAATTTTCTTTGCACATACAATAATATGCGTATTGGATGTGAGAGAAACAAAGAAGCGTAACTGATTCCCTGAAATATGTATTCCTTCTTTGGTGCTGATTCTTTATCAAACTTGATAGAGAAGCCAGAGACAACTGAAAAAAACATAAACAAGTGGTAGTTTACACATAAAACACAGAAAATAACACATTGACCCCTGAACATTTTATTCATTCCCAGTTCCCTGGAACCAAAGTCTTTTCTTTCCCGTCTCTAGCTAGCCTATCTGCTCCCTATCCCTGTGAAACTGAACCCTATCAGGCCTCTGATTACGGGTATATCTAAACTGTAGCATTGATGCAGTTCGACACCACTTTATAACTGCCATGCTATGGAATACTGTGAATTATAGTTTCACAAGCTCTTTAGCCTTCTCTGCCAAAGATTGTTAGTGCCTCATCAAACTACAGGTCCTAGCATTCCACTGTATTGAGAAAGGGAGTTAAAGAAGTTCTACAGTGTGGATGCACCCAGAGATAAGCTTTTCCCCCCACAGTCTACCTATTTACAGCATTTCCTGAGTTGTGATTGGCTGCCTTCAGCCAGGTTTGGCTAGCTTCCTCCTCCACAGTGACTGCCTGTCATATAAAGATGGTCTGGAAGCATGAAAGAAGATACATTGTTATACTGTTGCACCACCTGACATCCGTTGGGAAGTAGCAGCCAGTAATGAAAAGACCAAGGCATTGACATCTCCAGCCCATCCTCTGTTCGGATATCAGCCAGCAAACCAATGCCTTAAATCAAGAAACAACTTCCTAAAATATTCACAGGAACACCTCAGCAAGCAAGAGTCCAAAAATGGCAGTCTAAAACCCAGCACCTCATGAGAAACTCCCCCCTGAGCACACAGAAGACTGGGCGACTTTGAAGGTGCTGAACAGACTGCACTCTGGTACCACGAGATGCAGAGCTAACCTGAAGAAATGGGGCCACAAAGTGGAGTCCACGACATGCGAGTGTGGTGAAGAGCAAACCACAGATCACCGACTACAATGCAGCCTGAGCCTGTCACATGCACAATGGAGGACCTTCTCACAGCGATACCAGAGGCACTTCAAGTGGCCAGCTTCTGGTCAAAGGACATTTAATATAATGCCGAGTTTTAATTTTGTTTGTGTGTTTTTAATGCATTATAACTGTATTTTCAATTTGCTTTTGACACGATAAATAAATAAATACTGTTTCAAGAGAGATTGGTGAAAAGGTCAAATGGGACAAGAAGATACAGTCAGAAAGCTGAATAAAAATTCTTTAATTGGATTGGAAATATTCCATATATTAATCCCAAAACGATAGAGAAATCTTTGAGGTGGAGGGAGAATAAAGCAAAGTTGAGCATAATATTTAGTCTTGGCAGCCAGAATCTCGGGAGTATTTAAAAATATATAAAATAAGCAGATTTCAGAAAACAGAAATATGCCAGAGGATTGTATAAATCCTATGGTGAAAAACAACGTACTGTTTTGATGTACTATTGGACAGGAAAGAAAATATGGTTTCCTACAGAAATGTCAGCTCTAAATAAAGAAGACACTGCCTGCCTTAGAGGAATGTGAATATGCCAGCAACTGAGGAGATTTGCCAGCACATTGCACATTGGGCTGATTAAGTATACTCATCATGACAATGGATGATTAAATCCCATCGCAAAGAAATGACACACTGCTGTCTCTTTTCTATTTATTTTTCACCACAGTCCAAATATTGGTGTTAAAATTATTCTCATTGCTATAGTGATTGGCTTTGGATAGGACGTGAAGAATATATTTATACATTTGCCATGCATTTGCTGAGGGGGTGGAGTAGGAAGAAGCACGCTGCATTAAAAAACACCACTCTACTGCCTATGTACGTGAATATAAGATGCCATGTAAATGTAATGAGCACGAAATAGGAATTATCAAGCTTTGGTTGAGGTATAATACAGTTACTATTCACAGATCTGCTACTGAAAGGCTTGTAAAGCTGTTATCATTATTTTGAAATAATGATCCTGCAAGTTCCTGCAAATGACTATTGTCTCTGTTTTTAAAAATCTATTTCCCACAAAATAGTTTAGAAATACATTCTCCCATCACTTTGAAACCCTGGCGATGCTCACTAGATACATAGTAGATTCTAACTCTTGTTAAGATTTGTGTGTGTGTTTTGGTTGTTGGTGTGATATGGATGTTTCTTAAGCCCCATCTATACGGCCACATAATGCAGTTTTACACTGATCAGTGGTTCCCAACCTTTTTTTGACCAGGGACCACTTTGACCAGGGACCACTCACCAACATTAGTAACAAAAGGTTTACAAATAAGTTTTTGGTCAATTTTAGATTCGGTTTGTTACTTGGGGTTCTGATTCAGAAAATTGCATTGGATAATTAATAATAATAATAATAATATCCCACCACCATCTCCCTGAAGGGACTCAGGGCAGCTTACAAGGCACTCCAGGGTGCACATATAACATACAACAGGTAAAAACAGTACAGAAGTATAAAACAAGTCACATAAAATTATAACGGCCACGCCCGTCAAGACATGTAGCATAACCACAAGGTGCCAAGTGTCAGCTTCATATGGGCCCATTCTGCGTACTCTAAGTCAAAAGCCTGTCTGAACACCCATGTTTCCAGAATGGAAGGTTTGAAGGGTAGGGGCTAATCTAATCTCTTTTTGGAGGGCAGACCACATCAGCTCTAGTTTCTGATACAGAACATATGCCATCCGGTAGTCGCCATCTGCTCGCCCACAGAAAACCATATTTAATAAGCTTTGGCATTATAATAGGGTTTCGCAAGACCAGTCACTCTCGTTGCAACAGTGAGGCCATGGGACCATATTTGAATTTTTGAAGACCACTGGTGGTCCATGGACCACAGGTTGGGAACCACTGGTGTAGACTCATATAATGCAGTGCAATGATGTTAAACTCCATTATATGAGCCTACACTGACTCAGATTAGGTGGGACCCTAATCTGACTTTCCTATTTCTAAATTGTGGATAGCAAAATAAATTTCTTGAGCTTCGGGCACCCTGTGTGCGCGCGCTAATAATCTAAATAAAGATGTGCCATGCTGACCTAGAAAGCTCTCCCTGTTAAACTTTGCCTTTTAGCTAAGTTGAAAAGCAGCCAAAGATGAAAAAAGCAGGAGAGAGCAGAGCTGAGTTGCACTCATAAAAAATTTTTTCCTGCAGATTCACCACATTGCACAAATGATGGGAACCTTCCTGAAATCTGACTTTGGGAATATAATGTACACACACACATATTCTGCTTTGTTAAGAGAACATCGCAAGGAATGCTTCAATATCTGCTTACGCACGTCATGGCTAGCTTTTCTCTTGTCTTTGTCTGAAGGATTAGTTAGTTATTAATGCCCTTCAGTGGATTTGGTTTCCTTTTTCTCCATCTGTAGCAGAACCAGACGGGAATGTTATCATTTTCTGTGTGGTTAATTTAGGCAAGAAATAAACTGTACAGTTATAGGCTTTGCTTCAGAGGAGAAATGGCAAGGTACTAAGGATCCCAAGAACGAATTAACACAAAAGTCACCTCTGCCTTAGGTTGACCTCATGAATTTCAGACCACTTCAGAGGTGATTTGCTAGTTCCTCTAAATAATATAGCCTCCAGTACCTGGGATTCATCAGCTGTCTTCCCATCCAAATATTTACCAGAGCTGACCCTGCTTAGCATCCAAAATCAAATGAGATTTAGTACTTTTAGGATATTTCAGCCCTCATTTTAGCAACCTAAAATGTTAGTAATGTTAGTAAGTTCAGGGTAAGCTCTGAGCATTATATAAAAGATACCACATATGTTATATGATGCCAAACAGTGTATGATGCACACTATTGGTCTTTCAGTCACTCCCTTGTCTCCATGACTTATATGCAGCTTGAAAGCATAAGCAGGACCAGTATCTGCAGTTTCATCTATCGACATCCTGCTGGAGTAAATACACACACACACACACCTGGTGTGTACTCAGTTTAGTCAGTGAATAATTCAGGGAACTGTTTTGCATTCTTTTTTGTTTTTTCAAAACATGTATGCATCATTAACAAAATTAAAAATTCCAATAGCAGAGAAGTGTTGTGAAATGACAAGGGAAACCCTTAAGCGAGGCTTGCAACTTCTGTGTGTTATCAATGTGAGCAATATATGTGGTTTAATATACATATTTGTAGTAATGTGTTTTAATCTATGTATTTCGTTGTATGTGATTTATGTTAATGTGTTTTGACTGTGTTGTACCCCACCTTGAGCTGAGAGAAGAACTGGGTAACAAATAGGGGTTATTGTTAGTATTTTTTTTTGTTGCGTAGGGACAGTTAGTTGATTTAAGATGGAATTCGCAACTCTGACAAAATTATTATTAGATATAAATATATTCACTTAGCCTTCAAATAATCATCATAGTTAATATTTACTGTTTAAGGGTATATACATTTTAAGACACTCTGCATATATATATATATATATATGTGTGTGTGTGTGTGTGTGTGTGTGTATGTCTATCTATCTCACCAATGTGTCTCTTTGTGTTTACATGCCTCCAGGTTGTCTGTTGACTTCGGATGACCTGGCAAATTTCAAAGGATTTACCTATACAAGAAATACTCAGATGTAATTCTGTTAGTTCCTTCATTTGAAATATATCTTACAGCACTTGGAATTCATTGATGGTCTCCCATCCAAGTACTAACCACTGCGGACCCTGCTTAGATCCCCCCTGCTGCCTTCACCGCTTTAATGTTATCAAGCGGCTTGTTAAATTTAAAAATCCTGAATTTCTCCAAGCATGCATTCTTGTTTTGTGTGTGTATTATAATTTATGCATGTGCTACTTGTCACAGTATACCCAGTGGGTTCAGCGGCCACCCCTCCAGTCAGAAAAATTATATTTACCAATGACAAACAACTTAATTTCCCCATCTCTCTTTTCTGCAGTTCTGCTTTCTCATTCACTTTCCCCCTTTTCTTTCTGCCCCTTCTCTTCCACATTTCTTTTTCTTTCTTCCCCTCCTTTCTTTTCTATTTTTTCCTTCCCTCCGCCCTACCGTTTCCTTTCCTCCTCCTTCCCTTCTCCCTTTCTCTTCCCTTCTCCCTTCCCTCCTCTCATACCTTTCCTTTCTCTTCATTCCCCTTTTCTTTCTACCTTCCATTCTTCCTTCCTTCCTTTTCTCTTTATTTCTTTTCCCTCCCTTTCCCCCATACACACTCTACCTAGCAGCAGACAAGCTGCTTCACTACCTATATTTTAAAAGTGATAAGACAAAGGGCCACTTCACCCAGCCTCGGTCAATCCGATTTGCCCCTTTTCTTTCCCTCTGCTGTGGGTTTTTTTTGGGTTGAAACCTCTCAGCTATTCTAATGTGGATAGTGTGTGTGTCAAGTTCTGTCCAGTTCCATCAAGCCACAGAGAAAAAAAACAGGCAACATACTTTCATACTTTTGACACACATACACACACATATATTCTATCTATCTATCTAACATATAAAAGGTAAATGTTTCCCCTTGACATTAAGTCTTGTTGTGTCTGACTCCAATGAGCAGCGTTGTCCTTAAGACACCTCAAAGTTAATGTGGCCAGCATGACTGCATGGAATGACGTTAACCTTCCCACAGAAGCAGTACAGTGTTCCCTCGCTACTTCGCGGTTCGCTTATTGCAAATTCGCTGTTTTGGATTTCAAAAAATATAAATTAAAAATATATATCATGGTATCTTCGCAGTTTTGTGGGTTTTTGCCACCGCTCTCCAAGGCGCTTTCCCTCCTCAGTCCTCTCTCCCTCCAGCCTCAAAGGGCCTATCCTTCCTTTCCTTCACTTTATTTTATAAAGACTTAAAAGAGTGTCTACCTCCTAAAATAATGTATAAATATTAAAATAAATAAAGCATCTTTACATTGCAGTTTTTCACTTATTGCGGGAGGTCCTGGAACCTAACCCCAGCAATATTTATTTATTTACTATTTATTTATTTACTATACTTTTATACGGCCACTCTCAGCCTGAAGGTGACTCGAGGCGGTGTACAATGGCAAACGAATGCCCACAGATAAATACATAACAATGAATAAAAACACCATATAAAAGCAAAAATTCACAGTTAAAAATATAAAATACAAATCTCAGCGTCCCCTTATTAGAATCGGTTTCCGTTGCATCGTCATTGTTCCATAGGTCTCAATTCCATAATTACATTACAATAAGTGAGGGAACGCTGTACTTATTGATCTGCTCACATTTGCATGTTTTTGAAATGCTAGGTTGGAAGAAGCTGGGCCTAACAGCGGGAGCTCACCCCGCTCCCTGGATTTGAACTGCCAACCTTTCAGTCAGCAAGTTCAGTAGCTCAGCGGCTTAACCCACTGCGCTGCCAGGAGGCACCTATCTCATTTACCTCTCTCATATATATGTGTGAGAACTAAACTATCTAGTCCGTGAGCTGCTTTTTGCCGATGATGCTGCCCTTGTCACCCATTCAGGAGCAGCTCTGCAGCGCCTAACATTGTGCTTTGCAACAGCTGCAGAGCTGTTTGGGCTGGAAGTCAGCCTGAAGGAAACGGAAGTCCTCTACCAGCCCGCACCACAAGAAGAACACCATCATCCCCATGTCAGCATAGGCAAATCTGTGCTTAAGTCCGTTCAGCAGTTCACCTACCTGGGAAGCATCATCTCTTCAGACGCCAAGATTGATAAAGAGATAGATCACAGATTAGCAAAGGCATATAGTGCATTTGGAAGGCTTCACAAAAGAGTCTGGAGCAACAAGCACCTGAGGCAAAGCACCAAAATCAGTGTGTACAGAGCTATTGTACTGTCTATTCTCCTATATGGGTCTGAAACATGGGTCACCTATTGCCAACACCTACGACTCCTCAAACGCTTTCATCAGTGCTGTCTTCGCACAATCCTAAATGTACACTGGACTGACGAATGTTGCTGTCCTTGAGCAAGCAGGGATCACCAGCATTGAGGCCATGCTATTGAAAACACAGCTGCGTTGGGCAGGGCACGCCTCTAGGGTGGAGGACCACCGCCTCCCAAAGATACTACTCTACGGTGAACTCGCCACGGGTCAGCGCAAGAGAGGCGCCCCCCAAAAGAGATATAAGGATTCCCTGAAACAACATCTCAGGATCGGCCAGATTGATCACCAACAATGGTCCACATTGGCATGGAGACGCACTATCCACAATGCTGCGGCCTCTTTCGAGAAGACACGCCGAACGGGTCTCGAAGAGAAACGACAACGCAGAAAGAACCGCAACTTGGAAACAACATGACCCAAGGAGACTTTCTGCTGTGCTTTCTGCAACCGGACTTGCCTATCTCAGATTGGCCTTTTTAGTCATCAATGCACTTGCAAAAAGCATGGGATGAGTCCTTCCTAAGAATATTCGATTGCGAAGTAACGCATATATATGTGTGTGTGTGTGTGCTTCTGCTGCACTGGAGGAGTGGCCGAACTCAATCAACCCTGCTTGTAGATCAATGTGATTAGCGGGCTCATCTTCAGCGAACGCCCTCCTGAACCATTCCTCACGCACTGACCGGGAAGTCTCCCAATACTTTCCAGGAACTACTTTGCGAGGGACGCGTCACTCGAGAGAGAGGGGGGGGGGGGCGGGTTACGCCGTGACGAATGAGAGAAGGGGCGGTCCTTTTTCTTCTTCCGCGGGCGGAGGCGTCTCCCATTCGCCAGAAGTAGTTCCGGTTGAGGAGGCCGCCGCCGCTGATTGGCTGAGCCGAGGGGGAGAGAAGAGGAAGCCGCCTCGCCGCCGCCGCCTCCTCAGCTGTGCGTTGCCGGCTTCGCCTGGAGTGCTGTCCTCCTTGTCGCCTGGGGATTGTGCTTTGTTTTCTGCGCCCGCCCGAGCCTTTCCCCCCCGTTCCTCTCATTCGCTTGGAGGGCGCCCCTCAGGCCAGGCCCGCTGCCCCATTCTGTGCCGGCCCCTCTCCTCCTTTCCTTTCCTTCCCCCCTCTCCGTCCCCTCCCTTCCCTGATTGCCCCGCCATGGCCACCCGCTCGAGCCGGGAGAAGGCGCAGAAGCTGAACGAGCAACACCAAGCCATCTTGGCCAAGCTGCTGAGGGAGGAGGACAACAAGTACTGCGCCGACTGCGAGGCCAAGGGTACGTGGCGGGGAGGGGAGGGGGCGTGGCTTTGCCAGGGAGGGGGCGTGGCCTTGGGAGATGGGGCCTTTCCACCCAGTCTTAGGGTTTGCTTCCAGGGTCTGTTTATGACAAGTTACAGTATATGGGGTATATAAGATTACTTAGCTCTATTATTTAATAGAAGCTCTCAAGTAACCAGAACTTATCCAGGATCTACACATCCACATGTCTGCTAAGTAAGACCCTTCCAGACAGGCTCTATATCCCAGGTTTTTTTTTTTGCTTTAAACTGGATTATATGAGTCCACACTGCCAGATAATCTGGGATAAACAGAAAACCTGGAATATTGGGCCTGTCTGGAAGGGCCCTAAAATGTTACTGTATTTTAATTACTGAACTTTCTAATAGATGTGAACCTAAGCCTGGGCCTTTTCTATAAGGAAAAGGGCATGCTCCCATTCCAGAGCTTCTACGAGTCAATCAAAGTTCATTTCTACCCTGTCTTATCTCCACATGGAGACTCAGGGCAGCTTACAATATGAAATAATCTATATAAATAAAATTGTCATGTTCATTTTGTGGGATTAATATAACTACAAAACCACTGGACGAATTGACACCAAATTTGTACAGAATACACCTATCAGGGTAACGAGTGACCATCACTCATAAAAACACTGAAAAACACAGCGGAAGGGACTTAAAAAGTCAAAAAGATACATTACAATGCATGTGCAGAACCACATATATACACATATACATACACACACATATACACATATCTCTCTCTGGCATTACTTCGCGAACGAAGATTCTTAGGAAAGTCTCATCCCACGCTTTCTACAAGCGCATTGATGACTAAGGAGGTTGGATGTGTCCTTCGAGCCTGTGCAATGGACTTTTCTGGTGGAGCGCAACGTGCACAGAACTGGCCTCACCTGATCTACATACATTTTTAGGAGCACTTAAGACATGGCTCTTCAGAAGAGCCTATGATTGAGTAACAAGCAATAACTATGTAACCTGTTTATTTTAATTGTGTAAGTCGCCCAGAGCACCTTTTGTGGAGGGCGACTCATAAGAAATAAAGTTAGTTAATTAGTTAAACCAAAGGTTTGTTTGCCGGGGCCTAGCAAGCTTGGACAGTGGCAGCGAAGTCCTCAGCTCGTAGGTTTGTTTCGAGTTTCCTTCTCTAGATGGTTGACCTTACAGGGTTAGACAAGCACCACCTGCCCGGGTTTGAAATTAAGAGCTTTCCTTCTCCTAGGATGGTTGTCAAAAGGCTAGCAAGCCCATCCTGCCCGTTGACGCTCTTTGTCAGACCCTTCGGTTGTGACCTGCCTGGCATGGGAGGCCCTACCAGTGGCTATTATGCCACTGCCAGCATAGCTCACAACTTCATTAGGGTACGCAAGCCTCTCCCCCGCGGCAAGGGGTCACCAATGGAGAGGCATACATATATACACACACAAAACACATATACACAGACTGGGCCACAGCAACGCATGCAGAAGATAGCTAGTCTATATAAATAAAAATGTAATGTTTGTTTGCAGGATTAAAATAACTGAAATACCACTGGACAGATTGACACCAATATAAACATTCAGCCATAAAATAAATAATCATGAAAGCCAATAAAACACAAAACCTAGGTGAGCAAGTTTCCCACTTAGAATAACAGAGCTGGAAGAGACCTCGTGGGCCATCCAGTCCAACCCCCTGCCAAGAAGCAGGAAAATTGCATACAAAGCACCCCCGACAGATGGCCATCCAGCCTCTGTTTAAAAGCCTCTAAAGAAGGAGCGTTCACCACACTCCGGAGCAGAGAGTTCCACTGCTGAACTGCTTTCACAGTTAGGAAGTTCTTCCTAATGTTCTGGTAGAATCTCCTGTCCTGTAGTTTGAAGCCATTGAAGCATCCTAGTCTCCAGGGCAGCAGAAAACAAGCTTGCTCCCTCCTGATGACTTCCCCTCACATACTTATACATGGCCATGATCATGTCTCTTCTCAGCCTTCTCTTCTGAAGGCTAAACATGCCCAGCTCTTTAAGTCGCCCTTATCAGGCTTTTTCTTCAGACCCTTGATCATTTTAGTCACTCTCCTCTGGACACATTCCAGCTGGTCAACATCTCCCTTCAATCGTGGTGCCCAGAATTGGACATAGTGTGATTCCAGGTGTGGTCTAACCAAGGCAGAATAGAGGGGTAGCATGATTTCCTTGGATCTAGACACTGTACTTAAGAAACTTCAATAGAGGCAAAAGAATTGAACATTTCCTTTCTGATTGAGTATATTTATTCAAAAATGAAGGAGAGAAAAGGTCGTAAACTGAAAGTCTACTATATACTGTATACCACTAAAACTACAGTAAGCAAGAGTGAAAACTAGAGATGGCACTGTATAATGTACAGGCAGTCCCCAAATTACAAGCAATATAGGTCCTGTAGGTTTGTTCTTAAGCTGAGTTTGTATATAAGTTGGAACAGGTACATTTTCGAAGTGTAACTCTAGCCAAATATATCTTTAGCTTTGGATAACTTAGGAAAGGGTTAACACCCCTGTGAAGTTTGTTTTACTGTCTGTGCCCCTGTTCAGAAGATTTCACTTCACTTTCTGTCCCTGTGAGAATTAGATTTTGAACAATTTGGCTTGTTGTGGAAACAAGGATTGGTGAGAAAGCTTCAATTGAGACACCCTTTCCCTCATGATAACTCTTTCAGGAGAGAATTTCCCTTCCAAGGAGTAGATTTCTCTCACTTCCTGTTGTCTCAGGGCCCTTCCACACAGCCCTATATCCCAGAATATCAAGGCAGAAAATCCCACATTATCTGAGTGTGGACTCAGATAACCCAATTCAAAGCAGATAATGGGATTTTCCACCTTGATATTCTGGGATATAGGACTGTGTGGAAGGGCCCTCACTCCTCTTTTTAACCATGAATTGTTTGTAACTCTGATGTTTGTAGCTCTTTGTCTGCCTGTATATCTGTATTATATATTTGTTGGCAGATTCCCATCCGAGTACAGATTGTGCCTCCCTTACCCAAAATGCTTTAGAATCAGCAGTATTTTGGATTCCCCCAAAATAGGTTTGTATTCACATGTGTGAATTTTTAATTATTTCTAATCTTCAGCAATGTATTGCCTCTGTAATTTGCACAGGAACTTTATAAAATGTGTCAGTGGGTGTTGCAGAAGGTGAAGAATGGCAACTATTTCCATTTTAATCCTATATACAGTACAGGTTTAATATTCTGTATCCAAAATGCTTAGGAGCACATGTATTTTGGGATATTTTCACGTTTTAGGATATTGGCATATGCATAATCGGATCTTGGAGATGGGACCCAACATGAAATTTATAGATGTTTCATTTGCTTCTTACGCTCATAAACCTCATGTTTTTCATATTTCGTGCATGAAACAGAGTTTGTGTAACCATGTGAACTATTTCACATTTTGGAGCATTTTGAATGTTGGAATTGCAGATCAGAGATGGTCAACCTATACTAACCTGAGCTGACTCTGCTTAGCTTCTAAAATCAGATGGAATTTGATGACTTTAAGGTTTTTAGGCCTCCATTTTGGTAACATAGGGTATAATAATATTTTTTTCATGTCTGGAGTGACTTGAGAAACTGAAGTCGTTTCTGGTGTGAGAGAATTGGCTGTCTGCAAGGATGTTGCCCAGGGGATTGATGTTTTACCATCCTGTGGAAGGCTTCCATCATGTCCCTGCATGGAAAGGTAGAGCTGAGATGGGAGCTCACCCTGCTCCCCGGATGTATTGAACCGTCCATAGACCATAACAATGCACACAGTTTAACAAACATACAACAAACAGGAAAACATATGTATATATAGATGGCTACTTGGAGAGCCATTGTGGCCTAGTGGTTTGAGCCCTGGACTACAGTTTTGAAGACCAGAATTTTCAACCATGAGACCCACTAGGTGACCCTGAGCAAGTCACACTCACTCAACTTCAGAGAAAGGCATTGGCAACTCCCCCTCAGAACAAATCTTACTCAGAAAATCCCATAAATTGGACATGACTTAAATGCACGCAGTGACAGTAAGAGAGGATTTCAGCATTTGGTGATTGCTACCTGGTTGTATTACAAACCAGGTAGCAAGCATTGCCTTCTGAAATACCTTCATGTACACAACCATTAAAGGCACAGGAGTCCCCTCCAATTTCAATCTAGAAATCCTACAAGTTTTATCATCACCTATTTCTTTTTAGTCGTCAGAGGGAATGAAAAGGAATGGTGAAAGCAACTATATAAAGGTTTGGCAGATTTTAGGGACTGAATTCATTAAAAAGATTGTAATTTTTGACCAACACTGGCAGTGTCTCACTGTGTTATGTCTTCACTTTGTACCTTTCCTCTTTCTGAAATGACTGCTTCCTAAAAGTGGTTTTTGTGGTCCTCAGTTTTCCTCTTTCTGCACTCATTAAAATAGTTTAAAAGCTATTTTCAGTTTTCATGGTTGCCTTGGGGTGTGCCTGTTTTTCTGATCTAATTTCATATGGATTCCCTTTCCCCGTGACAACTGGGCATGATTTGAGGTGGTACTGCCAGGAAAGTATTCCTCGTTTTTTGTTTCTCTGCTAGGACTCGTCCCCCAAGTCAGCAATGACATGAGTACTGCAGATGTTTTAGATGTTCAAGGGCTTAGGAGTGGATAGTACAGTAGCAAATTTTACACTCCTCACTCCCTTTTAATAATAGACACTCTATTCTGTGTGGCCAACCCCTTTTGAAACTCGTCTGTTTTGAAAGAAGCGTGGTCATTTAAATTTTGACAAGCACTTGCTCCTGGTAAGTTGGAACACAAATTTCCTCATATTCTAGTCACCATGGATGTTGATGGGAGCAATAAGCACTGTAGCTGGAAGATTACTTTGGAATACTGCTGCAAGGAGAAATATGCAGTGTTTTGTGAAGAATCTGTAGCTTGGTGTATGGGATTATAAGGATTTGCATATATTGTCTGCTGTACCTAACCATTTCTTGAGCAATGCTTAGCTGAGAATAAGTATCACTGACTTGGCAGTTTAGCATTAACACTCCATTTAAGTCAGTATATTTTATTTTTCACAATTCAAATGACCCCCCCCCCCCACAATTTATAAATAAAACTAGCTTACATTCTTTTTAGAATGGTAGAAATGGTAGGTGCTTCAATAAAGTAACCGCTTTATTTATCAAATATATGTTTATACTTTTGAAAGATGGGTGGATGTTATCCGTGAAGTGACTGGCTTGACCTTGAAGGAGCTGGGGGCGACCACGGCTGACAGGGAGCTCTAGCGTGGGTTGGTCCATGAGGTCACAAAGTGTCAGAAATGACAGAACAAACAAACAACATTTTTATGCTTCAATTCTTTCTTGACCAAGAAGCACACCAATACATCTTTTTTTTTGCTTTAGCCATTTAAAAATATGCTTCATGCCTTCACCCAAAAAAAGACACAAGATTTGGCAGTAGACTCACTTCCATTTAGGGGGCATTGTGCAGGCCGGGATCCATCACATTCTGTCTCATTAGCCACCCAGCCTCTAGAGATTATTTTGAGCTTCCAAAATTAACTTGAATAGATTGCGATGGAACAGGCAGTTCTTGGACATCTCCAAGGATTCACAGCTTGATATTATTGGAATTGTCCTAAGTGATATAGATCAAGAACTGGGAATGATAGTTTTTATTTGTATCAGTTATATAGAAATTATCGTTAGTCCACAGTTTTGGACACCTTCAGGGGCAGTCTGAACACATTGCAGAGCTGTTGCAAGAAAACAGTTAAGAGCATGTAGGTGTTTTCTTTCTATGATGGATCACATCTGGCATATGTCTTGCTCAATTGAATATGCTACAGAAGTGAGTGAATCAAAAAAACATTTTCAAAATACAAGCCTGGCCTTTTAAGATGATGTCGCCCTCCAGATGTTGTTGCACTCTATGCCCCAATAGCCTGGACAGCTGATGGTAAGCCCCCTATAGCCTCTTATATAACAAAGAGGCACATTTTTTTTCATGTCAGGAGCAATTTGAGGAATTGCAAATTGCTTGTATGAGAGAATTGGCTGTCTGCAAGGACGTTGCCCAGGGGGCGCCCAGATGTTTTGAAGGGGCACATGTTATCTGCCCTTAATTTGAAAAGCACAAAACTCCACTAAGAGTACTTTCAAGTTCACTTTATTATGGTCAGTGACCAGTTCAAGAAAAGAGGGACATAGGTTTAAGAGATTTAAGACTTTAAAATAAGCATATCATTGTTAGGACATTGAGAAAATTAACTTAGGAAATCTAAGCTAAAAGCCTTATACAAAAACATATTAAAACCTATCACAATTTATGGAATTAAAGCGAAGGCAATCTAAACGGAGGAAATAGGGGTGCTCATGTGAAACCAGGAAGGGAAGCCCAGTCAAACAGAGGAGGGAGCAACAACCATACTATTAAAAAAATCTGTACTCCCAGTTTTCTGCTAGTATGAAGTCCTGACTTGAACTAGCTTGTGCTATCAGTCACCGACCACCGGATTTTAATTGCTGCCATGCAGAAACTGGAGATATTATAAGTTGTAGCCGAGTTAGTGTCTGAAAGCAGCAGGAAGATGTAAAACTGTGCAGAGCATCCTGCGTGTTTGTATAGCTATGGTGTATTGAGATGGGATTCAGTATCTCTATAGAACAAGCACATGTTCCATTGTCTTTGTGTGTCCTGAGTTATAGAGGCATAGTCTCTCCCAAGTATGGGGTCTTCCAGAAATGGCCTTCCAATACGGCAGATGGGTGGGCTTGGCAACAGTAGGCCCTCCGATGACTGGAAACCTCCAGCATGGTTAGATATTTCATAGGGAAGGTAAAGCCTACTGACTCCATTGATGATAAAGGATGAGGCACTGGCTAAATCTGATTGGCGCTCTATGTCAGCTATTAGTTGTTTAATCAAAGATTTGGCTTGATCGTAGCCCATACTGGTTAGTAGGGGTGGATATCTCCGGTTTAAAATACTTTGAAATCCGTTATTTTTCGTATTTGAAATTAATTTCAAAGTTTTTTGACCCTCAGGGCCCAACCCGGAAGTGTAATTTCTATACCGAATCTGGGCGCCGCCATTTTTCTAAAGGTCACGTTATTAGGTCGTTTTCCCCCCTCTCAGTTCTCAACTCACGAGAGGAGACTGGAGGGCAGCAGCACCCTCCTTTCTCCTCTCGCCAGCTGAGAGCTGAGGCGGGCACCTTGAGTCGCGTTAGTTCTCGGCAGGGAAGGAGCTGGATGCACCTCTTTCCCTGCTAAGACCTAACGCGAATCAAGCCTTGAGTCTGCTCCTCCTCCCCTGCCAGGATCTAAAGCGTGCCAAGGCTTTAGATCCTGGCAGGGGAGAAGGAGCAGTCCCAGTTTATTCCCAAGGAGAGGAGGAGGTGGGGAGGCGAGTCCCCGCCTCCTTCTCTATACTTGGGAATAAACCGGGACGAGGGTCCCGCTTTATTCCCAAGTAGGGAAGGAAGTGGGGACTCGCCTCCCCACTTTCCCCGCACCTCAGAGCCATCCCGTGTTAAATATAACGTGAGATAGCACTGAGGGGGCGGGGAAGGAAGGTATGTGTGTGTGCCTTGCATCCAGACACACTTCCTTTCCCCGCACCTCAGAGTCATCCCGTGTTAAATTTGCTGCTATTGCCTTTTCTCATCTGGACTGAAAGTCATCCACCTAGAGAAGGTGAAACCAACTCCCAAGACAAATGAAGCACCCATCATCTAGAGTTTAAACTTCATTCAGCACACGACTGATACCAGACACTGATCTAGTATTTCTACTAACTCATCTAAACCTGACAATGGTCACCAGCATGCTGCGGGCACCTCATTCCAGTTCTATGATAAGTTCAGCTGAGGATTTTCTGAGGCTAGACAGCATGGAACACAAAACAGAGCCATACAGGAAATTCTTTTCTCATCTATCCTGCCAGGTACACACAAAAGTACTGAAGCACAATTCTTTAGACTGGACAACTGGTCCAGGTAGATACCATAATTGAAAGTCCTGCAAGAAGCCAGGAGTTGCAAGAGGATTAGCAGAACAATGGTTAAGATGGTCAAAACTTGATTCTAATATTCCGACATGTAAACTTTCTAGTAGCTTCCCAACTTAACCAGCTATTTATTAAAATGAATAACACTGTTATATTTCCTTATCACCAAGAAAACACTTCTCTGATTCTCTGATTACAATTAATCTTCTATGCTATTGATTCATTATGCCTTTCAAATTCCTTTTTGTACTATAGTCGTCAATGGATGCTCCTCGTCATTACAAGAATTATTCTCCTTTGATCACTTCAGGAACCACAATCTTGTGTTCTCAATCTCAAATGATTTTATGTTGCTATTCCAGCTTTATGTCCTTCTCTTCCAGTCCACCCATTTGAACAAAAGTAGACCTTGCTGTGACTAGTTTGTTAAATTAGTCACATTCAATCTGATCTTGATGCCATCACTGAAACTGTACCAGAAGGGATGTCATCTGGTCCAATTTGGTGGGATTAGTTTCACTCGTTACATGCTGAGCATGTATATTCATGCTCTGGTAAACTCTGGGGTGGATTACTGTAATGGCCCTACTCTTGCAAATGGCACAGAGCTTCAGTAAGTACAAAATTTAGCTTCTAGAATACTGTATGGTTTATGTAGATTATGCCATGTCGTGTAAATTCTGAAAGAACAACATTGGAATTTTGGTGTTTTGTGTGTGTTTTGCTACTGAAGCCAAATCAAAGCTTGAAATGGCATGAAGCCGAAATTATTGAAGGAGTTTTAATCTCCAAATCAATGTAATTACAGCATCATGTTTTGTTTATACAGTGTTCCCTCGCTACTTTGAGGTTTGCTTATTGCAGACTTGCTGTTTCGTGGATTTTCAAAAAGTATATATAATGGTATTTTAGCTGTTTTGTGGCGTTCAGTCCTCCCTCCCTCCAGACTTGAAGGGCCTTTTCTTCCTTTCCTTCACATTATTTTAAGTTTATAAAGACTTAAAATAGTGTATAACTATTAAAATAATGTATAACTATTAAAATAAATAGAGCGTCCCTACATTGCGGTTTTTCACTTATTGCGGGAGGTCCTGGAACTTAACCCCAGCAATAAGTGAGGGAACACTGTACTGCCTTCCTGAGGGAAGTGTGCCTGATTTTGACACTGTACTGCTGTTATCACCACTCTTACTTATCCAGACATTTTAACACTTTTATGTTTTTTCACCCTAAAATCTATTTGAGTACTAGTTAATATTTCTTTACTAGACGTTTTAATTGTGCTGTTAGATTGGTTTTATTCTCATACTGTGCCATTTTAATTGTTTTAATTATGTTTTAACTGTTTACTATAAAGTAATCTGTGCACATTCCCAATATTTTATATCTATATAACTATACCTATCTATACACATAATAAAAGTGAAAATGTGTATGTACCAGGGGTGTCTGCTTACACAGACAGCCTCCGGCCTCTACAAACAGCTTTAACCCACAGTGTTGGGGAACCACCAAAGCCCTCCCTCCACTGACATGGTTACAGTGAGCGCCACATCCCAGTGTTCCTTTTTCTCTAACATTGGTGTGAAATTTGCATTACCCTGCCTACTGCCTCTCTTTTAACCCTTTCCTTTTATTTCCTATGGCACATATTCTGAACATACTAGAAAGAGAGGTTTGGGGAGAATTCACCATGATTTGTAGAACTTTTGCATCACATGTTGCTTGGGTTGTAATGGGCATGAGTTGTATACAGACTCATTCTCTTATATTGAAATACTTTTGTATAACTTTTGTAGAACTTGTAGGAACTGGGATGCAATCTAAAAGCACTCTGAACCCCACCAACCATGGACCTGGAACTAACTTGACACACAGACCCAACATGGCCAACTTTGTATAGTGGCAGGATTTAGGGGTAATTGACTTTGACATCCAAGAGTTATAGTTCACCCACATTCAGAGAACACTGAACCCAGCAGATGACAGATCTGGACCGAATTTGGCACACAGACCCAAGATGGCCAACTGTGAATACTGGCAGAATTTGGAGAGGATTGACCCAAGATTTTGGGGAATTGTAGTTAGCCCACATCCTTATGCATTTTCCAATGTAAGCATTTATAAAAACAATAGGAAAGACTGAGATTTCTTCTTCTAAGCAATAGCATAACATACAATAAACTGATATTACCTAACATCCAAAAGCAAACAATGCCCTTTCAGATAATTCGGACACAGCCGGGTAACCAAGTTAGTGTGTGTGTATATATATCTCCTATAAACCAGGCATGGGCAAACTTTGACCCTCCAGTTGTTTTGGACTTCAACTCTCACAATTCCTAACAGCTGATAAGCTAGCTGGGATTTTTGGGAGCTGAAGTCCAAAACATCTGGAGGGCCAAAATTTCCCCATACCTGCTATATACTCATGCATAAGTGTAGAAATTTTAGGGTCAACATCGATGTGTCGGTGTGAGTACTGTATCTTTACTCTTATGAAAAAGGAAACATAGCCTTCTCTGATCAGAGTAGTAAAAGGCAAGAACTTAGTCCATCCTGGGGGAACCTAAAAAGAAGTAGTGACCCCCTCTCTCCATTGTGGCACCGCTTCTGGGCTTTTTGAATGCCTGGGCATGGACATGGCAGCTGGCCCCTTGAAGCAGCATTTGTGCTTTTCCCTCTTTGCAGAACGACACTCAATTTATCTTCAGGTGAAACCAAAATCCATAATTTTAATCCCAAACCCTGCCCTTGACTTATATGTGAGGTTGATTTATGCATGAGTAGATATGGCAGTAGTAAGTATTAAAGAGTGATAGTAGACAGTTTTTAAAACTATAAACTAGTCCATAGATCCTTAAAGGAATTTGCTCATTGCCTTTTGCTAAAGTCAGGGAAACTGGCTTTGTGGCACCATGCAGGGTTTGACCTAGAACTTCCTTGCTGTTTCATTGTGCTGCCCTTCCTCTGCTATACATAGCAGGGAAGGGCATGACTCATAGCAGTGAGCTGATGCTTGCTATGCCTGAATGCACATCAGGAAGTTGCCTTCCTAACAAATGCTGAGCAGCTTGTAGTGAATGTTGCGAGAATTAAGAGGAAATTCTGATTTCAAGAGTAATTTAGTAGGCATGCCCCTAAACGCACTGAATATTGCAATGACTCATATAGGCGAATTGCTGAGGCTTCATTATTTGGTTTCCCAAATCCACTATGTTTCTCTCATGTAATTTTTCAAATGGTTTGAAGAGTTGCTGAATGGAAAACAGCTTCTCTTTGATCAAGAAGCTGCAAGGCAATATTTAAAATAATATTTTGTGCTCTGGTGGGAAAAGTAAATATTCATTAGCATTTACACTTGGAATCTTGGGTTAACAAAGTGGCAACATTAATAAGGGAATCATCCAGAACAATTGTTTGTGCTTTGTACAGATTTGGAATTGTTGTTCGCTCCAACTTCTATTTTCAATATTGCACTTCATTTTCCATTGTTTTTAGCTAACTAATGATATAAAATCTCTGGAAATGTTGAAGCCATATCAGCATCTTCATCCCGCCATACACAGTTATTCCACGTCAAGTGGTTCCCAACCTGTGGACCACTAATGGTCCCGAAGAACGAAAATATGGTCTGCAGTATCACCATTACTATACCGTTTCCTCAAAACCATGTGGCAACAAGAGTGACTGGTCTCGCAAAACTCTCTTATAGTGCCAGGGCAACAGGGATGTTGGGAGGGGAGAGGCTGACTACACACGAAATATTATTACTACCACATCAACTCTAGGCTATTAAATATTGTTTTCTGTGGGCGAGCAGGTAGTGACTGCTGGATGGCATATGTTCTGTATCAGAAACTGGCGCTGCTGTGGTCTACACAATGCAATTTTTTGAATCAGCACCCCAAATAACCAAACCGAATCTAAAGTTCACCAAAAACCGATTCATAACCCTTTTGGTACTAATGTTGGAGAGTGGTCCCTGGTCAAAAAAAGGTTGGGAACCACTGTTCTACATGGTAGGTGCTAGTGTATATTTGATATACATGTGCCCTTTATAGCTTAAGATCATGGTTTTGGGTAAGCATATATGGAATTGCTATTTAAAAACTATAAATGTCCCATACAGCAATTTTACATGCACCTTTAACAAATATTTCCATTATATTCTGTAAAAGTAGCTCTCAAATAAAATTTCAAAACATTGTCTTAAGTTTGTATAAGCAAAGCTTTGATTATATTTAAGATGAGAGATACCAACTATTGCATCACATGCTACCCAAGTGCTTGCATTCTAGTTGTTGTAATGGGAGAAGTGCTGGGCATGAGTTGTATACAGACTCATTCTCTTATATTGAAATACTTTTGTATAAAAATCTTCATGCTGAACATTTTGATTAACCGCTTTTCATTTTAGTGTTTCTGAAAGATGGAGATTTCATATCCCCCCTTCATTCCTTTGGGTTGTAACCTTTTCAACAAAGTTTACTCTTTAAAAAACCCTCTTACCATCAATTGCGGCGCATGTAATCATTGTCAGTTTTGAATCCTGTCTTCTCAACAGGAATTTACTAAAACATTAAGATGTCACTTTTAAACAAATCTCTTCCATGTTGAGTATGAGGCTTTGTAGAGTCAATCCTTAATGTGCAAATGAGGTTACTTTACAACAGGACCAAGTGTTGTCCATTGCATCTCAGGAAGACTTTGTTTTAGTTGTTGGGATCGTGTAATTAGCAATTACGGGAAGGGCTAATGTGTATAACCTGTTTGTGCAGTACCTGTCAAGTGAGTAACACGCCTTGGTCAGTCACATCTATGTGCCCTAATTTTAAAATCATCTGCCAATATGTGATATGACATCCTTTACAGCTGCTGGGAATGACAGTATTGTATTCACTTGAGGTGTGGTGAATATTGAATATATTCTAGAACAGGTATGGGTGAACCCAGGCCTGGAGGCCGCATGCAGCCCCTTGGACTCTTTCCTCAGGCTCTCCTCTCTCACCATCCTATCCTTCTTTCCTTCCTCTTTCCCTCCCTTCCTCTCTACCTTCTTTTTTTCCCTTCCTCCTTTCCTCCTGGGGGATGTTTAGCTGGGAGCAGAGAAGGCAGAGAGGGAACATGAGAACCATGTTTCAAGTTTTCACAGGGTGTCCCATTGAGGCAGAGGGGGAAAGCTGACTTTCTGCTGCTCTAGAGACCAGGGCACAAGGAAATAATGGTTTCAAATGGCAGGGAAAGCGCTTCGACTGAAAAGATAGGAAGAACTTCCTGGAGAGTGGCATAGGCTGCCTCAGAATGTGGTGGAGTCTCTTCTCAGGAGGCTTTTCTGCAGAGGCTGTGTATTGGGACTGCTTTGACTGTTCCCTCTTACATGGCAGGGGGTTGGACTGGATGGCCCTGGGGGGGGGTCCTTCCAGCTCTAGGATTCTATATCAGGAGTAGGCAATATGGGGTCTAATGGACACACTTTTCCTCTCCCGTCCACCATCTCATCCTAACGGAGGCTAACCCTTTGGAGATCCTAATCTTTCTTGTTTTTTCTTCACTTTCTGCCTCCAAAAGAGAAGAGGAAGGGGAAGAAAGGGCAGCGAGGGGGCTTGGGGGGAACCGCCTTCTGACCCGCCCACCTCCTGGTCCGCCCACCCCTCTCTGGCCCGCCATGTGGCCCCCAAGTTTAAAAGTTTGCCCATACCTGCTCTAGAACAGGGCTGTCCAACTGCCGGCCCTGCAGGTGTTTTGGACTTCAACTCCCAGAAATCCTAGCCAGTTTACCAGCTGTTAGGATTTCTGGGATTTGAAGTCCAAAACACCTGCAGGGCCGGCAGTTGGACAGCCCTGCTCTAGAAGATACTGTGACTCTAGTAGTCATTAAGATGACACCCTACCAATTACTCCATATCTCATTGCAAGTAGTCATGTCAGCAGAGTTTATTTGGAGTGCTTTTTAGCAGAAGAAACAGAAAGGCTCTGATACTTTCAGGACTAATAAAGATTATTGGACGTAGGGTTTCACTGGATTTGATGAAGTAGGTTGACACCTAGGAAAACGTATTCTGACTAAAACCTGTCAGTCTATAATGTACTACAAGAATTTGTAGTGTAATTTATCTCAACAATTATATCAATCCAATTTTTCTCTCCACTTTGTCATGGGAAAACATGTTAACACAAAATTAGAACAGTAGTTATTTAGTGTTTTTCTAGAAGTAGCTGGAGTCTTGAACTATCTGTCAAGGAAGAAAACGTTTTCTCATAACCTTCTGAATATACGATAATGTGGATATACTGTACATATATCAACCCACAACAAGTATGGGAATAAACATCTCTTAATGCGATGCATCTCTTCAAAGCTGGGAAAGGATTTGGACTGTGCCATATCCATTATTTCTTTGTGACAAAATAGAACCAATTGTTCTGTACAAGTTTAATGTTATTGCTTACTGTCTGCCATGTAATTCACGGTTTTTCTAAAAATTATCCAGTCATTCTCTTGGTGGGAAATCCATGGAAGCTTTTGCAGTAAACACTGGCATTTCTTTTTCAGTTGACGTTTAATGCACCCATTTAGCAATTATTTCACAGATAACATTGATTTCTCAATTTGGTTATAGCAGGAAATGGAATCCGATTGCATGAAATCTGGTACTACCCTTTGATTCATGTTTAAGACTTTGCATTGTAAGTTATCTTGTTTTTGAGCAAATATCTGAATAGTTGAGTTACTAGTGTTTTCATTGCTTTACCTTAAGCAGTGTGCTTCACATAAAATTAAATGCCATTCTCATCCTTAATGGGTTTTTTGATGAGTCAGATAGAAAAATATCATAAATAAACTACAATTTAAATTTCCACCAAATCTATTAAATGAAGTTGAACAATGTCACCCATGAATTTAGTCCCTCCCTCTTCCCTTGTCCTTGTTTTAAATCTGGGAGAGAAGGGCAAAAAGGCATTGATTAGATAGAAAACCTCTTCTTTTGTTTTCCCTTTCTTCCTCTATTGTAATCTCATTTCTCCTTACCCTTTTTCTTTCTTCAATTTACTGGTTCCCATGTGGAAAGCACCAGATGGGAAATGTTAGAAATTAGTTAGCTCATCAGCATAATCTCTCATTTAATGAAATAATAACTTAATTGCTGAAACTCTAACTTAAGCCAATAAACTTATAAACATATAAGGTTTCAGCCCTCTCCGCCACAGAGTGCTGCTGCCTCAACAAACTACAACTCCCAGGATCCCAAAGCATTGGGACATGAAAGTTAAACTGGTATCAAACTGCATTAATTCTACAGGGCAAATATACCCACTGTCTCAAAAAATACTCATTGATTTCCACACCAAATACAATATTCTGGTATACTCAGTACTGCCATCTTACCCATCCATCCATCAATAAAGATACACAGAAAGTTGGGGTGAGACCAACAGCAGAACATCTTAAAAGATTTGGCTTTGTTGCCAATGGCAAGGAAGGTTCATAGAATCATAGAGTTGGAAGAGACCTCATGGGTCATCCAGTCCAACCCCCTGCCAAGAATCAGGAAACTTGTATGCAAATCACCCATGATAGGTGGCCATCCAGCCTCTGTTTATAAGCCTCCAAAGAAGGAGCCTACACCACGCTCCGTGGCAGAGAGTTTCACTGCTGAACAGCTCTCACAGTTAGGAAATTCTTCCTAATGTTCTGGTGGAATCTCCTTTCCTGTAGTTTGAAACCATTGCTCCACATCCTAGTCTCCAGGGCAGAAGAAAACAAGCCTGCTCCCTCCTCTCTATGACTTCCCCTTATATATTTGTACATGGCTATCATGTCTCCTCTCAGCCTTTTCTTTTGCAGGCTCAACAGGCCCTGCTTTTTAAGCCAGTCTTCACAGGGCTTGTTCTCCAGACCCTTGATCATTTTAGTCACCCTCCTCTGGACACATTCCAGCTTGTCAACATCTCCCTTCAATTGCAGTGCCCAGAATTGGACACAGTATGATTCCAGATGTGGTCTGACCAAGGCAGAATAGAGGGGTAGCATGACTTCCCTGGGTCTAGACACTATACACCTATTTAAGCAGGCCAAAATCCCATTGGCTTGACATTGTTGGCTCATGTTTAACTTGTTGTCCACAAAGACACCAAGATCTTTTTCACATGTACTGCTATTGAGCCAGGCATCCCCCATTCTGTATCTTTACATTTCATTTTTTTCCTGCCTGAGTGGAGTATCTTGCATTTAGTTCACGGTTCAATCATTATTCCTGCCTGCCTGCCCCCTTGGCCTTTAAGAAAATAGAAACACAAAATAGAAATCCAAATATCTGTCTCAAAGCCTGCAATTAGAATATAGGCCATGCAATCATAGATGTTCTCCCTCTGTGAATTCTCATGTGCCCTTTGATGGTAGCTACACAATTCTTTCATTATGAGTTCTGTTGTTTTCTCATGATATTCCATGGCCCAACCAACATCATTCTTTGTACATGACCCAAATGTTTCCATCATTTCACTGGACAACTCTAAAGATCAAGGCCTTGTGAGCTTCTGGCCACAGACAACACAAGTTTTTCCTATAATAAAATTCCAATCTACATTTACAAAGGAGTTTTGACTGTTTTCTGTGTCTCCAGAAGATGAATGGCCTTTCCTTCTTCAAGCTGAAGAGACATTAAGCTTTTCACTAGTTGTTTAAAAATTACAAGTTCTCTTTCTAATCAACAGCCTACAAAACATGTCTCCCTGTTCCCTTTATACAAAATGAATGTGTGCTAGTACTGAAGCACATATCGGTTTTGAACATACATCCCTATTTTGAGATGTTTTCCCTATGTTTCTTGGTGCCAAATACATGTCCATACACTAAATCTTTCCTATTATTCTACAGTCCTGCTCTGTTCTCTCCATATCTTTCAGACTATTGTCTACAGCAGCCCTTCCCTGCTCCCAAAACAATAGCATACTGTTTTCAATGATGCTCTGAAGAGGATTTAAAATGTATGTGAATTTCTCTTGAAATGGCACTAAATTGCAACTAAATGGGCAGTGGCACCTTATGAGGGTTTTATAGAAGTCTTATCGGTCAATCCGGGGCAAAAATATTTTCAAACATCCCTAGTATTTCAGGGATGAGGAGCTTGAGGATTCCCTTAGGGACGCAGTGAAGCCCCAACCACAGGGGACACACTAATCCTAGTCAGGAAAAGTAAAGTTAGTAGAAAAAGATCCATGTGCTTAGTTAATTATTAATGTTTTTAAAAAGGCTAACTTGGCTGCATTTTACAAGGGGAGAATCACAATTTGCAGTTGTTTATTCAATCACCTCCGACTCTTTGTGATCTCATGGACCATCCCATGCCAGAGCTCCCTGTCCTGTTGCCACCCCAGCTCTTTCAAAGCAAAGCCAGTCTCTTAAATGATACCATCCATCCATCTTGCCCTTGGTTGGCCCCTCTTTCCTATTCCTTCAATTTTACCCAGCATCATTATTTTCTCCAAGCTTTCCTGTCTTCTCATGATGTGGCCAAAGTACTGCATCTTTGGCTCTAATATCCTTCCCTCCAATGAGCAGTCGGGCTTTATTTCCTGGAATATGGACTGGTTTGATCTTCTTGTGGTCATTCCCCCAAGAAGTATCTGGAATACAAAGAGGGCATGTTTGTCCATTTGCATGTGACACAGAATTAGGAATGGTTCCTAACACGCCAGAAGGCATCAAATGTACACATTAAGAGGCTTGAGCAAAATGTAACAAAATCATTTTCAACAGGGAGAAATGTAAGATATTACTCTTAGGCTGAATAAATAAAATGCACAGATATAGGATGGTTGATATCTGGTTTGACCACAATGCACGTGAATGGGATCTAAGAGTCTCAGTAGACCACAAGAAGTTAAAGCCAATGAGATTCTAGGCTGCATTGATTGTGCCTTCATAGAGCAGTGGTTCTCAACCTGTGGGTCCCCAGATGTTTTGGCCTACAACTCCCAGAAATCCCAGCCAGTTTACCAGCTGTTAAGATTTTTTGAAGCTGAAGGCCAAAACTTCTGGGGACCCACATGTTGAGAACTGCTGTCATAGAGGAAAGTCACAGTCTCACTCTGTTCTACTTTGATCAGATTTCAACTGGCATACTGTGTCCAATTCTGGGCAATAAAGAATGATAATGACAGGCTGGAATGTGTCAGGAGGAGGATGATCAAAATGTTAAAAAGATCTGTAAAAAGTGCATCACATGCAACTGGGTATGTTTAGCCTGGAGTAGAGAAGGTTAAGAGATGACCTGATAGCCATGTCAAAACATTTGAAACAATGTTTTATTTGAACATGGACCAGGCTTGTTTTCTGCTCCACGAGTGACTAGGACCAATAGATTCAAACTACAGTGAAATAAATAAAACCTAAACATTATAAAAAGCTTTCTGATGTTAGAGCCGTTCAGTGTGTTGTCTCGGAGTGTGGTAGCATTTCCTTTGGAGGTTTTAAAATAGTGAGTGGGTGATCATATGTCTGGAGTGCTTTGATTTTGTTATTCCTGCATGGCACTCGTGGTCTTCTTCAGCCATATAATACTGTGTGAGGACCCTGGAGTTGCAGGAATATGCTGTGGAAAAGATGTTAGTATGACAGCTGCTATGCTTGATGCAAGATTAGAGCTTCCTATTTGCATGGATCTAGGATAATGACTTTAGAAAATATGCTAATACAGATACTATGAAGAACACACTACTTCTGATGCAGCTGAGCAGATAGGGTTTCACCAAGTGACATCTTTTTTTACAGCAAGCAAACAGCATGCATACTAATGTGGCAGCACCTGAAACATTAATGAACGAATGTCATGTAGAAAACAGGTAATGCAGTAGCCCTCCATTATCTGTGTGGGATACGTTTGAAGATCCCCAGTGGATGCCTGATATTGCAGATAATTCCAAACCCTGTATGTACTACTATATTTTGAATTTATAAATTAGATATTATGAAACTAGTATCAATAACAATAAAATAGAGGAGCTATTAACAATATACTTTAATAAGAGATATGCATGTGGCACATACTTTAAAACTTACAAATTATTGATTTATTTGATTTTCTATTGCATTTTTAAAGCTGAAGTTGATTGTAGATAACTGAAACTATGTTAAATAAAATTCCTGACCAACAGGGTTATATTGATTCTATTTTCACACTCTAAAGTGTATTTATAAAACCGACCAGTAGAAAATCTGCTACTGTAAATTTAAGTGGTTAATCACTTCCAGTGTATTAGTTATTTTATAATTCTTGCCACAGTGAATAAAATAATCTTTTCTCATTTTTCTCACCTTTCTTGTAGATAACTGAAACTATGTTAAGTGAAGCCAAGGATAAGGAGAGCTACTGTAAAGTGGTTAATCACTCATATTTATTTATTTACGACATTTCTATCTCACCTTTCTCAACACTGGAGTGTACTCAAGGCGGCTTTACACATAGGCAGCTATTCGATGCCATTAAAAACAATATACAATTAAAATTTAACATTTAAAAATAGAATTATAAAATACAACAAAACATTTAAAAACATTTAAACCAACATCACCACTGTTAAACCATGATATCCATAATTGTAATCCAAGCCATTCCAATAGTCCTTGAATATAATTCTATATCTGTCTATTGCACAAGTTCTCCAAAGGCCTGATCAAAGAGCCACATTTTCACTCTCTTACAAAAGGTCAGGAGGGAGGAGGCTAATCTAATATCCCTGGACAGGGGATTCGACAGCCGAGGGGCCACAACTGAGAAGGCCCTATCTCTCGTCCCTGCCAGTCACACCTGCAAAGGTGGTGGGATTGAGAGCAGGGCCTCCCAGACAATCTTAAATTCTGAGATGGTTATAGGGGGAGATCCGTTCAGACAGGTAAGATGGGCCAAAACTATTTAGGGCTTTATAGGCTAAAGGCAGTACTTTGAATTGTGCTCGGTAGCAGACTGCCATCCAGTGGAGCTGACGCAACAGGGGGGCTGTATGCTCCTTGTACATTGCTCCGGTGAGCAAGCTGGCAGCAGCCTGTTGGACCATTTGAAGTTTCTGAACAGTCTTCAAAGGCAACCCCACGTAGAGCGTGTTGCAGTAGACTGTTTGGGATGTAACCAGAGCGTGGACTACCATGACCAAGACTGACTTCCTAAAGTATGGGTGCAACTGATGCACAATGCCGAAATATTGCTGTTGTCTTAGCAGGAAGTTGAAAAAAAAACCTGTTTTCAACTCTTATAAATTTTGTACAAATAACATATAGACTCTGTTAGTAGTACCCACAGGCACGCTGGCTGATAGAAATCTGCCATTGATTCAAGTTGTTGGTGTATTCTTTCTGTTCTTTCCATGAATGCCAAAATATACACTAATCGCCGACCTTCTAATACCTTGTCTGTTAAAGGTTAATAAGGTATGATGTTAAATCTTAGCAAGGAATGATGTGTTTAAGTAGCTTGAAGACATTGATCTGCTACAAGTACAGCCGTAAGTTGCTGGTTGCAAGGATTACGTAGTGAATCAAGAATTCAATGAGTAAAGAATTCTCAATTGATAATGTTTTGAGTGCTTCCGAGCATATGCAGAACATTTTTTTCTGCAATCTGAATCATTGCATTATTTTTTCTGCCTCCTTGTTCCCAATCAAGAAATTCAATCTACAAAATTCAGAAGTGGAGCATACATTTTGCATGCAAGAACCAAGAATTGAAAGTGCAAACGCTTGCATCTCTAGTTTCAAAGATCAGGTATTGTACAAGCTCACTGTTTCTACAAACACCTTAGTACTGTCAGTGATACTCCCGAAAGGATCTAAGCCTCTAAAGCAGAGGCTAGGTGAAAAACAGAAGAGAGGGAAGAACGAGAAAAGCTGAGAGAGGGGGAAATAGTGTGGGATCATCTAAATGTCCAGAACTGTATGAGTAATAACAAACAATTGTGGGATTATATAGGAGTTTTGTTGATAGACAAGTCCAAATAATATCAATTGTTTATTGTACAGTATAATATAGAACAGAATAAATAGAATAGGAAGAAAACTGAAAGGATTACTACATCTCCAAATTCACCCTCCATAAACATTCCAACATTCGTCCATATAGACCTGTGGAAGCAAGCCTCCTGCTTTTATTTATTTATTTCATGTCAAAAGCATTGCATAAATAAGTATAAAACTGATAAAATAAAGGGAACACAAGTGGCTAAATAATATTTGACCAAAAATGGGCAATGGCGACCGCATTGTCTGTGGCTTTAAACAATTCTTCCTCTGTGCATGAGGCAGGGCATTGTGGACAAGCATACAGATGCAGAGTTGTTTGTTCTTCTCCACATTCACACAAGGTGGAGGATTCGTCTAGGTCGCGCCATTTTGCCAGGTTGTCTTTTGATCTTCCCACTCCACTTCTGAGTCTGTTCAGGGACTTCCAAATTGCCCATTCTTGGTTTGCCCCTCAAGGAAGGCCCTCCTGGTGAGCTATCCAGTTGGGATTTCCTGGTTTAGCTGCCCATAAGGATACTCTTGCTCTTGTTGGGGGAACATTAAGAGTTGAGGTATCCTACTAAGAATACAGATTGGCCCACCCCTCTTTCATTGTTGGTTAGGACTTACTTTTGTTCTTCTGTCCCATTTTTATTCAGGTATTTCCTAAACCTTGCTCTTGGAGCCCAGAATAAATTTTGTGTCTATCTCGCCTCCCGAATAAAGCATGCAGCTTATCCCATGATGTGAAAGAGCTGTGTGATGCATTTCTTGCAGTTCTAATCCTCCTGACATTTTCTTGTTTAACCGGGTCTAACAGAGGGGACAGCTGCACCTACCTTAACTAACTTGAATTGCCGAAAATGAATTAACTCATTAAAGCAAAGGATTAGCTTCAGCCTTAATCAGGAAATCTAGGGAGTTGAGTCATGTGACAGGAAAAACAAGTTAACAGTGTGATGAATTAACTCGGTATTCATAAGCTCTGGGTTGGCGGTCAGCTATGAGATTTTGCCACATTGCCTTGGATATGTATGGTTGACCAGGGGGTACTGTTCCTTGGTCAGACCACATCTGGATTACTGTGTCCAGTTCTGGGCACCGCAATTGAAGGGAGATGTTGACAAGCTGGAAAGTGTCCAGAGGAGGGTGACTAAAATGATCAAGGGTCTGGAGAACAAGCCCTATGAGGAGTGGCTTAAAGAGCTCGGCATGTTTAGCCTTCAGAAGAGAAGGCTGAGAAGAGACATGGTGGCCATGTATAAGTATGTGAGAGGAAGTCATTAGGAGGAAGGAGCAATCTTGTTTTCTGCTGCCCTGGAGACTATGAACAATGGCTTCAAACTACAGGAAAGGAGATTCCACCTGAACACTAGGAAGAATTTTCTGACTGTGAGAGCCGTTCAGCAATGGAACTCTCTGCCCCGGTTCAATGATTCTATGATTTTCTATTCAGCCACATTCTCTCACACCAGAAACGACTTGCAGTTTCTCAAGTTGCTCCTGACACGAAAAAAGAAACTCAACCACATAAAATTATTAGGAGAGGTCTCCCAGAGACTTGTGTTGAAACAGCATGACATGGGTGAAGTAAGAAGTTAGGCAAACCTAGGTGGAGCCCATCCATCACAGCTAAAAGAAGAGGCTATGGGGGATCAAGTGTAAAAACGAGAGGCCTGTTAAAGGGTTAGCTGGGACCAGATGGAAACAGAGAAAGAAACAAGAGCTGATACCAATGGATTAAATCTTGAGACGATCAGGAGATAAAAGGGCACTTAAGAAGAGATCCATTCTGAATAGGGTTTTGATCTGATGAGCATGGGAGTATGAAAAGGTTTCAGGGAGTTCATGTTTAACTTTTACTGGTTTTCTTTTCTACGACTCTTGTCTGGCTGGTTTCATTTAAGAAGTCATAAGGAGGATTCAGTTATTCATGACCAAAGCAGCCCCTCCTCCAGGATAGCTTTCATCTTGATGCCTGAATCCTAGATGGAGGAAGAGTAAAAGGCCGAGGTGGGAGTGTTAACATAAGAGGCTAAGGGATGCAACTGGAGGGCCAACCCACATAATGAATTTATCACGACATTCAACGTTGCCTTCCTCTGATTCTATGGAGGCGGTAGGACCAGTGCCTGAAAGCAGTTTAGATCTGATTCATGGCGAGCAAACAAATTGCCTTACTGTTGATAATTTTAGAAGGCATTGCTTTCCTGTAAATGATGGCATGTGTACTTTGAGGATATTTTGGATGACATAAAGTTTTTGTATGCTTGGGCAATATCTGTACTTAGGATGTCTTTGTATCTTCTCTGCCTGTTACACCAACTACTTCTGTAATTAGAAGAAGTAGATTGGCTTTACTTTTGTTCCACTTAGATCCAGATCAACTACCGAAATGTTCTCTACATTGGACTGCCTTTAAAGACAGTTGAAAACTGCAGATTTTTTAAGAAACGTGGCCATCAAAATTCTGCTATTTCCATCTCTATTTCTACTCTTGTTTTCTTCCTGAAACAGGAATTCAAGGCAGCTTATCAATTAAAAAATACAACGTGTTGTCAAAGGCTTTCATGGCTGGAATAACTCGGATGCTGTGACTTTTCCAGGATGTATGGCCATGTTCCAGAAGCATTCTCTCCTGACGTTTCCCCCACATCTATCGCAAGGCATCTTCAGAGGTTGTTACCTCACAACCTCTGAGGATGCCTGCCATAGATGTAGGTGAAACATCAGGAGAGAATGCTTCTGGAACAGTGTTCCTCAACCTTCGTGACCCCTTAATACGGTTCCTCATGTTGTGACCCCCAACCATAAAATTATTTTCATTGCTACTTCATAACTATTATTTTGCTACTATTATGAATTGTAATGTAAATATATGATATGCAGGATGTATTTTCATTCATGGACCAAATTTGGCACAAATACCCCCCCCCCCCTTGATACGCCCAAATTTGAATACTGGTGGGGTTTAGGGGGGATTGGTTTTGTCATTTGGAAGTTGTAGTTGCAGGGATTTATAGCTAACCTAGAATTAAAGAGCATTCTGAACTCCTCCAATGATGGAATTGAACCAAATTTGGCACACTGAAATCCCATGACCAACAGAAAATATTGAAAGGGTTTGGTGTGGGCATTGACCTTGAGGTTTGGAGTTGTAGTTCACCTACATCCAGAGAGCACTGTGGACTCAAACAATGATGGATCTGGACCAAACTTGGCACAAATACTCAATATACCGAATGGGAACACTAGTGGAGTTTTGGGAAAAATAGAGCTTGACATTTGGGAGTTGTTGTTGCTGGGATTTATAGTTCACCTACAATCAAAGAGCATTCTGAACCACACCAATGAAATAATTGGGCCAAACTTCCTACATGGAACCCCCAAGACCAACAGAAAATACGGTGTTCTCTGATGGTCTTTGATGACCCCTTTGCCAACCTCCTCGCACCCCCCCCCCCCGGGTCCTGACCCCCAGGTTGCGAAAAGCTATTCTAGAATATGGCCATATAGTCCGGAAAACTCACAGCAACCCAGTTAAAAAATACATTTAAAATGTAGAAATGATAAACATCAAGATGGAATCAAACAATTGACAACATTGAAAATAATTTGAAACAACTATATGGAATAAATTACACACACACACATATATACAGTATGGGTGGGTGGTGGGTGTGTATATATTTATATCTATCTCACTGGTAAGTACTTGTTCAGGATATGTAATATAAAAACCATGATGACTTTCAAGATTTGCTCAT
Source organism: Anolis apletophallus (assembly GCA_030556195.1). Lineage (NCBI taxonomy): Eukaryota > Metazoa > Chordata > Lepidosauria > Squamata > Anolidae > Anolis > Anolis apletophallus. The sequence continues at coordinate 100,999,283 of JARBWK010000003.1, forward strand.
TTGAGCATCGTGCATGTTAAGGGAAACTAAACACGTATGCCCTCCTCTGGTAAAAATTTCCATTGCATTTGGAATGTGGAAGGCTTCTAAACACTTAATATAGCACACATATCGATAATTCCTTGCAGTTAAAAGGAGAAATGCTAGATTTAACTCTGTAACCTACCAGACTGGATTTGCAAATGATAAAAGAGATCAGTAACATAAAATTCAGGCATTCTCAGTTTTGCAAAACTTTCTCAAATGACTTCTTAGTCCAATGATTCAGACAGGGATCTTTCAATCCTATCTGGTTAGCAAACTCAAATTGTGAACAATTTTGTTCAGCATTAAACGTGGACCATTGAATAAACATATATTAGTTACAAGGTCACTGTTAATTCTATAAAGGTCCTTTGAACCTTTTTTTATTACTCTGTTATCTTTTCCTTAGGGAAGAGGATATATTTTGCTTTATGTGTAGACAAATTAATTGAGTCTAGCGATAATCTGTTAGCCATGTGCACATCAAATGATTGTATTTTTGTTTATAACATTCACAGGGAAAATGGTAGTACATGGAAGAAAGATCCACGATATACCCTGTATATTGGATGGGTGTTACAGGTCTTCTAATTAACTTGATAGTTGGAAAATGTGATCTTAAATCCTATTTATGCTATATTTCTTCTATAATGGAGATCTTGTTTGGAGAACAAGCCCAATGAGGAGCGGCTTAAAGAGCTGACCATGTTTAGCCTGAAGAAGGCTGAGAGGAGACATGACAGTCATGTATAAATATGTGAGAGGAAGTCATAGGGAGGAGGGAGCAGGCTTGTTTTCTGCTGCCCTGGAGACTAAGACGTGGAACAATGGCCTCAAACTACAGGAAAGGAGATTCCACCTGAACATGAGGAAGAACTTCCTAACTGTGAGAGCTGTTCAGCAGTGGAACTCTCTGCCCCGGAGTATGATGGAGGCTCCTTCTTTGGATGCCTTTAAATAGAAGCTGGATGGCCATCTGTCAGGGGTGCTTTGAATTTGATTTTTCTGCTTCTTGGCAGGGGGTTGGACTGGATGACCCTCAAGGTCTCTTCCAACTCTATGATTCTATGATTCTATTATTTTATACATTGTAGAATGTGATAACGTTTTGTCTTGTTGATTATGTGAATAATTTTCTGACTTTGTGCTTTTGATTTCCATATTGATCTATGTAGTTTTGAAAACTTTTCTATATATTAGAGACATATTTTGGTGTTTTACACACATACGTTAGCATTTTGCGTGTTTGAAACATGTAAGCATGTTTTTTTCTACTGTTTTTGTTGTATGGTTGTCAGTTCGAATTGGGGGAGCAGGGTGAGCTCTTGCTGTTAGGCCAACCTAACAGTTCGAATGCAAATGTGAGTAGATCAATAGGTACCGCTTCTGCAAGAAGGTAACGGTACTCCATGCAGTCATGCTGGCCACATGACCTTGAAGGGCACCTACGGACAACACCAGTTCTTTGGTTTCGAAATTGAGATGAGCATTACTCCTCAGAGTTGGACACAACTAGATTTAGTGCCAGGGGAAACCTTTACCTTTTACCTTGTATTTCCATGTAGTGATTGGTTGCTTGAGAGACTGATAATGCAACTCTATGTCACATGATCAGATAATCTTTTATTTTAAGAAATAATATATCAGCAATAATAGGCAGAGGGTTATCCAATGGTAGCTCATGGTAATACAGTTTTGAAATAGAATTAAAATCATTGTGGAAACATCATGGGGATGTAGAAATCCTTCAAACCCAGTGCTGTTGTCCAGATGGAACTGGACAATGTTTAGCTGTTACTAAAGTTTTAGCAAATATATATTGTATTTACATATTTCAGTTAGTTTTCTTGAATCCTGGTTTTGGGGAAAGGAGAGGGCTCATTAGATTATCTCTAATAGGCCTGCTTTTTATATGCATGCAAAAGGAAAACTAGTTTTCTGAACCATTTGTTACTTTTCAACAGCTTTTACCTGATGCAGTTGCTCATTTTTGACTGTGGCAGTTTTAGATTAGCATCTGGAAGTCTCCTAACTTTTTGATAGGCAATGGAAAGCCGTTTTTAAGATTTGCGATTCTTGCTATGTTTCCACAGATCCCTGTCCTTATTTTTGATGTATCATCTGATTCCCCGCACAATATTTCTATTCAAATGGTGTTGTCGAATTTATTAGAGTAAACATAAGTTTTACTTGCTAGAAAGCTACAAAAATTAGGAAGGGACATTAGCAAGAATTCAATAAATGTATGATATAAGAAGGATATAAACAAGGTATTCTCAATGTCTTTCTTCATATGTGTATATGAACTTATATGTATGTGATGAAACTGAGCATAAGATGTGGTTTACAATGCAAAAGACTTGACATGGGTTGGGCCACATGTGAAGCACAAGGCAATCTTGAAAATTAATTGTGGACCAAGAAAATCGGTATTAATCTTTGTTGTGTATTGGGAATAATATAGTTTACTAGCTGTACCCGGCACGCGTTGCTGTGCCCTATTTAGGAGATGCGAGAAAGTCTGAGTATGTAAGGGTTGGAATTGATGTTACTTATGGTCTTGGTGGGATCATGGCTGTGTCGTTGTAGGTTGTTCTGGTGGGTGGGAGGTTGAAGTCCTGTGGAGTTGTCGGTGTGTAGTGTTGCTGGCGATCTGCAGAGCTTGTGGATATACAATGTTTTTTGTCTTTCCGTCTGCTGTGTTGATGTAGAGGTTGATGCTTGTGTGGGTGGGGTATTTTGGGTGTTTGTGTGTGTTTGTAGAGTATCAGTGCAGTGTTGTGTTGTGTTGTGTTTGGAGTATAGGTGGAGTTGGTTTTTGTTTGTGGTGGTGGTAGGTGTTGTGTGTGCGGGGTCCCGTAAGGTTGGGGGGATGGGTTGTGATAGGAAGTTGTGTTGTGTTGTGTGGGATCTAAGATCTCTGTAGAACATGCATTGAAGAAGCACGTGCTCAGTTGTTTACATATCACCAGACCCACAGGGGCATAGTCTCTGCTTGAAGGGGGCATCGCGAGTTGTATGGCTGTCATGTTGTGGGTGTGGTGTTTGTAAAGTGGAGGATTGGTGGTGTGTGGGTGGGATGTTGCTTGGAGAAGAGTTTGTGGTGTTGAGTGTGTAGTTTGTTGTTGTGAGTGTACAGTGGTAATGTGGTGTGGATGTACGGTGTGTATGTGGGGGTGTGTTAGTTGGTTGTACTGTGCTGGTTTCTGTTTAGCAGTGGTATGTATGCGTTGTGTGTGTTGTGTGTGAGTTGCGTTGTGGGTCTGTAGAGGTAGGCATCGCGAGTTGTGTGGCTGTCATGCTGTGGGTGTGGTGTTTGTTAAGTGGGTGTCTTTTGTTGTGGGTGTCTTTTGTCCTGTGAGTGGTATGTATGTGCTCTGTGCACATAGTTGTGTATCTTCTGCATATTGGCGTTGTGTGGTATTTTGTGCTGGCTTGGTCTTTTTGATTGTGTTTATCGAGTGTGGTTGTGGGAGTTGTAGTGTTTGGAGGAGTGTGTGGTGTTTTTATTTTATTTTGTGTTTTTTTTTTGAATAATTTTTATTAAATTGTTTTTTCCATATTTTAAGACAAGGGGTGGGGTGGGATAGGGGACAGTGCAGATGGGAAGAAAGATACAACAAATACACAGTATACACATGAATTCTGTCTTCCAGTTCGGGTCTTCGTAAGCTTCACCTCCTTGATACTTTAACTATTAACTCGTGTGTTAATTCACCTAGGAGTTCAGTTTTTCCAAATATAACCGCACGGGTTGCCAATCAGCCTTGGCCTTTTCACTCCTGTCATATGTCTTACTATACAATTCATCAGATTCCATCAGCTCCCTTAGTTTGTTACACCATTCTTCCAGTTTTGGTGGTTCCTCGTTTTTCCATCTTTTAGCAAATACAAGCCGAGCCGCTGCTGTTATAAAATAAAATAGTTTGACCTTATTTGAATCCCACCCTTCCTCCATGAGGTTTAACAGATAAATTTCGGCTTTTAGATCAAACTTATCTTGCAAAATTTTTTGAGTATGTCTATGTATCTCCTTCCAGAACCGCTGTGCCTTGCTACACAACCACCAGCAGTGGATATATGTTCCCACATGGGATTTACATCGCCAGCAGGTATTGTTGGCCTTTGGATAGAATTTTGCTATTTTCCATGGGGTCATGTGCCACCTAAAAAACATTTTATACCAGTTCTCCGCTGGTGCCGTTGATCCCAAAATCCTGATAGTCCTCCTCCATGCCTTTTCCCAATCTTGCAACAGGATGCTGTGTCCCACATCTTGTGCCCAGTCTATCATTACGTTTTTAATCAGCTCCGTTTCTGTGTCTAACTCCAATAGTTTACTGTATATACTTTTTATATATTTTTTCTTTTGTTTAAGTATCCTGTCCCACATATTCTCCTCGCAGTTAAAATCTTTTTTACAGTCCTCTCTGAAATAATCCTTCAACTGAATATATTGGTACCAGGATATCTCAACTCCCGTTGTTCTTAAATCTTCTATGTCTTTCAGTTCCCACTTTGCGTCATGTTTTCGGATCAGGGATTTGTAAGTATACCACTTTGCCATGGGTATCTCTCTTTTATGCTGCGCTTCCATGGGGGAAATCCATAATGGGGTCTTTTTGTATAATTGCTCTTTATATTTATTCCATACTTTGAGTATGGCGGCTCTTATGTGATGATTATTAAATGCCTTTTCAATCTTTGCTTTCCCGTACCACATGTACGCATGCCATCCCCTATTGGTATTAAATCCCTCTAAATTGAGTAATCTTGCTTTTTGGAGTAGAGCCCAGTCTTTTGCCCAGCTAAGAGCAGCAGCCTCATAATATAGCTGGAGGTTCGGTAGAGCTAGTCCCCCCCTCTCCCTTTTGTCCGTCAGAATTTGATATTTAATCCTGGGCTTCCTCCCCTCCCAAATAAATTTTGTAATGTCTGTCTTCCATGTCTTAAAATCATAAGCCGTCCTCAAAATGGGTAGTGATTGAAATAGAAAGATCATTCTCGGAAGCACATCCATCTTTATAACCGCTATCCTTCCTAGCAGGTTAAGATTTAAAAATCTCCAGCTCTCTAACTTTTTCTTGATGTGCTTCCATGTTTGTCCATAATTATTTTTTAGAAGTTGATTATTCTTCATCGTCAGTACTATGCCCAAATACTTTACTTGCTTTGCGATCTGGATCTTAGAGATGTCCTGCAGGGAATCCTCCCTTTCTTTTTAAAGATTTTTTGTAAGTATTTTGGATTTGGCGTAATTTATTTTTAATCCTGCCACTTGCCCATACGTCTGAATTTTATCAATCCACTTTTGTAGTCTCTCCACCGGCTCCTCTATTATACACACAACATCATCTGCGTATGCCTGTATTTTATACTCTTCATTCTGTAGTTTCAAACCTTTCAATTCTTTATCTGCCCTGATGTCATCCAGCAGCACCTCCAGCATCATAATAAAAAGTAACGGTGACATAGGACAGCCTTGCCTCGTTCCTCTCTGAATCTTTATTTGACTAGACCTATTCCCGTTGACAATAATACATGCCGTCTGTTCCTGGTATATAGCTTTTATCGCGTTAATAAAAATATAGCCCATATCCTTTTCCGTCAGGACTTGAAATAAAAAATTCCAATTTGCCAGGTCAAAAGCCTTTTCTGCGTCTAAAAATAAAAAGCCCACTTCCTTCTGTATCTTTAAATCATAATACTCAATAGCGTTGACGATCGTTCTAATATTGTCCCTCATCATCCTCTGGGGTAGAAACCCAGCTTGGTCCTCTTTTATCGTCTCATTCAAATACCTTTTTAATCTTTCCGCTAAAATCATAGTAAACAATTTGTAATCGTTGTTTAATAACGATATAGGGCGATAATTTTTAACGCTGCTTGGGTCTGATCCTGTCTTATGTATCAAGGTAATATTGGCCTGCTTCCAAGTCTCTGGTATAATACCTTGTTGCATTGCTTTGTTCATAATAACTGATAATTGGGGTATTAATTCATCTTCCAATGCTTTGTAGTATCTGGCGGTTAAGCCATCCGGGCCTGGGGCTTTATTATTTGGGAGATTTTTGATGGCTTCTTTTATTTCGCTCTCTTTAATGGGGGCATTCAATAATTCTCTATGATCCTCCGAGATCTTTTCCATTTTTTGTGTCCCTATATATACCGCAATGTCCTCTTGGGCAATCTCTTCTCTTTTATATAGGGTTTCAAAGAAGTTTTTGAATTCTTCTGATATCTCCTGTTCATCATAAATTTCTGTCCCTTCTTTCACTATTTTGGATATATGTTGCCTCTGTCTTCTTTCAATTAATTTTTTTGCTAGTACCTTCCCTGGTTTGTTTACATTAGCGTATTGATTCATTTTTAGATATTTCAGATTCGTGGCTATTTGTTCTTCCTGTTTTTTATTTAAATTATACCTGAGGGTCTCCAGTCGTTTATTCAGTTTCTTATTTCCTGGCTTGGTTTTGAGTAGTTTTTCGGTTTCTGTTAGTTCTTTTTCTAAGGCAATTTGTTTTTCATTTCGCTTTTTGTTCCTCAGTGTCCCCTGTTGAATGAAGTAGCCTCTCATGACGGCTTTGCTTGCCTCCCATACAGTCTCTTCTTTTACTTCCTCCGACGTATTTACTTCAAAGTACTCCCTAATTACTTCTTTAAAATAAGATATATCAGCATCCTTTTTCAATAGAGAGTCATTTAATTTCCATCTTCTGTCTTTCTTTTTTCTATTTAATGTCATCAGTAGGGGACAGTGATCCGAAATTGTCCTTGGGAGAATAGATACTTTGTCCACCTTGGTTGTTAGCGAGTTTGAGACCCACATCATGTCTATCCTCGACCAAGACATATGTCGATTGGAAAAATATGTATAATCTTTCTTCCTCTCGTTTCTCATTCTCCAGATGTCTTGTAATGCCAGTTCATGCTTTAACTTAAACATCCCCTTGGGTAGTTTACCTCTTTCCTTCTCATTAGTACCTTGCCCTCTGGTCTTTGTCCTATCCAAACCACCGTCCAATACACCATTGAAGTCTCCCAGCAAGATTATGTTATATAAACTATATTCTTTTAGAAATTTCCTTATTTCTTTCACGAATTTTGTTTTGGGCCCCGTCGGTGCATATACATTACATAGAAGTATTTCTGATTGCTCTATTTTAATTTTTACTCCCAAAATAGTCCCCTCTTGGTCTTTAAATGCCAGCGACGACTCAATGCCGTCCTTTACATAAATGGCTACTCCTCTCTTTTTCTGTGGGGCGGCAGAGTAGTATACTTTCCCCAGCGCCTTTTGATTTAAATAACTAACGTGCTTCTGGGCGATGTGTGTCTCTTGTAAAGCAATCAAATCAAATTTTTTTTGTAACAAAAATTTATTAATTCTCTGCCTTTTCCCGGGTGAGTTCATCCCGTTCACGTTATTGGAAAATATCGACACTGCCATCTTCGATTAAATTAATCAACATCCCGTCTTCTTTATTTGCTCCGCACTCTGTCAGCTCAACGTTGTCTTCAGAGGAATTCGGTCTTTGTCTTTTTTTATCCTGTTTTTTCGTTTCCTGATTCTCCTTACAAAATTGTCTCCTTTCCGGGTCGCCCTTTTCTCTACCGTCTTCTTTCTGCTTGCCTTCCATATGTCTTTTATATACTTTGTAGAATTCATTAGCCTTCTCTTCTGAGTTTATCCAGTGCTTCTCTTCCTTAAAGATCAGGGAGATCCCCTCTAGCTTTTCCCATCTAAATTTAGTTTGATGTTTCTTGAGTTCATCCACTAGAAAATAATATTTTTTCCTTTTATTTAACGATGCTGGGGAGAACTCTTTCAAAATAATAACTGATTTTCCTTTGTATGTAATGGGGGTCTTATTTTTATTTCTCAAGATGTCATCTCTCACCACTTTCCTCCCGAAAGAAACCAACACATCCCTGGCTACCTTATTTTTTCTGGCGTAGTTTGTATTAATTCTTTGTACTCGATCAATATTTTGATCCATCTGATCTAGTGTAATACTCAGAATCTCTGCCGTCATTGCCACTATAATCTCTCTAATATTCTGGCTGTCATGTTCTTCAATATTTCTGAATCTTAATTGATATTCAGTTTCCCTCATCGCTAGGGATTCTTGTTGTTTTTCCAGCTTTACGCTCATTTCTTCCAATTTTCCTATTTTCTCCTCTGTCCTCTTTTGCAATTTTTTTGATGTTACACTCTCTTTCTTTAATTCTTTCACCTCCGTTTGCATCCCTGTCATATCCTTCCTCATTCCTGCAAGTTCTTCCTTGAGTTCTTCCTTTAGCTCTTTTTTCATATTTCCTAATTCAGTTTTGAACATTTGTTCCACTTTGGCTTGCAGATTTTCGCTATTAGTCTGGATCTGATCTTGTATTTGAGCTTTCATCTTTTGCATTTCTTCTAGGATCTCTTTCATAGGATTCTCCCCAGGTAGAGAATGTCTCCTTCCCGCTGGTGACTGTATCCCTTTATTTGTTTTGAGATTACTGGTGAATTTATCCATTTTCTATAGTTTGGTTTATCCCCCTTATTATCTATTTTCTTCCTGAATTTCCACTGTATGCCCAATAAGCACTCTTTCTGTTTCTTCAGTGATACTTTACTGTCCCCTATTCTCTTCTTCTTCAAGCAGTGCCTCCTTACCGCTACTATTATTACTGCTTATACTGGCACTGCTGGTTTGCTTCTTTGCTATTGGGTTTGACAGTTCTGTCCTCAGCACGTTCTTCTCCCTTTCCCAGCTTTCCCCACCTTCGTTTTATAAGCTGCTCTTTGCTCTCTTTGCACTCTCTTTGCACTATATCTCGTTGTCACTGTCTTCTTCACCTCTATCCTCTCGTTTCGCTGCTGTTCCTCCCAGTGGGTCTCCGTTGGGTTCCCTTGCGCTCACCCTCGTCGTCCTGTCCCTGTCTGTTTCTCCCTCGTCCGTCTCGTAACTTTCTTCTTTTGGGCGTACTTTAGGTGTATAGTTCTAATCAGACTGCCGGGGGCTGCGGGGCTGTGACTGTTCGTGTTGCAGGGCGCCTCGACGTATTGGTAACGGATTGGTAACGTGGATCTTCTCTTTTCTTTTTCCTTCCGCCGGCACTCCCTTCTCTTTCCTTTTGTAAACAAAGTCTATAGATTCTTACGTTCTTTTGCGCTGTTTGTGCTCCTCCCTCCTTACGCTCCTCGACGCTCCCAAACGTCCACGTCCTGCGCCCGTCCCTTCACGTCACGTCTCGTCACGTCGTTTGATGTTTGACGTCGTTTAACGCAGCCCCTCCTGTCCTTCCGTCCCGCCTCCTCTTCTCGCTAGCCTATCCCGGTGTCTCAGATGACTCACCAGGTTCGGATCAGCGGTTCCCTCAAGTGCTAGCCCCAGCCGCCTTCTTAAAGGGTCTGCTTCCTTGCCGCCCTTAAAGGCGCCGCATGGGAGAACCTCTATGGCGTGTCCTGCTTGGCAAATCCGGTCAGTTCCAGGCTATCGGTCCTTGCTTGCTCTTTTTCTTTCTTTCTTTCTTTCACCTTCTCCCTATATTTTGCTTGGTTATCCGTTGAACTTTAAGCTTTCGGCTTTCGGCTCTCTGGCTTCCCTGGCTTCTTGCGCTTCCCTCCCGACTTCTCCCGCCGGTGACCTTTTGGCTTGCGTTCCCGTTCTTCTTGGTTTTAGTTTCCTCTCTTGTTGCCTCTTCCTTGTGTCTCTAAAATATGAAGGCGGTCGGCTTCTGAAGCGCAAAGCGCTTTGCACCCCTATCCGTTGCTGCTCCTGGAAGGGCACCGGAGTTGCCCCGGGTCTAGTGACCCCCACTGACAATGTCAGGTCCTGCGGAGATAGCTTGTCAGGCTAACCTCGTCCCGCTAGCCTGGTAGGCGGAATATCGTTCCTGCCAACTGGAAGGGGGTTCAGATACCTCGAGAGCTACTGGAGCCTCAGATATCTGCTGCAGCCGCCATCTTGCCTTCACCCGGAAGTTTTTATTTTATTTTGTTGTTGTGATTGTGTGGCTGATCGTACCGTGGTCAGTGGTTTGTGGTGATTACCAGTGGTCAGCACAATATATCAGAACTGCAGTTCCAAACTCCGACTGCCACTAAGAACCTGTTCCCTCCTAGAGCTTGGTCTTGACAATTTAACCCACAAACACCAACTGACTAAATTCAAATTACTCAGCATTCTAACCTAGCCTTGGCTGGCTCCGCCCACCGTTACTATGGGAACTCAACCTCCCGGCATTTTGTGTGGGCCGATGTCGGCCAATGGGATTCGCTGGCGGTCGCGGAGGCTGCTGGGAAATGTAGGTTTTTTTGTATCGTTGTTTTGGGGGCCTTCTAGGTTTTGGGGGGGGAAGTTTCTTTGCTAAAAACCTTCCTTGCCTGAGGCCTATTTTTGTTGCCAAGTTTGGTGTCTCTGCCTTGGAAGGTTTCTCTGTCTATGGCAGTCGTTCGATGATGGGTCTTCCTTTATATATATAGATTGTATTTGTATAGTTCAATGTGATATTGTTATAGTACAATGTGATATGTAATATTGATGTTGTACTGTGGCAATAATTATAGTTCATTGTATTTGCATTTTACTTGTGAGCCGCTCTGAGTCCCCTTCGGGGTTGAGAAGGGCGGCATATAAATATCGTGAAATAAATAAATAAATATGCCCCCCTTTAAAAAATTGTCATGGTAACACTGTCCAGGAGATGAACAGACTGGGGTATTTTTCTAAGAAGTTGGGCATAGAAAAATCGTGCTGGAAAATCAAGGGATTCCTAGAGAAGTGTTCTCTCAGGTTAACCCCCATTCCTTTTTTAAACATGTGTTGTTTTTTTTCACTTTCATCAAGTCCTATCCCCTACTCCCCAGAAAATATAGAGGTCTGTTGACTGTCTCATTATTGCAATTTCTGTCTTGGTTCTCCTCTCTCCATTCTTTTTATGGGAATGAATGTATTATGTCAATTTGACATGACTTGGAGCTAAAAGAGACAAAATAATTCCCCCCATTTTAATGATGTTGATAGTTTCTTCAGGTTTTATATTTATTAATTCATAAATTTATTGCTTGCTTTTAATAACTGGCAGAAATGAAGAGTCCTTTACAGTTTAGGATTTTGTCATCAGTTTGTAAAAATCTTTATATTTTTAAAGAGGTAAACTTTTTGAAATTATTTGTGGGAAAACTTGTACTTTTAGTATGAAAAACGTGATAGTGTTATTCTAGACCAGTGGTTCCCAACCTTTTTTTGACCAGGGACCACTTTGACTAGAGGCCACTTGACCAGGGACCACTCTCCAACATTAGTACCAAAAGGGTTACAAATCATTTTCTGGTCAACTTCAGATTCAGTTTGGGATGCTGCTTCAGAAAATTGCATTGGATAGACCACATCATCTCTAGTTTCTGATACTATGGTATGGTCAGCGATAGGGAAGGAGTGGCAGGCAGCGCGAAAGGAGTAGAAATTAAATAAATAAATAAAGAGGAAGGAGACTTGCGAACCAGATTTTAATCCTTGTGGACAACCGGTGGTCCGCAGCCCACAGGTTAAGAACCACCATTGTAGACCAAGGTATACATTAAATGTTTCCCATTCCAAAGTAACTCCTGAAAAATTTCGACTGTGGTTTTAACATTGCTTGAAATGTGATTTTTCTCACCATTCTTTTATATCTAGGTTCTTAACTGTTACTTTAGTTGTGCATTCAATAATGTTTTCTTGTTGGAGTTTTTACCTTTATATTTTGTTATGTTACAAATTGGAGTTGAAATATACTTGAGCTAGTGTTCTTTAATCAGAGTTGTTGATGGAAAGCCAGAGTTGTGCAGGGGATTATCATAGTTTGGGATATGTGTACCGATATATTATCCATGATGAGTTACAATTTCAACACAGCATTATCCCAGATTTTATTTTACGACATCCTTGGTCTTCTTGATTCTGCTTGTTTAGAATATGTTCTATAATTAATTATGGATTCTTCCAGAAACAAATGTTCTTAATCTATTATATAAAGGAGGTCCCGTCATGGAACGACCGTCCTAGGCAGAGAAACCATCCAAGGCAGAAACACCAAATTTGGCAACATAAATAGGCCTCAGGCAAGGAAGGTTTTTAGCAAAGAAACTTCCCCCCCAAAACCTAGAAGGCCCCCAAAACAACGATACAAAAAAACTATATTTCCCAGCATCCTCTGCAGCTGCCAACGAATCTCCCGGCCTCTACATTCTGACAACATGATTGGCTGCCAATGAGGGAGTATTTGAATAACGCCTCTATTGGCCAGCCAACATGAACATTCCGACCCATAATAAACTGGCAGAGAAGGATAAGGCAAAGGCCTGAGGCAGTCGCCAACACAAACACCCAATTCACTTCCCACATAAAATTTAAACCCCTACAAATCACAGACCACGCCCAAAATTGACAGTAAGGCTTCATTAACTTGATTTCCCTGACTAGGCCTCACTTAATGGGATGCTGTTTAAGCTCTGAATTGACAGTAAGGCTTCATTAACTTGATTTTCCCCGACTAGGCCTCAGCTCATTGGACATTGTGTATGGCCTGAATTGACAGTAAGGCTTCATTAACTTGCTGTTCCTGACTAGGCCTCAGCTCATGGGACATTGTGTATGGCGTGAATTTACAGTAACCTACCTTGGCACACAGAGCCCCTATGACCCACGCTACATTCTACTGCAGTTTGGATGAGGGTGGACCATGGATGATGGGATTTGATGTACCTCCATGGATTATGGGATTTGTAGTACTTTCAAACCCTTCATTCCCCACAGACCACTGTGGCCCAGAACCAAGACCGATAAAGACCCAACTTGGCACAGAGTGCCCCCATGACCCACACTCCATCCTTCTGCAGTTTAGAGGAGGGCACACCATGGATGATGGGATTTCAAGTACCTCCACTCACTTCCAAAGTACCCCACCCACACAAGCATCAACCTCTACATCAACACAGCAGACCGAAAGACAAAAAACATTGTATATCCACAAGCTATGCAGAACGCCAGCAACACCACACACCGACAACTCCCCAGGACTTCAACATCCCACCCACCAGAACAACCCACAACGACACAGCCATGACCCCACCAAGACCATAACTAACATCAATTCCAACCCTTACATACTCAGACTTTCTCGCATCTCCTAAATAGGGCACAGCAACGCGTGCCGGTTACAGCTAGTCTTACCATAATTATGTTGGAAACCGCTCCGAGTCCCCCGCTGAGGTGAGAAAAGCAGTATACAAGCGAAGGAAATAAATAAAATAAATAAATCTGAGATTTAGGTAGGTGCCATTCAATTGCTTTTGTGATTTCTGTATGCAGTATGTTGGTCCAGATGATTTTTAGGCATATCTCAGCAAAAGTTGTGAATATTTATGTAACTAAAGTGTTCCAACGTGCTTTCATTTACTTTTGTATTAAATTAACAATATTTTTCAGCTTCACTGTGTATTTCAGGTAGAAACAATGCAAATTATATCAATTTAAGTTCCAAGTTGTGGCATGGAAATGTACAGGATTCAAGGGTTTTGTTGTTGTTGTTGTCGTCACATATTTCAGGAAGGCATCATAGCTGACAGAGAAATTTTTGGTACAGGAATTTGTGGGATTTTATTATCATTTTTTGATTATTAGGTTATTTTTCCCACATAACAAACCAGCATCTTTTGCATTGCATTGCTGCAATATGCTGTTGAATGTCATACTGAAGGCATAGTGTTTGACCTTTTGATATTGGTTAAATCATGTCTTGGCAGTGAAATTATTGTGTATGTGTGTGCATGAATACATTTAGTTTACTGTCTGAAAAATACATTTTTCTGGCTGGCAGATATCCGTGCCTTCATAAGGAAATATGCTGTCGGACTATTATTGTAGGAAAGCTCATGGGATCGTCTCATACTCCTCTAAGAACTGCAGAGAAGAGAAGCCGAGTTAAAGCCCTGTAGAAATGATAGCTAACGAATAAAGGAATTGTTACAAACACATCTAAGAGAGGGAGTACAGCTTTTATTTAAATGCTATGTAGTATTCTGTTTTGTAGGCAAGTAAGATAACTTATTAACATTTTCCAGAAATAATTTATTAGTTTGTGGAAAGGGCAGATTAGCCTGGTTTCCTTTTTGCAGAAAGTCAATATTCCGCTAGATGGAGCCATTAATCCAAGTGAATAAAACATGTCAGTAAATTTGGTTTGCTGTGTTCTGCAGTTCAGTTATCTGAATATCTCATGAGGCTGTCAATAGTGAAGAGCAGAGACTCGTAAATTTTTTTGGAGTAGGTTAATATCTGCTGCATTTTTTGGAAGAAATAAAGTAACAAATATGTAAGGAAAGATGCACTTTACAATACATTATCTCCCCCATAGAAACACGAAACTATAGATAGTTATGAACCTTATTGAAATAATGTCAGACGATACTATACAGTTGTGATGGAGGATCAAGAAAATTCCTAGAGAGGGCATATTTTGTTAATGTGTGTAGGTGAAACAGTAGGTACCAGTCCTATTGTTATGGGCGGTTATACTGTATTTCCATGATATGGACAACAAATCTTCTAAAATACAGTGTAAGGAAGAATAAAAAACTGCAGACAGGATAAATGCTTTTATAGTGTTCCTATTTGATCATTTGATTTGCATGAACCATGTGAAAAATGTAATGTTATGATAATAATAATAATAATTTTTATTTCTTAGTCGCGTCTCCCCATAGTTCGGGGCTGGTAACAGCACAGTAAAAACACACAAATACTATAAAATTTCACACACATTAAAATGCAGTTCCACAAAAGATACAAATCAAGCATTTCCATAAAATACACATTCCTCACACAACACAGAGACCATGTTTATCATATGCAGGCTGTTTTGTGGCTGCTTAACAGTACATATTCTATGATGATAAAGATTTCTAGAAGCCATGACTTATTATTTAAAGTGATAGTGGGTCTCTATACATTGCTTGACACTAAAAAAAATTAAACTACAAATGAATTTCTGGCCATTTCAATTTTTAAATTTCTTATGGCCTGCTCAATGTGCCCAAGTTCCCTGCTTTTGCTTATATGAAATTGAGCCCAAGAGTGAAAGAACAGAGAATTAAATGTGGCAAACACCTTCAATTAGTTTGCCTAAGTTTGAAAGTTCTCCCCCAAAGAGGAAGATTATATGAATGAATGGCTTTAACTTGAATCATATCTAATTGAAAATAAGTCCTACTGAATGCCATTTGTATTTTGTATCATATGGTATTTTGTATCCTATAGTTCCATTCTTAGGAGCCCCGGTGGCACAATGGGTTAAAGTCTTGTGCCGGCATGACTGAAGACTGACAGTTCGGAGGTTCGAATCCGGGGAGAGCACGGATGAGCTCCCTCTGTCAGCTCCAGCTCCCTGTGTGGGGACATTCCAAAGCCACCCACAAGGGTGATAAAACATCAAACATCCAGGCGTCCCCTGTGCAGTGTCCTTGCAGACGGCCAATTCTCTCACACCAGAAGTTCAATTTTTGTATTCTGTTGAAGATTATGTCTTCTCCAAACCAGCATTAGTTATAGTTCAGTGGTATAATCTCTTATAGAACCTTACTGGTCAATCCTTATATCAGCGAAGGGCAGATTTGCATTGGCAACCAGAAGTGTTATTTGCTTATAGACAGACCTACATGATGTACATTGCATTAATCTGTTGTTCCATTTTAATACATGTTTAACTTTTGGTATTAAAAGTTCAGTGAAAGGGCGATGGCAGCAGTGTCTGTCTGGACACAGGATTAGACCAAATTCAGCTATCCAGGCTACCCCAAAACCCCAGGTACTCTGGAGTTTCAAACAAACAGAACTCCAGAGTATTCCCGAGTTTGCCAACAGCAGGGAAAGGTTGGGTTGAAGCAAAACAACAACTGGTATTCACTGGGAGGTGATGAGCATTATAAAGATAGCCAGCAGTCCATTTGTGATGAGTCTTTTATTTCCGCATTTCTATCCCGTCACTTCTCAACCCCCAAAGGGGGACTCAAGACGGCTTACAGTGGGCCGAATTACAACTCTATTACATAACAATTACAATAATAAAATCACAAATTGAACATATAATTAAAAACAGTACATAATTAAAACAATACATAAGCCATCATTAAAACAGTAAACCAGTCTCGTCAGTCATATCGTCATTCCAGTCCGTCCCTTTAAGGTGCTGCTTACATCTATTATCCAAAAGCCTGATCCCAAAACCATGCCTTTAATTTCTTTTGAAAAGCCAGGAGGGAGGTGGCCGATCTTACCTCAGTTGGAAGTGTGTTCCAAAGGCGGGGTGCCACCGCCGAGAAGGCCCTGTGTCTCGTCCCTGCCAGGTACATTTGTGCTGCTGACGAGAGTAAGAGCAGGGCCTCCCCGGATGATCTTGGGTTTCGAGGTGGGACGTAGGGGTTGATGCGTTCGGACAAGTAAGCTGGGCCAGAACCATATAGAGCTTTATAGGTAAAAACCAGCACTTTGAATTGGGCTTGGAAATGGACCGGCAGCTAGTAGAGCTGACATAACAGGGGGGTGGTATGTTCCCTATATGTCGTCTAGGTTTTCAGGCCAGTGTAGACAAGTCTCAAGTCATTAATCAGTGCTTTTCTAAGCTGATACTCCAAGGAAAAGAGGATGTTCCAAGGAACCATTACTTATTATTTTTCTTAATGGCAATAATTCCATCTTTGAAACACAGAAGTGTATCATAAAATGAGATATATGCAAGGGCAGGGTTGTCATTTTTGGAAGGAAAGAATGTTTATTGCACTGTTTTCCAACTCTGTAGCTTTTCAGCGACGTTCACAAAGGGCTGCCTGTGATTTTTGTATCAAAAAAAGATAGAGCCTTAGCTTTTTTCTTTGCTGATGTGCTCCCCATAATTGTGTAGATGATTACCGAGCAGATGACAAGCAGATGTTTGAAGTACTGCCGGTATATAGAATTTGAAAAGAAAGAGAGAGACCCATGGGAATGAACTGTATCATCCTCTCTGGAAGAAAGAATATTTCCAGTACAAACTGGCATACATACATTTAGGAAAAAGCAGTGTTCGCCCATCTCATACATTAATGTTGCTTATACACACACACACACACACACACAATAAGGAGGACTGGAATAATACACATTCCATCCTTAATGATCAGAGATGTTGAGCTGATCAATAATGATGTAACATCTGTTCTATGGTTAGTTCTCAATTTAACAGCATCATGGAAAAACATTTTCACATATGAAACAGAATTGGAAATAACTATTCTCCTGGGATGAATATAAATGATTCTTGGACATAGTTTGACTATTCGTTAATAAAAAAACTAGCAATGGGCAAAAAAGAACTGGCATTTAATGTTTCTTTTATTGGAACATTTCTGTTAGTTATTGAGGAAACACACTTGAGGCTGGAATGTTATCAACTATGAATATTAATATGACAGAGAGATATGTGGTGATAATGCAGTTTTTAAATGAAGTGTATATTTTAGCACACATAGGCTGACCTTTCAAAATAAAGAAACAGGTAATGTGAAATCTACCAGTCTGTGTTATTCTTTTGTGGTAGCGCAACCTTGGAAAATGACAATGTTCACCATCTTAGGAGATCAGAACTAGATCAGAAAGTTGATGGAGTGTTGCTATGACCTTGAGGCCTGCTGTTAAACGTGTTACAGGTACCCGCATGAATATTTAAGATTTAGTCATTATTTAGGGGACAGATTCACACCTAAGAATGCAAAATGAAATAAAGTAGAGGAAAATGTGTGTCCCCATTTCTGAAAACATAATTCTGATTATAATTCAGAGATTTGCCTTGTTCTGGCCCAACTTACCTATCCGAATGTATATATCCCAACGAACGTGTTGGGCCGTTAAGATTTATTTTTTTTTGGTAGGCCCTTCTCTCAGTCCCACTTTTGTTGCAGGCATAATTGGTGGGGATGAGGAACAGGGTCTTCTCAGTGGTGGCCCTCAGCTATGGAACTTACTCTCCAGTGAGATCAGACTGGGCCCCTTCCCTCCTGGTTTTTAGAAAATAAGGTTAAAACTTGGTTATGCACATAGGTGTTTGGGTAGTGCAATATGGATTTGGCATAATGTACCAACACTAATTATGGTGGCAGGACTAGGTACCACGTTTTAAAGTTTTATGATATTTTTATGTTTTATATGCTTTCTTGTTTATATATTGTATTGTTTGTATAGTGTTGAATTGCGGCATCGAATTGTGCCAAATTATGTAAGCCGCTCTGAGTTCCCTTAGGGTTGAGAAGAGTGGGATATAAATATATTAAATATATTAAATAAATAATAATTGTTCAGATATGCTCAAGTTACATGAGAAAGTCTTTCTCCGCCGACTTCTTTTTCCCATTTTCATTCTTTAAAAATGGAAAATTCTAATTTGCAGAGGCATGTATGTAATAAAGTAGCAATAAGTGGAAAGTTAATGTTAATGTTGAAAGTTTTATAGAAGTTAAATGTATGACCAAATCTACATCAGAATTGTACCATATTTTTTGGAATAGGGTAGAAGATCAAATAATCAAATAATTATGTATACATTCATGAGTTGAGGTAATTGAAGAAGCACATACAGATTTAATACAAATGGAATGCCAGCATGGTGTTTTGAGATGGTGTTAAACAACTGATTTTAAAGTAGATGTAACTAATTTTTGTGTTTGTGTATATCTACAGTTATTTTATGTTCCGGCATGGAATACGTGCCGTATATATGCTGTGCCCCGTGTCCCCTTCGGGGTGAGAAGGACGGAATATACATGTTTCAAATCAATCAATCAATCAATCATATTTTGTGAAAATACTGCTTTAAATATATGGCATAAATAGACTTGTGTTCTGATCCAGTGGCGTGTAAAGTGTTGCTCTTGAATTATAGTAAGATGTTTTCTTGAATTTAGTAAAGCAACATACTAATATAGGAAACTGTCTGTCTGGAGACTAAAGGCATAGGTCTGCTGCAACTAAAAACAAGACAGCCATGTTCAATTGATATTTAATCATGATGTTTGAAGGTAAAGGGTCGGCTTTAGCACAGCAGGTTAATCACCAACTGCAGCTGCAGTAAATCTTGCCAACCAAAAAATTGATAGTTTGAAGCCGGATCAGGGTGAGTTCCTGACCTTCAGCCCAGCTCCCTGCCCATTTAGCGGATTGAAAACAACAATGTGAGTAGATAAATTAGAAACCGCATTAAGCGGGGAGGTATTTTAGGTACAGCATTTCGATCAGAAAATTTCCAAACAAAGAAAGCTCTTTGGCAAAGAGATGTACCAACAGCAATCCCCTGAGGTCAGAAATGATCACAGCCTCCAAAGGTGCCAAAAGATGGATAGAAGCCTATATAATACAGCTATCTGTTGTCTGTCTTGTCATTGTATAATCGGCATTGAATGTTTGCCGTATATGTGTTCTGTGGTCTGCCCTGAGTCCCCTTCAGGGTGAGAAGGGCAGAATATAAACAAACAAACAAATAAAGGTGTATTTCATATTGAAATTTGTGTTTAAAATGCTTGAAACAACAGTTCTTTTAAAAACTCATGATAGCTTCTGGAGTGGTTTAATCTTTGTTTATTTTTTTTAGGTCCAAGATGGGCTTCTTGGAATACAGGTGTCTTTATTTGTATCAGATGTGCTGGAATACATCGAAATTTGGGAGTTCATATATCCAGAGTCAAGTCCGTCAACTTAGACCAGTGGACACCAGAACAAATACAGGTAAAAGGAATTTTGATGAGGAAAAATCCTTTGGAAAGTTAATTTTACGGTCAATATTTTTGTTCATCATGAGAAAAGAAAGAAAACCCAGCAAAAATTAACTAGGTATAGGCTTTCTGATTTGAGGCACAGTATACAGATACATGTCTACTTTCTGTATGGATTTCAGCACTTGTGTCTCATAGCATGATAGACTGTTGTAAACCTCTTGAAAAGGTATTTTCACATTACAGTATCATTTTGCAAAAACCCATTTCCTCTGCTCTGGATTGGCAAGTGAATTGCTTTTCTTTCTTCTCCCCTGTCAAACTTTGTCTGTGTCATTTAGAACTGCTCATCAATACACAAAAACCTTTCTAGCTGATAAACCTATGAAGCACTTCGCTTTTTCTGAACATTTTTAGGGCGTCAAGAATGTGATATTCCCTTTTTTGCTTCATCTGTAAGTTTATTTTTTATTTGAAATGTTTATACAGTGTTTTCCTTGTATAGTTCAAATCCTTAAAAATATAATAGAATAACATGATCTTTACATTGCTATATTAAGCTAGTTATTTGAGAACCGTGTATAAAACCAACTTGCTTGCATCACATTGATCACCTTTCCGTCAAAAATATTCTCACTACACAAGCCTGATTTCTATCTGTTGAGTCCAGGATTGGTGAGCCCATATAAAATAGAATTGTGCAAATTTTTAATTAGGTATCAAACTTTTTTTAAAAAAAAGCAGCCTAAAGGCCAGAACTATATTGTGACATTCACAATATAGAAACAATTAAAATTGTGCCATAAAATCAGCAAACAGTGTAAATTGTTGTATGTCTTGAGATCAACATTAGTGATTACTCAAAGGCTGTTAACAAAGTAAAAATGTTTACAAAATAAAATGGCATAACTCATTTTCAACCACACAGAAAACAAGTGCAAATACAAATTACGGACAAAATATGTAATCAACATTAACGTGATTTAGAATACCTGATGAATTGCGCTTGCTGTGTATTCTATTGTGCTTGCTGTGTTTTTATTGTGCTTTACTGTGTTTCATTGCATTTTACTATGTAATACTGTGCTTTTAAACTGTATTTCCACTGTTGTAAGTGGCCCCGAGCCACACCGGGAGTGGCGACTAACAAGTGTGAATAATAAATAAATAAATAAATAAAATAGAATCAAAATGTAATACTAATGCGCTTAAGGTCCCACATTCACTGTGTGGATGATATGGAATAAATATGAAGTTTCAGGTTTCTCTCTTCTCTTCTCTTCCTGATATTGCATAGCTAGGGAAAGGATCTCTGTAGAATTTAGTTTCATTTTTCAGAAATCCTGGCTTATTGTAACATATTACCAAGAGCATGCATGGTTGGCTTGTACTAATCCTTTTGCAAACAACCCAGCTTTATCCCATGGGTTATAAAATGGCTTATTTAGCCTATTTATTTATTTATTTATTTATTTAAATAAACAGTTTACTATAGTTATGGTACATAACAGAACAACAGGTCATCGCAGGTATAATCAAGTAACAATTTTGATATATACTGTACATGCGAATCTACATTAGTCTATCAAGCAGTTATTTCTGACATTGAATGTATATTATTATCACTATCTTATCATCAAACACTTTGTCTTACATGTTATCTACTATTTTCCTTGTATACTTTCTTCTCAATTAATTTTTTAAAATATGAGTTCACCATAACATTAAAACAACAACACAAGACGTATTACATACACGCACCCAAAACCCTAATCCCACACAAAATAAAACCTCTTCCCCACACCCGTGCACCCTTCACCATATCTTCCAACACTGAAGCACTATGAAGCCTTTAAGCCTATTTATCTATCCTTGTTCATAGTAAACCTAAATTCCTAATTGAGCTCCTCTATGTCACCGACTCTCCGTTCAGATATGCCATGGCCAACTTCCATAAAATGGCTTATTTAGAATCTGAGAAGAGTTAGTTTATATGTAAGAGGAAGGTCATAGAGAGCGTTTCACTTGTGCTTGCTCTGCTGTGTCTCATGATGCTAAAACATAGTTAAAATTCAAATCATCTCTATATATTACAGTACTAGAAAGTCTGAATAATCACTATTAAAATTTAGCATTATGTTTGTCATAATATATAACTCCATCCTACAAAACAAACTATTAACTGATGATTATCCCACAGTACACTTTAGCATGCCTAGCTTTCACTGTAATTGAAAATACTTCATTTTCTTCTGGAGGCGCTATCTCTTTTTAACCTCAGTCTGTTGGTGTAACATTGTGCTCGAAATAGTTATGTACAGTACTTCAAAAGGATATCGTAAGGAAAGAGGGAAGTGACAAAATGGGAGTAAATGCAAATAAAATTGCAATCAAGTTAGAACAACCATGAACTCTCAAATAATATTCTGGCCAAATTTTGGCTTGTGCAACAATAAACCGTACTGTTCCATTATTCGGGCAGAGGCTAAAAGAGAGCCTAGACAGAGAAGGATCATCATCCATTTTAGGGAGATGGGATTGAAGGAGTAAAACCATTTCCCTCTGTTTTCCTGTCACCCCCCCCCCCCCCCAATCCACCCATGTTGCTGTTGCCACAACTCTCGCTATGACATGGGAAGTGACATGACAAGTTACGGTGCCAGCTTGATCAGGGCGGATTGGCGCTGCTTGTGCTATTGGACCTCACAGCAGCGTTCGACACAGTCGATTACGATCTTTTGACTCACCGCCTTGCCGGAGCCGGGGTGAGGGGGACAGCCCTAAACTGGCTGTCTTCCTTCCTCCGGAACCGATCGCAGCGAGTGAAGAGGGGTGAGGATGTCTCCGGGGGTTCCCCTCTTCTTTGTGGGGTTCCTCAGGGGGCAATCCCTCCCTATTATTTAACATCTATGTCCGACCATTTGTTCGGCTGGTTCGTAGCTTTGGGCTGGTGTGTCACCAATATGCGGATGACACCCAGCTCGTTCTGGGGATGGAGGGCCGGCCTGAATCCGTACCCAATAATTTCCATCAGTGCCTTGAGGCCGTTACTGGATGGCTAGGAGCCAGTAGGTTGAAGGTGAATCCAGATAAGACGGAGATCCTGTGGCTGGGTCGCCCGGGTGGGGTGGAGATCCAGCTCCCTACCCTGGACAGCGCGACATTACGTCCGTCGTCAACAGTTAAAAGCCTCGGCGTCACCCTGGACTCTCAACTGACGATGGAGGCGCAAACCTCCGCCGTCAGTAGAGTATCTTTTTTCCATCTCAGTCAGGCGAGGAAGCTGGCTCCCTACCTTTCCCGCACGATCTAGCCACAGTGGCCCAAGCCACAGTCATCTCAAGACTAGACTACTGTAATGCTCTCTACGTTGGCCTTCTGTGGTTGGGGATCCGGAAACTGAAACTGGTCCAGAATGCGGAAGCTCGGCTATTGGCTGGCGTTTCTATGAGCAGCCATATTAGACCTATTCTATGCGAGCTGCACTGGTTACCAGTGGAATGCCGGATCCACTTTCAAGGTGCTGGTATTGACCTTCAAGGCCTTGAATGGTATGGGGCCAGTATACCTTAGGGACTGCCTCAGCCCATACTGTCCCACTAGACCAGTGTTTCCCAACCAGTGTGCCGTGAGCGATTATCAGGTGTGCCGTGGGAAATTGGAACCTCCAATACCCTTTCTTCCCCCTCCTGCTGAACACTTTTTCTTTTCCACTCCGGGTCCCTTCTTCCCAGCCTCGCTCTGCTTGCTTTGCCTTGCTTTGCTCACGCTGCTGCTTCTGCGGGAGGGGGGAGGGAAGAAGACGTGACCCGTGCGGGCGCTACTGCACAGACTCACCCCACGTCTTCCTCCCTCTCCTCCACCGTGCTCTCTGGATATAGGTGAACTACAACTCCAAAACTCAAGGTCAATGCCCACCAAACTCTTATAGTATTTTCTCTTGGTTATGGTAGTTCTGTGTGGGAAGTTTGATTCCATTCCATCATTGGTGCAGTTCAGAATGCTCTTTGATTGCGGGTGAACTATAACTCCCAGCTGTTGTGCAAGGCCTTCATGTGTGTCTTTCTGCCATTCCTGCCAGGATATCTATGTTGTGTTCATCGAAACAGGCCCAGGTTTCACACTGAGTGTATAAATACATTTAAAAACATATTAACTATATGTATTACTGTGTTAGAGTGTCATTTTGTTTCATTTTGGTTGGTGGTGTGCCCCAGGATTTTGTAAATGTAAAAAATGTGCCGCGGCTCATAAAGGTTGAAAAACACTGCACTAGACCACTACATTCAGAGTTGGGACAACTTTTGGAGGTCCCTAGTTTCAAAATGTACCACCTCACTACTACAAGAAGGAGGGCCTTCTCTATAATTGCCCCCACTTTGTGGAATGCGTTGCCTTCTGATGTTCGTGCCCTTACAGCTCTATTGGCATTCTGGAAGGTGTGCAAAACTCTTCTGTTCCAGCAGGCTTTTGGGGTTTAAGGCTGTTGATCCTTTGGACGCTTTGCCCGCCTGTTCTATGTGTACAGCTCTTGCTGAGTTGTTTTTATCTAGCTAATATCTGTTTTATTGTGTTTTTATCCTGTGATTTCACTTTTGTAAGTCGCTCCGAGCTACACTGGGAGTGGCGATTGATAAGTGTGAATATAAATAAATAAATAAATGTGTGGGGGGAAAGGTGGGATAACGAGCAAAAATGGGGAAATGTTTTTCCTCCCTCAACCCCCCCGCCCCATCCTTGTCCTTTTGGAGGCCATCCAGATAATGGAACAGTACACAGCAAAGGTTTTCCCCGACATTAAATCTAGTCGTATCCAACTCTGCGGATTGTTGCTCATCTCATTTCTAAGCCGAAGAGCCAGCATTGTCCATAGACACCTCCACCTCCTATTGATCTACTCGCATTTTGAATGTTTTTGCCCTGCTAGGTTGGCAGAAGCTGGGGCTAACAGCGAGAGCTCATCCCATTCTCCGGATTTGAACCACCAACCTTTTGGTTTAACACACTGCGCCACCGGGAGCTTTGGAACAGTACCCAATAAACTAGAATTGATTCTAACCTTGTTTTTTTTAAATGCTATCAGTGATTGGAATACATTGGTTTTTTTTTAAACTGTCATTCTCAGAATCTCTTACTAGATATCCCAAGAGTTTTGGTCCAAAAAATAGTGTTCGCAAGTTCTAATGTTTTCATGACTGAAGATATAGTTGCATTTTATGTACCTGTTCGGGTCTTATGGTCGGCTGGGGAGGCCCTCTCTCGATCCTGTTGCCATTGCAAGCGAGGCGGGTGAGGATGAGGGAGAGGGTCTTCTCAGTAGTGCCCCCCCTGGTTCTGGAATGCTTTCCCCAGGGAGATTAGACAAGCAACCACCCTTATGACATTTAGGTGGGATTTGAAGACATGGCCGTTTAATTAAGCTTTTGACTGATTTGCCAACACTTTAATGTGGGCAAAGCCTCCGTTTACATGATATACCTCAACTCGAGTAGTAAGCTTCTTTTAACTTATAGGAATGACTGTGGTTTTAACTAATGTTTTATAATTTTTACTATTACACTGTTTTTTGTGTGTGTTTTAGCATATCTGGTTTGTTTTTATATTGATTTGATGTGCTATTATTTGTTCATTTCATTTTTATGTATTTTACTGTATTTATTCATATTGTGAGCCACCTCGAGTCCCTTGGGGAGTAGGGGTACAAATAAACATGTTGTTGTTGTTGTTGTTGTTGTTGTTGTTGTTGTTGTTAAGACTCTTAGAAATTCCTGCTGACTTATTCTGAAGTTAGTACCTTAGATCTTGAAGTGCATCATTTTAATGTAAAAAAATGGCCAGAATTGCAGCTGGAAAATATGAAAATATGTTCATCTGAGAGGTAAAGCTGTAAATCTCTCTTTTTCTCTGTTTTCAGTGCATGCAGGAGATGGGAAATACCAAGGCACGGTTGCTTTACGAAGCCAATCTACCAGAGAACTTTCGAAGACCTCAAACAGATCAGTATCCTTTGGGCACAGCCATTCCTGAGAGAACAATGGAAGACTTATGACTTTATGCAGTTTGTGTTAATTCTTTTAAATAGATAAACATTTCACAATGACTACTGTCTCACACTGCACATTTATAACACATTGATCGAATTTTAACAGTCATGGTTACATCCTGCAAAATCCTTGTGTTTATAGTCTGGTGAAAAGCAGCTAGGCTTTGTGGCTGTGCTTTCTGAATACTCTTTCCTGTACTGCACAGAACTCCTTAGGATGAAACCATGGCAGCTAAAGAGGTATCAAACTGTCATGTAATGGGCTCTGGATCTGCAGGCTCCAGAGACATAATTTCAACCAACCGCAGATCCAATTACACTATGCTACAAAATTTGAAAAAGCAACCCTGAAACAGTATTGATCAGTAGAAGGCCTATTTAGAGATCAGTGGTTTTTGTCTATTGATTACGCTATGTAGCAAAATTTGAAAACTTTTCCGTTCCTGGTTTGAAAGTGTTATTTCTTGTTTAATTGTGTGTTGCTTACTTTGAAAGTAGTTGTTACACTCCAGAAACTTTGTTTTTGTGGCTGCCACAAACTTGTGTTGAAGTGATTGAGACTCTATGAGATATTCATTGAAAAACAATAGCAAAATGTGCTGCAGGATGTCTTGCAAAAATAAAGTTTGTGCAGTTTAATAAAATTTTTCAATGTTTTTATGATAGAACCACTTAGGAAATGACATTTGTAATCCAGGAACAAAAATTGTGCAACATAGGGTTACCTGGGAGACAATTTTCATGTCATTTACAGAAATGAAAAAATATAGTAAAAAGCAACAATTGGTTAAATAATATTGAGTGGGGGGAAATAGGCTGCTAAGTGTCAGATTTAATGAGCATGTTAGTAATACTGAGAAAAATTCCAAATGAGAACTATATCCAAGGAACCTCTTCCCCTATTATTGAAGGGATAATCTCCGAGCGCTCACCTGTTCCTGTCATTGTAACAATAGTCTTTGAAGAAAGAACCGAACCAGTTCTCTGATGAGTCTGACAAAGAACTGGTGCTAAATAAATGGAGGAAGTTAGCACCTTAATATGACATTAGACTAATGATGAATTGTGGAAACTGAGGATTTAAAACTAGCTCTCCTACTGCAGAATGTTCAGAAGTCGTTGTGAATGCAGCCAAGCACAACCAGTGTACAGCTTGGTTTTGCAGCAGCTACTTTCTATTTGCCAACCAACTCCCGCAATGAAGAAGCAACACAACGAAAGTGTGGGCAACTTTTATTAATGTTACCTAATTATACTTTGTAACTTTGTAATTTGCAATCCCAATTGGACACCTCCCCCTCAAATTGAGGGTCTGCTTCCAGGGGCAAACCAAGAATGGGCAACTTGGAAGTCCCTGAACAGACTCAGAAGTGGAGTGGGCAGATCAAAAGACAACTTGGCAAAATGACACTACTTAAAAGAATCCTCCACCTTGTGCAACTGTGGAGCAGAACAGACAACTCTGCATCTGTATGCTTGCCCACAATGTCCTGCCTCATGTAAAGAGGAAGAGTTGTTGGAGGCTACAGACAATGCGGTTGCCGTTGTCCGTTTGTGGTCAAAAGATTTTTAGCCACTTGTGCTCTTTCTATTTTTATCAGTTTTATACTAATTTATATACAATGCTTTTGATATGAAATAAATAAACTTGCAGCTAATTCTAAAGTGTGCCATGAACTTGGTGTAGATAAAGCCGAGGTAGTGACCCTTTCAGCCTACCTCTCAGCTGCTTTAGGCGAAACACCTGTGTTCCTGGTTGCAAAAACCTTGAGTGACCTTTCAGGGAAACATGACAGAGAATTCTGCCCCAAGGATTTATTGAGGTCAGATTTCAGAAGGAGAGAAAATTGTGAACAAGAAAGCCTCTTAAAAATGAAGGTTTCTGAATATGCTTGTAGTTTCCTTGTGAATGTGAAACTTTGGCTTGTCAATGTGAAAACTTTTGACTGTGAAGCAGCCTATGGCAGTTAGAAAATACTTTAATCTCAGATTGAGTTTCAACTAGAAAAACTGATAAATTTAAAGGGATATTTTTAAAATTATGAGTACTTACAGTATAGTCATTTCTCCCGTGCATTTTCTAATTAATTATGCTCGCCTGACAAAGATATTAAACTAGCTTCATGAAGGGAAGCTTTGAACAATACCTTGCTGAAATGCTAATTAAATTTGAATGTGTGCTAATACTTACATCCGTTCAATTCTGGCTTTAGAGCTCTTATCTAGAGTATAAACTGAGAATTAAATGTCCTGCATTGTAAGCCCTCCCGATTTTATTCTGCATTCTGTATTTTTTTCCTTAAGTTACCTGATCTCAGAGCTGTGGAATTTTTTATCAGGGATAAATATGAGAAGAAAAAATACTATGACAAAAATGCAGTTCAAGCCACCACTGTAAGCACAATTATTTTCAATTTCTGTTCAAAAGATTAATATGGGAACACAGTTACACAATGCATATTACACAGTGTCTGCCAATATTGCCTGTAGGAATACTAAGTAAAAGTTATTTTGGGAGAACATAAATTTCATACAGCGGCATGAATCAGTGTATGACTAATGATGGAATTGGGATAATCACCTGCATGGGAAAAATGCACCTTGAATGTTAATTGGTAATACAATGGGTAGGCAGTCATTATTCCCTATAATGACTTTCGTTCTCTAAAATAAAAAACCTCTGGTTGGGAACAACAGTGGGAGTTATTCTAATCATATAAATTACTGTAGAAATAAATGTGTCTTCAAGTTGTATATTGACTTATGACGACCCCATGATTTTCATAGGGTTTTCTTAGGCAAGGAAAACTCATGTGGGTTGTCAACGACTTTCATGGCTGGAATCACTGGGTTGCTGAGAGTTTTCCGGTCTGTATGACCATGTTTTGAAACATGTCCATACAGCCCAGAAAACTCACAGCAACCCAATACTCATGTGGTTTTACTACTTCCTTCCTCTGAAATATAGCATACAGAACCTGGCATATATAGCTTCCAAGATGAGACTTTTAGGGTATTCAGACAGGAATAAATACAATTCCATATGGGCCTCCTGTGGCGCAGCAGGTTAAACTGCTGAGCTGCTGAACTTGCTGACCGAAAGGCTGGTGGTTCAGATCCGAAGAGCAGGTTGAGCTCCTGCTGTTAGGCCCAGCTTCTTCCAACCTAGCAAATGTGAGTAGATCAATAGGTAATGCTCAGGCGGGAAAGTAATGGGGCTCCATGCAGTCATGCAGGCCACATGACCTTGGAGGTGTCTACGGACAACGCTGGCTCTTCGGCTTAGAAATTGAGATGAGCACCACCGCTCAGAGCCGGACACAGCTAGACTTAATGTGAAGGGAAAACCTTTACTTTACCTTTACTAAATACAGTTCCATAAACTAGGCTTTGTTCAAAGTGACAAAAGTTAACTGAAACAGCATATGTGCTTTAGTATTGGAGACTGTGAAGTATCTTAAGACACAGAGCCTTACCAAGCTATGCAATTGTGTGGTTTTATATGTTCATTTCCATGAAGTTGTATGGGCCAGAACTAACCCAGTTTGAGATTGTAGGACGGAGCCTGAGCTTTCCCCCACAAAGTGAATTTAGAGGCAAAGCTAAACCCAAACATTACTGAAGACAGAGTGCAGAGCAAGAACCTATAATTTATCGTAAGACGACACATAAAACAGCAGGTCTTCAAAGGTACACAAGAACACTGATAACTGACTAAATCATGCCCACTTTTGACAGGCAGCATCTCTCTAGATTTCCATGCAGAATTGATTATTTCCTACTGTACTAACTAGGCATCACCTGCATATAGTGGTAGTTTTGTGTAAAATTGTTGAAAATACTATACAAATTGCACTATAATGTAACTTAATGGTTCATGGTTAGAAGGCTCTTCCTTATGAGCTAATATTTTCCTTGCTATTTCCAAATGGAGATTTTCATTTGAAAGTTACACATTCAATTGGAATTTAGAGTTGTTTTGTTTTATTTTGAAAATAAATAATTCTGTTGGAATAAGCAAGAACAAAGTTGCCTTTACCTCCTTCCGTATTCTCATGGGACAGTGAGCTTTTTCAGCTTCAGGACATTAATATTTCAGCAGTAATGCTGAGTAAAACGGAACAATAGCTGAAACCTAATTATTTCTCTGTGTGCTTGCGATCTCATCTTATCCAAGTTTATTTCATACTTTATATTCTAGTGAATTCATTCATGAAGTGTATACCATTACCTGATCATTTTTTCATCTTTTGAAAAAGCTCTAGTGAAATTCAAAAAGATGAAGAGATGACTCTTCTGCATGGTGTTGCTAGGTTGACTCAATTTTTAGAATAAAGCATAAACATCAATAACTAAACTGAAGTAAATAATTTGTGTTCTAAGCAGCAAAATTAACCTAAATATGTAGTCTCCTACATCAATAATTGGTTTACTCTTCCTCTTCTGTCTTTCTACATGTCATGTGGTTCTTCTAAGGTTAAAAGGAAGCATTAAAATGTGTGGATGGTGTTTTCTTGTTAGCTAAAGCTGCCTTGGTACCTTTCCGCTTCTTTATCTGTACAGATGTCTTCCTCTGATCCTCCTCAGGCTCTGGCTTCTTCTCCTTCTCTGCAAGCTGCTTCTGAGAAAAGCAAAATAGAGGTATTGCCTCTTGCTAGCATGCATGCTGCGTTGGGATGTGGATGCTACATTTGTTACGAACACTAACTTAAAATAAATTCTTTAGGCCACTGCCATGATTTGTCATAGGGAAGACAGGCATTTAAAATTACAACACCAGCATTATTAGATCTTTCCTTGTAATTTCATCTGTAGCTAATCTTTCCCAGTATTCCATCTCTTCACATTGCTATTTTGCAGTAACAGTTGGATCCTTTCTTGCTCCTTGATGTCAATATGCACATGCTTGATTCGTTGACCTAGTTTAGAAGCATTTCTTCATAACTGTATCTTGGGCCTCTTCCACACAGCTGAATAAAATCTCACATTTTCTGCTTTGATCTGGAATATATGGCAGTGTGGACTCAGATAACCCAGTTCAAAGCAGATATTCTGCGTTTTCTCTGCCTTGATATTCTGTGTTACAAGGGTAGAATGAAAAGTAATGCCTCCACCTTCTTTACTTGGATTTGGATGGGAATATTTTAATAGATCAAAAACAGAAATATTCCTTAGAATGTGCTCTTTAACTACCACTATTCACTTTTCTATACATTTGGATACATTTCTGCCAACAATTAACAAGTTTTCTGAAGCCGTCATGGAAGAAGTTGTCACTGTTTCCACAACAAGCATAGCACAGTTCTCTCAACGACTTCATCAGAAGCATAATGACATCCCTGCAGATCTTTCATTATCGGGAACAGATGGAAGTCAGACGGTGCTAAATCCGGACTGTATGGTGGATGCCATACGGTGGTGAGATCCAGTCTCTGAAGTTCTGCTGTGTTCCCATTGTGCACAGATCTTCCGATAGCCAAGCAAAGCAATAATGTGGCCCACATGCTCTTGTGAAATGCCGATTATACTTGAAATTTCTCCCTGAGTGATACGACGATTGTCCTGAATCAATCTGTTAACCTTTTGCTTGTGAAACTCAGTGGTTGCTGTCACAGAATGTCCAACTCTTTGTTTGTCACGCAAGTCAGGTGTTCCCACCTCAGCATCTTTAAACTTGCTCACCCAATGACGCACAGTACTCACATCAACACAATCACCATAAACAGCTTGCATTCTCTGATTAATCTCCTTTGGGGTGACACCTTCTGCTGTCAAGAATTCAATGACTGCACGTTGCTTAAGTCGCATTGACTGACCGTCTGGCAGGGTTCCATACTTCGCACTTTAACAACACAACCGTTCAATGCTAAGGCTTCCTGCCAAAATGGAACTGTAGAGGAGAGTCTATTGAACAAGACAGTACCTGCTGCATGCCAATACTGCCATCTGTTGAGGAGTTATGAAGGTGGAGGCATTACTTTTCATTCAACTATCGTATATGGCTGTGTGGAAGGGCCTCAAGATTTCCCTTAAATGATAGCACATGTCTGATATCTGTAGATGGTGTCATTCTAATTACATTCACCAAGTCTCTAGTATGAATTTTGAAAAGGACCTAGTGCAGATCTCCTTAAACCCTTTCCACCCATGACCCCATTCTACCTGAGAATTTTTTTACACAACTCCCAGGTAGATAAGTATGTAAAATAGATATAAACACCAAACATTTTCTGATAATAATTCAGAATTTGCAAGGTTTGCCAAATAGACTGATTTCCCTTTCTGTGAAGTACTTCTGAAGCATTTTCTGCAGAGTCCACTGTAAAAACTGTATGTTGTTAACAGATTTGTGTAAATGAGTCATGTTTTTACTATTGCCAGATTTTTAAGACCTCAACATTGAGGTCAGGGGACCCCATTTGGGGTCAGGACCCAAATTAAGAAGCAGTACACCTAGTGCACATGTGGGGAAAGTGTAGTCTATTATCTGCTTGCACTCCCTAGGGCAGGCCTGCACAGTCTGGCACCAGTAAGGGGTCAACATTAAAGTAGGCTCAAATGCTTTGGGCTGAAGATAGGATTTTAGCACCGCACTTAGGGTTTGTGTGTGAGAAGGTGTCTTTCCCTCAGGTTAAGCAGCAAAGTTGAGTAGTCACATCATCTTT
The DNA here is from genome assembly GCA_030556195.1 of Anolis apletophallus. Classification (NCBI taxonomy): domain Eukaryota; kingdom Metazoa; phylum Chordata; class Lepidosauria; order Squamata; family Anolidae; genus Anolis; species Anolis apletophallus. The sequence continues at coordinate 101,031,783 of JARBWK010000003.1, forward strand.
GTTTTCCCTCAGTGTGGTGGCAAGTTGCAGTCCTTTTCTGAGAGAAAGAAGTGCCTCAGATCTTGTCTTCGTTGTCCTTCCTTTTTCTTTGCCTCTGGGTTGCCTCTGTCATATCCTTCTTTACCATTTATTTTCCTTATTTGTGAGGGAGAAACTTTACTTTGCCATGAAGACCCTGCCACAACTTCATTGTGAAGCTAAGTTTCTCCTTCATACATGAGGGAAATGAACAGCATGGAGTTGGCAGTTTTTCCCTCCCAAGAAGAATATGCTGGATGAGAAGGAGATAACAGATGCAAAGAGAAAAGTTAGAGCAGCAGAGGTGAGAACTGAGGGTTTTCTTTACCATTTCCCTCTCCCTCTAAAACAGCCAATCAAATGTCAAATTTTATCATAACCTGAAGCCCAAAATCCCACTCCCACTGAAAAAAGCCCCAATACCTTTTCAATTTTCATGCTTGCTCCCCACTAGTATAGCCTGAGCCCAACAATCTCCCCAGGTTGCATTTCCCAAGAAGATCACTTCTAGCGTCTTGAATGAATATGTCAGTAGCACCCACTTTGCTACAAGTTAGTTTGGTAACTTTGGTGCATAGAGAAAGGAAATGTGTAGAGGTAAAACTTTTGGAGGGGGAAATGACGGATTCCAATTGCTACTCTTCTGTCGTGCTGTGTATGACCTTCCTCTCTAATGCTTAGACTCAGAGCCTCTGCAGGACGCACCAAATATTTGTGAGGGCCGCATTCAGCGCCCAAGCCACATGTTGTGAAGTCCTGCCCTAGGGTCATGTATGTAATCAACATTTTAAAATAAATTTTCTCAATACTCCCTAGAACAGTGGTTCTCAACCTGTGGGTCCCCAGATGTTTTGGCCTTCAACTCCCAGAAATCCTAACAGCTGGTAAACTGGCTGGGATTTCTGGAAATTGTAGGCCAAAACACCTGGGGATCCACAGGTTGAGAATCACTGCTCTAGAACATGGCGGTTTCATCCTTGAGCACCAGGAGCTGGAGAGTAAAGTTTCCTAAAATGGCCCAGAGAATGCCCATATGCAGAGAAAGACCAACTCTTAAATCCAATGTCATGTTGGAACTGTAGATCAATATCCCCCCCCCCCAAAAGCCTGCAGTGGAAAGGTAAGATTATACTCCTGTTTTCTCAATATTTTGCTTCTTTGAGCAGAAGTCCAGTGTTGGGTGCTACCTTGTGTTTGAAGTCGGATTGTAAATCATAGTAAACAGAAAAAAATCCATTCATTGTTAGTGTTAACATAGAAATAATATTAAATCATGGTGAAAGCTGACAAAATATAAGTCTACTATTTTTGAAACCTTTCTGTGAACTTTAAGGAAGGCATTCTGGGCAAAACCTATGGCTGTGAATCAGGCATTTTAATAGCCATGAGCCTCTATGTACAACTTAATAACTGCGTCATGTAAGTCTATTTATATATTTAATGTAACTCCCCACTGAGATAAGAGCATTTCTAAAATACTGAACCTAATAACAATTTTGGGTGAAAATATGACATTAATGTTTTAAATGTATGTTATTTGTAATACCTGATATCTTTTCTATAGAAGGAGAAAGAAAAAAAGAAGGAAGAGAAAAAGAAAGATAAAGAACCAGAGAAATCTTTGAAATGCTTAGGAGTTGACAAAGTAAGCTTTACTTTTCTATAACGTATATTTCAGCAGTACATTGGTGTTTATAATTTATACGTTTGCTGTTGCAAATGTTTGAAATAAATACGTAGTATCTCCACCACCACCATTCTAGTCTTTGGAAGCAAGCAAGTTGTTATTGTTCTTGGAATCACTGTGAAAGCTTTAAAGATGGCAGCACTCCCTAGCTGCATGATCTGCTTAGAAATATCTGCTGGAAATATGGATGCCATAAAGAAGCTCGTGACAGTTTCTGTGAAAAAAACGTCTCAACAAAAAAAGGAAAGAAAGAAATTGGAAACCTCCACTCTTTCATTTTCAGATTACCTTAGGTTCCTTCTATCAGCTGCCTTTTGCGATAATAACCGACACAGGTTATCTGGAAAGTGATTGATTGTGCTTTTTAATAAGAAAAAGTCTTGGTTTGTGTAATACTATAGCAGTCTTCCAGAACTTTTTAAATGCATGCCCTACATAGCTAACTGTTCGCAAGTGTGTTGTAGTTTTCTTAAAAGCAGTGAATTCCTTGGAATCATAGAGGTGCAAAAGGCCACAAGGGCCATCAGGCCTCTGTCTCCAGGGGAGAGACTTCACTACAGTAGAGGTGCCGCCTGTTGATACTTTGGTCTTGTACAAAGAAATGGGCTAACAAATATTTAGAGTTCTTTTCTACATGATGGAATAATCAACCTGGTTCTGTAGTGAAGCCAGAGTAATAATATTTTTTTAATAAAAAAAACTTGCAATATGTCCTTGCAACAGGTATGAAACCAGTCAAAGCTTTGAAATGCTGTAAAGTAGCTTTCAATTTAATGTTGGCTAAAGCAGTGTTTCCCAACCAGTGTGCCGTGGCACACTAGTGTGCCGTGAGCGATCATCAGGCGTGCCGTGGGAAATTGGAACTTCCAATACCCTTTCTTCCCCCTCCTGCCGAACACTTTTTCTTCTCCACTCGGGCTCCCTTCTTCACAGCCTCGCTCTGCTCGCTTTGCCTCGCTCTGCTCTGGGGCGAGTCTGAGCAGTAGCGCCCACATGGGTCACGTCTTCCTCTCTCCCCCTCCCCTCCTGAACACGCTCACGCTGTCCCCTCAGATCAAAATGGCGGCAGAAGTGGCAGTGTAGAAGAAAAGTAAGTGTTCGGTGAAGGGGAAGGGGGAGAAAGAGGTCTCTGTCGAAAGCTGGCATGGGCAAACTTGGACCTTCCAGGTGTTTTGGACTCCAACTCCCACCATTCCTATCAGCCTCAGGCCCTTTTCCACCCCCCCCTCAGCTACTTAAGCAGGAAAGGGCCTCAGGCTGTTAGGAATGGTGGGAGTTGGAGTCCAAAACACCTGGAAGGTCCAAGTTTGTCCATGCCAGCTTTCGACAGTTTTAGGGACCTTAAAGTGGTGAGCCTCCTTCCAACATTGTGATTCTGGATAGAAAACAAACAACAACATAACATAACATTGTTTGAGTCCACAGTGCTCTCTGGATGTAGGTGAACTACAACTTCCAAACTCAAGGCCAATTCCCAAGGAAACCCTTTCAGTACTTTCTGTTAGTAATGAGAGTTCAATATGCCAAGTTTGGTTCAATTCCATTGTTGCAAGAGTTCAGGATGCTCTTTGATTGTGTGTTAACTATAAATCCCAGAAACTGTAACTCCCAAATGTCAATGTCTATTTCCCCCAAACTCCATCTGTGTTCACATTTGGGCATATTGAGTATTCATGCCAAGTTTGGTCTTGATCCAACATTGTTTCAGTCCACAGTTCTCTCTGGATATAGGTGAACTACAACTCCAAAACCCAAGCCCACCAAACTCTTATAGTATTTTCTCTTGGTTATGGGAGTTCTGTGTGGGAAGTTTGAGTCTTTCTGCCATTCCTGCCAGGATATCTATGTTGTGTTCATCGAAACAGGTCCAGGTTTCACACTGAGTGTATAAATACATTTAAAAACATATTAACTATATGTATTACTGTGTTGGAGTGTCATTTTGTGTCATTTTGGTTTGTGGTGTGCCCCAGGATTTTGTAAATGTAAAAAATATGCCGTGGCTTAAAAAAGGTTGAAAAACACTGGGCTAAAGGATCAATGCAAAAGTTTCCTCATTGTATCTAGCATCTACTTTTTTGTGTTAGGTAAATGTGACACCATTAAAGTCCATCTGGATAATACAGAGTGTTTCAGAAAGATGGACCAAATTTTGAAAATGCTATATCTCTGCAACCACGAACCACCCATGAATAGAACTCTTACCCCTTGAGAGGAAGTGCCATAGATTGCCACTAGATGGATCTTCCAAAATGCTGTTTAAATGCACACAATTACAGATTCTGTCCTGCTGAACTGCACCTTATGCTAACTGGTCTTGCAAATGACTGAGGCTAAGGGCTGTTTGTGCACTAGGAAAGGCCTCTTAGGGTAATTGTTTGAAACACTAGGCCCTCCTTTTTCAAGTGGTAAGAGATTCATTTCAGAGCAGTTTGTGTTTGCAGGGATATGGCAATTGCAGACTGGGTCCATCTTTTTGAAACATTCTGTATGCTTGCTCCACTTCTGTGATATGAAATCTAGTGCAACTGACTAGTAAAAGGACATCACTCAAGTAATAAAAAACAGAATGGGATGTAGAGCAGTATGTCTGCAAAATAAATCTGCGTCCCTGGCTATTTATCTTGTCCTCAGACAGGCTGGTAGAAAGACGTAAACAAGCAGCCTTACTCAGGCATTTAAGAATGAGTGCTTAAACTAAAGTTAACTTTCTTTATACTCTGGTCTCCTTAAACTCTTGCATAAGCATTTCTTTGGTTGCAGTCCCAGCAAGCAATTTTACAGCCAACACTGTAAGCCGTTCACGAATAATAATAAAAAAGGAGCCTTGGCTGTCCCATGGGGTAAGGAATCCTATACTTCTCACCTGATTTTTAAGTTGAGCCATTGGCCAGTTGCATTCTCTGAAGGTGGTTATTATTTCAGCATAACAAGTGAATAAACTAGTGCTCTTTAGATTGACCTACTGTAGGGAGTGTTTCATGAACATAAAGTTGCCTTCTGCCTTGGCATATAACTGATCCTAAAGTAGTAATGTCATGATGTTTTTCTAACTTTTCTAACATCATGATGGTTTAGTAGTAGTATGAGATCAATAATAATAATAATAATAATACCAGAACATATAAACCAGCATAAACCAGTACAGGTGGTCCCAGTGGTGATTGGCACACTGGGTGCCATGCCAAAAGATCTCAGCCAGCATTTGGAAACAATAAACATTGACAAAATCACGATCTGTCAACTTCAAAAGACCACCTTACTTGGATCTGTGTGCATCCTTCGAAAATACATCACACAGTCCTAAATGCTTGGGAAGTGTTCGACTTGTGATGTTGTGATAGGAATTCCAGCATATATATCTCCTTTGCTGTGACATACTGTGTTTTTGTGTCGATGATGATGATGACTGGAACAAGCCAGTAAAGGTGGCCCCAGTGTGATCGGGGCACTGGGTGCAGTGCCTAAAGACCTTGGCCTGCACTTAAAAACAATCAGTGCTGACAAAATTACCATGTGTCAGCTGCAAAATGCCACCCTACTTAGGTCTGTATGCATTATTCGCCGATACATCACACAGTACTAGACATTTGGGAAGTATCCAACGTGTGATCAAATACAAAAGCCAGCATAGTGATCTTGTTTGATATGTGCTAATCTTGTAATGTATCAAATAATAATAATACGTGCATCATTCGAAAATACATCACACAGTCCTAGACACTTGGGAAGTGTTCAACTTGTGATTTTTTGATACGAAATCCAGCATATAGATCTTGTTTGCTGTGACTTACTGTGGTGTCAGTAAAATAATAATATTTTTATATATATTGCCCAAAGGGACTCAGGGTGGTTAGGGACTCAGGACTCAGGGAATCACGCCAAAATGGTTGCTTCCTCCTAATTATTTTCTTCTGGACCTGATGCCAGACTTTCACTTTCATTCAATACTTCATGTGCTGTGATCGTGTTGTGTTTTGATGTATAGTTGTAGCACCCATGGGTCCACCCGGGCCACGGGGGAGGGGTGATGCACCGGGGGTCCCGTTGGCATTGGGACCCGCACAGGCTGAAAGGGACTCGGAGGATGAGTTGGAAGGCCCAGAGCAAGATTGGTCAGCCGTGCCTTTGCCCAGTCCACCGGCAGAGAGTTTAGCCTGGGATTTTGAATGGGAGCATTCTCCCGGGGAAGGAGCGGACCAGGTGGAGATGGGAGGCAGCGAAGCAGATTGCGGAGATAGTTTTGAATTCGGAAATGGCCGAGGTTCCCAGGAGCTGGCCGAGCAGCAGATGGAGGCTAGCGGCTGGGAAACTTCGAGGGAGGCTGCTTGTCAGGAAGATAGCGAGACTAGGCTGGAAGAGCGGGGCCGTTCTCATAACAGGCGCAGGGACCTAGAGGAGGGCAGGAGGAGCTGGCATCTGTCCCTAGCCCGTAACCGTTCGGAAAGTAGAGACTGGAGGCGCCGGGCCCTAGATCGTCGGGGTCCTGGCCGAGGGATTAAGTACGGCCCGTGGGAACTGATCCTCAGTTCTCCGGCCACGTCTATACTGAATAGGCGCGAGCGGAGTGGGACCACAAGTCCATAGTGGTCATCAAGCCTTGCCTTGCCTTTGCCTTGTTTCCTGAGCCGCAGTGGTTTGCGGCACCTCGCCCTGGTCCTTGATTCGCATTGGATTGCGAAACCTTGTCCTGTTTCCTGATCCGCATTGGTTTGCGGAGCCTTGCCACGCTTCAAGCTATTTGCTACGATACTTTGGACTATTTGCTTTATACTTTGAACACTTGCATATTATTGGACTATTTACCTTTGAACTGTTTTGTATACTCAATAAAGTAGTTAGCCTTTGCTACGTCTCCGTGTGTGTGTTAAAGGGGCAGTTCTAAGTCGGCGATTGTGACAATAGTGGACTCTCTTGTTGTGTTTTATGTCACCTTCCCATTATGACCAGTTTGTTTACTAATCTCCCATGTGCATGATGCATAGAGACCATGGAGAAGAAAGATGAATGTTTCCTTGTAACTGTAGTCCTTTGAATGTTCATCAACATTCATGTAACCCACTTTCCTTGCCCCTCCACAGGGGATTATTCTCCATTTTTCCTGTTTTCATTCACATCACTGCTGTGTTAATTTCCAGAAAGAGTGGATACCACACATCTTGAGTGTGGAGAGTCAGGCTTCAGGCTCCTCAGCTCTGAAGCATTTTGGTCAGAGCTTTGCAAAGATACAGATTCTATATGTGCATATGGATTAGTTGAAGAGCTACAGTTACAGCTAAACCAACCTTTAAAATTTAATATATTCAGGTGCTTTTGGAGAATATTCAGCATTTTCCTCCCGTGTAATTTGAAGGCTAGATAAATATTCATTATCTCAACATAATTTTGTTCTGGATCTCTTACTGAGTGGTTGTTCTTGTTCATGTAGTAATTAGGAATGCTAAAAGATTAAACAACAGTTAGCTTAAAGGCAAATGGAATTAATTTACCTGACCAGTAATCGTGGCATATTATGTATTGACTTCAGGGAGTGATTCAAAACAAGTTACAGGCTTTCCCCCCCTTATTTTGAGCTGCAAAGTAATCTGCATTCTAGTAGCAAGAAGTAATTCTCAGTAATTATCATAACTACATAATTTTAAAGAGCAGAACAATCTACATATATGGAAATGGGAAGGTGGGGATTTAAAAGCTTCTACTTATCCAAACATATTAAGCACCTTAAAATAGTATTTTTCACATGCATTTTATACATATACATGATTTCTTATATAACAATGGAGGCGAAGCAAATACATTTCCATGCATATTAGGAGAGGATGCCTAAATGCGTCTCCTACACACTATATTCCATGAAGTGTTTCAGAGCAGCCATCGGCATCATACAAATTGGAGGTTGGGCGCTTCTGGCCCTGATTAGGCTGAGAGTTGTTTTTCTGGCCTTGGCAAAGGCGGCATCGATCATTAACTTGTGTCTCCAGGTTTTTACAAAGTGAATTATTGCAATTTGTATGAAACTGTCAATAAAATAAAATACTATAGAATGAGTGAATCTTGCCCATTTAATTCACTCAGTTATTTGTGAAAGCCATGGAAACAACAAGTGACCTGTGTATGAAGGAGAAAAAGCGCAGGGTTATCTTAGTCCACACTGCCATATATTCCAGTTCAAAGCAGAAAATGTGGGGTTTTGTTCAGCTGTGTAGAAGGGGCCCCAGTCTTTGCTTTTAAGAACCTTGACAAAGCAGATTTGGAGGCAAAGCTCCAAATCAGGGGTGCTCACACTTTTTCAGCATGCAAGCTACTCTTAAAGCAGCATGCGAGCTACTCTTAAAGCAACCAAGTCCAAAAGATCCACCTGCCCCCGCCGCCGTGTGCTCCCGCGCGCTCCCACCACTGCGCGCTCTTGCCTCCTGCTGCTGATTTCCACCCGTGCAGCGCTTCTTCCGCCTGTGGGGCATTGCAGGAAGGAGAAAGCACGAGGCGGGGCATCCAGAGGGAGCGCTCCGCCCTGCCTATCTCGCTGGCAACGGAGGCTGCACAGCTGCTTCTGGACGAGAGAGTGGCAGGGCGCTCCCTCCAGAGGCCCCGCTTCATGCTTCCTTCTTCCTGCAGTGCCCTGCAGGCGAAAGAAGGACCGCGAGAGCAGAAGTCAGCAGCAGGAGTGCGCGTGCGCGCAGGGTGTGCGCACGCATAGCAGGAGCACCCCATCCGACTAGTGAGGCCCGAAGATCACCTGGAAGTGGGCCGAAGATCTATTAGTAGCTCCCGAGCTACCTAATGAGCACCCCTGCTCCACATGCTCATAGATGTTTTTAAAAGCCCAAAACATTTCTGCCTCTAACAGAACTGGCCTTCTTCAGGGTTCACACTTTTCACAGAAATTTCAGACAACCCTACATGTCAAAGGGAGAGATTTCTAGAGAAATACTTTTTGATCTCTGTGCAGACACATACTGTATATAAATTCTATTTACAAATAATGTATGGGATAGTGCAGTTTACATTGCCTCCAAAAGTGAGTGTATGAGAGAATGTTATCCCCAAAGGCTCAACCCCGGCCTTCCTATTCCTTCCAAATCAGGCTTTCTGCTAATTCCTGGGCATCTTTGAAGCACTGCAGTCCATTGAGGAATTCAGGGACAGAATTTTGGGTCTATCCCAATTGCCCACTTTGATGTATAACTTTGCCCATTACATGTTTTGGTCTGCAGAGTATGCTAAGAAGGATAGAGCCTCTCCCCACCCGTCTGAATTCAAGAAAACAATCATTTCAGAAAGAAAGAGAGTTGACTATATACTTAATATGCGAACCTCAGTTGTAGATAAATAGTCCCTCCTCCTCCTCTTCTCGGGCCAGCCTGCCCGCTCGAGACTGTTGCTGCTCAGGCCATTGATGGTTTGCTTGATGGTTGCTTTATATTGTATCATGTGTGGTTTGTTATATATTGTTTATGAAGTTGTTTTTATGAATTTTGTTGTGTTATATTTTAATCATGTTGATTGGGCTGGTCCCATGTAAGCTGCCCCAAATCCCTTTGGGGAGATGGAGGCGGGGTACAAAAATAAAGAAGTTGTAGTAGTAGTTGTAGTTGTTGTTGTGCTCCTCCTCCTCCTGCTCTTCCTCCTGCTCCTCCTTCTAATATTTATTAATACTCTGTTTTATCTTCCTGAAGGGGGGACTCAGAGCAGCTTAACGTAAAAGCATTAGCATAACCATTTAAAGTATACAAATATATGAACATTGAAACAGGATTAAATATAAACAATATTTTAAAATTCTCAGTTAAAAACTATTAAAACAGATTCAGAGTTAAAAATCACAGAAACACCTTCATCTTTAAAAGCCCGACTGAATAAAACGGTTTTTGCTTGCTACTGGAAGGACAGCAGGGAGGAGGCCATTCTGGCTTCCCTGGGAAGAAGAGAGTTCCAGAATCGAGGGGCAACCTCCAAGAAAGAAGGCCTGCTCTCTCGTTCCCACCAACCAAGCTTTTATACCACCAGAATCTAAGACTTCTCTAGCTACCATTTTGCATAGCTAACTTTAACATTTCTGTAATCTTCCTGCTAAAGACTAAAAAATACTTATTTGCAGCTCCGGTAGGTTTATCTGCATAGTGCTCTCAAAGTTGGTTTGATCAGAAGGAGTTGCTTGCCTGTTGTCTGTCTTTTTAGTTTTCTGTAAACTTAGTATTTTTCCCCAAAAAGTGCATTGTTATTACATGCCTTAAAGACACTCTGACTAATGGCATCCCTGTTGCAGACTTTTCTTGGCAAGATTTATTCAGAGGAGGTCTGCCATTGCCTTCCTCTTGGGTTGGAAGAGTGTGACTTCCTCAAGATCACCCGCTGGGGTTCCTTGGCTCAACGGGGATTCAAACTATGGTCTCCTGGAGTGGTAATCTAACACTCAAACCACTGTACTGCACTAGCTCTGAAAGCTGCATCTATTAGAATAATATTTCAATAAATTTGTTGCTTGTGAAATTCATAAGCCGCATTGCTAAGCTCCTTAATATATGTGAATTGAGAATGGCTTGTGGTATCCAAAGTGTTCTTGTAAAATCATTAATTCCCATGTTGAACGCTGCAAAACAAATAACCACTCAAGCCTGCTTGGCACATCTTATATTGATCAACTGCCTCTTTTTGTACAAGCCTAGGAAGAAGCAAGTGAGAAGTAAAGCAAATTGAATTCTTCTGTTTTCCCCTCCTTTCCAGAGGATGTCTGGGAGAAATAATTATAAAACAAGCAGACTTGGAGGATGTTAAATGAGAGGAAAAACATAAATAGACTGAGCAGAGTTAAGCCTTTAGTAATTTGAACTATGTGGATTAGATCTGACATCATGCCAACAGGATTCAGTAGTACAACTGAATTTCCTCACTACCACCTTTCCTCTTCCATACTCATGGAATGTGACCCCAAATTTGCCAGTTCCAAACCTCCAAATCACACAAGGTTTAAACCTACCATGAATCTCAACCGGAAATTCTAAACTTGTTGACTGAAAGGTCGCAGGTTCGAATCGGGTGCGGCATGACCTCCCGCTTTCAGCCCCATCTTCTGCCAACATAGCAGTTCGAAGACATGCAAATGTGAGTAGATCAATAGGTACCGTCCCGGCGGGAAGGTAACCGCGCTCCATGCAGTTATGCCGGCCACATTACCTTGGAGGTATCCAAGGACAACACCGGCTCTTTGGCTTAGCAATGGAGATGAGTAGCAACCCCTAGAGTCGGACACAACTGGATTTAGTCAGGGGAAAACCTTTACCTTTACCCTGAATCTCAACCAGAGCAGATCTATGGGATTCACCTTGTACTTTATTGGGGTCATGAAAGGTTTTTTGTGAGGTCGCCAGGCTGGTGAGATATGAAAAATTTAGAAAGAGAAAATAAATCATGCCATTGCATCCTGCAAGGTGATTTGTTTACGTAAACATGTAACAATCTTTTGTTGTTCGGGTTAGCTTAATGTGAGGTCCAGGTTTATGCTCTCCAGGATGTCGCCAGCATCCCAGATGAAGTATAAGATTAATTATTGGATCTGCAGAAGGATTCCTCAATATGCAACTTATTTGATGAAAAACTGCTGACTCCGTTCTGATGTGCTATGTATCAGTCATATCTAAATGTCACCGGCTTGCGTTTCAAATTTTACTTCCCTTTCTACATATTTCTGTTAGAGCAGATTTTCAGTGCTTCTTCAGTTGAAAACCAGCTTCTGGTCAAAGGAAATCTAGTATAATGCCAAGTTTTTTACTCTGTTTGTGTTTTTTATGCATTATAACTGTATTCTCAATTTGCTTCTGATATTATAAATAAAAATAAGTAGTTGAAAACCAGAAGAACAAACAGATTAAGTCTTGAGAATGACATGAGATTGGTATTAATGAAAACTCAACTGTGAATTTTTAAATTTGTTAATGTGTTACAATTTCAATAATCTAAATAAATAGATTGTAAGTTAACATTATTTTGAATTATATTATACTGAAAAAAAACACTATTTTGATGTGTTTTCATTCATCCTATTAAAATGTATGGGGGGGGGTGCGGGTTGCTTTGCTTCTATAAAAAGGGGTCCCAACTTGAAAAAGATTGGGAACCACTGGTTTATAAGGTTTCCCAGACTTTTGTGTTAGTGTTTGAGGGCACGTAGGTAAGATGTAGCACACACACGGTTCTACTGAAAATATATAGTGTAATCCAGGGAACCAATAGCCATGGTTTCATTATCCATTATTGACAAAATATGTCCTCTCTAGACACTTTCTAGGTGCTTTCATGTGACTCTATGGTATGCTTGGGCCTAAAGTTTTTTGTGTTCACTTTTATGTTTGTTTTTAGGCACTTTGTGTCATCTGTAAGCCACCCCAAGTCTCTTTGTGGAGATGGTGGCGGGATATAAGAATAAAGTTAATATTATTTTTATTATTTTATATTTTATAGGGTTCGCTATTAACTAAAGGTTGCACTGTACATCACTGGCTCCAAGCTCATAGATTTACTTTCAAAATAAATAATTGCAATCTTTAATTAAGTAGGGGAAAGATGTTTCTTATAAAATGTACCTGCCCCCATGACTAAGATCAAACTCACTTTGGTAGATAAAGAGGGAAATTAGCTTAATGTAGCTTAGTAGTTTGAGAGCCAGTGTGGTGTAATGGTTTGAGTGTTGGACTGTAACTCTGGCGATCAGGGCTCAAATCCTGTTTTTAACCCTGGAAACTCACTCTTTCACTTTTGGGCAAGTCACACACTCTTTCAGAGAAAGGCAAAGGCAAACCCAAACCCTTTCTGAACAAATCTTGCCAGGAAAACCTTAAGTTCACCTTAGAGTCACTGTAAGTTGAAAATTATTAGAAGGCATATACCAACAACAACACTTGCTTATTTTAAATGTACATTGTTTGAAAGCATTGAATAGTTGCCTAAGTGTAAGCCACCTTGAGTCCCCTCCGGGGTGGAGAAAGGCGGGGTAGAAATGTTGTAGATAACTAATAAATAAACAAATAATTAACTAATTGTGTCTTTAAAAATCAAACAAGCAGATCATCAGGTGAGGCAGATGAATGCTATAAATTAAGGGAGCAGGTTTTTTGTCATCTGTCAATTGTTACATGAACAATAATTTGCACAGGCATGGTACGAAACTTGCAATTATAAGACTTCTCTTACATAAGACCATAGAAAAATGTGTAATTAAAACGCTCCAAAGAATCTTTGACAGTGTAGTAGTTGTGGGCTAATCCAGTTGTTAGTCCAGCATGCATTAGATCAGTGGTTCCCAACCTGTCGGTTCCCAGGTGTTTTGGCCTACAACTCCCAGAAATTCCAGCCAGTTTACCAGCTGTTAGGATTTCTGGGAGTTGAAGGCCAAAACATCTGGGGGGCCACAGGTTGAGAACACTGCATTAGACCCTCACTTGGTTGGGCTTGTTGATGTAAACTTATATAAATGTCATTGATTCCAATGGATCTGCTCTGGTTGAGAGAAATAGTTGGTTTAAATCTTGTGTGTGTTGCAGGTTTGGAACTGGCAAATATTTTAGAACTGGTCAAGAGCAAAATCTGTTGAAAGCTTTCAACCTTTACATCATGGCCATATTATCTTTCATTTTTGTAGTTATTAAAATCATATCTGAACAGTGAAAGAGTTGGGTGGTTAACAGAGCAATTTTTGTTCTGTGACTGGAACAAAACCAAAAGAAAACATGGCAGCTATGCAGCCAAGCACCATACATATTGACGTCTATGTGTGTTGTGTGTGAGAGAGATTAGTCATCATTAGTAGCACTCCACTGTGCCTTGACCTCAATGGGTAGTGAGAGCCTCTCCTCTCTTCCAGCTGCGACTGCTGTGGCCTCCAAGGAAAAGAAGAGAAATCAACATCTGCTGGACTTAATATCAACCCATCCCTTTTTTCTTGTGTGTCCTGTGTTATTTAGATGATATGCCTGAGGGCAGAGAACTGCCAAATTAAGCATTTTTGTCTGAAAGACAGGGTATAAATACTTGAAATAAATTCTCTCAGAGTTATTGTAAAATGAATAATTCCGTTTAGACTTGCAGGAGCAAAGGGAATGAAGTGCTGTAATGCCTTATAGACTGCTATGTCTCCTCGTGTTCTGTAGTATAGTGTATATGATATGATGACTTCTTAAAAGGATATCTTATTCGTCAAGTGCCCTAGCATCATTGTTCACTGCTGGATACTGGTAGGTATTGTTTTATTAGCATTTTACCAAATAAAAAGTATTTTGGGGGTTAACCAAAACATGAGAAACCTCCAGTGCTGAGGACAAATGGGGTTGAGGAGATTCAGGCACATATTCATCAATTCCTTTGTTCATATGAATAGGAGTCCCCAGTGGTACAATGGGTTGAACCCTTGTGCTCGCAGGACTGCTGATTGAAAGGTTGGCAGTTCAAATCTGGGGAGCTGGGTGAGCTCCCGACAAACAGCTCCAGCTTCCCATATGGGGACATGAGAGAAGCCTCTCACAGGATGGTAAAACATCCGGGCATCCCACAAGCACTGTCCTTGCAGACAGCCAGTTCTCTCACATCAGAAGTGCCTTGCAGTTTCTCAATTTGCTCCTGACACGAAAAAAATAATCATATGAATGAATTTTTTTCCCAAATAAAGTTACAGCTTTAGTTGCTTAGGACACGGCTTCTTACACTGTGGGTCCTGACCTCAAATGTGGTCCCACTTAGCTCAATGTTTGGTCTACACATCTGTTATCAACACCGTAGTTCACAGTAGACTTCAGAAAATGCTTCAGCTGTACTTCCTAAAGAGGCAAAGTGAGCCTGTTTAGCAAGTTTTGCAAATGTTTGATTTTTATACCGCTGTTATATACCAATAAACCCAAGTTTACGTAAAGGGTCACAAGTGGCAAAAGTTCAAGAAGCACTGACCTAGGCCAAATGGCTGTTAAGTCTGTCCTCTATAAGGAGATTTCCCTTGTAGGTATATTAAAATATTTTTCTGTATCCTGCTACAGATTGAAATAGGTCAAACAGTGGTGTTCATACACTGCTTAGATTGTGGGCTTTAATCCTCTGCACAAATCTTCATTAATGTGAAGTGCTCTTTGACTATTAATACAGTTTTAATCTGTTCAAATGGGAGGCAAGCTTTCTGAATCAAGGCAAGCTACATGTTGTATGATAATACAGGGCAAATTGGAATTTGGAATATAGAGTTTAATTAAAGCTTGAGCAAACTGACAGGCAATGAGGAGAAAATATAATTTTCCATAATTTTAACCAATTTCTCTGAAAATAATTTACCTGTCATTGATAACATTAAGCAGCTCTATTGAAAAACTTATGTGCATGCCTATGAACTTTTGTCTAAATGTCTTTTTCCTACTTTTAAAGTGTTAGTAAGTTTTAAAATGCTTGGACCACAGACACTTCACTTATTATTTATCATATCAGAAGCGAACCGAAGGTATAGTTGTAATGTATTTTAAAAACTTGGCATTATACTAAATGTCCTTTGACCAGTAGCTGGTCATTTGGAGTGCCTCTAGTGTCGCTATAAGTAGATCCTCAATTGTGCATGTGGAGGAGCTCAGGCAGCATTGTAATAGGTGGTCTGCTCTTCTTCACACTTCGCTTGCTGCAGTGTAACTAAGGCTGGGTCAAATAGATCTTAAGACCACTGCTCTAGTAACTTCTGTATGGGACTTCTAGTAAAAGTTTTCTGTGAAACTAATGCCCGAGTATTTACATTCCTGACATTGTTCAATCTGGTAATGATTGATGTAGCATCGAAAGCAAGAATGAAAGTACTTCTAAAATGAAATACCTTGTAAAATTCAGACGATCTAATGCAGAGCTTTCCAAACATTTTATGTTGGTGACACACCTTTTTAAATACGCATCATTTCATGACACAGCAATAAAGGTAAAGGTTTCCCCTGACATTAAGTCTAGTCGTGTCTAACTCTTGGGCGGAGGGTTGCTCATCTTTATTTTTAAGCCGAAGAGGCAGCATTGTCTATAGACACCTCCAAGGTCATGTGGTCAGCTTGACTGCATGGAGCGCTGTTACCTTCCCGCAGAAGCCGTACCTATTAATCTACTAACATTTGCATGTTTTCAAACTGCTAGGTTGGCAGAAGCTGGGCCAAAGAGCAGAAGCTCACCCCGCTCCCCGGATTCGAACCGCCAACCTTTTGGTCAGCAAGTTCATCAGCTCAGTGTGTAACACTCTGCGCCACCAGGGGACCCTTTACTGGCAAACCAGAGGTTAAATCAACCCCTTATAAAAGAGATACAGACACATACCTAAATTGTAATATTGAAATGTATAGTGGTGACACAACATATTTCATGAACACCTTTCCTTTATATCTTTTTAAAATATATATTATTGCTTTACTTATTATACATAAACTCTTAAGTTTCTCTTTGTTTGTGTGACACATCTTCACACTGCAGCTAACACACTGTGTCGTGACACACAGTTTGAAAAACTCTTATCTAAGGAATGATTGTACTCTTCTTGATTTACAAGCAAAATTGTACATTTCCGATAATACTTTGAAAAACAGGTGAAAGAAAAACCCAAAAGAGAGCATTCCTAGAATTGAAAGTGAATCTTAGAGAACATCTTTTCGAGAAGTAGGCATGTTAATCTCTTGCAGCATAAAAAGGAAGGAGAAAAGAAATGTGCCAGCACTTTTGAAACTAGCTGGTTTTTATTTCAGCATGAGCTTTTGTAGATACGAACTCACTATATGTTTTTATTGAGCATATTTTTTGTTCCATGGCAAGCCTAACTGGAAACATTTATCAAGGGCACCTTGTTTATTTATTTGATTTAAAAATGATGAATATATTCACAGAAAAATTGAACTGTAGAGTAGTTGGCATCCTGAAATAATATGTGGAAATGTCTATAAGAAAACAAAGCAACTCTTATAACAATCCTATGCATATTTCCTCAAATATGTATTCCATTGGATTCAGTGAGGCTTGCTCCAAGATAGTTATATATACAATTACAGTTTTAGGGAAATATCAGTTATAATAATGTTGCCCTCACAAAATGTACTGTGGCTAAGAATTTATATAATTTGATTACAAAATGAAAATGCTGGAAAACGTCGTATGGTTTTCCAAACAAGAAACCTTTAGTGGGAGTAATAGCTTTTTAATATGTGCTTAGTGAAGTGCATAAAAAGGGGCCTCTGAGCTGTCACAAAAATATCAGGAAGTCCTTTGCAGATTCATAGGAAATTGCTGACATTACTTTCTTGCCTTGAGGGAGTTTTCATATATTTAGACAACCATTGCCATCGATACAATAAAGCAGAGAATAAACCCAATTAACTTATATATATATAAACTTGGTTGGTTCTTAATTAGAATAGAAGTGGGTTTTGTTCCGTAATGATAGTGGAGAGTTAATTCCAAACTACTGTTGATGAAATCAGAATGCCTCATGTATTTTCAGTAATGGTTTTTTACATGGGTACATGATCTAAAATACACAGTTTTTATTACAGATAGAATGCTTAAAGTGAATTGAGATGTTGAAATGGGCATCCATATTTTGTCCTTAATTTGGATAAACCGTATTCTGTCACTATTAAATACTGGTGATGCAGAAGTAAATTGGCTGTGTCAATATCAGAGAACACTTTATTTGCATTTGGAGATGAAATGTAAATGTAGTTGACATTTTAGGGGAAACTAAATGGGGGATTTTGGTATCTTTAGAATGTTATGAAACTTCTGTGCTAGGAAAAAAAACACTTGATCCCTCAAATAGATATTTGTTTATCTGTCAGCCTCATAATCACATTTGGAGTTTGTGGATGCTTCTGGATAGCTGGGTAAGTGCTTTGGCTGGGAATGCTTTTGTCCTGCTTTGGAAACCATGCGCCTTCTTGAAAACATGCATGTTAAGTTACTACAGTGCATTGTATGTCGGATTTCCCTTTAAAATGGCCAGAAACTACAGCTCAGGCAGAACGTTGCATCCAGAATGAATTCTGTTAACTTTTCTGGCACGAGTTTTCAAAATTATACTGACTTTCAGCTGATTTTCAGGCTTAAAGGTATAGATGGCTTAGGACTGGGTTATTTGAATTTCACCCTCTTTTGACATGAGTCTTCCTCTCAACAGCATTCATCCAATGTGTGCTTTGACAGCAAGAAAGATTTGATATTTAGGAATGAGGGACACGATGTCTTTCAGTGGCAACTCCCTGGTTAAGCAACATCTTCCAAAAGGAGATTAAACTGACCCCTTCTTTTCCTTTTAGGAAGATTTTTTTTCCTGGAATGAATTCATTTTGCTAGCTGATTTTTTTAAAAAAAATGTTATAACTTTTAACACAGCCTGTTTAAAGTGTATTCAGGTTGTACTTTTGTAAACCAGATAATTGTCAGATTCAAAGGTAACGGTAATATAAAATGTTTTTAGAAATACTGTAAGCAAAGGTTCCGGAGAAATGCTGAAATTTGTAAGAATACTGTTACAGTAGTAGTAATAATAATAATAATAATAATGTATTTGTACCCTGCAACCATCTCTCCGAAGGGACTCAGGGCAGCTAATAAAGCACTCAAGGTGCTACTCATAAAATAGAATTACATATCAAAACAATACACAATTTGACTAAAACAATGGACAATGCCAATTGATAAATTAACAATTTAATTTTTTTAAAAACACAGTCATACCTGTGTGTCATTGGGTTTCTTCAAACATGAACTAAAAGTGCCAAATAACAATGGTTGACGTCATCACATGACCATAGCACATTACTTCAGGTCACAGGCCCGTGTTTTGAGGCTCGAATGAAAGATTTGGAGATTTGGGGCTACTCTAATCTCTCTAGAAAGGGCATTCCAGAGCAAAGGGAGCCACCACTGAGAAGGCCCTCTCTCCCGTTCCCACCAACCGCACCTGTGAAGGTGGTGGGACCGAGGAACAGCCTCCCCAGCAGATCTCAAGGCCTGCACCGTGTGTTCATAGAAGGCGATGCATTCTTGAAGATAGCTTGGACCCGAATCATATAGGGCTTGATAGGTAGTAACCTGCACTTTGAATTGGACCCGCAAACTTGTTGGGAGCCAGTGGAGCTGCTTCAATAGGGGTATGGTATGCCCCCTATAGCTAGCCCAAGTTAGTAATCTGGAAACCGACCTTTATACTAATTGCAGTTTCCAGACCGTCTTCAAAGGTGATATGGGTTGCTTCAGATCAGACATCAAGACAAAGTTAATTCTCTCTCCCCCAGATCAAGACTTTCTGTGGGGCCATGAGTCCCAGTATGGGCCAATATTATGGCATTGAATGTTTGTTTGGAAACCGCCCTGAGTCCCCTCGCGGAGATAAGGTGGGTTATATATAAAGTTATTAATAATAATAATATAAAAATGAATAAATCCTCCTCCTCCTTACCACCTGGCCATGCCACATTGCTGACATTTCCTTTAAAAATATTTTTTTGAGTTTGTTTTATTTTCACAAAAGTTTAATACTTTACGAAACAATGTGTTTCCAGTTAGTGCTTCACAAAAGTATTGTTAAGCTGGAATGCCCGAGGAAAAGACAAATTAAAATGATCTAAGGATTGGAACAACTCCCTTGTCAGTGTTTTGGGCATTTTAGTATAGAAAACGGCAAATGGAAGAAGCAGTATGGTAAAGGTATAGAAAATGATAAATGCTATAATCAGAGTGGATGAGTGGATTGCTGTGAGTTTTCTGGACTGTATGGCCATGTTCCAGAAGCATTCTCTCCTGACATTTCACCCACATCTATGACAGGCAACCTCAGGGGTTTTGAGGTCTGTTGGAAACTAGGCAAGTGATGTTTATATATCTGTGGAATGTCCATGGTGGGAAAAAGAACTCTTGTCTGCTTGAGGCAAATGTGAATGTTGCAATGGGCCACCTTGATGGCCTTGCAGCTTCAAAGACTAGCTGATTCCTGGGGGGGGGGTCCTTTGTTGGGAGGTGTTAGCTGACCCTGATTGTGTCAAATCTGGATTTCCCCTGTTTTCAGAATGTTGTTCTTTATTTACTGTCCTGATTGTAGAGTTTTTAAAAATATTGGTAGCCAGATTTGGTTCATTTTCATGATTTCCTCCTTTCTGTTGAAATTGTCCACATGCTTGTGGATTTCAATGGCTGAGACTTGTCTTTTATAATGTTAGAATTGGGTCCAGTTAAGATGATTTGATGGCATGTTGAAGTTACCCCTTATTCATATAGCACATGCATGGGAATGTACTAGTAGAAAGGGTAGTGTAGTGGTCATTAACTTAGATGGCTTAAATGGGGTGTGAGACTAATTTATATAAAAGAAGGATATCCGTGACTATTAGTCATGATGGCTTCACTGTCTTAGGCGATATAACATAACTCCCCATTGTTGCTGATGAACAAGAGCATGGGAGTGCTAGTCTACTCAGAGAGCTTTCTGATAAGCAACTAGTTGAACTATTGTAGAAAGTGAATGTCAGGCTTGGTTGACCTGTGGTCTAATCCAGCATGGCCTTTCTCATGTTCTTGTATCCTTTCTTACCCACTGAAGGGGATGTCTAGTGGTTTCCATATCAGTGGGAAGGAGAATATGCTACAATTTCAGTTAAAACTAAGATGCCAAACTCTTCCTAACATTGAACCATCAACTTGGATAGCTCCTTTACAATTTGGGTTTAAAAGCAAAAGTCCATTAACTGCAATGAAAGCCACCAACTGGCACTGTATGCCATTATGAGTCAGCAGTGCGACAAGATAATATGAAATACCATTGACAACACTATAAATTTTGCGTTGTGCATTTTTTTCTCCTACTAACTATAAATGGTTTTGAATGGCTGATCAACAAGCTGTAATTTTCTAAAGTAATTGATGGCTTAGAGTTAGCATCTGCTGTGGGTATTTGCTTTAGTATCCGGAAGGCTGAGAAATGACTGTCTTGTGTAGTTTTGTACATTTCTTCAGCATTGTTTTTAAGCATTTTAATGGTTTCAGGATTTTCTGAGCAGGTGAAGATTGTTCTTTAACAGAGAACAAGATGTGTACAAGTATGTTTTTATTAACAACCTTGTAACTTTTCGTATATGATAAGAGGATTCCAAATTATACCAGGCAATCACAAACCAGTAATAGTTATTTGATTGTCTCATTAAAACATTAAAATATTTTAATTGCCCAGCTAAATTGTCAGTTTGGTTGGAACAAATGCAGTTCTCACAAAAACGATGTGGTCTTAGTATATTGAGAGAGTATGTGAATTATGTGTCCAGATTGCTGATGCTCCTACTAATAAAGCTGCTAGTAATTGGAGTGAGACATCTGTTCTGCATACTATCGGCACAACATTTATAACACTATTTCTGTTCTGATATTTAAAAATACATTGTTTTATAGATGTATTACTATCAGTTCACAAATGACTGATTTTCCATTTGTTCGAACATTGGTATGACACGTTGTGAATGGTTAGTACAAAAGCCTTTAAACATAAATGTTGTTTGAATTTGAAATTTGACCAATGCATTTATGGTAGATAGATTTGGCACAAGCAGTAAAAAGATACATCTTGCCCTTCCAGTAACTAAATAATGGTGTTAGGTATATCATGTCCCTGTGATGTATATTGAAAGAGTTAGCCCTTTGAGAAAGATCAGTAGAACTGTTCTACTCTTTTTTTTACTGGGTTCCAGAAGAGATTTCAAAGTTCATGATTTGCCAATTGAAAGTAACCTGTGAGCTCACAGGTTGCCATCTCTCTATCCTCTAGTGCGGTGTTCCCAATCTTTGGTCCTCTGTGTGTTTTAGACTTCATCTCCCAGACTTCCTGCACACACATGCACACAAAACATAGTAGTTTCATTTTTGGAGATCACAGTAATTAGTACTATGCATACACCTATGCTTTTACGTACTACCTGTATCCAGGTATGGAGCCATGATGAAAAGTAACAACAACAACAAAACAATAATATATTTATAACCGCCCTATCTCCCCATCACCATCTCGGTGATCACAGAGGTTTTTATGAAGCTCTCAAAGCAGTGTTTGGACCTACTTATCAGGTCCAAAGCCCCTTATACAGTACAGATGGTCAAACACTAATTACTGATAAAACCTCCATCCTGAACCGATGGGCTGAACATTTTCAGGGTCTCTTTAATGCCAGCCGAGTAGTCCAAGGTTCAGCTATCCAACACATGATACAACAACCAATGAAAAATGAACTGGACACAGCTCCCACTCTGGAAGAGACCATTGAGGCCATACAGCAGTTGAAAAATGGCAAGGCAGCCGGGATCGATGGAATCCCACCTGAAGCTTGGAAACAGGGAGGTCATGTACTGCATGCTAAATTCCACGAGCTCCTTGTGAGTTGCTGGGAAAAAGGTGAACTGCCATCAGATCTCCGAGATGCAGTTATCATCACCCTGTATAAGAAAAAGGGAACAAAATCCGATTGCTCAAACTATCGAGGTATAACACTGCTCTCCATTGCTGGAAAAATCCTTGCAAGGATACTCCTGAACAGATTAGTTCCGGCTATTGCAGAAGAACTTCTCCCTGAAAGCCAATGCGGCTTCAGAGCAAATAGGAGCACCACAGATATGGTTTTTGCCCTTAGACAACTGCAAGAGAAATGTAGAGAGCAGAACAAAGGACTCTATGTAACATTTGTCGACCTCACCAAAGCCTTCGACACTGTGAGCAGGAAAGGTCTGTGGCAGATCCTGGAACGTCTAGGATGTCACAAGTTCCTCAAAATGATTGTCCTGTTACATGAGGGCCAGCACGGTCAAGTCAGATATGGCGATGCTCTCTCGGAGCCCTTTCTCATAACTAATGGAGTGAAACAAGGTTGTGTTCTTGCACCAACCCTATTTACAATCTTCTTCAGCATGATGCTCCAAAGGGCTATGGCAGACCTACAAGAAGAAGACGGCATATATATACGCTATCGTACTGATGGTAGCTTGTTCAACTTAAGCCGTCTGAGGGCTCGCACTAAGACTCTAAACTATCTAGTCCGTGAGCTACTTTTTGCTGACGATGCTGCCCTTGTCGCCCATTCAGAAGCAGCCCTGCAGCGCCTCACATCCTGCTTTGCAACAGCTGCAGAGCTGTTTGGGCTGGAAGTCAGCCTGAAGAAAACAGAAGTCCTCTACCAGCCCGCACCACAGGAAGAACACCACCATCCTCACGTCAGCATAGGCACATCTGTGCTTAAGTCCGTTCAGCAGTTCACCTACCTGGGAAGCATCATCTCTTCAGACGCCAAGATTGACAAAGAGATAGATCACAGATTATCAAAGGCATATAGTGCATTCGGAAGGCTTCACAAAAGAGTCTGGAGCAACAAGCACCTGAGACAAAGCACCAAAATCAGTGTGTACAGAGCTATCATACTGTCCATTCTCCTCTATGGGTCTGAAACATGGGTCACCTATCGCCAACACCTACGACTCCTCGAGCGCTTTCATCAGCGCTGTCTTCGCACAATCTTAAATATACACTGGACCGACTATGTGACGAATGTTGCTGTCCTTGAGCAAGCAGGGATCACCAGCATTGAGGCCATGCTATTGAGAACACAGCTGCGCTGGGCAGGGCACGTCTCTAGGATGGAGGACCACCGCCTCCCAAAGATACTACTCTACGGTGAACTCGCCACGGGTCAGCGCAAGAGAGGCGCCCCAAAAGAGATATAAGGACTCCTGAAACAACATCTCAGGCTTGGCCAGATTGATCACCAACAATGGTCCACCCTGGCCTCACATCGGGAGGCATGGAGACGCACTATCCACAATGCTGCGGCCTCTTTCGAGAAGACACGCCAAATGGGTCTCGAGAAACGACAACGCAGAAAGATCCGCAACTTGGAAAAACATCACCCAAGGAGACTTTCTGCTGCGCTTTCTGCAACCGAACTTGCCTATCTCAGATTGGCCTTTTTAGTCATCAACGCGCCTGTAAAAAGCGTGGGATGAGTCCTTCCTGAATCTTCGTTCGCGAAGTAATGCCGAGAGATCTCCCCAAAGGTACTTGGGACAGTTTACAGACAAAAGTAACAAAGTAACAAACATTCATTGATAAAATGAACAAACAACAACAACAAATCAGCTGGAGCCACAGTGGCCTGGGGAGAGTGATGAGGGGGCCCTCCTGGGCCCTTTGATGCTGCAGTGGCCTGAGGAGGGCGATGATGGGCAGATTGTGACAGAAAAGTAGGTGGCAGACTGTGCTTCAGAGTTACATTTAACCAAAATATGCAGGTGGGACAAATATTTCCAAAACTACAAGATCACATATGCATGTCAGAGGACCAAGGGTGATGGTGGTTCATCAGTTTAAGGAATGATCTCTTTCATTATGTCATACATTATGCTTTAACTGGCTCAGAAAGTTACATCAGATGGCCTTCTAAAGAAGCCAGGTTTCCACTGATTCCCCAAAGCTTTCCTTTATTTTAATCAGCTTTTGGATCTTGTACGTTTTGATTTGTACCTATCTTTCATGTAATTATTAGTCCTGTGCATTTGGGGTAAACCTTGATCCGTTTCGTGTCCCGGCTTTCGGTGGGGGCCCTGATCTGTTTTGACTGAGCCTCCTGAAGTTGGGAGGTCAAATATTTGTTTTTTGTTTTAGGTGCCGAAAGATCAGTTTTCTTTCGGCCCAGTATTGGCCAAGGGGAGGGGGGCTTCACCAATAGATCCAAAGCACCTGGCAGGGCCTGCAGCTGACCACTGAGTAAGGAGCTCATTTTGGGCTACAGGTGAAGTCCTTCCCCCAATAATATTTGCTTTCCATTTTCGTTGCCAAAAGATCCATTTTGTTTTGGCCCATTGTTGGGGGGGGACGGGGGACTTCACCCGTAGACCCAAAGCGATGAGGCCTGGCAGGGCCTGCAGCCGAACGTGGAGTAAGGAGCACTCCTTACTTGGCAGACGGTTGCAGACCCTATCAGGCCTGGGCACTTTGGGCCTACGTGCGCAACAGTCAATCCTAAAAGCAGGATTGGAACCGGTACCCACTCCCGCCTGCCTTTCGTATCGAGTTTATTTTTGTTCCAGGAGGGACATTCCTGTTTTGTGCCATCCAAATGGATGGAACGAAATGGAAACACGAATCAAACAGATGAGACAAATTTCAGGCCCATGACTAATAATTATAGATTCTACATTTGATTGTTTTTGTATTTTAATCTTGTTAGTCATTGTAAGACAACCTGGAAAAGATAAGGTCCCTTTAAACCAGATGTTCTCCAGATGGCTGGGACTCCTAGAAGTTCTGACTATTGACTGTTCTTTCTGGGGTGGAGAAGGGTTGTTCCCAAAATATTTGGGGGACTTCAGGTTTGGAAGGGGTCACTGAAACTGTCTTTATTTGTTATTTTTAAAAATCTACACCCACACAGCTGAGATCCTTATGGAAGCCATTTTTGTAAATGCTTTTGTTGTGTGCTTTGTAGCTCTCCTGCAGTATCCCTGACAGTGCTCAACTATAAATCTGGCCTGATACATGGTGCTAGGAAATGGAATAGAAGGGAGATGGTTTTATTTAGATATCAGTTAATGAGATCACAGTCCAAAAGCCAGCTTGCACTTGAAATTAACAACATTTGTATAGTTGTGTGATGGGCACTAGGTCAGAGCCTTATAAACTCAGTTTTGCAACATGGTTGGATAGCAGCTGTATTGTGTAGTTGTGTTGAATGAAAGTAATGAGAAGCCTCTGGAGTCCGTGAAATAAGCAATAAATCATATATTTTATAAAACCATGAGATACGTTTTATACATTTTGTTCTTGCAACTTATGTGTGACTTGTCATCTCTTCTAAGGGGTGGTTTAACCTCGGGTTTGCTAGTCAAACTAAATTGCCATGTCATGAAATGATGCATACCTAAAAGGTATGTCACCAACACGAAATGTTTGGAAAGCTCTGCACTAGGCAAAAGTTGCTGCTTTGCAGCATCAGATATGTTTTTTCAGATGATCTGTGAGAATAAATACAATTAGGCATTCTGATAAATGCAATAACTGTTTTAATCTGCTGTGTTGTAATTGCTTTGATATGTTGTTGTTCTGTTCTTGTATGCGGCATTGAATTATTGCCTTTTGTAAGCCGCCCTGTGTCCCCCTTCGGGGGTAGAGAAGGGTGGGTTAGAAATTAAATTAAATAAATAAATAAATAAATAACTCTGTAAGTGTTGTTCTAAGCCGAAGCGTGGGAGCTTTGGTTTATCTTTGCAGAAACGCCGTAATACTAAGGTTAGTTGGATGACATGCAACACCTGTGATACTGAGGTCCTTAGTAGCAAGGTGGAATGGGATGATTTCACAGTTTTCATTGATCTATGGTGGATTTTAACAATCAGTACATACTGGCCAAAACTCAGTTGTGAGTCCCAATGAAAATAGGCCCGTTGAAGCAATGATAAATGATAAATTAACATGTAAGTTGACTGAATCAGCAGGAACACTGTCATTGGAATTAACATTTGGATTTAGGACAGTGAGCATGCATGTGTGAATCAATAATTATTACCTGTTTAATACGATTATAGTTGAAATATCATTCAGCCATGCTTCATTTGCTTTGCTCGGTATGACTGACTTGTTGGCCTAAACCATATATTGCACCCTTTATAGCTATACCTAATTTGAGTGCCATGCAAAATAAAACATGTTCCATTGGATCATTAATCTGTCTTGCTTCTATTGCTATTTGAGCTAACAACAATTTGTAAAACGTCTAGCTTTTTAAAGTAACATAAACATTGCTCAAACACTGGCCAAACTAGCATATTTCACAGTGCTTTTTGCTCAATTGCTATCAGTATATCGTTAAAAAATGTTAATTTGAGGAACACGAATTCTTTCAAATTCAAAGTGAGGATGGATGCCATCATTTGTGTATTGATTCTAAAGAACCTTTTATTTGTTTTTCAATAAAGCCTTTGAGGAAAGAAGATCAGCAACTGGAGCTTAAAGCCAGTCCTAAGAAGGTACAAGAACCCACTGTTGATCTTTTGGGACTTGGTAAGTAGTCGGTTCTCTCTGCCTTGTAAAGAAATAGTTGTGCTATAGTGTAATAATCTGTGGAATTATTCACCTCTATACAATCATATATATTTGACTCTATTATAAAATGGTGCTGTAGTCTGATTTACATAGAGAAAAAGACTGAAGTAGATCGACATAGTGCTGTCTACTAAAAAAACAAGTAATGAGCTCCTTGGGGAAATAGAAGCTATGAATGTGATCTTCAAAGCATTGTGGACTCTGACACTTAAAGTCTTTAATAAAAGAAAGACAGAATTATATTTGCCTTAATGTAGAAAGCTTCCTAATACTTGTGTGTGCAGTTTTGCAAAAAGCCAACATTCTAAATAACGATGCCCAAGTTTTATTCTGTGAATCCAATTTCTCAAAGAGCCCCCCAACCCCTCAATTATTGATGGAGTTAGTTGTGAAATGAGAAGGGCTCTCTTTATCAGATAAGGACAAGCAAGCAAAATCCCCGTGTGAAACAAGCTCATGGAAATACCTTCTAACAATTCGTTGTTGCTATGGATTTTTTTTTTTTAAAAATAATTTTTATTGAAAGTTTTGGTTACATCTGAATAAAAGATAGAAAAGGGTTTTCGGGCTAGGAAAGGTTAAGGGTCGGGGAAGGACGGAGTGTTAGGGAAGGGAAGAGGTGTGAAAAGGAGGTGGTGGGGGTAACGGATTGAACCGGGATCCTGAGGGAAAACCACCGGGCAAGGGTATTGAGATAGGATAGAAAGAAAAGGAAAAAAGACGGGGGGGGGATTCTTGCTGAGTTCCATCTTCCAGGAGCCCTGGTTTCATTCTGACATATCTAATACAGTTCTTTTTATTCTTTAAAGTGTCACTTCTTTCTTTCTGTTCGTCTTCTTTAGTTGTATGTCCATGTCAGGTCTTCTTATATCCCTTGAAACTATTATCTTTTTACTATTATTTCTATTATCTCTCCTCAGTTTTTTTTTTTAACCCTTCAATTAGGTGATTAGAGTGCCCATGACCATTAGCTAGTATTTGTCGGTTAGGTAGTTAGTTCTGTTCGTTCCTTTTTCCCTGAGGTCGTATCTAACCATTTTCTTTAGGGGATTCTGCTTCTCCTTCATCCGCCTCTGGGGATCATGTTTCCAGAGGCCATAGCTTGTAGTCATCACTGCATGGAGAGGGCATATTTTCTGTAGTTTATCTTTCCCTCTTCGGCTCTCTTTGTTCCCTTGGCTTTTCTTTTTTGTTGAAGTGCTTTCCAGTTCCGTTGGTTTTATTCCTCTTTGGGAGCTGAGAGGGGTTCTGCTGGAGGGCAATGTACATCCTAGTCTTGGTGGACAAGCTGACAGCATTCTGTGGCACAGCCCCAGCATTTTTAGCTCTCTGAATGGACTCCAGCTGTTCCCATACTTCTTGCTTTTGCTTTTGGTCTATATTTTTCTCTTCTCTCCTTCAATTCGCCTTGCATTGCTGATTCCTTTTCCTTGCCATTATCTTTTCCCTTTCCTTCTTCATACTCATTCGTCAGCATAGCGGTCCCTTCTTCAGTTTGTTCATCTCTCCCCCAGTGAGGTTGCTCCTGAACCGCATTCTTGTGCCCCCCTAGCATTATTTCCACCTTTTCTAGGATTAGGTCCTGCTTTTGTCCCAGCCTCTGCAACTCTCTCAGAATATCCTTCAGAGACATAGTTGTTTGTCCTGTGTCTGGACTCCTAATCAGAGCTGGCAGTTTTATTTAGTGAATGGGCTGCTTGGCTAGATGAAACTTGGCAGGAGAGCAGGATGGGTGCACTGCTCTGTCAAATCCCCCTGCCAACTGATTGCTGCTCTTTCCCTTACTGCCCTTTGCACCAATCAGCCCTCCCCTTTTGCCCAGGCTGATCACTTCTTTCCAGGTGCCCCTGTTCGGGGGGGGGGGGCTCTTTCTTTTCCCCCGCCTTCGTTTTTTGTTTGTTCTTTACTCCTGTCCCTTTCTTCCTCTCTTCTCCTTTTATTTTGTGGCTTTTTCCCCCGGGTGCCTCTCCGCTCTGGTCCTCCCCGTTCTGGTCGTCCCGCAAGGCTTTTTCCCTCCTGTCCTTTGCTTCCCTTTTCCCTTGGTCAGCGGGTCTCCTTTTCCCGGGACGATAGGCTTCCTTACCCCTCCTTCTCCGGTGTTGGTGGAATGGACTGGGCAGTCAGTGATCGCGGGCTCCCGCCCGCTTTACTTCCTGCCTCTTCTCCCCTTGGTGTCCGCTCCCAATAGAGTCCGGATGTCTTGTTGCCTTCACTTCCTGGCTTCTCCCGCCTTCCCCGGTGGCTGAGTGGGGATTCCCGCCTAAACATGGAGGTCTTCTTCTTCAAAGAGGCTTCCTCCCGTTCCTCCTAGGTTGTTGTTTGGTCCGCCATTTTGATGCCTGGTGATGTTACTATTATTTTTCCCCCCGTCGACTCTTATCGTCCTTAATTGTGATGCCGGTGGGAAGGGGAGGAGGGGGGTCGCGTTCGCTGCCCTTCTCGTGGCTTCTCCCTGTCTGTTTTTGTGTGGTTGGGCCTCTAAATTTGGGGCTTCTTGGGAGGGGGGGTTCCCGCCGTTGTTCCCTCACACCGATCTGCTCACCAGGCTGGGAGGCCACCGGGCTCTCTCCGTCTCCCCCTCTTGAGGAGGGGGCGACTTATAGAGCCAGCGATGGGGTCCCCTGGCTTCGCTGCCTCTTGGCTGATCGACTCAGCCTGAGGTGGGGGCGCGATTCGCCCTCCGATCGGTGATTTCGGTTGATGTCTTGAGGAGCTCTCAAGACACCCGTCCTGCCGCCATCTTTGCCCCGCTCCCTCCCCCCGCTATGGATTTTTTTAAATAGTGATTTTGACTTGTTATTCTTAGGGTAGCTGCATGAAGTGGCTGATGTAATGAAATGTCAAAGACTTTTCTTATTGTTACCATGTTTATAATTAACTCATGCATAACTTGGCATTCAGTTTCAGAGAGTGTTGTGCCAACATTTTCAAAAGCTAGAACAAATCAAAACTGTATCATTCTGCAACCATTATTTTACAACCTGGAATCCAAATGAAAGCATTTCTCTTGTGACCTAAACTTCAGAACATGTCATTCAATTAATGACAGTAAACTTTAGACACCAGCACTTTATATATACAGACGGTTGAGTTACAACATCTGACTTACAAACGATTCATAGTTACAAACGGAAGTGAGACAAATGGAAGTGAGAGAAATCTACTTTTAAGAAGAATAATTGACTTTTTGAAGAATTCTCTTGGGAAAAAGGTATCTCCAATCTATGTTTCCACAACAAGACACGATTTTCAAAATCCAGTTATCACAGGGTCAGAAAGTGAGGAGGGTTTTGTGTGTGTGTCCGTGTGAGGAGTGAGGAGTGACTTAAGAAACTGCAAGTCGCTTCTGGTGTGAGAGAATTGGCTGTCTGCAAGGATGTTGCCCACGGGTTGCCAAGAAGTTTGATATTTTACTATCCTGTGGGAAGCTTCACTTATGTTCCTGCGTGGGGAGCTGGAGCTGACAGAGGGAGTTCAACCGGATCTCCCTGGACTTCAACCACTGACCTATCGGTCAGCAGTCCTGCCAGCACAAGGGTTTAATCCATTGCGCCACCGGGGGCTCCAAGAAAGTGAAGTGAGATCTTCTGAAAGCGGGCACAGACAACAAAACAAACACCACAGGGGCGTTAACCCTTCCCTATGCTATCCAAAACGTGTGTGCGTGTGTGTGTTTGTGCGTGTGTGAAGTCACACTTAAAAATGTACAATTTCCAACTTACAAACATATTTAACTTAACTACAAACCTATAAAAACTATCTTGTTCGTAACTTAGGGACTGCCTGTACTGGTATCTAAAGTATATTGTTTTGAATAAGATGATACGTTCTTAAGTTTAGGTATTCAAGCTTTACATAGCAGTACTTTATATGTACTGGTATATAAAGTGTGCTGGTATGTAAAGTAATCTACTGTAATGAATTTAATGATATGTTCTTAGGTTTAATGCTGTCTTTCACTACAGCAAAGTTTTTATTAGGCATTGCCATTTAAATATTAGACATTTGTTTGCTTTCTCCAGCAAATCCATTATTTGTGGGAAATGCCATGCATAGACTGAAATGATCTCTAACTGACCTGCTTCATCTCCATGTCACAGCAGTTACTGGCCATGACATGGGTCTTACTTGTTCCTCATTGCTTGCTGTGATGTAAGCCAGAATGATGGGGTGCCAAGGGAAGAGCAGGGGGAGAGGACACCCGTTTAATCTTTCCCCTCCCTTCCCAGTGCTCCCTGTCACTCCAGCCAACATCACGATGAAGAACAGGTAGAATCCATGTTGCAGCTGGAGATCACTATGACATGGGGATGGAAAGGAACTGCCATCTAGTGTCCCTGGGTTTTATGAGCTTGGGAAATGTGGGGTGCATTGGGGACAGTTGTAGGTGGTTCCTTTTTGATACCACCCCAACTGTCTCCACAAGCTCTACATTGGAAAAGGCCAAATTAGCATTTCCCCCTGGCATTTGGGAATGTGGGGCAAGGTCGTGTCAAAGTGGACTTGCCCCATGCGGATCAGCCTTCTGCGGTATTTGAACTCCACAGGACTGATCCACTTCTAGTCCAAGTTAAGTAGATAATGTAGAAGTGTCCCAAAGGAGTGTAACTATCTAAGCCCACGCAATGAGTTTTCATGACTGAGCAAAACCATGCTGTTTCCTTGGAAATCAGAGACGATAGAAGAAGAGATTGATCATATATGTAGAGGAAGATGGGAGGGAATGGACAAGATCAGAAATTAAACTCACATTATTTTTCTGGGAGAACCAGGTGTTTTGCAATAACTTCCTTGCGGAAGTTGGAGGTATGTTCTAGTCTGTGACTTAATGTGGCAAAAGGAATTTCAAGTGAGATGAATAAGTTAGTACCTCTATTTATTATTTGTGGAAACACTTCATATGTGTTGTATGTGAGGATTGTTTGGATCCTAACCAGTTTTGTCTGCTCAGCTTTGAAGATTATAAAAAATCTTGCGTTATATTTTTATTTTCTTCATTATAATTGGACATATGCGCTTGAGTGGGGCATTATTTTGTTGAATGAAGTTAGTAAAGGTAAAGTTCCTTACGCTTTTGGAATTGTAACACAGTGTTTTATGACAGTGGTTCTAACAAGAGAACTATTCCCAGTAGCTTCTGTAAACCATTTTAGTTTTTTCAATATACTCTGAGTTTTAAAATAATTTTAAGACTTTAAGGCATTTGGGTATCAGTCTTAGATAAGGCAGATATTTATTTCCTAAAGGACTTCCAATCCCACTCGTGGGGAGAACGGGGGAGCAGGGCAAGCTTTGGAAACACAGGCATAGCTGAGCTAATAAACATATACACATGTGAAATGAAACAAACAGACAATATATTTTAAAGTTAATATTGTATGTTTTACGGCATGGTGTGAGTGCCATTTGTAAGTCGCCTTGAGTCCCCCTTGGGGTAGACCCGGTAGAGAAAGGTGGGATAGAAATAAGGTAAGTGACTAAGTAAATAAATAAGCAATTTTCCTGCTTCTTGGCAGGGGGTTGGACTGGATGGTCCATGAGGTCTCGTCCAACTCTATGATTCTATGATTCTCCCAAGCTTGTTTAATATAGCACATTCAAAACATTACTTATGTTCAGCTGATAGTCTTTACCAGATTTGCTTCCAAGTGCATCTATAGCTACAGATTATTATTGGATTGGTATACTCAGGAGATACTGTGAAAATTTCTCCTAATAAAAATAGCAGAGAATACACCAATGGGTCTAGAACTTCAAAGAAGTTGATTTTGTTGTATAGATATTAACAGAAATTTCAGTGAGCTGAACTTACATTACAGATAAATAATTTTCCTTAAAGATGCCGGTAGATCTTGAAAGTTGTGATATGGCAGGTTGGGGTCCACCCAAATCTCCTCAGGATGGATCCCAACCATCATAGAACATATTTAGGGAGCTTCATGGAAAATGAGGAATTGGTTTTGCCAATGGTGGCCATTCTTTTTGGCGGGCAACACAGTTGGATACATCTCAATTGCCTTAATTCCTCCTTCTCTCAAAAGTATGTCGTGTATCTTCATATCTTAAGGGGCTTTGCCAAAGGAAATGTGATGTTCTGTGCCAATCATTGCAGGCTTTGCCAACAGCTAAATTATGTACCACTATGTACACTGTCAGGGCCATAGCCGGGGGGGAGGGCTTGAGGGGATTCACCCCCCCCCCCCGAAATTCTCAGGGTGGTTCGCAAGAAGGCCTTACTGGTACATTATTTAAATGTAAGTTTATTCATATCATGATCTGATCACCATGCTCAATATATATATGGGGGTTTGGGGATAATGATACAAAAGGTTTGCTAGGGTAGATCCTCTCTCACTCAGACTCACCCCCCCCCCGAATCCAACTAACCCCCCCGCCCCCGAACCAAAATCATGGCTACGGGCCTGTACACTGTATTTCTCCTTTCTCCTAACTCAGCATCATTTTTATTACTGCTACAAATATTTGCCATTTCACTCGAATATATGTATAAAAATGGGTGTCAATATGTCTTAAAGATTAAATGACTTGGGTTTTTCAAATTTGCAGATACACCTTTCATGCGTTGCAAAAATAGAACCCTTCATTTTGTTGGAATGCCTTGCAACAACACATAATGTTGAAGCATTACCTTTTCCATCAGAATGAAAGATTGAATTTGTAAAAAGCAGCAGAACCTGTTTTCCATTTGATGCATCATTTACCAGTTAGAGGCCTCAGACCGAAACATAGATGAATATGGCTGGTTGCACATGTTAAAGTAGCCCTCATAGTGTATTGGCATTAAAAATGGATAATCTCAACCTTTCCATGCAGGCCTTAGCAAATTGCCATGCTGTTTTCTTTCAGATTTATTGTAGGCCTGATAGAAGTTAAACAAGGTACT
Source organism: Anolis apletophallus (assembly GCA_030556195.1). NCBI lineage: Eukaryota > Metazoa > Chordata > Lepidosauria > Squamata > Anolidae > Anolis > Anolis apletophallus. The sequence goes on from JARBWK010000003.1 coordinate 101,065,500, forward strand.
TAACTGAAAACAAAGTTGAATATGTCATCTTATGAAACTTTAATTATAATATGAACAGAATGTGGTTTCATAGAAATTAGATGGTAACAGCTAATCAGAAGACTAACCAGTGAATGTCAGAGTCTGCCTCAGAAGGGAAAAACATCATTTATTCATCTCAACAAAAAATACCCTAACTAGACCAGGCTTTCTCCGTAAACAGTTTTGTACTTTGAAATCATTTGGTTAATGCCTCTTTTGTGAAATCAGTGATGATGAGTCTAGAAAATTAAGCTTTAGATGGTGACGGTAAGTCTTCCACTGTAAAGTTGTTATCAGAATAAGTAGTACTCTGCCTCTTCTAGATTTTTCTCCCCATCCCTGATTATGTAATATCATTGTGCAATGCACATTCCCACTATCAAGGGAGATATGGGGAAATGCAGGTCAGGATGACATCACAGCATATGTGAGCCTCAACAGGCCTTGGGTGGGATTTCCTGGGAGCGTCATTCCAGCAACTTTTGGAATATTCCCACCTCTACACTAAATTGTAGTTTCACATACCATATTTACTTGAGTCTAGAGCAGGGGTCCCCAAACTAAGGCCGGATACGGCCTTCCAAGGTCATTTACCCAGCCCTCGCTCAGGGTCAACCTAAGTCTGAAATGACTTGAAAGCACATAACAACAACAACAACAACAACCCTATCTCATCAGCCAAAAGCAGGTCCACACTTGCCATTGAAATACTAATAAGTTTATATTTGTTAAAATTGTTCTTCATTTTAATTATTATATTATTTTAAAGTGATTTTTGCACTTCAAATAAGGTATGTGCAGTGTGCATAGGAATTCATTCATGTTTTTTTCAAATTATAATCTGGCCCTCCAACAGTTTGAGGGACTGTGACCTGGCCCTCTGTTTAAAAAGTTTGAGGATCCCTGGTCTAGGGCTAACCTTTTTTGGCTAAATTATACAGCCAAAATTGAGGTGCTCATTAGATTAGATGGTGTGTTAGAATCATGCAATAAACCCAGCTTTGTGAAAAGGTCTGTGGGTTTCGGAGACCAGACAGGGAGGCAATGGGCAAAGGGGCTGTTCCTGCCAGCCACAGGGCCAGGGAAGGGGAAGCGTCTGGCTGTTGGATATATCTCCGTTGGATACATCTCAGTTGCCTTTATTTCTCCTTCTCCCAAAAGTATGTCGTGTATCTTCATATCTTTACCAGATTAAGGGGCTTTGCCAAAGGAAATGTGATGTTCTGTGCCAAGCATTGCAGGCTTTGCCAATAGCTAAATTAGATACCACTATGTACGCTGTATTTCTGCTTTCTTCTAACTCAGCATCCTTTATATTACTAATATTTTCCTTGTTCCTTGTATTTCCTCTTGTTTTGAGCATAGCCAACTTCCTATGCTTTTAAGATAGTTATAACCTTAGTAACCACCCTGAGCGCAACTTGAACTTTGGCTTTTTCAACTTTCTCCTTACAAGTACTAATTTGTATTCCTCTTTGATGATGTCTCTCTTTCCTGTTTTGAGTGTGTGCCTATTTTAAATATTTGTAGCAATTGTTGTTGTATATAACAATTTCAGACCACCAGAGGAAGGCCTGGAGGAAGGCCAAAACCGGTCGTGGGTGGCTGATTCATGTTCAACTCGGCATAAGAACACACAACGTCGATACCATTTCAGAGTGATTGTACAAAACCCATACAATATCGTTTGTGATTACTGTGAATTACTGTGAATTTGAACAGTACAATAAGTTTTAACAGTTATATTATTTGCTGTACTTATTTATTTTCTATTTTGTATATAAGTGGGCTATTTTGTTGAGCTTACTAACTCAGGAACCCATTCATATTGTACTTTCTTAGAAAGCTCCCACTTCTCTTCAAATCACAAATGCCTTTCCTTTGAGCATTTATGTTTCTGGGACCTTGTCCAGTATTTCCTAAACTGCTCGAATCAACTTTCTTAAAGTTCAGAATACAGTGTTCCCTCACTTACTGCTGGGGTTACGTTCCAGGATCTCCCACAAATAAGTGAAAAACCATGATGTGGAGATGCTCTATTTATTTTAATATTTATACATTATTTTAGTAGCTATACAATATTTTAAGTCTTTTCAAATTTAAAATAAAGTGAAGGAAAGGCCCTTCAAGGCTAGAGTGAGGGAGGACTGAGGAGGGAAAGCACCTTGGAGAGCGGGTGGCAGCGGCAAACCCCCACAAAATAGCAAAAATACCATGATATATATTTTTAATTAATATTTTTTGAAATCTCCCCTTTCTTCTCTACTTATTCTTGGACTGCAAGTCCCAGCAGTCCTCCTGATCGATCTAGCTAGCTAGCTAGCTACCTTTATATAATTTATCTATCTGGAGGATTGCTGGAAGTTGCAGTCCAGGAATACGAAATTGGAAATATGCAGGAATTGGGATGCTCTCAAAGAAATCCAAGGAGAAGAAAGCTTGCAGCTTGGAAGCAGTTCATTTGGATCATCCTCCTCTCCTAAAGGGACTGGTTTAGGGAATGCTGGGAGCTGTAGTCCAGAAGAGAGTGTGGATATTCTATTGTGCATTTTGTTTGCCGGGGGAATAATTTTTGCGCATGCGAGGTAGTGTCTTTTTGCTTTTTTTGGCTTTTGAAGTCTCTTTTGTGTTTTTCTGCGTTTTTATGAGTGGTCACTCATTGGCCTGATAGGTGTATTGTGTCCAAATTTGGTGTCAATTTGGCAATTGGTTTTTGAGTTATGTTAATCCCACATACTAACATTACATTTTTATTTAAATAGATTATAGAAAAATGGGCTTACTTCAACCCAAGGATCACAGTACTTCCACCCTATTGACCAGTTTATCTCTGTTGGTTAAACTCAGATCCATAATAGTTGATTCCCATGTATGTAGCCTCTGGCTTCTGGACATTGAGAATATTTACAAAGCATGAGAGTTGTATGCTGAATCTTCCATACTTAAGAGGCTGGCTTTCAACAAATATCAAGATGGTTGATGTTTCCCATCACTGTTTCTCTCTCCTTTTTGAATATTTGGTCATTGTTCTATGAAAGCATCATCCAAGTCTATAGTCCGGTGGGGAAATATATTAGACTCCCACATTGATCTCAGTTGTTTCTTTCCCCCTTAGTTTTTACACAAATTTTCTTAGCCTGTTTTTTCAGTGCTTTTATATGTATTTAATGTTGGTAGTGCCCCCCTGGTTTTGCAGTGGGTTAAACTGCTGAACTGCTGAACTTGCTGACTGAAAGGTCGGCGGTTCAAATTTGGGGAGTGGGGTGAGCTCCCACTGTTAGCCCCAGCTTTCTGCCAACTTAGTAGTTTGAAAACATGCAAATGTGAGTAGATCAATAGGTACTGCTGCTGCGTGAAGGTAACAGCACTCCATTTAGTCATGCTGGCCCACATGACCTTGGAGATGTCTACAGACAACGCCGGCTCTTCGGTTTAGAAATGGAGATGAGCACCACCCTCCAGAGTCAGACACAACTAGACTTAATGTAAGGGGAAACCTTTACCTTTTAGTATTGTTGGTATTTCAGTTTTGCCTCTTTCCAGTACATTAAGTCGGTGTTCAAGAAGAGTCTTCCTTCCCATTGTTCCTGCCCTGCTTTCCTATTTTCTTGTTGTAGCTAAAAAGCATCTTCTCTGAGACCCCTGCACCGGTGTATTGTGAAGCGTTCTTTGTATGCCCCGTTTGCCTTATTTCGCTGCTTTTAACTATGGTAATTCTAAAGGAGAAAATAATTGCTTCTCATTGCGGATCATCAGGAATGCCAAACAGCTTGAATATTGTGTCCATAAAATAAGATTTGAGAAACAAAGGGAGTAGATTTCAATATTATCCTGGAGCTGGCTGGACTCATGCGATTTGCATGACAAGTGTAAAGATGTGGCTCAATGATACTAAGCATTGGTTTTATTTATAGTGAACAGCTGTAGCCACTTGTTCTCCCCTCTTTCCATTGTGAAAGGAAGTGATATGCTCCAAAGGCCAATGGGAAGGTCTTATGAAAACTCTGAAGTTTTATTTTCCTCTGAACAATGAGGGCAAAGAGAGCTTGTAGTACTTTATTTAGAAAAACGACTGCTGTTGTGGTGGTTATCCTTAAAATGTGGAATGGTTAGGGCTCGAGCAGCTATGATGGATCTCCCTCCCACACCCACAAATTCTTTTTTATAGGGAGATGTTAATCTTCGTGGGATAATACATTTTAAAATCATGGCACATTTATAGTTGCCATGGGAACTAGGACTTTGATTACCTGAATGCGAGATAGGTTCCCTGGCGTATTGCTGCAATAGTGCGCTTACGTTTACTTCCATAAGAACGAAGTAAGCAAAACTGTGCACAAATACCCCTGTGACTTTTGGAATATGCTGTTCATGTGCTACTGAAAGACTTTCTATTCATAGTGAAAGCTTCTCATTAAGTATTCCTCTGTACATGATAAAATGTGTGTAAAGCATGTGGGCTGTATATTTACCTTCTTTCTGAACATCTTGCCCTTTACATACTTGGTAGCTGTATGTTTGATAGGGAGAATGCTTTGAAATAAGAGCAATTGTTCAAATCAGATGTCAGCATTCCAGAAACTTATGCCAAACTACTCTTTGAAGCTACAAATTCAAAAAAAGTAGGTCTTCAAATATACTATACTTGAAGGAGCACTAATGTCCAAACCTACATTTTGTCTTGCTTTATCTGGTCTGCTTTATTTTTTAAAAAATTAAGAAAAACTTGAGAAACTGCAAGTCGCTTCTGGTGTGAGAGAATTGGCCATCTGCAAGGACGTTGCCCAGGGGACGCCTGGATGTTTGATGTTTTACCATCTTTGTGGGAGGCTTCTCTCATGTCCTCGCATGGGGAGCTGGAGCTGACAGAGGGAGCTCAACCCGCTCTCCCCGGATTTGAACCACTGACCTATCAGTCAGCAGTCCTGCCGACACAAGAGTTTAACCCATTGCGCCACCGGGGGCTCCTCTGCTTAATGATCAACATGATCAGGGCAGTGTTTGGATAGAGTTAGATTCAATACAATATTTGTGATGCTTGTTCAACCTTGTTTTTTGTTTATGTTGTTTCCCCCCCTTTTTCATATCTTCTCTTCCAGATATGTTGGTATTCTATTGTTGTTTAATACCATAAATCAGGGACATTTGTTCTGAAAAGGGCCATTTGAATGTTTACATCATTAACAGGCCATACAAAATTACCAACTTAAAATTAACAGGAGGGAAGGGACTTAGAGCCATTGGGGATGGTGAAGGGACCAAGGGAGGAAAGTCATGCTTGACCTGCGTGAGGAGGGGGACACTTAAGCAGACCCGCCAGGCAGTTGCAGCCTTGGGGACCCTGGCAGCTTCTCAGGCAGTGTTGCAACTTGGGTGGAAGGGGAATGTGGCCACCAGGCAAGAAGGGAGGGGTGTCCCGGCAGCAGGTTCGTTTCTGGCTGGGTCCGGGCACCTCCCTCCTGCTGCACTGCCAGAGGAGCCAAGTGGCAGGCAGCAGAAGGAGGCAGGCAGGCCAACCACTTTCTGGAACTGATCATGTCTTGTGCCGCCCAGAGAAGGAGAGCGAGCGAGGGCAAAGCCATTGAAGCCATGGAGCCAGATGTACCCCACCCCTGGCATAAATGAATCTAAAATAGTAATAGTAATAGTAATCCAATATAACAACCAGCATAGTGATCTTGATTGCTGTGAACTAATCTTGTCATGTTTCTAATAATAACAATAATAATAATAAACATTAACGGCACATTCTTAGATGGCATATTTCTGTCTGACCTTGTTCTGGGAACTAAATGTGGAGAGCACATCTGGTTGGTCCTGTTACAACTTTTTGCTTTATTAACATCAGCCAATGTATCATTCTAGATTGCTTGTCTGGGATGGACATTGAAGGCACATTTTCATAGTGGTTCTGATTATTTCTGTAGATTAGGAAGTGGGAAGCACATTGTTTTCCATACATTGCAGACTACAACTCCCACTAGCCCAAGTTAGCATTGCCAGCTAAATGTAGCAAAATCTAGATAGAGCACTACATGAATCCTAACCCTGCTGTAGATGATCTTCAAAGCTAGTACTGTTCAATATTCTGTTAAATAATTTGACCTTTGACTTGCAGTGTCCGATTGGATTCTCTTTAATGGTTACATGACAAAAATACTTTTCAGGTGTTAGGAATAGAATTAGCACAAGAAGGAGCATAGAATAATACTTCTGGCTTGTCCCTATCTGTTTCACGTATGGGTACTAGCCATAACACATTAAGGAAAAGAATTTCTTGCTCTTTTGGTCTAATTCAATTATGTTTCCATCCAGAAAATGGACTCTTCCTCCTCACTGCAGGGGAAGTTACTATCTTGAGGAGAAAGATCCCCTCTAAGATAGCTAGCAGAAATTCTTTGTACCCCTGCATGGTGATTCACTTTTAAGAGAAGGCAGTTTGGAATTAATAATTAAACAACAAAGTTTTATCCCTTTGACTATACTCCATTATAACAACAAAATTGGGCATGTCATGGACAATAGTTCTCTGCCGTTTTCAGTTCTAATATGGGGAGCGGGCAATAATGAGAACTCATAAATCCCAGTTGTCAAAAATGTTGTTCTGAGATGTGTTGGGATTATACAAGGTTAATACTATGATTGTTTAGAACAGTGGTTCCCAACCTGTGGTCCGTGGACCACCAGTGGTTCCCAAGAACGAAAATATGGTTGGAAGCCTCACCATTACTACACCATTGCCTCGAAACCACACGGCAACGAGAGCAACTAGTCTCGCAAAACCCTCTTACAGTGCCGAGGCAACGGGGATGTCCAGGGGGGGAGAGGCTGACTACCTACAAAAGATTACTACGACCACATCAGGTCTAGATTATTAAATATGGTTTTCTGTGGGCGAGCAGATGGCAACTACTGGATGACATATGCTCTGTATCAGATACTAGAGCTGATGTGGTCTATCCAATGCAATTTTCTGAATCAGCACCCCAAATAACCAAACCGAATCTAAAGTTGACCAAAAACTGATTCGTAACTCTCTGGCCAAAGTGGTCCCTGGGCAAATAAAGGCTGGGAACCACTCGTTTAGAAGAGTATGAGAGGTCGATTTTATAGAACCTCTCCTTCCACATTTTTGAACATACACTTTTAAATAAATGTACAATTTCTTTTCAAGTTGATAGGGAGAATCTTGGAACGAAAAAGGTCTTTTGTAAGAAATGCCACAACATTTTGTTTGGTTCTTCTGACAGAACAAATGGCCAAGTGGGCTACAGAGCCCTTTTGCTGTTACAATTTGACAGTAGATTATTGTAAAGCAACAAATGCTTTACAAGCTTGACTAGAGCAGAACCTCAAGGTTGTTTTCCCCAGAGGAACCATGGAAAGGTCACTGAATGGTTGAAAGTGTCTATATGTCCAGGATGAATGTTGAACATGATCTGAGGCTAAAGCTGCCAAACATACCCCAAGTTTACACAATTGCTCCTTTCAAAAGAGAGACACCCATCATATTGGAAAGCTAAAAATGGTTTAATGAAATGAGGAGTTTGTGACCTCTTTAGACAATACATGTACCTAGTAGTTACTCTTTTGCTTTCACATTATAATATATATAAACCTTTCTTCCAAAAAAAGGCTTAGGCTACCTGTGGGAAAAGCTGTAATCTTGGCAATGTTTGACAAGGAAGTTGAAGTCCTGTAGAAATGTATAATTCTATAAAAACGGCTTAGATGCCATTAGGCTGGCCTGAGGCTATATTTTAATGTGTTCAAATCTTTCTGATTTTATTGGCATTTTGTAACTTTTGAATTACAAGGAACTGGCAGAATATGAGGAGCCAGGTGCAATATTATGAATACTGGGTATCTTCTGCCAGTGCAGATTGCCTTCAAGCACTGAGAGTGAAATTGGCTTACTATGTACATACTTTGCAGTTTTCAAAATCTGATTTAATGCTTTTCATTTTGAAACACTGTCATTGAAGACGGCCCTGCTGATTCCTCTATTACCAATGGAAGCACTGTCACTCCTGCGGCAGTACTGAATGACGACTTGGATATATTTGGCCCAATGATTTCTAATCCATTGCCAGCCACATCTGCCCCTCCTGCCCAGGTAAGCATAAAATGCAGATTTAGCATGCCAGCCTGTTTAGCAAAGTTAAGATGTTTACATTAGAGGTAAAAAGCATGCCCAGTGTTGTGTGGGAAAGGCACTTCAGTGCCCCTAGATTGTTTTGCTCTGTGAGTTGGGAAGTACTTGACGAATGTTGCCCCTCAACCTTTGTGTGAGCAATCTCTAGTGCAGTGGTACCCAACCTGTGGTCCATGGACCACCAGTGGTCCACAAGAACTAAAATATGGCCCATGGCTTCACCATTCCTACACTATTGCAACTAGAGCGACTGGTCTCGCAAAACCTGCTTATAGTGCTAAGGCTTATTAAATATGGTTTTTTGTAGGCAAGTAGATGGCGACTACTGGATGGCATATTTCTGTATCAGAAACTAGAGCTGATGTCTATCCAATGCTATTTTCTGAATCAGCACCCCAAATAACCAAACCAAATCTAAAGTTGACCAAAAACTGCTTCATAATCCTTTTGGTACTAATGTTGGAGAGTGGTCCCTGGTCAAAAAAAGGATGGAAAACACTACTCTAGTGTAAGGAGGAAGAGCATTAGGGATTCCACTACTGTCTGTTTTATTGAGGTTTGCTCACAAAAGTGAGTCAAAGTTGTCATCTGCTTCCTGAAGGTTGGGAATGGACCCCAGTCAATCGCAATAGTTGCTTCCCAGTAGGTGAGCATATGTAAGGGGGTGGGGATTCAATACATGGCTCGATAACTGCAATGATTATGTATTTGTAACTCCCCAACAGGATTCAAGACCATTATTTAACTGTTAGATTAGATTACAAAGTTAGGGACTAAATTGTAATATTTCATAAATTTGGAAGCCTGTGACGCCCCCTAAGCTCTTTGTTATAAACTAGGCATAGGCAATCCATGGTTCTAAAGTACTTACGAAACTAAATTTCCGGTGTGAAAACTAGAGGTGCTGGTGCTTTGCTTCTACAGTGTTGCTAAAGTTCTGGTGGTGAAAATTTCAGAACTCTAACAAAACTTTAAAAACTTCATTATAAATGGCTCTGATAAAAATTGGTTCTGATAAAAATTGCCAATAATGAAATTTTGAAAGTTTTGTTGGAGTTCTGAAATTTTCACCACCAGAACTTTAGCAACACTGTAGAAGCAAAGCACCAGCGCCCCCTAGTTTTGTAAGTACGTTAGAACCATTTAGAACCATGGATTTCCCATACCTTGAGTTGCCTTTTTGTCTTCATGTGTTTTTCTCCTGTTCATTGACTGCTTTTATTTCTTATTCTTGTTGTGTTTGTTTACATGTGCGTCAGAAAGATGAGTTCTCCCTTGAAAGGCTTACTTTTTATGAAAACCAAACTTGTTCTGAAATACTTAAAAAAGAAACTTCTGCCAGTTTTTGTCCCCTAGTAGAAAGGAGTAACATACTTAAATTACATGCTGTTCTCTTGTTGCTGTGAAGATGACAAGCCAGCCAGGCAGCACACCTGAAATGCTGCACTGTATTTCCCATGGCCCTCAGACAACATGATTCTAGTGTTGTTGCAAGCCTCGCATTTATTTTTTAATTAGAGCTGTTCCCATATCGGTACAGTAGCATTTTCATAGGGCACAAGATATATATTTCTCTTTCAACCACACCCTTTGCACATGTACTGAAGTGGTGTTCCTTGACCCAAGCAGATGGGAATCCAGAGTGTAACAGGTGCCCTATTTCCAATGACTGCTTGATGTATGGAGTGTTTGTCAAGCTGGGGTAGGGAAAGCCTGAGCCAAAACAAGTTATTTCTGCAGTTCCTTCAAAGCACCTGTGTAACTCGGCACAAAGTCACAGAATAAGACATGTGGAGTTAATAGATCAAGACCTGAAACTTAATTTTGCACCGACTTTGGGGCAGTATCCCCCTATTAAATAGAATATGAATACATTCAAATATATTGCAACTTGTATTTTGATGTTAAGGAAACAAGATTGCTCCGAGTATGCATGTGTGAATAGGGCTTTATTTTCATCCTGCCCTTTGTCTGTGGAATCCAGGGTATTGTATGCGATTCCTCTTCCACCTCCCCATGTCTTCATAGCATATTCTGTAAAGTGAGTTAGCCTGAAGTACAACTTTTCCAAAGATAACTAGTGAATTTCGAGGCTGGGAAGGGATTTTGAACCTCAAGTCAGTTTTGACATATTAACCAGTAAGTCTGCTGACTCCATGGCATTTCATAATGTTCCCTTTCATGCTCTGTCGAGTTTATGAAAAATGTTCGAATTTCTAGCTTCTGAGGCTACACTTCTTCCTGACAGAGACCACTGAACCATTTGACTCACTGTCTTGTCCAGAGAACAGTGCAGCTTTGTTCCTTGTAAGATGCTGTTTTCAAAATGGATTTGCAACTATTGAGAAACAAAACACGAAATTCCAAGTTTTGCAGAACTCTAGAGATTCCATTCATAAATTTTGTTCTTAATCTTAAACCTGAAAGTCACAGGAAAAACAAATTAGTTTGTTTTGTGGCTCTATTTTTATCTTCAACTTACTCACAGGTCTCAGCAAAATCAGTATGTCCAGGACATACAGGTCTTTCTCAAAAAATTAGCATATAGTGCTAAAGTTCATTGTTTTCCACAATGTAATGATAAAAATTAAACTTTCATATATTGCACACCGACTGAAATATTTCAGGTCTTTTTTTGTTTTGTACTGATGATTTTGGCATACAGCTCCTGAAAACCCAAAAATACTGTCTCAAAAAATTAGCATATTTGGTCGGATGGAATATGCTAATTTTTTGAGATATGTATGCCAAAATCATCAGTATTAAAACAAAAAAGACCTGAAATATTTCAGTTGGTGTGCAATGAATTGAAAATATATGAAAGTTTAATTTTTATCATTACATTATGGAAAATAATGAACTTTAGCACTATATGCTATTTTTTTATAGAAGGACCTGTATACATGAGATCAACCTATACACAAGATTATATTGTACTAATAAAAGGTAAAGGTTTCCCCTTGACATTAAATCTAGTCGTGTCTGACTCTGGGGGGTGCTCATCTCCATTTCTAGGTCGAAGAGCCAGCGTTGTCTGTAGACACCTTCAAGGTCATGTGGCCAGCATGACTGCATGGAGCACCGTTACCTTTCCGCTGGAGCGGTACCTATTGATCCACTCCCATTTGTATGTTTTTGAACTGCTAGATTGGCAGAAGCTGGGGCTAACAGTGGGAGCTCACCCCGCTCCCTGGATTCAATGTGCTGACATTTTGGTCGACAAGTTCAGCAGCTCAGTGGTTTAACCCGCTGTGCCACCATACTAAAATATTGTACTATTTTTCCTTATTCGTTAATAAAAGATTAAGTGATCTCCTTTGGCTTTTATTCTCTAGAGTGCTTCCACCAACCCAGTAGCCTCCACTTTATCTGCTGCATCAGGAGATCTCAATCTGTTCACTGAACAAACAAAATCCGAAGAGTCAGCAAAGAAACTGCTCTCCAAGGACTCGATTTTGTCACTGTATGGTGCTGGGACGATGCCATCACAAAATGCTCCAGGTGCTTGCTTTTCCAATCTATTTTCAAAGCAACTTGAGAGATATGGTTTACTCCTCACCCTGCTATATGAATTAATGGGGGGATGGGCTACTCTTGAATATCAAACCACAAGTCTAAAGAAAAGCAGTTAAGTCTTGGAAGTATTTAAAGATGGCGGAAGGTTCACATCAGGTGTTCTGAAACAGAACATAGAAGCCAAACTGGAAGGAGGAATGGTAGGGATGAAGCTCAATTGGAACAGCCAATCTTCCAGACTTGAGGCCTGCTATCAAAAGAGGTTATGTGGGTGCCATGAAGAGGCTGTTCCGTCTTAAACTGGGAAGGGAACAAATAAGAGGAAACGGGGGACAGAGAAATAAAATATTTTTCCCTAAAAATGTTATGTTTAAAACTTAAAATAATTATTTAAAAAATCAGTAATTGGTGAATTGTTTTGAAACTTGGCAGGCTTGCAGTTGTAAATGAGGCCTTAAACTGAGGTAGGTTTCATGCAGATAGGACTTAAAATGACTGAGGATTGATCCTTTAAAATTTCCCATTGTAGCCAATGGGCTGAATCTTTGCCAAATGAAAACGGCAACACCCTTCCCCTTTTGAGTAACTTCCCGGTAAACCGAATGAGGGGTCAGCTGATAATGGACCCTGAAATGGGTTGCCTTTTGGCCAAATTGCACACCTCTAATAATAAATTTATCCCCATCTAATTTACAGGAGTTATAGGGATGTCACTAATGATTTTCCAGGCCAAACTCATTGTGCCTCATGGATTTTAGGATGGGAATTCCACTCTTTCAGTCCTTTTTATGTGGATAACAGTTTTTGAGAGATACACCTGAGGTTTTATACACTACACTTTAGAAAAGTGGAGTGACTTTGTATCGGTTCATGGATAGAATGAATTCTCCCCCCTCCTTCTTTTATTCAATCCAGGTGTATTCATGGGACCACAAGCTTTGGCCTTTCCTACACAGCCAGCAGCACATTTCCAGGGGTTTCCCGCCATGGGAGTGCCTGTACCGGTCTCTGTACCTGCAGCTCCTGCGATGATGGGGAACATGATGGGACAGTCCATGCCTGTCATGGGACAGAACGCAGGCATGATGGTGGGCGGCATGGGGATGCCTAATGGCTTTTCTGTCCCAACACAAACTGCTCCTCTGGGACTTCCTCAAAATGTTGGTGGGCCCCAAGGAACGATGGGGGGGCAGGTAGCCCCACCACAGAAATTTGGTATGCAGCAAACTCAACCAACTCAGTGGACTCTTTCTCAGGTGGGATATACTTTTAAATTGAAAGTAGCAAACACTGTTTGGATCATTCCTCTAAGCTGGAAAATGAGATGAAATGTTAAAATATTTTAGATAATCGAGAATTATACACTAGAAGGCTAGTAAGCTAATGAATCTAGTTTTTAGTTTTGTTTTTATAATTCAAAGGTGTTTAAACAGTTTATCTAAAAAGTATTGTTAGGTCAGTTCAGAAGCTACATGTTTGCATGGCATCCTGTTAGTGAATTACAATTATATAAATCAGAGTTACCAGAACTCATTTTTGGTTGTTGGAAAAATCAGATTTTTGTCCAGAATCCCTCCCAACTCACTTTGTAAGTGACATAGTTTGTCCATGGCCATTTCCATGTCGTTGGATATGGGGTTGATATCCAGGTGGACACCATGTCCACCTGGATATGGTATAAGGACATCACCTGCAGACCTCTGAAGACCCTCAAAGGTCTCTGTAGGTGGCCATCAAACCATATTTGATTAAAGGAAAATAGCTGGATGAATCCCTGCCCATCTTTGCCAGCTCTGCTTTCAAGATTGAGCTGCTTAGTGTTTACAAGGTATGAGTTTCTAAGGATCAGCAGTTGTAGCTACAGAGATGGAGCTATGTAACGTATTCCCAATGAAAGAGCTCAACCGCTATTTTTGAAAACCATTTATTTATGTATCTATGCTTGGTTACAATTGAATATTATCTACCCATATTTCATTGCATAATAGTCACCACCGAATAATAGCCATGCCCCAATTTTTGGGATGGCAAAATTGGTGTTTTTGTATTCCTTGCATAATAGTTGCAGAACCATTTGAACCTGGAGACCCAGGTTTCAGTGGTGGCCAGAGCAGCTTTTGCACAATTGAAACTTGTGCACCAGTTGCGGCCGTAACTTGGGAAGTCAGACTTGGCCAGGGTGGTCCATGCTCTTGTTACATCTCGTATAGATTACTGCAGTGTGCTCTACATGGGGTTGCCTTTGAAGAGGGCCAAGAAGCTTCAATTAGTCCAACGGGTGGCAGTCAGATTTCTAACTGGTGTGGTGTAGAGAGAGAGTCCATCCCTCCTGTTGTGTCAGCTTCACTGACTATTGGTTTGCTACCAAACCCAATTCAGTGTTCTGATCTTGGCCCTTAAAGCCCTAAACGGTTCTGGTTCAACTTACCTGTTGGAAGACATCTTCTCTTATGAGCCAACAAGAGCTTTAATATCGGCTGGTGAGACCCTGCTCTCAGTCCCCCCCCCCCCCCTTGCAAGGCCAATTGGTGGGGATGGGAGACAGGGTCCTCTTAGTGGTGGCCCCTTGGTTGTGGAATTCCCTCCCGAGACATCAGGTAGGCCACATCTGGTTTTCAGGGGGGAAAAAACCTTCCAGAGTTGCAAGCCACCTTGAGTCTCCTGCGGGGTGTCAAAGGCGGGGTATAAATGAAGCAATTTTATTTTGTGTCAGGAGCAACTTGAGAAATTGCAAGTTGCTTCTTTCTGGTGTGAGAGAATTGGCCGTTTACAAGGACGTTGCCCAGGGGATGGCAGGATGTTTTGATGTTTTACCATCTTCTGGGAAGTTTCTCTCATGTCCCCGCAGTTGAAAAAAGGGATAAAAAGTGCAACTATTATAAAGTGAAATATTTTGTTACAATGGAAAGATGTCTATTTCTGGGATTGCATACTGAAATGTAGTGAGTGAGAAAAGGTGGGTGTTTCTTTTTGAACTTTAGTTATGAGATTTGAATAACCATGTACTAATTGAAACTGTATATATTTCACAGATGAATCAGCAAATGGCTGGAATGAATCTGAGTAGTTCTGGCAACATGATGGGCTTGGTCCAGCCCCCAAACACTGTGGCCGGATGGACTGGAGGTTCCTCAGGCCAGACTCTCAGCACACAACTCTGGAAATGAAAACAGCAATAGAGCTTTCATCTAGATCAAGACCTGACATTCCATACTCAGAACGCATCTAGTTTTCCTGGTCTGTCCATGTACATTTTCCCTTGTTCCTCTTATTAAGAAGTAATCTTAACTGACCGTGTTGTGGTCTGTATTGACTTTAAACAATTTTGATGTAGTGAAAAGCAGGTTGAGAACATCTTTCATGGGCAGCTTTCTTCGTTCCACGGTGCATTTGATCTCACAAAGCATATCTTGCCGAAGAGCTGTTTGACCAACCACATACTCCAATTATTTTTATCAGTTATAGATCCAATGTTTCCATGTAAGGGAAAATAGATATCATGATAGTCCTATCTCTAATATGTAAACGCCACCCTGCAAATTACCCAGTAATCCTGTAGAAGGTACTGTATGAACAAATGTTAATCATATAAATAAGAGTGTATATGTATCACTGGAGAATGGTTTTTTCCTTGTGTAAGAATGATTTTTGTTTCCTTATTCACTTCACTGTGATATTATGATGATGTGCTGAACAGAGGAAAGTAAGTGGTGGGTGAACATGATATAAACCTGGATGTCACTGTGACTCCATCCGTTTCTTTTACCACAGCAGTTAATTATTGGGTTTCCGGTGTCGAAATACACAATTTGGCTACAACAGTGTGTACAGCAGGCTAATCTCAAGTATGTGACACAGCATACAGACAGGGTAACTTGCGCCACTGAATAATTTTAATTTTGTCTTTCCAGCTGTATCCAGGTTTATGCCAGTAATTGTGTTTACATTTTATGGTGCCTCGTACTGATGAGCTGTTGCTTCCCTATATTAAATAAATCCATACATAATTCTATTATTATTTCATTCTAGAAGATCTTTTGACTACTGTTCTTAAAAACAAAACAAAACAACAAATAAACGTTGAACATCCATTATCTGAAAGCTGCCATTCTAAATGATAAAGTTTTACATTGTTTTTTTAATCAGCATTTTCAAGTGTTGAATTGCAATGCAATAAAAAAAACCATCTAAAATACTAAAGCAGGTTGGATAAACACATGCAAAACAAGTGGAGACCAAAGTACATACATCTCAAGACTTTTGACAGAAGTCTCATTAGACCAGTAAAGGATGTTGCTGAGTAGCAAACTGTACAGTCTGAAGATTTAACCGTCTGGGAGGCATAACGGATTGCATCTGTTCGTTTGGGTATATCCCATTTTATGATTATACGTCATACTTCAATTTTCACACTGTCCGCATGATACTTTGGCTCATTAGCTAGATTGACCTTTTCTGTTCGAGTGTGCCATACAAGAACCTGGGGGGGAATAGAAGAAGAAAACCCTTAGTTCTGCATCATCATCAAAAGGGAGGTCTCTGTAGGTAATAGTGGAATGAATACCTTTGTGCAATTGTTGGCTTTGGGCTCCAGTTCTTCCATTGTGGTGATCTGCCTCAGAAAATCAGATTCCTGCATCCCAGGCTGTGACCCATGGCGCCTGAATACCGCTTTAGGGTTGGACAAAATCACCTGAAGGTTTACAGCGAACCCTTTATAAATCAAACAGAATGTAATTAAAACCAAAATTTTATACATTGCATTCATTTTTCATGAAAACTTTCCTCTTTTCTCCTTTTCTTTTGTGCTATCAACATGTATTCAGGGCTTTTTTTTTTAAAAGTAAAGCTTACATTATTATCATGCAAACAGACAATTGTATTCAGGTGGATGCTACACTTACTACTGCATCACAGTAGATAATGAATCAACCTTAAATCCAGTTTCTGCCCCCTGCAGCATTCTGGGGTTTGTAGTTTAGTGAGGCCGCTAAGGCTCCTCCTTAAACTACAAATCCCAGAATCCTGCAAGAGGCAGCAACTGGATTTAAAGTGGATTCATTCTCTAGTGTGATGAGGTCCTTAATATATGTAATCTGTCATATTATAAACCAATTATGTCTTCTCCTAAAAGTTCCTAGCTATTATCCATATGTTTAACCCATTCTACATTTCATTAATAATATCATCAATGACATTTAAGTAAGTGGTTGAAACCTCTGTAAGATGGACATGCCTTGTGGGAAAAGGTGAATGCTGAAAATAATAGGTTATTTTACCTTTCCCAGCCATTACTTCTGTAATTAATTGGGGATTCAAGTTTGAAGTGAATGTAATTGTTAACTAGAGGGGGAAAAATAAACCTGACTTAATTAATTCAAATGCCAACTAGTTTGTTTTGTATAGTGTAAATGGCAAGCTATACACCCACAAAACCCCTACCTACCCTTTCATATGATATTAAAAAGAGGAGTTCCTAAGAAAAGTAGCGCAGGCACAAGTTCTTATTAAGCTTACTAGGGGAAAAATATCAGTGTCCTCCGCATCAATAACTCATGAAAACACTACACTAGTTTACCTGTGGGCATCTTGGATGAGCAGTTGCTCAAGCCATTTGCTCTGATGGGGAGGAATATGTAAGTAAGACTCAGAATATTTCCATAGTGAAGGAGAAACCTACTTTTTTATCTGCTCAACATATCATTCGCATGCCTCCCTCAGGGATTCTCTCTTCCTAGTTTTGGAAAGGGGGGATTTCCCCTCCCCCCTTTTTTCCTTATCTCATGGACCAGTCTCTGAAAGGGCCCACCACCCTTTACTCTGTCCAGTTTCTTTCCTGCTTCTTTACAGGTTTTATTCTGCCACAGGGCCATCTGACTTCACATATACAATGCCCACAGTTCCACGTAAAAAAGAAGAGCAAAGGGAAGATGCATGGTTCCCTGCCCCTTTGCTCGGCTAAGGGCCTCAGGGTAGAAATAGCTGTCTAACAAGTGGAGGCTCTTCAGTGTGCCAGGAGATCTGAAAGCAGCAGCGCAGGCCTTACAAAGAGATGTAACGGGTCTGTTTGGGATGTGAGCTGGATTTCTCAATGTTTGGGCCACAGGGAGAGTCACGGCCCTCGGGAGCTATGCGGTGCTGGAAGAGAGGCACGGCTTCTTACTCTAAATGGGGCACAAAAACCATCAGAGGGATATTTTTGAGAGCATCTGACAAGTTCATGGTCATCCTCTTCACCCTGAATCAAGAATAATGTCATCTCCAGCAAGAGAGCAATCTTGGGCAGATATCAGCCCTTTTCCTACTACTCTGAGGAGAGAGATAACTGGAGGATGGGACTTCTCCCTGGAGCCTGTTTCATTTAGAAAGATTATGTGTTTCTCCAGGAAGCCTATGTCGGTGAACACTCTACCTTGTCACCAATTCCCGAGAGAGATGTCCTAGCCAGATGCAATGTAGCCAACCTGCTTTATTTGGTACAGGAAGCATCAATGGCCGAGTTTTTCCACTATCATCTCTCTTTGACCCAGAACAGTCCCAGAAAACTGTATAACTATAATAGAACCTCTTCAGAATGTATCAGTCAGTCTGATTACTCTTGCTTTGATTCAACATGAAGTGGCTGTCTCTAAGTAGATCAACTGACGCTTAACTGTACCAAGCTCCACTCCGAACAGAAATTCAAGGGCAGTACAGTTTCTAGTTGAGAATCCAAGATGTTCCAGTACTTCATTACTGTCTTGGTAGATTCCTTCATCCCACAAAAACAAGCTATCTATTTCCAGAACTGTTTCCCTGTACAAAGCATCCCTCTTCGAAGCCACTAGACCAGGAAGAGCCTTTTTCCAAATCTAGGAGGTCTTTGGCATCAACAGAAGATCTGCTAAGTAAAGGTAAAGGTTTTTTCCGATATTAAGTCCAGTCGTGTCCAACTCTGGGAGTTGGTGCTCATTTCTATTTCTAAGCCAAAGAGCTGGCGCTGTCCATACACACCTCCAAGGTCATGTGGCCAGCATGACTGCATGGAGGGCCATTACCAGAGTGGAACCTACTAATCTCACATTTGCATGTTTTCGAACTGCTAGGTTGGCAGAAGCTGGGGCTACCAGCAGGAGTTCATGCCGCTTCCCAGATTCAAACCTGCAACCTTTTGGTCAGCAAGTTCAGCAGCTCAGCTGATTAATCCACGGGGGCTCCAGAGGATCTGCTAGCTGATTATAATTTGAACATATATGCATACATAATGTAAAAACTGCTTCATGGACCTGAGGACTTCTAGGCTCTTTTCAGTGGACAACCCCACAATTACACATTGTGGAAAAAATGGCATCCCAATCTTGACCTTCACAAAAGTACAATTTCCTTGAGATTTAAAGACAATTTAGTGAAGGCTTCTACTCATGCCTGTATTCATAAGAATTAGTCAATATTCTTGGGAGACTGAAAACTCAAGGAGTTCAAAAAGCTTCTATTCCTAAAGATAAGACCAGAAGCTTTTTCAACCCTTTATTCATAACTTTTGATTCTGACAGCAGGATAAAAGAGCAACATGTTTTCAGCGTTCTAAAAGGGTGACATTGGCCTGTCAATCAAGAAATGGGGTCAAAGATATAATCTAACTGATCATATATTTCTTCAACTTAATGATTTTGAGGCACTCAAAATATAAAGCTAGAAATGTGCAAATCTTCACAGTATAAGTTCAAGGCAAAACTACTTTAAAGCTCTTCCGTCCTGCATTTCAATTTTCCAACCAAATACCTTCCCAGGAGAAATCCTCAGATGTTTACTAAATTATGCTAGTATTGAAGGCAAAGAGTATTCCCAAGGCAATAGAGGAACGACAGCTCTGCAAATCCCTAGGGAGAGATATCCATCTTGGGTCATGTGTTCAAGACAGTGAGGAGAGAAAGATTTTTAAGTCCTTGGTATTAGAGCTGTACAGATATTTTCATTCCCTACACCAAAAACCCTACAGATAATACAGAAATACTTATGGGAGTTATTGCTATTAACACGTCTCCCTGTTATCTCACTGCTGTTTACAGGGAACACATATTGACCCATATACATTTTACTTAACCACTACACATGGCACAAGGATGAACTGGCAAAGTAATAGTCACCATACTAAAGTTTTTTCAGTGGATTTCACACACTGATTAGAAAAGGATGTGAGATTCACATTAATTATAAGAGGATTTTACGTCTTTGATGCAACTACTTGATACTCTGGAAAACTACAGTCTTGTTTTTCTGAACCACTTTTCATTACTGGAGTGAATTTTAGAGATGGTAATCACTTCCAAAGTTGTTGTGTGTGCGTATCAGGAGCGACTTGAGAAACTGCAAATCATTTCCGGTGTGAGAGAATTGGCCGTCTGCAAAGACGTTGCCCAGGGGACGCCTGGATGTTTTACCATCCTGTGGGAGGCTTCTCTCATGTCCCTGCATGGGAAGCTGGAGCTGACAGATGGGAGCTTATCCCACTCCCCGGATTTGAACCGCCAACCTTTCGGTGAGCTGTCCTGCCACTGGGGGCTCAATTGGTTAATCCCTTCCAAAGTTATAAGTAAAGTTTGTCCCTTGACATTAAGTCCAGTCGTGCCTGACTGTGGAGGTTGATGCTCATCTCCAGCCTCGAGAGTGGCGGTATACAAATTTGAAGTTAATAATAATAATAATTTCTAAGCCAAAGAGGTGGCATTGTCCGTAGACACCTCCAAGGTCATGACTGTATGGAGTACTGTTACCTTCCCGCTGGATCAGTACCTAGTGATCTACTCACATTTGCATGTTTTTGAACTGCTAGGTTGGCAGAAGCTGGGGTTGACAGTGGAAGCTCATGTCGCTCCCTGGATTTGAACCCCGGATTCGGCCAACAAGCTTAGCAGCTCATCAGTTTAACCCACTGTGCCACCAGGGGCCCAAAGTTATATGGGGTCTTTATTCACTACACAAGATTTCATTCTTTTCTTCAGTTGCTATTCATACTGATAACTTTGCCACAGAGTCCTGGTCTTGGTTTCAGAAAGCATGGCTTACAGTCAAGAGATGATGAAGAATGCTATGCAAGGTTTCAGTGGGCAAGACACAGGTCGTCATGCCAGTTCTGAACTAGTCAAGGAAATCCTGATACTGGGATCCAGAGGCACCATCTAGCACTCAACCAGAAAGCAGGTAAACATCCAAACTGACTTCCTCTCCACTGATGATTACCGAACACTGAAACTGTAGTGCAAAGTCTATGGCAGTATGGTTGTATGTAACATCATGGCTTCTTGCAGGGTTTCTGTTAACAAAATCTCATAAACTGCACGGACAAAAGGTAAAGTAAGGGATGGATGTACTGCAGCTGGAGATTAAAAACACACTTGTTTTCCTCAAAGCCATACTGGAATAGGCCTGTATCCCTAAACCTCTGACAAGAAAATTGTACGTTTTCCTACTGACCTTCCAAGGAGTCCAGGCTCTCTATGGCTACCCGACTGCAACATCCTATTCTTCCTGAGAGTACAGTAGACTCTCATTTATCCAACCTTCACTCATCCAACGTTCTGTATTATCCAACGCAGTCTACCTCCCGCCCAGATCCACCGCTGTTTCAATACATTGCAATGTTTTGGTGCTACATTCGTAAATACAGTAATTACTACATAACGTTACTGTGTATTTTTCTGTTGATTTGTTGTAAAACATGATGATTTGGTGCTTAATTTGTAAAATTGTAATGTAACATGTTTAATAAGCTTTTTCTTAATCCCTCATTATCCAACATTTTTGCTTATCCAACATTTTGCCAGTCTGTTTATGTTGGATAAGCGAGACTCTACTGTACTTTTAAAATCACCTCCTGATCCAATTTCTCATCTCAAACATAATCCTAATGGCCCTGACTGTTCCTTTTCTGAGACTACAGTTTCTCTCTATTCCTTTCTAGGAAGAATTTTTCAGTGTTTTTCCTCAATGTAAGGTATCCAAATTAGGAGTACATCTACACTAGAATTAACAGGGTTTGACATTACTTTGACTGCCATGGCTCAAGGAGATGTAATCATAGGCATTGTAGTGTTACTACAAATCCCAGAATTCCACCATATTGAGCCATGGCAGTTGAAGTGGAGTCAAATTGCATTAATTCTGCAGTGTAGATGCACCTCAGGGAAGATTACTGCAGTGATGTGCTTCTTGCAGACAGACTCAACAGTGGTGCATCTGCACTTCATCTAAGTGTCTATGTGTCACCGGGTGCAATAGCAGAGACAAAGTCTTTTTTGTTCTCATTCAGGCAGGCTTACTGAAAAGGAATGACATGAACTACATATCAGGTTTGCCATCAAAATTTACTGCAAGCACACAAAATTTATTGCAAACTTTCCGGTCTCTTATTAACTTGCATCCTTTTCTTTTCATTTCATTTTCACAGCATAGCCCAGAATGTCTTTCAGGTGATTGCGGTGATCAATGCCACCATCTCACTGATTTAAAGAGCTTTTGCTTCAACTATGCCTGCAGGGCTATTTGCCAGTTCACGAGGGTCCTGCCATCTCTATCCCCTTCAGCACCAGCAGTTATTTGCAGCAGTGCCACATAAAAATCAGTGCCATCCTTCACAAGCTGTGATGAATTTGAAAAGTTTTGCCTTGGTCAAGGACTGCTTCAGAAGACAGTTGACCAAGTGTATAGCACACTTCACTCAAGGGATGTCAGCAAGCAGCAAGGGCCCCTGCCCTTTGTCCAAATGCCTCTTGCGATCCTATCTCAAGATATTTTCCCCTATTGCAGGAAAAACAAACACGGAGGCTTACTATGACATTTTTTCCCTTTTGTAGTGGTTGACGAAGTTGTTATTTCTTATTGTTGATTGAGGTCCAGCAGTTAATGGCTATCAGACATAGTATATCTGTAAACTAATGCTGGTGATACATCTTGGTTGTTTTCAGTATTTTTGAAGCAAGTTATAAATTAATTAATTAATTAATCAACCAATCTTTATTTATATACCACTCTATCTCCCCTAGGGGACTCAGGGCGGTTCCCATGTAACGAAACACCAAAACATACAGAGTAAGCAAAACATAAGTATAAAATTATCAAAAGAACACATATACATTAAAAACCAATCTTGCCCTGTTCTTTCATGCAAAATTACGGTTTGGGCCAGAATTTCAGAATGGGCCTAGGCAAATTAAGAAGGCAGGACCGAGGCTAGTGCAGGCAAGATATGAGGGGGCCAGGGGAATGGGTAAAATGCAATAACCGGTCCCAACAATAGTAATAGTGGAGCCCATGGCTGCTCAATTCCAGGGCCTATTGGTGAACTATCTGGGGTAATGGGTGTGGGGTGCAAGGCCAGATTCTAACAGTGGCCAGGGGCTGGAGCTAGTCCTAGTCGTTCTCAACAGCCTGGTGAAACTACCAAGTCTTCAAGCTTTTACAAAAAGAGGAGAGGGCTAGGGCCTGTTTTATTTCCCTTGGGAGGACATTCCAGAGGCAGGAGCTACCACCGAGAAGGGCCTCCTTGGTAGATCTTACAGTTTGTGCTGGTTCATAGAAAGGGATGCAATCGCGAAGATAGGTGGGGCTCAAACCATTCAGGGCTTTATAGGTCATAACCTGCACCTTGAATTTAGCTCGGCAACTTATCGGCAGCCAATGAAGGTATTTTAATAGAGACGTTGTATGATCCCTATAGTTTGCTCCAGTTAGGAGCATGGCTGCCGCCCATTGTAACAAAAGAAATTTCCAGGCTGTCTTCAAGGGCAGCCCCACGTAGAGCGCA
The DNA here is from genome assembly GCA_030556195.1 of Anolis apletophallus. Classification (NCBI taxonomy): domain Eukaryota; kingdom Metazoa; phylum Chordata; class Lepidosauria; order Squamata; family Anolidae; genus Anolis; species Anolis apletophallus. The sequence continues at coordinate 101,088,974 of JARBWK010000003.1, forward strand.
TTGCAGCTGTCCAGTCGATGTAACTAAGCCGTGGACCACCCTGGCCAAGTCAGACTTCACAAGATATGGTTGCAGCTGGCACACAAGTTTAAGCTATGCAAAGGCCCTCCTGGCCACTGGCCACACCTGGGCACCAAGCGAGAGTGTTGAATCCAGGAGGACCCCCAAGCTACGGACCTGTGCCCTCAGTTCTATCTCATTTCTCCCTCTTTTAAATTCTGGGACCCTTCTAAAAGTGTGTGTACCTCAAGGCTAACTTGTAAAGACCATCTTGCTGGTGAGGTGAGGGATTAAGGGTACTAGGACTTCAGGAGACTAGAATATGGCTCGGCCATGAGAACCCACTGGTTCATCGTGAGCTAGTCACATTCTCTCATCCTCAGTCACAAACTTCTGAAGAAATCTGGCAAAGAAAGCCCTAACATAAGGCTGCCGTACGGCAGAGTCAAATTGAAGGGCACATAACAAGTATAAGTAGAAGGAAGAATCTGTCTAAGGATATTCTCCAGTCATCTCCAGCCCAACTCTCCCCAATTTCAGGACTAGATACTGACGTTTCAAGGCAGAAAAGCTTTTCCTCTCACCACAAGAGTCCTACATAACACACGCAATTCAAATGAATGATTTCCTTGTGCATTTGCACTAGCACTGCAACATATCTTCCACATGTTTTCCAACAGCTATACACATGTGCCTTCAAGGCTAGCTATATATTGTAAATAAGTACCATTATTCCAGAGGAAAGCTAGAAAATTATTCACTAGGTATCCATGTAGCCTAAGTAACATTCGATCCATAGATCATCTCAAAGATGTGTTGAGAAGACATATTTCTGTTTGCTTCACCAAATAAAAGATGGCTTTAGCACAGCAGGGTAGTCAATCTTGTAGTCAATCTTGTCTGTCGAAAGGCTGCCAGTTCGAAGCCAGGTCAGGGTGAGCTCCTGGCCATTAGCCCAGTTTCTGCCTATGTAGCGGTTCGAAAATAAATGTGAATAAATAGGTATTGCTCATAAAAAAGCGGGAAGGTATTCTGAGGTACCCATAAGGAACGCTTGTGATTCGATCCAAAAAGGGGGGAAACCGAGATATCTTTTCTATGTATAATTGTCTGTCTAGTTGTGTATAAAACGACGTTGAATGCTTGTCACATATGTATGTTCTGTGACTCGTCCTGAGTCCCCTTCGGGGTGAGAAGGGCGGAATAGAAATACTGTAAATAAATAAATAAATACTACCTGATACTTTAACAATATTTGTACGTCATACTGTTTTAACTCATCTTTCTTAATGTATGTGTGATGCTGCTTCGAATCCAATTTGGAAGAAAAACAGGCTATACATTAAAAAAATAAATATAAAATTGGCCCCAGCAGTAGCAGTAGAGACATCTAGCTGGTCTTTTATTAAACTGTAATGCTAAAGAAACATATTAATAGCTGCCTGATTATAAGGCTTCACAACAAAGGCTCTGGGATACTATTGTAATTTTCATTTTCCAAAATAAAATAAGATGCAGTGCACATTTTTTTCTAATCTTAAAAAAAAGCAAGCATGTAATTCAAGTAAAACCTCCGCTCTCTCTGGAACTCCAGAGTCCTGCACTTTCTAATCTTGGTGAGGAGAAATAAATCACTTCAGCACGAGTAGAGATATTTGGTAAGATACTGCCAGAAAGAAAGATCAAGCAAGCTACCTCAGAAAGAGAATGTGTCCACATTTGTCTCATATTTATTTCCAGACACTTTCCTAAATAATGAAAATATTCAACATTAATATGGTAAAGCATAGGGTATATAAACTATTCCTATTAAGAGCCAATCAACAGATAACATAGTCAATCACTTTCAGTAATACTAAGAAAGGGAAAATGTCTTAATTATGCCAAATAAAACTAAAGAAAAAGCAAAAATTGAGTTTTACCATATATGGTATACGTCTCTCCTTATGCTGGCATTAAATTATAGAAGCCAACTGTGGCAGATCAGGAGACTGAAAATGAGAAGGGGAATTGTTCATGGCCACAAAGAAGAGTGGAGCACTGAAAAGAAAAAGGACAACCTAATGCAAGGGCCAATATTTCTCAGTCCCGTCCCGTCCCCCGATTAATGTGACAATTGTCAAGGTACTACAGGTCCCGGTGGCGCAGTGAATTACACCGCTGAGCGGCTGAACTTCAAATCCGGGGAGCAGGGTGAGCTCCCGCTGTTAGGCCCAGCTTCTGCGAACCTAGCAGTTCGAAAACCTGCAAATGTGAGTAGATCAATAGGTACTGCTTCTGCAGGAAGGTAATGTTGCCCCATGCAGTCATGCCGGTCACATGACCTTGGAAGCGTCTACTGACAATGCTGGCTCTTCAGCTTAGAAATGGTGATGAGTTGGACACGACTAGACTTAATGTCAGGGGGAAACCTTTACCTTTGCCTACTGCAGGTCAGGTTCTTTTCACTGATAAAGGATGTTGTCCACTGCTTACAAAGCATTTTGTACAATGCAATCCATCTTACACATCTTGTCTTAAACAGAGATCCTTAAGTTGCAATGGATGACACGAGAGAAGCTCCCCACTCTAGTTCAAGAGGGACTTTATTTCTGTTACAATAATTGGTTGGTGTGTTGCACGAGGGTTCTGTTCTGGGGCCTTTCGCATAACGATTTTTTAATTTGGGGGGTAAAGTTTGCTGATTAGGTCAAAATGCCTCGGAAGCTGAATAGACTGTGAAGTCAAAATACCCCTTCTGTGCTCAACTACTACTCCACGCAGTAGCATGTTTGGGTATAGGTGACTGTGCTGAGCTCCCAAAAGCAGCCCCGGGTGCCAAATCAGATGGAAGTCTGGCTGCGCAAGTTACAATCGAGTCACATACTTCTCATCCAAAGAATGAGGCCCTCCTCGGTCAAAAGATGCACATGGTTCTGTGCAGCCAAGTGTCCATCACTTCTACCTGCCAAGAAAGAGTTCAACTTTTTCCTCTATTGAGAGGCATTTGGCTCTATATAGCCAGACTTTTGGCACCTATTACAATGGACTCATTAAACCAATACCACCACCCCAACCCATTTTCCATGGCATCTTGAATGGCTATTCTCATTTCTAAGGAAAAGACAAAATACATGGTTCTTTCCATGCAGCAGTCAACTGCATTTTCTTATTTTTCTTTCTTGGGTTATGAAAATAAATACTGTTCAAACTGTATGGGTTCAGTTCTGCAGTGCTACATCACAAGGGTTTTGCAAGCCAATGACAGTGAGAATAAGGCACGGAAACCTTCAAAGAGGACAACTGAGACAAGTTCATATAATAGTGTTGTTGGGGTTTTTCTCATGTCAGGAGTGACTTGAGAAACTGCAAGTTGTTTCTGGTGTGAGAGAATTGGCCAGGAAATGCTCAGATGTGTTACCATCCTGTGGGAGGCTTCTCTCATGTCCCCGCATGAGAAGCTGGAGCTAACAGAGGGAGCTCAACCCATTCTCCCCAGATTCAAACCACTGATCTGTCAGTCAGCAGTCCTGCCAGCACAAGGGTTTAACCCACTGCACCATCAGTGGCTCCTTATAATAGTGGTTAAGATTGCTCTTGATACCTTGGGAAGGAGGCTGAGGCAGTCCTGCTCCACCGCCGCCTGGCTCCAGCGGGCGAGGATCAGGCCGGGAGAACTAACTCTCAGGTGGTAGCGGCGGAGGGGGATTCCGCCATGTCAGTCACAGGCAGCATCAAGCAGGAGACCCTCAGGGAGGCGGGGCTCCCTGCAGAAGTTCTTCTGGAGCCACAGCGAGGGACAGGAGGCACTCTGCTCCCTCCCTCTCTTCCCTTTTGCCCATACAGACACAAAGCATCATGTTGCTTTGTAGCCGTCCCAGTGGGAGTTCGCCTCCCTCTCTTCAGGAAGGAAGCCACGGGCCAGATAGCATTGCCCGGCGGGCCGCATTTGGCCCGCGGGCCGCAAGATGCCCAGGTCTGGCTGAGAGTCTATATGCTCAAGCCATGAAAAAGTCTGAAAAAGGACAGAACTGCCCATGAAACATACAATCTAGTAAAATAGATGGTTACTATTGTGGCAAATGGAGAATGGCATGCTATGTGTATAAAGATACTATAGCTCTCCTGGCATGTATTTTGCTATCTGTGCTGTTGCAATAGAAGCAGTTACACAAGTACAATTCTTCAGAGCAACATTATTAGAAAATTGGGGGGGCGGGGGGTGAGATTCATATTCAAAACAAGTATGTCTGCATTTGGGGTTGCAGTTAAGAATGCCACTGGAACCAGATTACTTGGCTCTCTGGAGGGTGAAAACACTAAATTCCAGTATAATTATACAGTCCCCCTGGAGATAATGTGATTACCATTTTCCATTAAATCCAAGTCAAACTTCACAGCTAGTTCTCCCATGGCTATGCTGAAATAAACCTAAAATATGATGGTGGGTAGGTTTTTCTTTTTGTGTTAGGAGCGATTTGAGAAACTGCAAGTTTCTTCTGGTGTGAGAGAATTGTCTGTCTGCAAGAATGTTGCCCAGGGGACGCCCAGATGTTTTACCATTCTGTGGGAGGCTTCTCTCATGTCCCCACATGAGAAGCTGGAGTTGACAGACAGGAGCTCACCCCATTCCCCGGATTTGAACCGCCGACCTTTCGTTCAGCAGTCCTGCAGGAAAAAGGATTTAACTCATTGCGCTATGGGGGGCTCCATGGTGGGTGGATTAAAAAAGGAGACAGTATGGATTCAAAGTGAACATAGTGTTTTATATTCCTTCAAAAGAAAAACAATTGTAGTGTATGTACTATTATCTGTATCATAGATACCCTTTGTTGCCGTGCATGGGTTTGAGAAGGCATTTCTCTACGATGCTTTTCATTAGTGAGATGTGGTACACTAAATATAATTCACTGAGTCCTTCATCCTATGCTTCACCCTTTCAAGGCAAAGGAGAACAAGAAGATGGCCAACAAGAGCTTCTCAATTATGTGCTTTAGCCAAAGTGTGGTGCCAATATGAAAGTCCCTACTATATAACAGGACTCCTCCTGAGTGCCCTTTTCAATGCTAATACATAAACAAGTAGCTGGGAAAGCCATATGACAGTTACACCCATTCCCTCAGCTCTTTCTACCACCTTCGATTCACCACTGTTTTGGAATAAATACATTTTCCAAAGAGCCACACTGTTATGTGCATTGGGATATCAGAGCGACAGGTGAAGGGGAACGTAACAGTCCATAACTAGGCAAAAATGAGCTTTTGTGCCAGGTGATCTATTGGAGGCACAAAAGATATGAACTCTTGTCTCCATCCAAGGGATGAGGCTTAAAGTTTTATAGAAAAACTTGCAGGGCTTTTAATTCTAGAGAGGAACTTCAAGGATAGTAGCTGGAAATAGGCCAATGTCAACTGCACAGCACATCAGTAGCCGAAGACAGATGCACGAATTCACATCAATTTAAGATGAGCAAGTGATCAGTTCACTACAGAGACAAGTCTTTTGTCTTTTGTCTTCAGATGCTAGATGGCCTTTGACTGTGATCAGTGAATTACTATGCTATCCTCTCGCTCTGAATAAACCCTATGGACCAAATTCAGAGTGACGTATCAATGAACAACTCTGGATTTAAATGCTGCACCATCTTTTAGAGTTAAAATGTCCCTTGGCCCCATGATTGTAATGTGACATCTGACTTAAGACCAACTAACTTGGGCTGGGAAGTACACTTTTCAGAATTGTCCACAAAGACTGCACATATTTAGTGTGTCTTCAAAAGATGCTACATAAACAAAAACCAACTCAGGTACAACGCAAAACAGGTTTTTTTTAAAATCAATGTTCCTTTTAGACTATTATAATGTTTGCTGAATCTGGTCATTTAGTGGGAATCCCTGACAAGAAATTGTAACATGCAATAAATCTACATGGAGATGCCTATGAAGAACCGTTCGGAAGTTTCAATTGGTCCAACGGGTGGCAGCCAAGATTACTCACTGGACCGGGGTACAGGGAGCATAAACCCCCTGTTACATCAGCTCCACTGGCTGCCAGTCTGCTACCGAGCACAATTCAAAGTGCTGGCTTTAGCATATAAAGCTCTAAATGGTCCTGGCCCAGCTTACCTGTCTGAATGTATCTCCCCCTATGAACCATCTCAGAGGTTAAGATCATCTGGGGAAGGCCCTGCTCTCGGTTCCACCTCCCTTGCAAGTGTGATTGGTGGGGACGAGAGACAGGGCCTTCTCAGTGGTGGCTCCTCGACTGTGGAACTCCCTCCCCAATGAAATTTTATCAGCACCCTCCCACTTGGCCTTCAGAAGAAAAGTAAAAAACTTGGCTATGAGACCAAGCCTTTGGGCAGTAAGCAGTACAAGGAATGATCAGGGATTATGTACAATAGATATGATATTTTGAACAGCCTGGACTACAATTGTGGGATTTTAATGTTTATATTGATGTTTTTAATTCCATATTTTAATGTTAAATGATGTTGTGTTTTATGGTTTAATTGATAACTGTATGTTATTATCGTTACGTTAGGTTTCTGTATGTGAGGCATTAAATTTTGCCATAATTATGTTGGAAAACGCTTTGAGTCTCCTGCTGGGGTAAGAAAAGCAGTATACATCATCATCATTTATGGTGCAGAGCTTTTGCTGCATGCGTATTAATATGTATATTATGGGACTCCACAACCAATCTCAACATCCCATCATTGCATAAAGAATTACAAATCTCTAGGGATGATTGTTTCTTATAACAAACTAAATTTACTTTATACAGAATCTCTATAAAGTGTATACAAAAGCTCTACAAGGTTGACTTTCAGCATACTAGGATATTGAACCCTAACTTAATGAGATTGCCAGGAGTGACTTAAATCAAGCTTTGGTGAATAACATCTTACTGGAGTCTCTATAACATTTTTACATTGGCTTAAAAACTTTTTTTTAAAAAAGAAGTCTTTTAGAAGAAAGTTAAAATCATAGACTAAGACCAGGCACCTGTTTTGTTTGGCTTTCCAGCAATGCCATCTCAAATAATGAATTAATAGGTTGTTGTAGGTTTTTCTGGCTATATGGCCATGTTCTAGAAGCATTCTCTCCCGACGTTTCGCCTGCATCTGTGGCAAGCATCCTCAGAGGTTGTGAGGTTTGTGGAGACTAGGAAAATTGGGTTTATCTATCTGTGGAAGGTCCAGGGTGGGATCTGCTGGAGCTAGGTGTGAATGTTTCAATTGGCCACCTTGATTAGCATTTGATGGCCTGGCAGTTTTTAGGTGTGGCTTGTTAATATTTGGATTAATATTTACATTCTTATATTTCACTCTCACTTGCCTTCACTGAGAAGGACTTCTCTCTACTACCTATTACTGCTTCTGAAAATTGCAACACACAAAGACACACAGATTATTCCAGTCACATTTTAATCTAATGCACATTTTATGGGGGGAAAAATTATGGTATATAATGCAATCAGAAGACAAAAAGCAAATATACGATATGGGAAGAACTGTGGGAAGTGGAGTAGAACTACTAGAATCCCCCAAAACATGTTGGTTGGTGGATTCTGGGAACTGTAGTCCAGAGAAGGAATGTTTCTAATTTGGATGTGAGATCTGTTGTTATTGTTGGAAATAGCAACCTTCCATCTTATCTATAAATGTGCCTGTATGCTAAATTAATACAAGATGTTTATGAGCAAACAAGATATGTTACTTTTCAAAGAAGACTTTGGTTTTCGTCCCTGAGTGCATATTTTTAAATTAAGAGTATATGTTTTAGGCAACTGCAACTGCAATTTCAACATCAAAGAAACATTTTCAAAACTCTGCTAGCCAAGTATATGTTTTTTGTGCAGTGGCATATCTTTATCCCTGGCAGTTCAAAGACGCGGTTTATTCGTTTAACAGCTGAGTTACCTGTATGCCATTACACGAATGCTTGTAAACACCACTTTTACTTTATCAAAGGGTTGACTTCTAACAAGGTCATGCCTTTCCTTGACTTGTGGTTTTCAAAATGTGGTCTCCAGGTGTTCATGGAGATTCACATTTGCCAAAAGGATATGAGATCATTTTTCTTTTCAAAAAAGGTTATGAATACCATTTTTTCCAAAAGCTATAAGCTTTGCTTTTGGAAGTGGCCATGCAGCTTCAGCTGCTGGATAGTACTGAAATGCTGTAAAAAAAAAACCTCCCAACAACTTCCCACTCCCAAAACACGCACACAGCACTGAACAGCATTTTCTGAAATAGCGAATCTCATGGGTGAGCAGCAGCATAGCTGCCGCTGTATCAAAACCAATTCTGACAGCACTTGAGATGCATCCAGCCTACACAAAAGACTGACCAAGCATGCAGACCAACAGCAAGACTGAGTTGTGTAGCCAGTTACTGTACAGCTTGAAGATTGATGGTATTAATTTCTGGTGCTTTTCTGCTGTACTGGCTATTGTCAAATTCCCCCTTAAGCATGGGGTTTCACACTAGATCTACCCTACAAGCTACCACAGTCTTCCTTTTCATGGGCGTGTGCAATATTTTTTTCATGATGATGCAGCATTTCTCCCCCACCTTTGACTCACCCTACAGCGCTTGTTTTCCTGTGCACAGAATATAATGTTCAGGCAATGAAAGATATGAGCTGCCTGCAGTAATTAACAAAGGTGCAGAGAAGAAATCCAGTCAAGCATTGAAACAGAAATGCCATAAAACATTCAAATAAACGAGTGGTTTTTTTGCTGTTATTAAAAACCAAATTAAATTATTACAGCCACACTACTTATGAAAGGGATGGAGATAAGTCACATTGGTATAAAAAAAGAATGAATGAAAAAAAGGCCTCCTGCTTCCAATCTTTGCTCATTTTCAGCAGAAAATGCTGCACAGATTTTTAAAAGCAGGCAGGTGTAGATTAAATTTTAATTCATTCTGCCAGGTATCACTGGCATATCATAAAATGCCACATTCTTCTTCTGATCCTTTCATTCTTCGGTTGCTCTATAACCCTGAAGGCATTCAATGCTTTTGTTTTTCCCCACTCCCTCCCCATTTCCTTCAACTACTTTTGTGTCTCTCCATACATTTCGATACCTACACTCAGCTTGACCACTCCATCTACACTTTTTGTGTGCTTCTGTCTTTGTGAATATGTGTGGGGGAGAAAAGTGGGGGTAATTCCTATAGATAATAAATGACCGCAAAATCAACTGGTAGGCCACCGAGGAAGTGGCCACTTTGCCTCCAATCACTCAGAGGAGCTTGTAAGGCGGAATAAGGGACAGGCTCTTAAGTAACTTACAGGCAAAGTTTCCATTCAAGGCCTTGAGCTTTCAGAGTCAAATCCTGAGGCCCAGAGATGGCTATTATCAAGTCACTGAACATAAAGGGAGGAAGGGATACAGAACATTTCATGTAGCCTACTTGTCATAAGGGGAGATTTTCAGAAGCCTATTGTCACCTTGAGGAGCCCCCAGTGGTACAGCAGGTTAAACTGCTGAGATGCTGAACTTGCGGACCAAAAAGTCGGTGCTTCGAATTCAGGGAGCCGGGAGAGCTCCCACTGTTAACCCCCAGCTTCTGACAACCTAGGAGTCCGAAAGCATGCAAATGTGAGTGGATAGAAAGGTATTGCTCCGGCGGGAAGGTAATGGCGCTCCATGCAGTCATGCTGGCCACATGACTTTGCAGGTGTCTGTCGACAATGCCAGCTCTTCAGAATAAGAAACTGAGATGAGCAGCACCCTCCAGACTCAGACACAACTAGACTTAATGTCAAGGGAAAACCTTTACCTTATTGTCATCTCGAGGAGGCAAGGTATGTTATGTGCACAGTTGCCCCATCCTTCTATGCCCATCACCTCTTTTCTTTCTATGCCCCCTAAAAAGTCAAAACGTCTCCTTTAAGGGAAGGATTGTTTTTTTCCCCTTCAGACCCAATCAGTTTGTAACCTTAAATATAGGGATAATACTTGAGTCCAGATGTCTGACATTTACTCCTCTTCTTGCAAAATTATGGTGAGATATTGCCATGTCAAAACACCAGGGGGAAAACAGGCATGATCCGTTAGGATGGTAGAGCCCCCGGTGACACAATGGGTTAAACCCTTGTGCCGGCAGGACTGCTGACCAAAAGGTTGGCGGTTCGAATCCGAGGAGTGGGGAGTTTCCATCTGTCAGCTCCAGCTTCCCATGCAGGGACATGAGAGAAGCCCCCACAGGATAATAAAACGGTTGGCCAATGTCCTTGCAGACGTCCAATTCCCTCACACCAGAAGCGACTTGCAGTTTCTCAAGTCGCTCCAGACACACACACACACACAAAAGTTAGAATGGTATCCTTTTGGCTTTAGCAAATCTTTATATCTTAGCCCAGCGCTGGACTTCAATGCAGGCTGAGTCCAAACAGTGCTGCATACGGGTCAGACTGGCGTCTTTCTCATTGTCATCTCATAGGTTCCTGATGACAGACTGAGAAAAAACTTACTTGGTTTGTATTTTTCCTTACACTTTTGTAATTGCACCTGCTTCTTCAAATAAATTTATTTCTGGAATTGTAGCCACTTGTGTGCATATTGCCTTCAGATCTAAAAAGAACCCTTTGCCTTTTGGCAGAACACTTGCTTCAAGTCAGAAGGTAGACGCAGAGCAGAGGCTGAGCCCTGGCACCACCTTGACTACTTTCTGGAAGGGATTCATTTGTAAAAATAATAATTGTGCTATTATTGTGTGTGCGCGCACATGCACATAGTTTTAAGCTGCCAACAAACATATTCATTTTATGGGTTGTTGTAGATTTTTCGGGCTGTATGGCCATTTTGTAGAAGCATTCTCTCCTGATGTTTCACCTGCATCTGTGGCAGGCATCCTCAGAGGTTGTGAGGTCTGTTGGAAACTAGGAAAATTGGGTTTATATATCTGTGGAAGGTCCAGGGTGGGAGAAAGAACTCTTGTGTGTTGGAGGTAGGTGTGATTGTTGCAATTGTGAAACATCAGGAGAGAATCATTCTAGAACATGGTCATACAGCCCGAAAAACCTACAACAACCCAGTGATTCCAGCTATGAAAGCCTTCGACAATATTCATTTTATTCACAAATCATATTATCACAAAATTGCACGTTGAATGGACATGGCTAAGCACAGCACAGTACAACATAATCTACTTCTTTGAGCAAGCAAATCAATAGATTTAATTTCCATGAGATCTCATTGAATCTTGTTTTTATCTACACATTATGTTGCTCAGTTCAGATTATTATTAATGCCAAACTTTTCCAATCCTTCACAGATATTGTTGGTCTTGAACCCCAAATTGTGGAGTTTATAATCTGCCAATACCCAGGCACTAATATCGTGGGGATTCCTGGCTTATTAGAAGGAATTCTTTACTGTTTTCAAATGTCTTTAGCTGTATTGTTCTCGATTTAATTTTTTTAATTGTCTTCATTTAAATTGTCTTTCAAGACTGAGATGCTCCGCGCTGTAAGATAATCTGAGCAGTTAAAAGAGTATTTTTACCAAAATGTGCTCCAAAACAGAAACAGACGCCAGAGTCTTTGCATCCCTCTCAATAGAGCACATCCAAATATTCTTAGCTGGCTTCTTCAGAAGTGCATATAGGTTGGGTCATGCTGAGCAGGTTTGCGTACATAATCAGTCTATAGCTACTCACCTGCCATATCAATGGCAAAAGGCCTGCCTGCCCGCCAACCAGTGTACCAGCCAACCACCTTGCCCTTTTCCACAATTGGCCGCTCATACCGTCGTCCGCCCACCAGCCCCACAGGCCACACAGACACTTTGCGGGTTGTGCGCATCTGCGAAAAGGAAGCAGAGAATCACTTTCAAGGCAGTTGCTCCACCAACAGACACTCAACTGTGATAAAGGTCATTAAAGATAAATTGACCTAAAGGCTTCATGGTGCTTCAGCATTGGAAGTCATGGCGAAGGGTGCATAGGTGTGGGAAAGATGTTTTATTTTGTGTGGGATTGGGATTTCGGGTGCATGTATGGTCCTTAATATGCCGTGTGATGTCTGAATGTTATGGTGAACTCTTATATTTAAAAAAATAATTGAGAAGAAAGTATAGACAGAAAACAGCGGGTAACATGTAGAAATAGCAAGACTAAATGATTTATGTTAAGTTACTGATATTAATATACATTCAATGTCAGCAATTACTGGTTGATTAATGTAGATGTGCATGTACATATCAAAATTATTGTTTCTTGATTATACCTGCGACAATCTGTTGCTCTGTTATGTTCCATAACTATAGTAAACTGTTTATAAAATACGAATAATAATAGTAAGTTAGCATTGGACATAACACATGACATATAAATGAAAATGGAAGCAAAAGCATTATTATCAGGCCAAAGCAACAGAACAGAGGAGTCTGCATAACAGCTTGAGGTCAGACAAGACTTGTTCCTGAAGGTCCAAACTTAAATGTAGGCAACATCCTGATACTGTCACATTGCCCATCCAGGAACACAACAAATGGGTTAGTGCCACATCCTCGTGTTGTTTCTGCCTCTGTTAAGAAATAGTCTGCCATTTTTCGAAATTCCCTGTGATCCTATAAGAAACTACAGTGTGCAGGAAGAGGACACTCTGTTTTCCAACTGAATTATTATTCTAATAGCCTAAATATTATTCTACTGGTAAACAAGGGATTTACTCTATACAGATCATATTTCTCAGAAGAAATGCTAACACTTAGAAGTATCAGGGTCACATGGGGCACACAACTTGTCAGGGAGTTAGATACAATCTATGAGCACATGGCTACTGCCCTGGCAAGTGGTTTTTATGTTGCTGCTGTGGACCTTCAAGTCATTTTGACTGCCCCAAGGCAAACTTTTTTTTTCTTGGCAAGATTTGTCCAGAGAAGGTTTGCCATAGGCGCATTCTGAGGCTGAGAGAGGACGGCTTGACTACTAAGTGGGTTCCCATGGCTGAAAGGTGATTCCACCCTTGATCTCCAGCCTTCAAACCATCGCACCATACTGGATCCTTTTAGGCTAGTGGTTCTCAACCTGTGGGTCCCCAGATGCTTTGGCCTTCAATTTAGGCCATTTATATCACATGCCAACTAATTCTGAAACAGCAACTTTTATCAGAATACCCTGAGTGTGAAAAGTCAACAGAGAGATATTTTGACTAGAGCCAAGCCTGTCAGGAGATGATTTATATTGTAAAGGTTAATGTAAGTGTGTTAAAGATGAACAAAAGTTTGCCCAGGGGTACCACTTTCCCGCTTTACACTGGGCCATAATCATAATAATGAAAAGACCCGAGAATTTGATAGTTAAGAATTTAATTTGTGCTGAAATTTGAACTGTAGACGCTGCAGGCCTTGAAACTATTGCTGCCACCAGAGCATCATAAAAGATTACAGCATCATTCGCACTAGTCTCTGGTACTCAATAAAATGCAAGAATTTGAGCATTTGTGCAAAACCGCTCTCATATATTATTTACCTTCCCTAAAATAGTTTTGTATAGTTGCCCTGGGACAACTTTAAAAAGAAAGTCCCCCATACCTCTATCCCAACCCAATTATCCATCCCTATTTCTCCCATACTATCCTATATCCTATATCTGTAATAAAACCTTAATAAAAAAATTTTAAAGAACATTTTAAAAGAAGAGTCTAGTATGAACCCCAACGCACTCTGTCTCTACACACAAACTTCAGAAGGAAGTCTTGTTTATTTATTGACTCACTGAAAATAAAAGAACACAGAAATATAGATTGTATAAAATTTAGATTTTTAAAAGCAGTCCAAGTATCATTATAGTGGCATTGTGGTGTATTAATTGATGAGCTTAAAGCTAACCTTAAAAACTGTGGCATAGACACAGAAAACTGGGAAGCCCTGTCCCTTGCGCGCTTTAACTGGAGGTCAGCTGTGACCAGCAGTGCTGTGAAATTTGAAGAGGCACAAATGGAGGGTGAAAGGGAGAAACGTGTCAAGAGGAAGGTGCATCAAGCCAACCCTGACCAGAACCGCCTTCCACCTGTAAACCAATGCCCTCCCTGTGAAAGAACATGTGGATCAAGAATAGGACTCCACAGTCACCTACATATCCACCACCAAGACACTAAACTTGGAAGGCCATCAGACAGCGAGGGATCACCTAAGTAAGTAAATAAATAAGTAGTGGTGTGAGTGTTGGACTACAACTCTGGAGACCAAGATTTGAATCTCCATTTGGCCATGGCCACTGGTTGACCTTGAGCAAGTCACACTTTCTGATCTTCAAACATAGGCAAAACCACTCCAAATAAACCTTGATAGAGTTGTCTTAAGTCAGAAATAGCTTGAGGGCACATAAGAACAAAAATAATGGTGATGGTTTCTTCTATTATAATACAGGGCTGGGATCAAAAGAGCTTCTCTGGGAACACATTTTGGGACTACTATGACCCTAAGTTCCTGGATAAGACACGCACGTAAGTTGGGTGGTTACACTGCTTCTGACTACTTTCTTTCTGGAGAAGGGGACATAAACAGGAAGCTTCCGAGAAAATCCTCCAGTGTCCCATCTAGTCTGACTCAAAGCAGAAGTGGCAACTGAGCGCTTGGGAAATGGTGAATTTAGCGGGCAAGGCACAAAGTTACTACAGCACCATCTATTCAGCTCTTATCACTTGTCATTATAGCTCTTTAAGCAGCCAACGATGCCATGGACCGTCAAAGACCTCCTAAAAATGTACTTCATGTCAGGATCATAGTCCTGCCATGCTTGCTTTGCCCTACCTTTGTGATTACTGCTGTTTGGGTGGTTCCTTCCAAGCTCATCTAGGCATGTGTAAAAAAAAGGAGAGACGAGAAAAAGAAAAGGAATATGACTGTATCATTTAAGACTAACTTGTTTTTATTTATTTTAACATCAGCTTTCATAAATATAAACCCACCATTTAAGAAGCAATAGAGAGTTAAGTGGGTTTATATTTATGAAAGCTGATGTCAAAATAAAAACCAGTAAGCCTTAAAAATATCGTCACATTCCTTTTCTTTTGCCTACACTCCTCTTTCACCACTAGAGACAAACGCTATTTCTTTGAAAACTACTAGGAGTGGTGCTTCATTTCAGTGCCACACCTGCACATCTCACAAGTTAACAGCTGGTTGCTCCGAAGATCTGTCATTTGCATGATGCAAAGATATGAGTCCTGGGAGGAGAGGACAAAGCTTTTACATGCAGCCAGGACAGCATGGGAACAACGGCAAGGACACAGTCATAGAAAAAGGCACACATAAGGAACCAAAACAACAGATTGCTTCTCTCTCTACACCAGGTATGGGCAAACTTTGGCCCTTCCAGGTGTTTTGGACTTCAACTCCCATAATTCCTAATGCCAGTCTGCATCCCCATCAGCGGATTGCTTGCAAGGAGTGTCACTCCAACATCTGGGGACTGATATTCTGTACACTGGCATGGACCCGGAGCATCACAAATGCAACAGGAAGCTCTGAGCCATCACCTCTCCTGCTCAAGAGATCGCCAGCAAAGATACCGGGACTGAAAAGCTTTTAGCCTTAAATCAGCTCTCTAATGGGACAGGAGATGGGATGGCGTTCAGAAATGGGAGTGGACTGAAATAGTGGACACCTGGCCTGGGGCAGGGCACTTTCTCCTCCTGGATCCTTCTCCAAAACATCATCATATATATTTACTTATCTATCTTCTTTGGTGAGGTTGGGTAGAGTAGTGATTCCCATGATTATGTCCCTAATTCAAGCAGCAGCTGAGGTTTGCATGGAAATCACCATCATTGAACCGGAATGACTCTTCATTCCCTAATGCCTTCATTTAGGGTAGTGGTTCTCAACTTGTGGGACCCCAGGTGTTTTGGCCTACAACTCCCAGAAATCCAAGCCAATTTACCAGCTGTTAGGATTTCTGGGAGTTGAAGGCAAAACATCTGGGGACCCACTAGTTGAGAACCACTGATTTCGAGAATGAAGAGGGCCGGGCTTTAGCACAGCTGGTTAATCACCAGCAGCAATAGATCTTACCAAGCAAAAGGTTGGCAGTTCGAAGTCCGGGTCGGGGTGAGTACCTGACCTTCAGCCCAGCTTACTGTCCACCTAAGCTGTTCAAAAACAGCTGTGAGCTGTGAGTAGAGAAATTAGGCACCGCTTAAGCAGGGGGGTATTTAAGGCACCATAAAGGAAATAACAAAAAATGTCAACAATCAAAGAAAGGAGGAAGTCTGTGATCAAGGGCTCTTTGTCATAGAGGATGGAGCAACAGCACCCCCTGTGGCTGGAATAGAGTACAACCTCCAGGAAGCCAAAGCTGGGAAAAATGCCAACACAATATCTCTGTTGTCTGTCCTATCTGTTTAATGGTATTGAATGTTTGCTGTGTAGGTGTTCTGTCTCCACCCTGAGTCCCTTTCAGGGTTAGAAGGGCAGAATATATTTATTTTATTTATTTATATATTTTGGGCATTTCTATCCCGTCCTTCTCACCTCCAAAGAGGGACTCGGCTTATAGCAGGCAGTCATTAGATGCCAAAAACAATACATTAAAATATATAGTTACAATTAAGACAATGAAAACAATTATAAGCACTCAATTAAAAACATTTCATCGTAAATTTATTTTCTTTCCAAATCCATTATGACCAAGAGTTGAGCTTTACGGGTTTCTTATCCCTATATTGTTCATTGCATCATTCATATGACATGGTTTAGATTACTACAATTCGCCTTTAACTGTCCTGGCTATACAGGTAACAGAATAAAGCTATGCCTGACAGCAATAAACACACTTTCTTAAACTGCAAATCCCGGGGTTCAAGAGGATGTTGCCATGGCAGTTAAAAGTGGAATCATAACACAATTAACTGTCCAATGTGACTTATGCAGAGGGGAGAATGTCCAGTTCTGGATCCAATTCTGGCCACATCCCCCCTCTGTCCTTCATGATATAATAATTTAATATTTCCACAGCTTTTGTTTAGGGTTTTCTCATTCTGAAAAGCTGAAATGCCTGCAGTAAGGTCTGGTTACTGCAAAATAAAAAATTTAAAAGCCAGCTTTAGCTAGTAATGTTGCTCCTGTCCTGCTTGCCTCTAGCCCTCCCTACCAATGGAACAGAGATTCCAAGAATTTGGCCCTTAGGCTGAATTTAACCTTTCAACCTTGCCCAAAGGCAAATCCCCATATAGCCACTAACGATAATGTATCATCAATTACATAAGATATATGAGTGAATGACTGAGTCTTCCAAGAGCATCTGGAGAATACAAGACATCCATAGGTTGAATTCCAGAGAGGATTTCTGAGAGCAAACTTGGTTTCATTTGTACGTTCTAAGAATTGTTTATTCATCAGAATTTGCAGATAAAAGAGTTGAAACACTAAGTGCCTCGGGGAAGCTGGTTGCAAAGGCTACAAGAGCCCTTGCATACTGATATTACAGACTAACATGGCCATGCGTTTGGATTCTAACCCCATGAAAGGGAGAAAGGTTGTTTGGGAAACAATTCCTGAAGGTATCAAAAACATGATGAACATTCATTTGCCCTCACATGGAATACTTTGCACAGAGTATAAAATCTCTTACTCAGGCCACTTCAAAATTCATCTCTCATAAAGGTTTTCTCTAAAAACAAGAAATGCATGCATAAATTTGGCAGTTAAAACCCTGAAGAACAAACAAGAGAGCCAGTGAGGTATAGTGGCTTGAGCACTGAATTATGACTCTGTACAATAAATGTGCAAAGGTTCTCTTTGTAAGATGCAACATCATAATAAAAATAATAATCAGGACCCGGGATAGTTCCCACTCTGTGATATACACACTGTTTCTTGCATTGGCATTTCCTCTAGGGAAGAGCAGGGGACTCAGTGGGAAAGCACATGTCTGAAACTCTGGAAAGTTGCAATGTATATAACTGATATTAAATTGGTTGAAGGATATGAGAGAGGCAATCCAAGTTTTTTTTCCCAAACTCTGAGCAGCATGCATCTGAAGGCTCACACCACCGTTTATTGAGATAAGGCAATTTGTTAATATCTGGAACTTAAGTACCATATATAATTGAGTATAAGCTGGCACAAATATAAGCTGAGACACCTAATTTTACCACAAAAAACTGAGAAAACGTATTGACTCGAGTATAAGCCGAGGGTGGAAAACGCAGCAGCTACTGGCAAATCTCAAAATAAAAATAGATACCAATAAAATTACATTAATTGAGGCATCAGTAGGTTAAATGTTTTTGAACTATTAAATAAAACTGTAATTTAAGATAAGACTTTCCAACTCTGATTAAATCATTATTCTAACCTGCTTCGATGTAAATGTGGTTACATTTCCTTCCAATAATAACAGAGAATAAAATAATAAATGTAATAATGATAATAATAGAGTAAAATAATGGAAATGTAATAGTAACAGTAATAATAGAGCAAAGTAATAAATGTAATAAAAATAATAATAGAGTAAAATAATATAAATTTAATAATAACAATAAGAGTAAAATAATAAATATGATAATAACAATAGAGCAAAATAATAAATATAATAATATTAATAAATAGAGTCAAAATAAAAGTAATAAAAATAATCAATAGAGTAAAATAATAAATGTAATAATAATATTTTAGGGCTGAAAACTTGGCTTATACTTGAGTATATATGGTAAGATTGCAAGGGTTGTATAATTACTTTGAGGTCTGGGTGGTACAGTACTTTCGAGTATTGGAATATGCCTGTAGCGACCAGGTTTCAAATCCTTCTGCAAACCTACTGGAATTCCTATCATGCCTTTCTACTGGCTATGCTGCCTAGGTCTTGTGGAACTTGCAATCCAACAACTGATCTTCATCTATTCCTTACAGGAGAAAGGAAAAAAACAGGGGTCATAATGAATTCATCTCACACAAAATCCCGAGGTAACATGAACAAATAGAGGTAGTCCTTCGTCCTTCCATTGATTTGTTTTGAAAATTAACATTTTCTTAAGAGAGTTAACTGATGCTTAGTGAATAATGGAAATGAGAATAATGGAATAGATCAATAGCCCTCAGCTGGAAAGAAAAGGAAAAGTGCAATTCATCTTTTTTTTTTTTTAAATTGCTTACAGATATATTACACTTCAGCACCGACTAGATGTAGGAGAAGACTGAGGATCTGTAAAGAAGGATATCTAGTGTATTTCTAGCATGCTGGTCCATCATTTCCTGTCTCTGAAATGTCACAAAAACCATACAGAATTTTGAGCAAACATTTATTTATTATCAGTCCCTATAACACTTTTTCCTCAACAGAAAACAAACTGGGTTCAGAGCACACAATGGATATGCAGATATCTGACTGCTGCAAAGTAGAGAAGGATTATAATTACAAATTTGTAATGGAGTAGTACTAAGCTGAATTGTACACTGAAACTTTTAATTCTATGTTTCCACATTAGCAAAAGCTGGTTCATGTGATCAGATGAAGTTGCTAAGTTCAGAGAAAGGCATTAAAAATTAACCCGGTGCTATGTACATTTACTCAGAAGGAAGTTGTAAAAAGTTATATGGGACTAAATAACTGCATCCCAGACTGTTCCATTTAAAAAGCAGTGTCTCTACTTTATAAAATACTAGCTTGGCTACCTGGTGTTGCCCAGGTTATTAGAAGAAGACATTTTTTAAATTGTACAAAGTGCATAAGGTTGTGGGTGAACTACAACTCACATATCATGCCAGGTTAACCCTGAAAAACTCCATAAAGTTTGTTATGGTAAGCAAGCCTGCTCTAGATGCATCATTGGTGTGCTCTCTGGCTATAGGGTAAACTACAACTCCCACTATGGTGAGACAGTCCCCTCAAACCCCTCCAGTAGGTTGAGTTAGTCATGGGGGTTCTGTGTGCCAAGTTTGTTCCAGGTCCATCATCAGTAGAGGTCACCGTTTCTCTGGTTATGAGTGAACTACAACTCTCAGAAAGGAAGACCCAAAGTCCCCCAGTATGTTTTGTTGCTCATGGGGGTTCTGTGTGCCAAGTCAGTTCCAGGTAGTGTTCACAGTGCTCATTTATTTCAGGTAAACTATACATCCCAGTACCTACAACTCCTATAAATCATGGTGAATTCTCCCCAAACCTTTCTAGTACGTTCAGTTGCTGATCAATTCCTCTGTTTGCTGTGTGCCATAGAAAAGAACAGGAAAGGCACAGTTAAAGGAGAGGCAATGGGAGGGGTCATGCAAATTCTACACCAATTGAGAGAGTAAGAAACACAGGGATACCTGTAGTAGAGGAAACACATAAAATCTAGGAAGAAATTGTCCCTGTATGAAAGCCTTCACTTGAGTGGTGGGCAGTATGGTATTTGTGGAGGACACTGGCAGGGCTCTTGGACATGTTAGTGGTGCTCACTATAACCTGCAATGTCACTGGAGGGAGGGCCTTTAGTGAGTAGTGAGAGCTATAGCTGTTTGTGGAGGCAGGAGCTTGCCTGTTTAAGTGGACACCCTGGCCACACACACACACACATTTTCACTT
Organism: Anolis apletophallus; assembly: GCA_030556195.1. Classification (NCBI taxonomy): domain Eukaryota; kingdom Metazoa; phylum Chordata; class Lepidosauria; order Squamata; family Anolidae; genus Anolis; species Anolis apletophallus. The sequence goes on from JARBWK010000003.1 coordinate 101,109,480, forward strand.
TTATTATGTGGATAGATAGATAGATGATACCCCCCCCCCCATGACTTAACAGCTACATATGTGGCCTTGTATCCATATGTGTGTTCAAGTCACCTATTGACTTTTGATGATTACCATGAACTTCATAGTTTTCTTGGGTAAGGAATACTTAAGAGGTGATTTTTCACATTCTTTTCTCTGATATATATATACTAGCTTGGGGACCTGGCCCTGCCCGGGTTATTTGAGAAGCGCAGCAGGATGTAGAGTGGGTCATGGGGGCTCTGTGTGCCAAGTTTGGTCTTGATCCATCATTATTGGGAGTTGCAGTGGTATCATGAAATTACTGAAGGTAGTGCAAGTCCCATCATCTCTGCCCCCCCCCAAAGTGTAGTAGGATGTAGATTGGGTCATGGGGGCTCTGTGTGCTAAGTTTGGTCTGTATTGGTGAATGGATGAGGGGTGCATTGTTTTTCGGAAGTGAGTGAAGGTACTTCAAGTCCCATCATCCGTGGTCCATCTCACAGTAAACTGCACCAGGCTGTAGAGTGGGTCATGAGGGCTCTGTGTGCCAGATTTGGTGTTGATCAGTCATTGGAATAGGTTAGTAGCAGGATTGGGAAGTGAGGGAAGGTACTGCAAGTCCCATCATCCATGTTCTGTCCCCTCCAAACTTCAGTAGGATGTGGAGTGGGTCACTGGGGCTCTGTGTGCCAAGTGTGGTCTTTATCGGTGTTTGTTGGGGGCCGCAGTGGTCTGTGGGAACAGAGGGGTGTGAAAATACTACAAATTCCATCATCCATTGTCAGTCCTCCCCCGAACCTCACCAGGACGTGAAGGCAGTCATGGGGATTCTGTGTGCCAAGTTTGGTCTCAATGAGTAATTGGATGAGGGTCGCAGCAGACTTGGGAAGTGAGTAGAGGTACCTAAAGTCCCATCATCCATGGTCCACCCTCCTCCAAACTGCACCAGGATGTAGAGTGGGTCATGAGGGCCCTGTGTGGCAAGTTTGGTGCTGATCAATCATAGGATTAGGTTTGTAGCAGTCTTGGAAAGTGAGGGAAGGTACTGCAAGACACATCATCCATGTTCTGTCCCCCTCCAAACTTCAGCTGAGGACCGGCGGTGCCCGGTTATTTGAGGAAGGCATTGTGTGCCAAGGTTGGTCCGTATCAGTTGTTCATTTGGCTCGCAGTGGTTTCGGGAAGTGAGTGAAGGATTATGGACCATGGACCATAATCCATGGTCCATCCTCCTCCAAATTGCACCAGGATGTAGGGGGTTCTGTGTGGCAAATGTGGTCTTGAACAGTCATTGAATGAGGGTCGCAGCAGTCTCAGGAAGTGAGTGGAGGTACTTCAAGTCCCATCATCCGTGGTCCATCCTCCTGAAAACTGCACCAGGGTGTAAAGTGGGTCATGGGGGCTCTATGTGCCAAGTTTGGTCTTGATCGGTCACTGGATGAGAGTCGCAGCGGTCTCAGGAAGTGAGTAAAGGTACTGCAAGTCCCATCATCCATAATCCGTCCTCCCACAAACTGCACCAGAATGTTGAGTTGGCCATGGGGGCACTCTTTGCCAAGTTTTGTCTTTATTGGTAATTGGATGAGTGGGGCTGTGGTCTCAGGGAGTGGAGGTACTTCAAGTACCATCATCCATGGTCCATCTTACTCGAAGCTGTACCAGCATGTAGTGTAGGTCATGGGAGCTCTGTGTGCCAAGTTTGGTCTTGATCAGTCATTGGATGAGGGTCGCAGCCCCATCATCCATGTCTCAGGAAGTGAGTGGAGGTACTTCAAGCCCCATCATCCATGCTCTGCTCTTCTCCAAACTGCACCAGGACATAGAGTGGGTTATGGGGGCTCTGTGTGCCAAGCTTGATATTTATCGGTCTTTGTTGTGGGCCACAGTGGTCTCTGGGAAGCAAAGCGCTTTGAAGTACTACAAATCCCATAATCCGTGGTTCATCTTTCTCAAACTGCACCAGGACGTAAAGGGCATCATGGGGGTTATGTGTGCCAAGTTTGGTCCAGGTCCGTCACCCATGCTGGTCAGAGTAAGTGAGTGAAGGTACTGCAAGTCCTTCAAATTGCACCAGAATGTAGAGTGGGTCTTGGGGGGGGGGGGTGTCTGTGTACCAACTGTAATCTTGTTCTGTCATTTTTGGGGGCCTAGTCAGGAAAATAAAGTTAAGTAAGCCTTTCTATCAATTCAGGCTGAGGCCTAGTCAGGAGAATCAAGTTGAGGAAGCCTTACTGTGAATTCAAGCTGAGGCCTAGTATCGAAAAATCAAGTTGAGGAAGCCTTACTGTCAATACAGGCTGAGGCCTAGTTTGTAAAATCAGCTGAAGGAAGCCTTTGTGTAAAGAACTCTGTCTGGCACCTTTGAGATTTGGGATGTTGGGATGCTGGCCTATCCATGGCCCAGCCTCCCTCAAACTGCACCAAGACGTAAAGTGGGTCTTGGGGGTTCTGTGTGCCAAGTTTGGTTTTGTTGTCTCATTGTTGGGGGCTTCAAAGTGTTTTGGACTTAAACTCCCACCATGCCTGACTGCCTCAGGGCTTTTCCTTACCTCCCTCTGGCACTTTAGAGTCTCGGAATGTTCGTGGCTGGCCAATGGGAGTCGTTTATGCAAATAATGCTGCCACATATCCTTCCTGGCCTGTGAAAGTGGCTGCCCTCCTGCCCTCCGCATACCCGCATACACACATACAAACATTCCGTTTTATAAAGGTATACAGATAGTCGAGAGCATTTGCTATTTGTTGGTGGTCTCCCACCCAAGTCTAAGTAAAGCTGACCCTACTTAGTTTCCAAGATCAGACAGGCTCTGGGTCCTTTTGTGTCTTAAGTGGCGTTGACCTCTCCCAACGATAGGCTCAGAGACTCTTGACATATGCTTCCTTGGATGTCAGAATTTGGACCTGTCATTGCAAGCAACAAGCAAGCAATCTTTTGAAAACATATGGTACAATCTCAGTATCTGCAGGACCAATACCCATGGTTTCATTTATCCATGTCTGACAAAATACAGTCGTCCCTCCACATTTGTGGTTTTGACTTTGGCAGATTCAATTATTGGAATATAATGTTATCTCTAGGAATCTTCAGGCCTTCTAGTGTGATTGTATGGTCAACTTTCTCCAGCCATGCTGAATCTAGAGATTTCTAGAAAAAAATATTCCTGGGAATATCTAGGTGCTCCAGTGCACTACTATGTTCAGTTTCCAGCAGAAATCAACCAGAGTCATATTGAAAGACCTAAACAATTCCTAGAATGGTGTTCCCTCAAATAAAAAAAAACACAATTCTGTTTTTTTGCTTTCATTGGAGTCCTGTGATTGTAAACCAGTTCTCTACCTGTAGTCCATGGACCACCAGTGGTCTGCAAGAACGAAAATATGGTCTGTGGTCTCACCATTGCTACACCGTTGCCTCGAAACCACGTGGCAACAAGAGCGACTGGTCTTGCGAAACCCTCTTATAGTTCCAAGGCAACGGGGATGTCAGGAGGGGTGAGGCTGATTACCCATGAAATATTATTAATACCACAACAGCTCTAGATTATTAAATATGGTTTTCCTGTGGGTGAGCAGATGGCAACTTCTGGATGGCATATGTTCTGTATCAGAAACTAGAGCTGATGTGGTCTATCCAATGCAATTTTTTGAATCAGCACCCCAAATAGCCAAACCAAATCTAAAGTTTACCACAAACTGATTTGTAACCCTTTTGGTACTAATGTTGGAGAGTGGTCCATGTCAAAAGTGGTCCCTAGTCAAGTGGTCCCTGGACAAAAAAAAGGGTGGGAAGGACTGACAGCATATTCCTGCTAAATATTTTCTAGTTTGTCCACTGTGACTCTGTGGTATTCTTTAATCAGACACCCTTCATTTCAATAGGGTTGCTATTATTTGCATTAGCTACATAAAGTCCAGTAACGTATCTGGGTTGTATTGTATCTCTAAATCTTTCTTTTTCATCTTTGAGACAAGTAGTGCATGTCAAGCACTTTGGGGTCTCCTTCTGCGAGGCCTGACATTGGTTGCAATGCACCGAAACCAATTAATATGGGATGAAATAAGACATGTAGCAAAATAAAGGTGTGTATGAGGGCTACGAGGAATGCAGGGAAAGAGGTGGCTTAGGAAGGAAGATGCCGATTATATTCTTTAAAGGCTCTTCATTCAAGGACCCCTTTAACATAAGTACAAGATTCAATTCAGTAACATCCTGCATAGTTCCTTAAGCTTAAGCAGAACTAGATTAAGTTCTTGCCATCAGTTTTAGTGCTGAAACATCTTGGTATCACAAGGGCATGGATTTTCTCACACAGCAGAACAGCTCAACCATAACGGCTCTACTTTCCACTATTGAGCAGGGACATCATATTGGCTCTCCAGCATAGAAACTAATAATTGTCTCCAGTGAACTACAGTCCTAGTTTTCATTTCAGAGAGAGAGAGAGAGAGAGAGAGAGAGAGAGAGAGAGAGAGAGAGAGAACGAGAACTTCCAGCTGTTGTAGAAGCAGAAATAAAATATAACTTGGAAATCTTTTATTCCGTCCTTTCAAAGGAACACTTCCTGCTGCATGAGCTGCCACAAACGTAGTGATCTTCAATATTTCATTAGTTTCTGCAGATTTCTTACAAGAACCTTGTCCCTAAGCAGGATCCAAATATGTTCTGCTAGAGCATTACTGGCCCTGGTTCCCCTAACAATCAAACAATAAAACAAGTGTATATCCCAGATCTGTCAGATATGCTTGTTTGGCCGGTCTGACTCCCTCTACGGATGTAGAGAAGATCAGGATATAAAAGTGTTAAATAAATAAATAGGCAGTCCTCTTCCTGAACCAGGGCTCGGTCAGAAACCAAGACAGAGACATGTTTCCCCAATGTTCCCCAGACAACCTGGCAAAATGGCACTACTTAGAGCAGGGGTCCCCACACTTTTTCAGCATGCAAGCTACTTTTAAAACAACCAAGTCGAAAAGATCTACCTGCCGCCGTGCGTGCTTCTGCCGCCGCATGGGGTGCACCTGCCGCCTGCGGGACATTGCCGGAACGAGGGAGCGCAAGGCGGGGCCTCCGGAGGTCCCGCCTCGCGCTCCCTCGTTTCCGCTGCTGGCTCCTCCCGCAGGGCATTGCAGCCTCTGCTTCCGGACAAGAGAGAGGCAGGCCGGAGCACGCTCCCTCCTTCCCGCAATGCCCCGCGGGAAGTGCCCTGTCCGCCTGCGATCTACCTCACTTGGACTCGCGATCGATTGACTTCGTGGGCGGCCCTGACTTAGAGGAATCCTCCACCTTGTGCGACTGTAGAGCAGAACAAACAACTTAGCATCTGTATATACGCTTGCCCACTGTGCCCTGCCTCATGTGCAGAGGAAGAACTGTTTAAAGCTACAGACAATGCAGTCACTGTTGCCCATTTTTGGTCTAAAATTATTTAGCTGCTTGTGCTCTCTTTATTTTATCAGTTTTATACTTATTTATTTATGCAATGCTTTTGATACGAAATGAATAAATCCATCTAACTAACTAACTCACAGAAGACACCTTATATCTCCATGTTCACAGGAGAAGACCAAAATGGAGGACCCAATGGCTTGCCGTGTTTTCAGGAAAAGAGGTGTGTCCCTGAGAAGTATCAGTCTAACATGAAAGGTGATAGAAGGAGAGAAAGGAAGGATGACAGGCAAACAGGGAGGCCAAGAGGGGAAGGGCTTTTCCTGTGAATTAACCCATCTGCCTATCTAAGCCCTTGATGAGGACTACAGGCGCATGCAGAGACTTCCAACCACAAGGTACAACAAAGTACAGGCCACAGCCATCCCCATGGACCCTCAATATCACCTTGGTCCTTCAATGACCAATGTTGCTGCTCTGGTTTTTTAAATTAAAAAAAACTCATTTGCCTTATTTGTTCCTAGAAAGTAAGTTATGTGAATCTCTGTTTACAGATGGAAAGACCAAGACAGAGCACTTAAATTGGCAGTAACTATTACCATGGCAACTATTCAAAAGTAGTGCAAAAACAGATTATTTGCACAACAAACTTGTAGAACAATGGCATGAGCAATCAAACATATGTTTTCATAAAAACAATAAATGCACACTACTTGCAGTATAAATATACATCTCAGAGACTGAGATATATAGCATTACACAGGTCAACAAGGTGGTAAAGCGGGTTAAACTGCTGAGCTTGCTAACCGAAACGTCGGCGGTTCAAATCAGGTGAGTGGGGTGAGCTCCCGTTGTTAACCCCAGCTTTTGCCAACCTAGCAGCTTGAAAACATGCAAATGTGAGTAGATGAATAGGTAACGGTTCTGCGGGAAGGTAACGGCACACCATGCAGTCATGCTGGCCACATGACCTAGGAGGCATCTATGGACAATGCCGGCTCTTTGGCTTGGAAATTGAGATGAACACCAATCCCCAGAGTTGGACGCAACCAGACTTAATGACAAGGGGAAACTGTTACATTTACCACAAGGACAAACCAAAATTCTGCCATTTTCAATCAGTTTGGACATGTGCCTATGATGTCAACAATCTATGCTCTGTCACCCACCAGTCCACAAGCAGTGTTTGTTTGGAACTTTTTCAAGGGAAGAAGAGAACACAAAGGCATTCTGGGAGCAGTAGTTCCCTGACTCCGTTGGCTCCCAGAATGCTTCAGGGAGTACATCCAAGGCACGCTGCAGCCCAGGACAGCTGGGAGTTGTCTTCCAGAGGCCCAAGGAAGCGCCTCCGGATGACCCCCAGCAGCGCTGGGCAGCGGTGTGCCTTGGATTGACGGAGTCAGGGAATTACTGCTCCCAGAATGCCTCTGGGAGCACATCCAAGGTGCGCCACTGCCCTGCACTGCTGGGTCATCCAGAGACGCTTCCTTGGGCCTCTGGAAGACGACTCCCAGCAGCGCTGGGTGGCAGCGTGTCTTGGATGTGCTCCCAAAGGCATTCTGGAAGCAGTAATTCCCTGACTCCGTCAATTCCTAGAATGCCACCGCTGTCCGGGGCTGCTGGGAGTCATTCCTTGGGCCTACACAAGCCCAGTGGCCTTCAGAGGAGGTAAGCGGCGAGGGCGGAGGAGGTCTTTGAACAGAGAGTGGTGGGGGCTGCAGGGAAAGCCCAGCAGGCCATCAACCCCAGCCGGTCTCCGTGGCAACGTGGCCTGCCACTTCTCCCCATGCCCTCCCTCCGCCCTCCCCCCTTTACGAAAAGGGCTACAAATCAAGTTTTGGTCAATTTTAGATTTGGTTTTTTTTTATTTGGGGTGCTGATTCAGAAAATTGCATTGGATAGACCACATCAGTTCTAGCTTCTGATACAGAACATCCAGTAGCTTCTGATACATCTGCTTCCCATCTGCTTGCCTGCAGAGAACCATATTTAATAAGCCTTGGCACTATAAGAGGGATTTGCAAAATCAGTCGCTATTGTTGCAACAGTGAGGCCATGAAGCATATTTTTGTTCTTGCGGACCACTGGTGGCCCACGGACCACAAGTTGGGAACCACTGATTTAATGTAATAATCCATATAAATAAGGCCAGTATCAGTGGAAAGATTACACCAAAATGAATTAATAATACTTATCCACCCCTTTCCAAAGGATGGGCCATTGTTCAAAGTTAAAGGGGGAGCTAATCATAATAATATGCGAGGAACAGTATTTACAATCCTCCCTTTGTAATGTGAAAGTAATGAGTTCCCTAGTGTGTGCATTTTAGTATGAACTGTTCAAAGTGCACCTTTTCCTTCACAAAGCTGTGTGTTTGTAACATGCATACACACAGAAGAAAGCACCGAGGAAGAAACAAACATTAGCTGCCCTTCTTTTAATTTTTCAAATTAAGTTTTGCAACCAGCAGACTGAAGAGGGTTTCATTTGGCCCTTAAATTTTAATAAGCACTGCACTGAAGGAGAGTAGCAAATAAAAGGCTAAACCCAAGGCAAGTGGGGAATATTTGTTCTAAATAGTCGCACAAACATCACAGTGACCTCAGCTGGTATACTTGTGTCTCTGCACTTGGTCCTCACTGCGGTTCTGTTTCTTGCTCTCCTGATGTATCTGTGCTCTTACATACATGACTAATTTAGACTTCAAGAAAGAGGTGGCCAGTCTTGTAACAGCTTTTTTCTTCAAGCATCACCTCAGGCTGAAATGGGACAAGATCTGGGACAAAACAGTCCTCCTCCTGCAGAGAAAACTGAGGCAGTTTAAAAAGAAAGAAAAAGCAAGCAAACTGAGATGAAAAAAATTACTGCCAAGAAGATGACTGCCTGAAATTCCTCACTGATAAAGAGCTGCAAGGATGCACCCATAGTTGAGTGAGAAATAAATAAGAAAGCACTCAAATCCCTTCCTTTCAGCACTCTCAATAAAGTCTTCAAGGAATAAGACTGCCAGGAAGCAGGGGCTCTTCAGCCAAATGTGGGCGGACGGGAGGGGCATGTGGGTGCCAACTAACACCTGCCAAGAAGCAAGCACATTTTTTTTAAAAAAAAAAATCTAAGCACACTTCAGCAAGACTGAGCAGCCTTCCTGAAAAGACTCTTTGGGGACTCAATGTGCTCTTTCCATCTTTCCGCAGTGCCTTGGCTTTAATCTATTGATTCTTAATGCACCTGGCCTAGTTACTAAAGAGAAGGCTCTGCTATATATACAATAACACAGTCACACAACCTCTCCAAGGAGTCATCAAATCCAGGGTCTCTTTAAAAGAACCAAACACAACAGAACGGGCAAGTGTATCCATTCTGAAATTGGTCTAAATTATATTCCACTAGTCAAATTTAACACTTTTACCAGTGCTGACTTTTACAACACAATTTGAAGTCTTTTGCCTTTAAAAAAGTGCCCTTCTGCCTGTGAGGAAATCAAAGACGGAAAGCAAAACTCTGGCTAACGTCCCTTACTCCTCTACATAAGGTAAAAGTAAAGGTAAAGGTTTCCTCTAACATTAAATCTAGTTGTGTCTGACTCTGGGGGGTGGTGCTCATCTCAATTTCTAAGACGAAGAGCAGGTGCTGTCCGTAGACACCTCCAAGGTCATGTGGCCAGCATGACTGCATGGAGAGCCATTACCATCCCGCAGAAGCGGTACCTATTGATCTATTCACATTTGCTAGCTAGTTTGGCAGAAGCTGGGGCTAACAGCGGGAGCTCATCCGCTCCCCAGATTCAAACCGCCGACCTTTTGGTCAGCAAGTTCAGCAGCTCTGAGGTTTAACCTGCTTCACCACCGGGGGCCCATACTCCTCTACATACACTTTACCAAATATATTGCCAAAAGCTCCCACTTTCATGGTGAGGAAGGAGACTGGATGGGAATGCTTGCATTCAGTCAAAGAGTGCAGAGTTAAGGAGGGGAGATGGTTTCTCTTTCCTTCTCATCCTAGACACGCTATGACAAGGTGTTTAGTCACCATATAAACGGGATTTGCATCTGTCCACCCCCACTCCATGCTTTAGAGGAAGACAAGACAGGCTCCAAAAGAACGCGCAATTATGAGAGAGGAATAGGCAGGAATTTACGACAAGGAAAATGACAAAGGGTGATGACCTATGACGAAAATACCTCAGCAAGGTAAGCAAAACAGGAGGGGTAGGGAGATAAAAGAGCTGTTGATTTTATGGTGGGGACTTTTTGCAAGTTACTTTGGAGCCAAAGAATGGAGTGAAATGTACTTTGAAATCACCAAAATGATGTTCTTGCCAAAGCTGGGGTGGTGGGGTGAGGTTGGGTTACAAGAAGCTGATGGTAATTAAGGAAAAATGCATCCAAAATCTGACAGCAGGAACAACAGTCCTTTGGCATGGCAGTCCAAGTCTTGGGACAGAAAGGGCAGAGGGTACTTTGGATTAAGGTACAGTAGAGTCTCGCTTATCCAACATATACAGGACAGCAGAGCGCTGGATAAGCAAAAATGTTGGATAGTAAGGAGCGATTAAGGAAAAACTTATTACACGTCAAATTATGTTATGATTTTACAAATTCAGTACCAAAACATCATGTTTTACAACAAATCGACAAAAAGGCAGTTAAATATATGGTAGAAATTACTGTATTTATGAATTTAGCACCAAAACATCACCATGTATTGAAACAGCTGTGGATCCAGGTGGGAGGCACACTGCATTGAACAATACAGAACATTGGATGAGTGAAGGTTGGATAAGCGAGACTCTACTATAAAGGTAAAAAATTTTCCCTGACATCAAGTTTAGTCGTGTCATGATCTAGGATGCCATTACCTTACCGTCAGAGCAGTACCTATTAATCTACTCACATTTGCATGTTTTCAAACTGCTAGGTTGGCAGAAGCTGGGGCTAACAGCAGGAGCTCACTCTGCTCTCCGTATTCGAACCACTGACCTTTTGGTCAGCAAGTTCAACAGCTCAGCAGTTTAACCTGCTGCGTCACCAGGGGACTCAATTTTGCCTACCAGCAGGTTATTACAGGGTGAGCCATTACTGTTCACATCTGTCCTCATCCTTCAATAGGAAGTCTCTGACAAAATACAATTAACAGCACCAAGCCTAGGACAGATTGCAGGCAGCCTTTATCAAGACAGCCTTTGTTGAGCCCATTTCACAATTTACAGCAATAGCTGCCTTAATTTTCCTAAGTGCTTGATCAATTAGTGCATCCCTGGGATGATAATGCTTGAAAAAGCTCAACTACAGAAGAGTCCAATTTAGCTAGACAATTTTAAAGGGGAAGTGTAGTATTTTAGGAGAGTTCAACCACGAAGTAGCGAGGGAACACTGTAACTTGAAATGTTTTTGTTCTCTCTCAATGAGCTTAATACTGTTTTCGGCATTTTTATTTTGATTGTTCTGTACCTGTTACATCCCTTTGTCGTGGCCTTTGGCTACCACAACAAACATATTGATTGGTTGCCTAGGAAGAGACCCATGTAAGGAGGGAGGAAACATGCATCTAAACCACTCACTGTTGGAGTCCAAAACACCTGGAGGGCCCAAGTTTGCCCATGCCTAACCTAAACCGTAGAAATAATGCAATGTGACACTCTTGAACTCGTCCAGAGGAGGGCGACTAAAGGGATCAAAGGTCTGGAGAACAAGCCCTATGAGGAATGTCTCAAAGATCTGGGGATGTTTAGCCTGCAGAAGAGAAGGCTGAGAGAAGACATGATAGCCATGTATAAATATGTGAGAGGGCATCATAGGGAGGAGGGAGACTAGAACTCGGAGCATTGGATTACAATTACAGGAAAGGAGATTCCAACTTAACATTAGGAAGAACTTCCTGCCTCAAACAGACTTTCTCCCACCCTGGACATTATTCCACAGACATATAAACCCCACTTGTCTCGTTTCCAACAGACCTCATAAAAACTCTGAGGATGCCTGCCATAGATCAGGAGAGAATGCTTCTGGAATATGGTCCTGATGGGACGGAAAACAAACAACCCAACTTCCTGATTGTAAGAGCTGTTCAGTAGTGCAACTCAGTGCCTTGGCGTGTGGTAGCAGCTCATGCCTTGGAGATTTTATACTTTTTTAGGAGTGAATTTCCCATCCTAGCAATAGACTTCTCTCACTTCCTGTTGTCTCATCCCATTCTTAACTGGGAGTCATTTGTAAGCTGGGAGTTTGTAACTTGGGGACTACCTGTATATGTATGTGAGGCCAAAAGGGGTTGGTAGACAGAGAAGTATAATCCATTTCATGGGGTTAGGTGGGTTGAAGGAGTAATATACCATAATTTATATATAAACATATGGTAGATAGATAGAGATATAGATATGTGTGTGTGTGTACATATAATATTAATATGTATAATGATCTCTCTATAATATTAAGGTACTGTTCCATTACCGGAAGGGGGGGGCAAAAGTGGGCACTAGACTGAGAAGGATGGTCCATTTCAAGGGGGTTGAAGGAGTAATATACCATAATATAAATAAATATGTGGAGATTTATATATATAGAGGGGGTTAGTTAAATGTTTTCCCCTGACATGAAGTCCAGTTGTATCCAACTCTGGGGTGTGGTGCTCATCTCCATTTCTTCTAAGCCGAAGAGCCGGCGTTGTCCTTAGACACCTCCAAGGTCATGTGTCTGGCATGACTGCATGGAGCGCCGTTACTTTCTCGCCGGAGTGGTACCTGTTGATCTACTCACATTTGCATGTTTTCGAACTGCTAGGTTGGCAGATGCTGGGGCTGACAGCGGAAGCTCACTTCTCTCCCTGGATTCGAACCTGTGTGCCCTTTTGGTCAACAAGCTCAGCAGCTCTGTGCTTTAACCCAGTGTTTCTCAACCAGTGTGCCGTGGCACACTAGTGTGCCGTGAGCGGTCATCAGGTGTGCCGTGAGAAAAGCTCTCTGCCCCCCTTCCTTCCCCCCCCCTCCTGCCGAACTCCTGCTGCTTGGGAGAGGAGGAGGAGGAAGGGCCGAGTGGCGGTGAAGAAAAAGAAGAAGGGGCTGGGGCACCGCCTCCTTTGGCCGTTTCCCCAGCCAGCCTCCAATCTGCCACGACTCTCACCCCTCGCTCGCTGAAGCCGCGCAGAGGAGGAGCCCCACCTACTGAAGCCCGTCCACCGCTCATGCTTCTCCTCTGTGGGAGAGCTGAAGCCGGGGGAGGGGTCGGGGCATGGCATGGCCTGGCTCCGCCCCCTCCCTTGGCTTCAGCGCTCCCACAGCTTCACCAGCCTTGAGGGGGCAGTGCCAAGCCAGCATTGTGCTGGCTCTGCCACCGCTGGCTTGGCACTGCCCCTCAAGGCTGGCAAAGCTGTGGGAGAACTGAAGCCGCGTGGAGGGGGCGGGGCATGGCACAGCCTGGCTCCTCCCCCTCCCCCAGCTTCGGCACTCCCAGCAGCGTCTCCCAGCAGGTCACCACCCCCCAGCCTGTGTTAGAGTGTCATTTTGGTTGGTGGTGTGCCCCGGATTTTTTTAATGTTAAAAGTGTGCCGTGGCTCAAAAATGTTGGGAAACACTGCTTTAACCCACTGTGCTGCCGGGGGCTCATATATTATGATTATGACTATTATATATGTATAAATATAGTTATATTGTATATTTGTGTGTGTGTGTGTATATATATATATATATGTATACTGATCTCTCTCTCTTTATCTAGAATAGTATCTAATATAGGAGCTGCTGCCTCTGTCGGCGGAGGGAGTGGGAGGCTCACCTCGTGGAAGAGCTCGAGGCTGTAGGTGTTGTCGTCGTCGGCGAAGAAGAGGACCCCCGGGGTCGGGGGCGGGCCCTGCTGCTGCTGCTGCTGTCCGGGGTGCTGCTGGCGCTGGTGGCGCTGCCGGACCCAGGCCAGGCCGGCGTTGCGCTGCTCGGTGGCGCGCGGCTGGCCGGGGCGCTTGTACCTGCGCGGGGTGGGCGCGTGGAGGTGGGTGACGGGGGGGCCCCCGGCCGCGTGCAGCCCCGCCGCGAAGCGCGTGACCAGCTCGCTGACCCCGGACGCGTCCTCCACCAGCACCCAGTGCACGCGCGCCACCTGCCGGAGGGTGTTGCCCAGCCGCGTCAGCTCCGCTTTCTGCACCGGCCGGCTGTAGGTCGGCGTGATGACGTAGATGACGGGCAGCGGCGCCCCTGCCGGACAGAGGAGGAGGAGGCCGGCTGATGCTGCTGCTGCTGCTGCTGCTTCGGGGCGCGGGGCCCGCGGCTGCCGTCTGCCTCCAGCATCAGGATCATGACAAGCAAGACCCAGGGCAGCAGCACCAGGAAGTGGCCCAGCAGCACCGCCCTCAGCCCGGGCTGGCCCGCCGCGCGCACGCTGCCCCCGCCGCCGCCGCAGCCGCAGCCTCACTCCCGCTGCAGCCCTCGCAGCAGTGGCAGCGGCAGCGCGGGTAGTCAGGGGAGCGGGTGCCGAGGCTGAGCGGGCTGGCGGCGCTGCTCCCTCCGTTTCCGCCGCCTCCTCCTCCTCTTCCGCGGAGGCTCAGGAGGTGCTTCCCTCCTCCGCGCCATGGGGCCACCCTCCGGCCGCCCCGGAGGGAGAAGGACGGGGAGCGGAGCCGCAGCGGGCGGCGGGAGCGCGGCGGGGAAGGGGAGCGGACGGAGCCCGCCGCGGGGCCCACACTTTGGCCTCCGGGCAGCCGGGGAGAGGGGCCGCCCGCCGCCACTCAGTCTCGGGGCGCCAGGTGCAGCCCCGGCTCTTCTAACCCTGGGTCGGATGCGACTCTTTCCTCCTCTCGCCTTCTCCCTCCCTCCTTTCCTTCTTCCTCCCTCCTCTCTTCTTTTCCCTCTCCTTTCCTTCTCCCCTCTCTTCTTCCTCTCTTCTCTCTCTCCCTCCCCTTTCTTCTTCTCCTTCCCTCCTTTCAACAAGCAGTCGGGTTGTCAGGATTGAACTCGCACCCTTCCTTCCCTTCTCCTTCTTCCTTCCCTTCTTCTTTTAGCCAGCAGGATTGGCGTGCTGGTTTGTCATGTCCCAACCGGTGCCCGCTCTCCTTCCTGGCCTCCTTCCTCTCCCTCCCTCCCTCCTTCCCTTCTTGCCCTTCTTTTCAAGCCAACCCCGGTTGCGTTGCTGGCTTGTCCGAACCGAAGCTGTTCCCGCTCTCCCTTCTTCTCTCTTTCTTTCCCCCTTATTCTTTTCTCCCCCTTCTCCTTACTCCTCTTCTCCCTTCTTCCCTCTCCTTTCCTCTTTATTCTTTTCTTTCCCCTCTCCTTTCTTTCCTCCCCTTTCCTTTCCCCTCTCCTTTCTTACTCCTGCCCCCTTCTTCCCTCTCCTTTCCCCCCTCTATTTCTCTCTCTCTCCCCTCTGCTCTTTCCTTCCTTCTTTCCCCTCTCTTTTCTTTCTCCTCTCCTCCTTCCTGGGCTGCTTCTCCTCCTCCTCCTCCGCACTGAAGAGGGAAGAAGGCGGCGCGGGACGGCGCGGAGGAGGCGCTTCCCCTTGGGCTCTCTCTCTGGCGGGCTCTTCTGGGCTCCGAGGCGGGTGGCTCCTTCTGAGCTCGGCTCTCCCTTTCTCTGGCTCCAAGGGCGGCTCCGGAGCCGGGACCCTCGTCCCGCGGGGCGTGGAGGAGATGCGGGAGGAGTGGGAAGGAGGGAGAGAGGGGGACCCGGCAGAGGGAGAAGGAGGCGCGGCGGCGGCGGCGCTGCTGCTGCTGCTGCTTCTCCGAAGGGCGCCCGTGGAGATGGATGGTGGCTGGCGGAGAGGGAAGAGGGAGGAGGGATCCCCACAGGGCTGATGCGGCGCAGGAGGAGGAGGGAGCCCTCCCTCGCTCCCTCTTTCTCTTCTCTTCCCTCCCTCCCCCTCTCTCTATCCCCTCTCTTTCTCTTCTCTTCCTCCCTTCCTTTTTGCCTCTCCTCTCTTCTATTCCATCCCTCCCACACTTTCTCTTCCCCTTTCTCGCTTTCGTTCTCTTCCCTCCCTCTCCTCTCTCTCACGCCTCTCTTTTGTTCCTTCTTTCTCTCCTCTCCCTCTCCTTTCTCTTCTTTTCCCTCCCTTTTTCTCTCTCCTCTCCTTTTTTCCTCCCTCTCTTCTTTCCTCTCTCTCTCACCTCCTCTCTCTTCTTTTCCCTCCCTCTTCTATTCCTTCTCCTCTCTCCCCTTCTCTCCCCTTCTCTCCCTTCTCTTCTTTTCCCTCCCTCTTTTTCCCTCTCCTTTCCTTCTTTCCCCCCCTCTCTCCTTTCCCTTCTCTCCACTCCCTCTCCCCTCTCCCTCTTTTCCCTCTCTCTCCCCTCTCTCCTTCCCTCCCTCTTCTATTCCCTCTTTGGCCCCCCTCTCTCCCTGTCCTTCTCTTCTATTTCCTCTTCCTCTCGTCCATTTCCCCCCTCTTCTATTCCCCCCTGTATTCTTCTGTTCCTTCCTTCTCTCCCCTCTCTTCTTTTCTCTCCTCCCTCTGTCTTCTATTTCATCACCTCTCTATTCCTTTCTCTCATCTATCCCCCCTTCTCTTCTAGCCCCTTTTCTATTCCCTTTCTCTCTTGTATTTCTTCTTTCCCTCCCTCTTCTTTCCCTCCCTCCCTCCCTCTTCTATTCCCTCTCCACTTCTCTCACGTTTCTTTCTTCTATTCCTTCTTTCTCTTATCTATTCCTCCCGCTTATATTTCCCTCTCCCTCTTTCTTCTGTCACTTCTTTCTCTCTCTCTCTCCTTTTCTCTCCCTCTCTCTTCTATTCCCTTGCCTCTCTATCTCCTTTCTCTTCTAGACCTTTTCCCCCTCATCTATTCCCCCACTTTCTTCTCTTCTATTCCTTCCCTCTCTTCTATTTCTTCTTTCTCTCCTCTCCCTCTTCTTTCCCTCTCTCCCTCCTGCTTCTATTCTCTCTTCTCTTCTCTCACCTCTCTGCCTTTCTTGTCTATTCCTTCTTTCTCTTATCCATTCCCCCTTCTTATATTCCCCCATGCATTAAATCAGTGGGACCACCAATACCAAACACACAGCACCGACCAATAGTATGCCACCTGTTCCTAACTATAAGTCCTCAGGAAGTTCGATTTAAATGAAGATTCAACTTCAGAAAAACAAATTGGACTAAATTCTCAGACACATTATGGCAGCAGATCACAGGAGCTGTCTTCATAGACCTGTCAGCAGCTTATGATACTGTAAACCACCGCCTCCTGCAGAGAAAAATGGAGCTTCTTGTAGATCACATTTTTTTGTATCACAAAGGATTACCACCTTGCCCGCCTCATAGGAAATCTGCTACAAAACAGGAGCTTTTTTGTTGAGTTCCAGGACCAGAGAAGCAGATAGCGAAAACAGAAGAATGGCCTGTCTCAAGGGAACGTGCTTGCTCCATTAATGTTCAACATGTAAACAAATGATCAGCCACTGCCAGAAGGGACAGTTTCATCTATGCTGACGATCGTGCCATTACTGCTCAAGCAGGGAGCTTTGAGATGGTTGAACAGAAGGTCTCCAAAGAGCTAGGTGATCTTACTGCCTATTACAGGGATTCCTAATCCATCTAAAACACAGACATGTGCTTTTCATCGTAAGAACAGACAAGCATCCTGAGCTCTGAGGATTACCTGGGAAGGAATCTCACTGGAGCATTGCAGTGCACCCAAATACCTGGGAATTACCCTGGACCGTGCTCTGACCTACAAGAAGCACTGCCTGAATATCAAGCAAAAAGTGGGTGCTAGAAATACTATCATACGAAAGCTGACTGGCACAACCTGGAGATCACAACTAGATACACTCTCTGGAACACCTCAGCAAGCAAGAGTCCAAAAGTGGCAGGCTAAATCCCAGAACCTCAACCAGTGGCTGATACCAAATGAGAGATTCTCTCCTGGGCACACAGAAAACTGGGCGACTTGGAAGGCGCTGAATAGACTGCACTCTGGCACCACAAGATGCAGAGCCAACCTTAAGAAATGGGGCTACAAAGTGGAATTCACGACATGCGAGTGTGGAGAAGAGCAAACCACATGCCTCCTATTGCAATGCAACCTGAGCTCTGCCACATGCACACTGGAGGACCTTCTTATGGCAACACCAGAGGCACTCCAAGTGGCCAGCTATTGGTCTAAGGACACTTAATAGAATGCCAAGTCTGTAAATTTTGTGTTTTGTTTGTTTGTTTTTAATGCAATACAACTGTTTGGTTTGCTCCTCGCACGATAAATAAATATTCCACCATCTCCTCTCCCACTCTTCTCTTCCTTCTTTCATTCTCTCTCTCTCCCTCCCTCTCTTCTTTTCCCTCCCTCTCCCCCCTTTTCTATTCCTTCTTTCTCTCCTCTCTTCTTTCCCACCTTCTATTCCCTCTCCTCTCTCCCTTCTATTCCTTCTGTCTCTCCTCTCCCTCTCCTCTCTTTTGTTCCTTCTTTTTCTTTCCCTCCCCTCCTCTCTCTTCTTCTCCCTCCCTCTTTTATTACCTCGCCTCTCGCCTCTCTTCGATTCCTTCCTTCTTTCTCTCATCTGTTCCCCCTCTTCTAGTTCTCCCTCTTCTGTTCCCCCTCTCCTCTCTCTCTTCTATTCCTTCTCTCTCATCTATTCCCTCCATATCTCTCTTTCTATCCCCACTCCTCCTGTCTCCATTGTTTCCTAGCTCTCTCTTTTTTGGCTGCCAAAGGTTCCTGAGGAGAAGTGATGAGGGCACCAGGAGGGCAGGCGGTGTCTGTGTGTGTGAGAGAGGGCCAACCTCATGGAAAAGAAAATACCCCCTTATTTAATTATTATTAGTCAATTAAAGTGAAGGCGACAGCGCCTAGGCTCAGTGTTGCAGTAATGAAGAAGCCCCTCTGAAGAGAAACAAATCATCACCACCATCATCACTTTATTATTTGTTAATCGCCCTCCTTTACATAAGAACAGAAAATAGGATAAACATTAAACTAAAAATATTAAAATCAGATTACAAATCAAACATTCTAGTAAAAAGCCAAGTCTTGAGTGCTTGGGCAAAAGGTCGTAAGTCACGCATGGCTCTCAAATAGGGAGACAATGAATTCCACAGAGTAGGGGCAGAGATAGAAAAGGCCCTACGCCTCCATTGGAGGGCCCAAATTGGCCCAAAAGCAGCTGAGGGGGAAAGGAAGGGGCCTGAGGCTGTGAGAAATGGTGGGAGTTGGAGTCCAAAACACCTGGAGGGCCCGAATTGGCCCAAAAGCAGCTGAGGGGGAAAGGAAGGGGCCTGAGGCTGTGAGGAATGGTGGGAGTTGGAGTCCAAAACACCTGGAGGGTCCGAATTGGCCCAAAAGCAGCTGAGGGGGGAAAGGAAGGGGCCTGAGGCTGTGAGAAATGGTGGGAGTTGGAGTCCAAAACACCTGGAGGGCCCAAATTGGCCCAAAAGCAGCTGAGGGGGGAAAGGAAGGGGCCTGAGGCTGTGAGGAATGGTGGGAGTTGGAGTCCAAAACACCTGGAGGGCCCAAATTGGCCCAAAAGCAGCTGAGGGGGAAAGGAAGGGGCCTGAGGCTGTGAGAAATGGTGGGAGTTGGAGTCCAAAACACCTGGAGGGCGCAAATTGGCCCAAAAGCAGCTGAGGGGGAAAAGGAAGGGGCCTGAGGCTGTGAGGAATGGTGGGAGTTGGAGTCCAAAACACCTGGAGGGCCCAAATTGGCCCGTAAGCAGCTGAGGGGGAAAGGAAGGGGCCTGGGGCTGTGAGGAATGGTGGGAGTTGGAGTCCAAAACACCTGGAGGGCCCGAATTGACCCAAAAGCAGCTGAGGGGGGAAAGGAAGGGGCCTGAGGCTGTGAGGAATGGTGGGAGTTGGAGTCCAAAACACCTGGAGGGCCCAAATTGGCCCAGAAGCAGCTGAGGGGGGAAAGGAAGGGGCCGGAGGCTGTGAGGAATGGTGGGAGTTGGAGTCCAAAATACCTGGGGGAACCAAGTTGGCCCAGGCCTGCTTATATCTTTGTCTGCCCAAAAGTACTGGTGCCTCACCAAACTACAAATCCCAGGAGCTCATAGCATCAAGTCCTGGCCGTTTCAGTGCACTATCTCTGCAGTGCCGCAAGTCTCTTGTGCAACATAATTGGAAAGGAACACTGTAAATAAATCTGCGTGTTTCATTAAGCCAAAAGGAAAAATACAAAAGTAAGACGAAGCTTACACTGGACCTTATATTTTGCATATGTTGTGAAATTCTCTCCAGTATAAAGGCCCAATTAAAGCATCATTTGGAAGTACCTCAAATAGATACAAATTAGTTCTGAATTTAAAAGAGAGAGTCCTTCAGATCTGTTTTCAGGGGACTAGATGTATTTTATCTCATGGCTTTTATGGTTGTGGCACAGGGCAAGTTAAAACACTGCCTCAAAAGATGTGTGGCAGGAGATGGTTAGATGCTGAAATAGCTATTTATAATGGCAGAGATGTTTCCGCTGAAATATTCCCAGCAGAGGTTGCCTTTTCCTAGTTTCCAACAGACCTCACAACCTTTGAGGATGCCTGCCATAGATGCAGGAGAAATGTCAGGAGAGAATTCTTCTGGAAGATGACCATACAGCCTGGAAAACTCACAACAAGCATTTGTCTGTTCTGTTTGTTGGCTCTGGAGGGCAAGCAAGTTAAAGATCCAAACTACAGCTAGACTTTGCTTGTCATAATTTGTGATGAGAAGGGGCGGGGTATAAATAAAGTAATTAAATTTTTCGCGTGTCAGGAGCGACTTGAGAAACTTCAAGTTGCTTCTAGTGTGAGAGAATTGGCCGTCTGGAAGGACGTTGCCCAGTGGCGCCTTGGTGTTTTACCATCCTTGTGGGAGGCTTCTGTCATGTCCCCATATGGGAAGCTGGAGCTGACAGATGGGAGCTCACCCCACTCTCCCCAGATTCGAACACTGACCTTTCGGTCAGCTATCCTGCAAGCACAAAGGTTTAACCCATTGCGCCACTGGGGGCTCCATTAGAGTAAATAAATAATAATAATTCCCCATGAATATGAATATATGAATTCTAGGTAGAGAGCAGCAATAGACATTATTATTATTATTATTATTATTATTAAAAGGTATACTAAAGGTTTCCCTTTGACATTAAGTCCAGTTGTGTCCGACTCTGGGGGATGGTGCTCATCTCCATTACTAAGAGCCAGCATTGTCCCTAGACACCTCCAAGGTCATGTGGCTGGCATAACTGCATGGAGCACTGTTACCTCCCCATCAAAGTGATACCTATTGATCTACTCACATTTCCATTTTTTTGAACTGCTAGGTTGGCAGAAGCTGGGGCTAACAGCGGGAGCTCACCCTGCTCCCTGGATTCAAACCATCAGCCTTTCGGTCAGCAAGTTCAACAGCTCAGTGTTTTAACTCGCTGCACCACTGGGGGCTCAATAGTAGTAATAATTAATATTAATATTAATAGTCTATTATTTAGTATTCAATTAAGAAAGTGAATTAAAAAGTAATTAAAAAATGTCTATTGCTGCTCTCTACCTAGAATTCATCTTCATGGGGAAAATGCCCCAAAACCAGAAAGAGTCCATCTGCATAGTCAGGACTGCAGCCAAATTCTGAATCTTGCCCAAAAGAATGCAAGTAAAGGCATCAGTCGCAAAGAACTGGCTTGCCATGCCACGTGTACTTCTATGTAAGGGTAAGTCCCACTGAATACTGTGAACTTTTTAAAGCAAAGACAATTGGGTTGCTGGTTTGTCAGAATTGAAATTGCCCCTTGGATAAATAAAAGAGATGGTAAGATTGGGTTGTGAATTTTCCAGGCTGTATGGCCGTGTTCTAGAAGCATTCTCTCCTGACGTTTCGCCTGCATCTATGGCAGGCATCATCAGCGCTTGTAAGGTCTGTCAGAGGTTGTGATGGTAAGATTATTCTGGACATAGCTTTACCAACACACTGTTTACTGAAATTAGGTCCTAATGAGTTCAGATGGAGTTACAAATGTGCTTATATGACTTCGTATGAAGTTGTATACCGCGTTGGCATTAATACGTTTAGTGTAATTTTTGAAGTGTTTTAAAAGCTTGCCATGTTGCAAATGTTTGTGCTGTATCATGTTGGTTTGTGTAAGTTGTTATTTATAATTGAATCGGTTTTTATTTATTGGTTGGATTTATTTGTTGCTTTTTGGCACTGAATGTTTGCCATTGTGTTTATTTTGTTGACAAATTGCCCTGAGTCCCTTTGGGGAGATGGGGCAGTCTACAAATAAATTATTATTATTATTATTAGATAGATAGATAGATAGATAGATAACAAGATTAGTACACAGCAAACAAGATCACTATTCTGGCTTTTGTATTTGATCACGCATCGGGCACTTCCTAAGGAATGTGTGATGTATCAATGAATGATGCATGCAGATCCAAGTAGGGTGGCCTTTTGCAGCTGACAGATGGTAATTTTGTGAGTGCCAATTGTTTTCAAGTGCAGGCCAAGGCCTTTAGGTACTGCGTCCAGTGTGCCAGTCACCACTGGGACCAGAGTGCCAGAGTCCTTGCAGTTCTATTTTTAAATCCTCACATTGTATAAGCTTTTGTAGTTGCTTCTCATCAATCCTGCTGTCGCCTGGGATTGCAACACCACTGATCCATACTTATTTCCCCCCCATCAGGGCCGTAGCCAGGATTTTGATTCGGGGGGGCTGAGTTTGGTTTGGGGGCTGAGACTGGGTGGAAGAGGGTCTACCCTAGCAAACCTTTTGTATTGTTATCCCAATAACCCCATTAATGTGGGATATATTGAGCATGGTGATCAGGTCATGATATGAATAAACATAACAGTTTAAATAATGTACCTGTAAGGCCTTTTCGCGGACCACCCTGAGAATTTCGGGGGGGGGGGCTGAAGCCCCCTTAGCCCCCCTCTGGCTACATGCCTGCCCCCCATGATTATGAGGTCAGGAGTATTGTGCTCCAAAACTCTGTCAGTCTGAATTCAGAAGTCCCAGAGTAGTTTGACATGTTCGTTTTCCGTAACTTTTTCAGACTTGTGATCCCACCAGTTGTTGTTATTGTTATTGTTGTTGTTATTGCTGCCTCCTGCTATCATAAACAAGTAAAGCCTAAAGAGTTTAGGGGTGCTTATTGCCAGGAGTAAGTCTACCTTGGCTTCAACCCAATGCATCCATATTTTGCCAATAGGATAATAGAACATAATGCCACTTGCTTCTGAGTAAATGTTCATAGATGTGAGCTGCATCTACGTATTTATACAGATATATTTTTCACATTTTGGAGGAGGATAAAAGCAAAATGGGAATGTATGCTCTTAATAAATAAAGCTGGACAAAAAACCCCCACAACAACATTGAATGGCTTGCTTCATTATTTTCCACGGCTGTTGCTCGATCAGATGCTTAAATGGGGAGAGAAGAGCATTAATGGAAGAGAGATTGTGTGTATGTATATAGTATTCATCAGAGCAAGAATTGCTCTGATTAATAACCTGTTTTGATCTTGAAAGGACAAACGTTCTGTACTCTTGTGTTTCCCTTTCCAGGGTAATAACTCTTACGAAAGGCTGCAATTCTGCACACGCAGGTAGGCTGCCGAGACCTCAGGAAAGTCAGAGAGATATAATCAACCAAAAGCACTCGGTCTTTTCCAAACAAATCCCCATATGGAGGGAACTATCTGTCTTATCCAGGCACCTAACTAGGCCACATATGTTTGCTTGCTATCCAGAGGGGACGTATTAACCCCGGTGGGCTCAGATGCAGAAAAGACATTACCATGATATAATGCAAGCTGAAATCTCTGTGAAATCAGAGTGACAAATGGCCACGCACCAAACATCTAAATGAGGAAACATCTGTGCGGTAGAGAGATAATTAGAGTTAGCATGTTCTGTAGAGGAATGGAAGGTTTGTTATGTGATTAATGAAATAACAAAGAGGGCGGGAGGGATGCGGCAAGGAGAAAGAGTTCAATACACCCCGATTGGAGCGTCTGAGGCATGAAAAGACAGTGGCCC
Organism: Anolis apletophallus; assembly: GCA_030556195.1. NCBI lineage: Eukaryota > Metazoa > Chordata > Lepidosauria > Squamata > Anolidae > Anolis > Anolis apletophallus. The sequence goes on from JARBWK010000003.1 coordinate 101,132,787, forward strand.
ATTTTGTGGCAATGCCATTGGTCTAGAAGGCCAAGAACCAAAAGAGCATCTCTCTCAGAACAGCTAGGCATTCATTTCCCCACATTTACAAATTCTGCTTATCGGGATAATTCAGTGTACGACCTTAGAGATGCAATCAACAAAACACAAATCACTTTGCTCACCTAAAAGGCAAGGAGCGCTGAAGTGAATTAATTTTAAATCTCTAACCTTCAGCATACCATGTTACTACGTATAATGCAACAAAAAGGTCGCAAGAGAGAAGCAAAATGTGTAGTGTTTAGTGTTGCTAACTTTTAAAAGTGGCTTTATTCATTCTGAGGCCAGCCAGAGAGGAAGAAATGAAGTAGTGTAGTGAGAATATTGTGTTATCAAAGGCTTTCATGGCCAAAATTACTGGGTTGCTGTGAGCTTTCCAGGCTATATGGCTGTGTTCCAGAAGCATTATCTCCTGAAGTTTTGCCCACATTTGTGGCAGGCATCTTCAGAGGTTGTGAGGCCTGTTGGAAACTAAGCACTGTTTATATATCTGAGGAACAATGTCCAGGGTGGGACAAAGAACTCTTGTCTGTTGGGAGCAAGTGTGAATGTTGCAATTGGCCACCTTGATTAGCATTGAATGGCTTTGCAGCTTCAAAGCTTGGCTGGATCCTCTCACCTCTGCAGGAGTCCACTGTATACCATGCAGCTGTGGACAAGTCTACATAGGGACCACCAAACGCAGCACTGCCCAAACACGAATCAAGGAACACTGCAGACTAATTCAACCAGAGAAGTCAGCCATACAGAGCACCTGATGAACCAACCTGAACACAGCGTATTATTTGAGAACACAGAAATTCTGGACCACTCTAACAAACACCATGTCAGACTACACAGAGAAGCCACAAGCATGTGGACAATGTCAACAGAAAGGTGGAAACCATGAAAATGAACAAAATCTGGGTACCAGAATTAAAAAAAACTCAGGACAGTAAAGAAAGAACAGCACTCAAAAAGCAGGGGAATTCCAATCAAGAAACAACCAGGGCCAGCTAATCACATCCCAACAAAGCGTTCCCCCAGGCAGGAAGCAGCCAAGCTTTGAAACTGCAAGGCTATTCAATGCTAATCAATTGCAACATTCACACTTGCCTCAAACAGACAAGTGTCCTTTTTCCCACCCTGGACATTCCACAGATATATAAACCCCACTTGTCCTAGTTTCCAACAGACCTCACAACCTCTGTAGATGCCTGCCTTATATGTGGAGATAATGCTTCTGGAACATGGCCATACAGCCCAAAAAGACTCGCAGCAACCCAGTGAGAATATTCTTGGCATAAGCTGATTGAAAATGCAGTATTTTCTCCACTGTTTCAAGCTGTTGTTGAAGCTATAGAATTATTTTTTTTAAAAAAAATGCTGCCTTGGAGATATATAGCACTTGTACATATGTACACAAATTAATTTTTAGGTGTTGATTTTACATCTCTTGCAACTTTCCCCAACCCAGTATTCTGCTACTATCTTTAGCTGGGGTGGTGCTGTGCTTTCAAATTATTTCCAATTTACAGCAATCCTAAAGCAAATTTTCTGGAAAGACTTTGTGATTATGTCTTTTTGGCAAAATTTGTTCAAAGGGGATTTGCCGTTGCTGCCTTCTGAGACTGAGAGAGTGTGACTAGCCAAAGGTCAACCATGGCCAAAGGGGGATTTGTCCTCCCAGAATCCTCATCCAACATTCAAACTATACCACGCTGAGTCTTTATCATTATGATCCTTCTATTACCAGCCAACATTAGCTAGATATATTGGACTACGATTCCTAAAATCCACATCATTATCCATGCTGCTTGGGGGTTATAAGCATTGCGGTCCAATATGTCTGGAAGTCGCCAGCTGGGAAAGGGTTGCTTAGCAGTCATTTGGAGGCAAAAATGTATCACATACCCACCCCTTCAATCATTCATACCTTTCTGAAATCCATATCCTTGAACTTAAGACTTCATCCCAGGTACAGCAGTTCTGATGAGAGAAGTCAATAGGCCAATGTTTCTTGCCCTGAATAAAATTAGAAAGGAAATGTTGTGATGGAAGGTAGTTTTCTGCCCTGAGAACTGATTCTTCACATCCAGTAACAAAAACCAAAGTTATTGCTGGCTTCTTGTTATCATCTCCATTTATGATATATTAGGTCATGACATTTTTTTTTGTTTAAAGGCCCAGATGGCTTTTAATGGGTGTTCATACTCAATTTATATGCTGTTTTACTGTAACTTCCAAGTACGTATAACTGGTTGGATTCTTCTGCCTTTTCCCAGCATCCATAATTCCTATTCATTTTAAAAATGTTTTCATTGGGCAACTATCTTCCAGGTAATATTTTGAAAATTATAAAAGATCTGCTCTCTTGCAGCTAATTGGTTAATTGTAGGTCTTCTAACAACAAAAAAGACTCTTGATTTTGTCATGTGTTTATGTAGATGGCAATCTAAATTTCAATGATCTGAAATAAAGGAACAGAGTTCGGATTATAGTGGGCCCTTGATATATCCTGGGGTTTGGTTTCAGGCTCCCTCAGTGATACCAAAGCCCAATACCATTGACTATAATGGTATACAGAAATTGTGTCCCATATATAAAATGGGAAAAGTAAAGGTTTGCTTTATGGGTTTTTGTTTGAGGGGTATGGTATTTCTATGGTGAACTCCATGAATGAAGAATACATGGATATGAAGGGACAACTGCACAGTAGTGCCTCTTTTGTTGTTTTTTTTACAAAATATAAATGAACTAGTCTTAGGAGCCCCTGGTGGCACAGCGTGTTAAACCGCTGAGCTGCTGAATTTGCTGACCAAAGGGTTGGTGGTTTGAATCTCGGGAGTGGAGTGAGCTCCCGCAGTTAACCCCAGTTTCTGCCAACGTAGCAGTTCAAGAACATGCAAATGTTAGTAGATCAATAGGTACTGCTTCAGTGGGAAGGTAACGGCACTCCGTGCAGTAATGCAGGCCACATGACCTTGGAGGTGTCTGTGGACAATGCCGGCTCTTTGGCTTGGAAATGGAGATGAGCACCCTCCCCCCCCCCAAAAGTCAGACACTAGATATAATGTCAAGGGGAAACCTCTTAAAATACATGTTTAGTGGCTGCAATATATCAACCAGTACATGGATGGTGGTGTTGATGGTGATTTTAATTTTTACCCACCTTTCCTCATGGCTCAAAGGCAGGGTACAAAATAGTTAAAACACACGGATAAAACGTAAGACCATTAAATGCATATATTAAAAATGCAGAACAAAGATGAATCAATTGCAAACAATCCATTGCTGCTAGCTACTACTTTGAGGCAGCAGCTCACAGGAGAGGATTGTGGTGGTAATTCTAAATGTACTCCCTAGGAGGCACACCACTTCAGCCTCAACAAACTCTGGATCAGTAATGCCAACATCTTGTTCTGGTTCTGGATCTTGCTCGAATCTTTATTCCTTGATGTTCCTGAGGCTTCCAGGGGTGCATCTACACTGTAGAATGAAAGCAGTTTGACACTACTATCTGCCATGGCTCAATTCTCTGGAATCATGGGAGCTGTAGTTTGGTGAGGCACCAGCACTCTTTGACAAACAACCCCGAAGATCTTGAAAAACTACAACACACAGGATTTAGTTGCATTGAGCCATGGCAGTTACAAACTGCATTAATTCTACACTGTAGATATATCCCTCGGCTTTGCCACTCCTGGCCAAATGATCTTGTTAATCTCTCCTCCTGGTTATGATACCCAGAAGTTCACCAAGCCACCGATCTTTGATAAGAGCTCTCTTCTTCCTTGCAGCACTAATTGGAACTTTTCTTCAAGAAGCATCTGAAGGTATCCAAGGAACAGTAGCTTTGAGGTCCCAATTTATTTTCTGACGTTTACTTGTCATCTGGTGTACATCTTTTTCTGCACTACCTTTTTATTGTGTGTGTGTGTATGTGTGTGTGTATATATAGTTCTGTCCTTGTTGTCAGAAATCCAGCCACATGGTTCCTCCTGTGAAAAGGACTGTGGCCTGGATTCCTTTTTAAATTGAAATCTGGTGTCTCCTATTTCTTGCCAAATTTATTTTAAAAAGTTTATCAAGACACAGAATGAAGATAATGTCTTCAATCAGGGCACCTTCAGCAATAGATGCAGGGAACATGGGCAACTTATAGAAATGTATGTGTATGTTTATACAGTATATATATATATTCGCACATTGGAAACCATGGCCCACACCATCTTCCGTCCCATTTTGCTGCCTTATAATTATCTCTCACATTCCTTGTTCTCTGCTAGCAAAATCTTGATATCCTCTCTCCACCCCCGCAGTCTGAAGCCCTCCTTTCAGCCCCTTTCTCTCTCTCCATTCTCTTCCCAGAAGCCTGAATTATTTTAGCTCTGACTCCTACACTTTTTTAAGATCTGAAATTCAGCCCACTGGCTCCAAAGTTGTAACATGGCTCTTCAAAACCACACTTTCAGAATAAGTGAGCTCCTTGCCTTAAATTCCCTGCCTTTAGCAAAGCATGCTTTGTGAATTTATATTTTATTTATTTGTACACCTTTTTATTTGCATAATACGTATCAGCGTATTAATTTCCTGTTATAAGGACTATCGTTGTATTTGTTATTCCCTAATGTAATAATTATATATATTTTTATTCTTTTCAGTTTTAAAAACACCCTGAGAAATACAGTAGCTCTGTATGAATGTAGGGTATCAGAACCAACTAGCTCAGAAGGGTTGCTGCTGATCTTCAAGGATCCTATATGCACATATATATTAAAAATACGATTGTATTGAATATTGACACATTTGAAAAATTAATCAATACAATCTGCAATACATTTATTGTATCATGGTTCAAAACACTTGTTATGCATTGTTTGTATTACAGCAGACATATAATAATCAATATTCAAATATCTCTGTTTCCACTCCATTTCATTTATTTTCGTTCCTAAATACTCCTCCCAGATCTGCTTAAGATTGTTATTGTTTATTTTCCTTCATTTATTTAGTTTAATATCTTTTATATATATATATATATATATATTACTAGTTATTCATTTCAAATTTTTATGCTCCTCTCTATCTCTTCTATTTTGTATTAATTGTTCAAACTGATTAAGCGTACTTCAATTTTTATTGTTTTTACCCAGTTTTTGAATCATTGTTCGAGTTGTATTCTTCCATAATCCTTTCCTTCTTTATTCCAACTTTTATCCAATCCCCTATTTTAGCCATATTTTTCCTTAATCTTTTTATCCATTACATTTCTTAGATTTGGAAATTTCCTTTCCATTATAATTGGGGTTATTAATGAACCATCCACTATTAACTTTTTCTTGAATTTGTTCCACATATCTGTTACATTGCTCAACATTGGGTATCAATTTCTACATAGTTTGGAATTACTTTGGTTCTACTTTGGGATAGAGATAAGGTATTTAAAAAATCAAATAAACAAAAATCAAGTCGTGCAGATGTACATTATGTGGGTTGCTGTGAGTTTTCCGGGCTGTATGGCCATGTTCCAGAAGCATTCTGGAACATGGCTATACAGCCCGGAAAACTCACAGCAGTCCAACTATTACATGTCTAGAATTGCAATCTTATGCATATTGAGCTGAAAGTAAGTGTCACAAAATTGAATGGAATCTATGTCTGATATTAATAATTATGTGGTAGATCATGTTTCTTCCCATTTAGGTTCTTCATATCTGTGGAAGCTCTGAGATGCTGATGGATCCAACGGTTAGGCAGAGGTGACTTCAACTTCAGATTTTGATGGCTATGAAATGATAGAAAGTTGTCAGTTATTTGATATGTTCAATACTATATTTCTTCTGCAAGAGATGGAGGCAAGTGCTTGAGATATATTTACCTCTTGTGCCAAACCTGTGCTAGTCTTGGGTACTAGGTACCTCAGCTTGAATGTGTGGTGCCAATTGCTACTCTCTCTCAGAGAAATGTTTTAAGCTGATGATGGATCTCAACCTCCAAGCCCAATTCAAAGTGCTGGTGTTGATCTATAAAGCTCTAAATGGTTCTGGCCCAGCTTACTTGTCCGAACGCATCCACCCCTAAGTCCCACCTTGAAATCTAAGATCATCTGGGGAGGCCCTGCTCTCGCTTCCGTCAACAGCCCAAATGCGCCTGGTGGGGACGTGGGACAGGGCCTTCTCAGTGGTGGCTCCCCACCTATGGAACACACTTCCAACTGAGATAAGATCGATCTCTTCTCTCCTACCTTTCCGAAATAAAGTAAAGGCATGGTTTTGGGACCAGGCGTTTGGCCAATAGATGTAAGCAGCACCTTAAAGGGATGAACTGGATTGACGCTAAGACTGACGAGTCTGGTTTATGATTTTAATGATGATGTATATATGGTTTTAATTATGTTGTTTTATTATGATATTTCTTTGTTGTGATTTTATTGTAATTGTTGGAATAGTGTCTTAATGGGGCTCAATGTAAGCCGCCCTGAGTCCCCTTTCGGGGGTTGAGAAGGACGAGATAGAAATACGGGAAATAAATAAATAAATAAATAAATAAACCTTCTGGAAACACTATAATGGGTGAAGTTGACCTTTAGTCTGAATTGGCCATCCTGTTTTTATGAGACAACAATGATCTGACTATATAGATCCAGTTTATGCTATCTATCTATCTATCTATCTATCTATCTATCTATCTATCTGGTTTATTTATATACTGCTCCCTTTCCCCAAAGGGACTCGGGGTGGCTTACAACATGAGAAAACTGTATACGTGATATCACTCACACTTAAATATATATATATAGAGAGAGAGAGAGAGAGAGAAAGAAGGAGAGAGAGAGAGAGATGTTTTTTATTTTTTAAAATAATTTTTTATTAGTTTTACAAAATAAGAATAGATGTGAAAATAAGACATAATCACATGAGAAATTATGATAGGAAATACAAACTTTCGCGTAATCTACTGGGTGATGGGTAAGGGTAAAGGGGGTGGTGAGGGGGGGTAGGATATAATAGGGATATTATTAAAGATCAGATAGAAGAGTAAGAAAGTAAAGGGTTAAGAGGAAAATCGGGAAAGGGAAAAGGGGATTTGGATATCTGTGGGGAAGGTTATTTACAGATTGACTTCCGATTCTTCTTCTTGGTAAGGTATTTAATAAAACTCCATGCCTCTAGAGTATTCGCACTATTTGTATGGCCTTCTTTCATTTGTAGTTTTTCTTGAGGTATTCATCTATTTGGGTCCATGTTGTCTGTTGCCTTGGATTTGGTGTGTTTCTTCTTAGGTAAAATGTCAGTGTGTCCATATTTTTTATTTCAAATATCTTTTCCATCCATTCTATTTTTTCCGGGGTTTTGTTAGTTTTCCAGGATCTAGCCAAGATGATTCTTGCGGCTGTAGACATATAAAAAAAATCTTATCTTCGTTGTTTCCTAATATCAGATCCTTATCCAGTATTCCCAGAAGAAAATATTCCGGTTTTAACGGAAATTTTATCTTTAGTATATCTTGTATGTCTATATGTATTTGTTTCCAAAATTTCCTTATTTCTGGGCACGTCCACCACATATGAAAGTAACTACCTAGGTAATCATGGCATTTCCAGCAATTGGGGTTACTATTTTTATACATTAATTTAATCTTCTTTGGCGTTATATACCAGCGGTGAAATACCTTCATCCAATTCTCTTTTAAATCCATCGCATATGTATATCTCAATTTTTTCAACCAAATCTTTTGCCATTCATTTAATTTTATAGGTCTACCTATATTTTGGGCCCATTTTATCATACAGTTTTTGACTGTTTCAGTCTCAGTTTCCCATTCTAACAATTTGTTATATAGCTTTGTTATCACTTTTCTACCTGATGCTATCACCTTCTCCCAAAAGTCTTCCTTCTCCTCAAAGCCTTCTTTTTTGTCTCTATTAAATGCCGACTTAATTTGATGATATAATAGCCACGATACCCCGAAATTTGTGTCAATTCTTTTGGGTCTTTATCTCTGTGGTGCCTTTCCCTATCTTTATTATATCTTTATATTTCCACCATTTGCTCCATCCTTGTTGCCTCCTCTGCTCCGCTTCTATAGGCGAGACCCATAGGGGTGTTTTGGAGTAAAAACGGTTTTTATATTTTAACCATATTTTTATCAGGGCCGATCTAATGAAGTGGTTGGCAAAGTTTTTTCTATCTTCGTCTTGTCGTACCAAAGAGAGGCATGCCAGCCCCTTCTCAAGTCAAACCCCTTTAACGTTAACAACTTTTCATTTTTAAGAGAAATCCAATCCTTTACCCACATTAGGGCACATGCTTCATAATAACATCTTAGATTTGGAAGACCAAACCCACCTCTTTGTTTTTTATCTACCATTACTGTATAGTTTATCCGGGATCTTTTTCCGTTCCATATAAATTTGTTGATTTCCTTATTCCATGTATTAAATAGTTTTTGATTTCTTATTATTGGAATGTTTTGGAACAAATACAGAAGTTTCGGTAGCACATTCATCTTAATGGTGTCAATTCTTCCCATTAAAGATAGATTTAAGTGTCTCCATTGTATCAAGTCCTTTTTTTATTAAGTTCCACTTTTCTGTGTAATTATTGTCCAAAAGTTTTGAGTTTTAGCAGAAATCCAGAATCCAGTAAAAGACAATGATTTAATGCTCTATTCAAAGGAATATATTTGCTGTTTTAAAATAAAATAAAGCAAAACAGTGGTTATAATTTTTAATGCCTTTTGACTTTTGAGTCATCTGGCTGCTTAAATGTTATTAGCCTCACTTGTTTATTTGTTTGGCTTTGGGCCATTACAGCAGAAATGGCCTTCAGCCATCTTGGAAATGACCCAAACTTGACGATGGCTCTTTGTAGAGCCAAAACCTTTGCAATGCACATTAAGTTTAACCAGTGGGTTGTTCCAATTAGCAGTTTGTCTTCACAACTGTCAGAAGAGATGGTGTGGATTGTGACTTTGCGGTCACACTATCTTCCCATCGGGGGCACCAAAGAAGCTCTGCCAACCATTAAACCTCTCAGTCAAAGTTCAGCAATCATGCTGTATAATACTTTATCAATATCCATTCCATACTCACTGTGTTGCTATCTGGAAGCCACAGCTATTATCCTTGCCATTCCCGAATAAAGGATTATTTCACACTAGGGATAAACTACTGGCAGGCTGGGGGCTCATGGCTCCCCTTATTATTCACTTTGACTCTTCCTTACAACATCGGCCAGTGTTTCAGGGCACTTCAATCTTCTCTTCACTCTAAACAGTAGCTGAAGATTTATGAAGACTCTTCCTCTTCCAATTTACCAAACAGTCACTCTGAGACACAGACAAAGGGCTCGTTGTCTCCTTTCCATTTAGAGAGACCGTGGGTCCTCCTTTACAAAGGACAGTCCTTTCTTTGAAGGGTTGTCCTGTCTGAATCGGATTTAAAGATAAATAATGATCTGAAGCGAGAGCAGAAATTTGGATGTTCGTACTCATTGACGATGAACAGACTGAGCAGGTGCAAAGTCCCCAAGGTATAGTCTTCTACCTTTTGATGAAAGGTATTCCATTTCTGTTTCAAATTATTGGCATTTTTCTGAATTTGCATGGATGGATATGAATTATTTTATAGAAATCGGTGCCCTCTTCTATGACAATTTATTTAGTAATGCACAAGGGCCACCCTGCAATTTCCAAGGAAGCAGCAAGTTCAAGTTCACTTGATTACAGTTAATGACCAGCCAAGGAAGCAGCAACAGAGGCTGTGGCATAGCTGAGAAGGAAGAAACGTAGCGTTTATCTACATACCAGAATTAAAGTGGTTTGACACCACTGAAACTGCTCACTGTTATGGAACTCTGGAAGTTGTAGTTTGGTGAGTCACCAGCAAAAAGACATTGGAAAACATCCATTTCCACAATTTATTTATTTATTTATTTCAATTATTTATAACTCACCCTTGTCTACCCCCGAAGGGAGACTCAGGGCAGCTGACAAAAAAGGCAACAATTTGATGCCACTAATACAGAGAATAAAACATCAAAACATAATAAATACAATAAAATAGATTTAAAACAATTAAATATCAGAGATTAAAATACATAATCCTAGTTCCATGTTTAGAGGTTGTCCCAGCCAATCCACAGTCCATTTCCATAGTCATCATTTTATTTCCATAGCATTGTGTTGTAAAAGCACAAGGGACAGGGCCTTCTCGGCGGTGGCCCTCTGTCTGTGGAATGCACTCCCCAGTGAAATCAGGGTGACTCCTTCTCTCCTCTCCTTCAGGAAAAAACTCAAGTCTTGGCTTTGGGACCAAGCATTCCGGCAGCTGGCTGAGCAACAACTGTAATGACTCGTGAGAATTGTCAGTGAAGAGACCTTGGACTGGAACTCTGGACTATGATTTGGATTTGGTTGTGTTAATATTTTAAGGGCTCATATTTTTAAATGTATTTTCAATGTACTTTAATGTATTTTACTGTTGTCGACCTGTTTATGTTAATTGTTGTGCTTTAACTGTTTCTTTGTCAGCATCTAATGATTGCCAATTGTAAGCCGCCCTGAGTCCCCCTTCAAGGGTTGAGAAGGACGGGATACAAATGCTCTAAATAAATAAATAATAGGTAAAAGTTAAAAGTTAAAGTGGTGTGAAACTGCATTACTTTTGCAGTGTAGATACACCCTTGGTCAAGTCTCCCTTATTGTTTATGTAGGAGAGGACTTCAATTACCCTTTGTCTATATTTTACCTTGATAGTTTGAAGTGCATTGGTCATGAAAGTTCAGGTTGCTGGTAGATGTGCAGTTCCAACAAGGCTGCTACAGACCAGAGATTATATGGAACAAGCTAAAGCTGAGAAGACAAATATGGCCTCACAAACCATAATCCTGAAGCCTCATGTAGAGCGCTACCATCCCCAAAACCCTTGCCTTATTGCCTTCTATCCCATGAAGAAAGATGGTTCTGTGGGCTGTTCCTAACACTTTTGTTTCTCTGGTTTCTAAAAGCTTGGACTCTTCTGCCTTATCTGCCTGAAATTACAGTTTTAGATAACAGCACCGTGGGAGAAGCTATTAAAATTGATTGTTCTGTGTGAGAAAACCATTTCACTCCTTCAGGAAATAGAAGCAGTCAAAGACACATATAAACGTACTGTAATTTCCACCAGTGGATAAAACAGTGAAGAAAATCTATTCCAGGTAGCTAGAGTTGAATATATTAAGCTAAAAATATTAGCTTACTGTTTTGGAATTTGCTTGATGGTTCTTAACCAGTAACAGCTCTTGATAGTAAAATACAATGAGAGAAAACTGATTTGCATACAGAAGCATTTAAAGGAGACAAATCTGATCCACACAGGGTTGATTCATTTTAAAAGGTCACAACTAGATAGATAGATATAGATAGTTCAGCATGCAAGCATAAAACAGGTCCTATGAGTATTCCAGCATGTGTAGGTTACACACGAATCCATGCACTTCCAAATACAGATTAGCCCTTGTTCCTACCATGCTAGAAGATGCATACAACATTACCATAGGGAATTGAAAGTTAAGATGTGTAGGGCAGACCTCTCCTTTCCAGAGTGAATATGAGGGGAACGAACTCACTTTTGGTTTCCTTTAGAGCCCCCCAGGGATTTCCATACTTAGACCTACAGTTAATTTACTTTGTAAGAAGATGCATGCATTCTTAAAAGAAGTTGAGGAACACTGATGAATTATTACTACAACACTGACATATTGAGCAACTCACAAAAAGTGAGATAACATACATTTCTGATTCAACCTGACGGCCAAAGTTGTGCTGAAAACATTTGACGGCTATGGCAGCAAATAGCTCTAGGAATACATGCATTATAAAAAGGGCTCTCGGAAGATTCCTAATGATAGATCGAGACAAATGTTTCATAGCTTAAGGCAGTACAATGAGCTGATGGTTGGGTGGGAGGAGGGCAGGGTGAATGACCTCACTCACCAATTCAGAATGAAGTGTCATGGTGTTGCCTTGCCTCATTCATAAACATGTGTCTGTTTCCATGTCCCAGTTGTTGCTACCTTCCATTTGTAGTATTCCCGTGTTTTCCTCTTTGTCTTCTGTCCTATGTCTCACCATAAACACACACACATACACAAACACTTATGTTAAAGAGGGAAAGAAAGTATGGCTGCATAGTATTTCTTTGCCTGATAAAGGTAAAGGTACAGGTTTCCCCTTGACATTAAGTCTAGTCATGTCCAACTCTGGGGAGTAGTGCTTATCTTCATTTCTAAGCCGAAGAGCTGGTGTTGTCCATACACGCCTCCAAGGTCATATGGCCAGCATGACTGCATGGAGCGTCGTTACCTTCCCGCCTGAATGGTACCTATTGATCTACTCACATTTGCATGTTTTCAAACTGCTAGGTTGGCAGAAGCTGGGCCTAACAGCAGGAGCTCACCCTGCTTCCCGGATTTGAACTGCCAGCCTTTCGGCCAGCAAGTTCAGCAGCTCAGCCCACCGGGTGCTCCTTTTTGACTGATAGATATGAATTATTCATCTGAAAGTGAAAATTCCTGTCTGTTTGACAGGGCTTGTATGGGACGATCCACAGTTTTTATTTTTCCATTTACTCTCCGTTTGTATTTCTCTAAGTCCTACCCACCAGAGCTTTTTTTGATTCAGTGGCAGATGGTGCCCTCCTTGTTCACATGCAATGCATTGACACTAGACTTTGCTCCCCACTTTCAATGAAGCTATTAAGGCTGTGGTTCCCAACCTGTGGTCCATGGACCACTAGTGGTCTGCAAGAACTAAAATGTGGTCCATGGCCTCACTGTTACTACGTCACTGCAACAAGAGTTATTGGTCTCGCAAAATCCGCTTATAGTGCCAAGGCTTATTAAGTATAGTTTTCTGTGGGTGAGCAGATGTCGACTACTGCATGGCATATGTTCCGTATGAGAAGCTAGAGCGGATGTGATCTATCCAATGCAATTTTCTGAATTAGCACCCCAAATAACCAAACCGAATGTAAAGTTGACCAAAAATGGATCCATGACCCTTTTGGTACTAATGTTGGAGAGTGGTCCCTGGTCAAAGTGGTTCCTGGTCAAAAAAAGGTTGGGAACCACTGTAAGGGGATAGGCTTTAGTACCATGGACAGCTCTTTCTTAAGCTTGCTTTGTCTCTTGGCTCAACTGACCGGAAAAAAAACCGTTTGGCATTGCATTTTCCTGGTCAACATTGACCCTGTTAACTCCGTTATGTTTCTCTAACTCCCTTTCTAAAACTTATATCGGTATAACAGCTGTAAAGAGTTGCCATACTTTAGATTCTAGGTGCAAATGTTCTTCCTGTTCATACATGCTGTTAGGGCACAAAAGTATTAAACTATGGCTGCTGATCCTGTTTGCTGCTATTGCACACTTGAGGCATGCATTCCACCTTCAAAGCTTCAAGAACAAAGTCCTTAAGCCATCTCCTCTTGGTCTGGTTGAAAGGCACTATGTGAAGTGTCTGTAATAAAGATTGTTTTCTCTTATCTGAAGGAGACTGACCGCAGACGGGGCAAGCAGCATAATATGAGCAAGCCATCTGCATTTTTAAAGCTTGCCCTTTAAAATATAGGCTTTTTAATTACCGGCAATGGATTTTTATTAAAAGAAACAAAACGTTGTGTAAAATGTACAGATTATGCTTGCACTATAAAGTCGTAAAACAGTAACTATACACGGATGTGCTGATTTTAATACAGAGGCACTTAATATTCTTTTGTGATATTTTCTTCTTTGCTGTCTATAGATACGCTGTAGCAAGGTCACACTTCTTAAGATTCATTCCGCAGACCCCAAGCAAATCATCTCTTGGCATCGTATCATCTGTTCTCCGAGTTACACAAGACTTCTCCATGGTCCTGAAAGGAGCACATAACACGCTGGCATCTTAGCATTCATGATTGAGATTCTCAAGATCAGAATATCACAAATAAGGTTAAGCGGTAGCAAAATCAATCACAAAATGCAATCATCTTATCTGAGGAGACACATTTCAAAAAAGGAAATACAAAGTTGTCAAGTGGTGAATACTTCCCGGGAAAGGGTTAAAGGGCCTTGAATGCTGTCATCTCACTAGTATAAGATTACACTGTCCACCTTCCTGCTCTTAAAAGGTTATACCAGATTCTCCAATGTGAGACTCAGAAAGCAAGACAGAAGGGCAATTGATAAGGCAATATCTCCTGAATTTTATCAGTTCCCCTTTAAAAGCATACAAAGGTCATAAGAGGACAAGAGGCCATGACTTGCTTCCACCATCATCTGCTGTCCATTCCAGTTGCTTCAATATCAATATAGCTAATGCAGGCATGCTCATGATTATGTTGATGCCATCAATATTAAATGCTATCACATGCAAGCTTATCAATATCTATTTCAGAAGCAAGTCAAACAGAGTTCAACATGCCTTCCTCCAAAACAAATGAGTTTAGAAAAGCAACATAAATGTGAAAGCTGAAAGCTAACCAGATTAAACACCTCAAACTGTATCCATTCCATTTGGACACATCTTTAAATCTTCTCCAGTACAATTTATCAGTCTGAGGAATAATTAACTTGGGCTGAATCATGCCTTCAAGATTCTGTTAGGTGTTTTGTTTCCTTTTCTTCAAAGAGCTCTGACTTATCCTAGGAGGTATTCAAGGACATGCAAACATATATTTTTTCCCATCACTGTCACTGTGATGAATTATCTGAATGTTTTAATGGTTTTGTCTTCTAAATGAACCCACGCTATATTCCAGCTGTATTGGAATTCATGCCCTCTAAATGGAAATTCCAATGAGCTGGGCAGAGCTCCCATATAAAAGATCCGGAGCCTTTTGGTTCATGGTTGCTGGCATTTCAAAGTCCCAGGACTATGACATTGATGTATAAATAAAACCGATGCACGCTATATATTTGATCGGTCCTGACACCAAAGTAGGACACTGAGTGCTGCCTTTGGGGAAATGGAAGGCAAGCAGTTACACCTGTCACAACTTTTCATAAGGGATACACTCTTATGTAATCTTTCAGCTTGGACCATTTTGCCCAGTTTTAGTTCCTTGTCATAACTTTCCCCTTAGGTATGAATGAAATGATGCCTCATTCTTGAACAGTATAATTTAGCATGGCGTGTTGTGGCAGGTCCATATTAATCTTTGATTAGGTGTTTGTTGGAACTTTATTTATATGGCATCAACTGCTATATGTATTAGATATATTGCACCAAAGTACAGATGGGAATATTTTTCTAAGTAGGTGTACATCAAGCTGTACTTTGGTCAGTTCTGGGGATATTTGAGAACAGATCTCTGTGCTTGCATTGGCTGATGATCTGAGAATGTGTAACACACTGAAAAATTCAAATGCCTGAATTTTCAGTACACCTCAGGAAAATAAAAGAAACTGTACATTATAGGGCATATCTCATCTGATCTATTATTACTGTCTGTTCTGCCTGGCAGCAAGCCCCAGGTTCTCATCCAACATTAGTCTTTCCCACTATGTGCTTATGGGGGATCTAACCAGAGGTGCCACAGTTCAACTTGGGACTTGTTGACTGCAAAGTCCATGCTCCATTACTCAGCTTTGGTTCTCCCACTGCTCTAATACATAACTGCTAATCACTACTGAGAATTTCAATGTATAGAGATAAATCTACAGTGCAGTGGTAGAGAACCACTGTCTGATCACATAAACTTCATGAAATATCTGTATGGGAGCTGATCTACATAAGCAGCAGAATGAGGGTCAAATTGGATACTAAAGGGGATGTATATTCTCTGTATTTTGTCTCCCCTTTTGGGATTTCCTCAGATATGCAAGTATTGGCAATTATAATTACAAATCAACTCGTGCTCATCTTCCAATTACCAGTCATATAGTATGCTAAATACAAAGCACATGTGAAGACAGTCACATGCTATGACAAGCAGATATGCTTTACCACTTAAAGGAGCACCTCTTCTAAAATATGTATGGTCTAGTTTCACAATGACATGTGTCTCTGCTTTTGCAGCCCTTAAGTCATCCATAATCATCATACTGCCCTTTCCTCGGGAAGGAAGGAAGGAAGGATGGAAAGAGTGGTGCATCTCCTGGAGTGGCAATGCTACCCCTCTATTCTACCTTGGTCAAACCATACCTGGACTATTGTGTCCAATTCTGGGCACCACAATTGAAGGGAGATGTTGACTAGCTGGAATGCATCTGGAGGAGGGCGAATAAAACAATCAAGGGTCTGGAGAACAAGCCCTATGAGGAGCAACTTAAAGAGCTGGGCATGTTTAGTCTGAAGAAGAGAAGGCTGAGAGGAGACAGGGTAGCCATGTGCAAGTATGTGAGAGGAAGTCACAGGGAGAAGGGAGTAAGCTTGTTTTCTGCTGCCCTGGAAACTAGGACATGGAACAATGGCTTCAAATTACAGGAAAGAAGATTCCACCTGAACATTAGGAAGAACTTCTTAACCGTGAGAGCTGTTCAGTAGTGGAACTCTCTGTCCCAGAGTTGGTGGAGGCTCCTTCTGTGGAGGCCTTTAAGCAGAGGCTGGATGGTCATCTGTCAGGGGTGCTTTGAATGAGCTTTTCTTGCTTCTTGGCAGGGGGTTGGATTGGATGGCCCACAAGGGGGTCTTCCAATTCTATGATTCTATGGTGCAATGAATGGGCTTCAGAGGTTCCCTGAGCTGCTTACCATTAAAAATTTCTTTTTTTTTCAAAATCAGGAAATCACTTCTAGTCATGACTGGTTTGTATATTTCTTCCAATATTTTTGACAGTCTTTGTATCCCTTGGAATGTCTCAAGGGTAGAAAATCGGCCCCCAGACATAACACAGATGCCCAATCTTACACTACAAAATGGAAAACAAGAGAATGGAGTTGAACAGTTACTTGTGCTCAGAATTTGTGGAGACAAGGAACACTGACACCATCCAAATGTTTGGGTGCAGCTTCTAACAAGAATCCCCTAGGACTCAATTTTATCTTGTTCAAAGCCAGAGAAGAAACAGCATCTGCAATGAACAATAATTTTGTGTGAAATTCCATCAGACCTTTCCTTTTTTTTCTCTGTTTCACCATTTCCTTGGGTTTCAATATCACCTGTCTTGAGGCAGTATTTATGAAGCAATTTATAGTTAAGTAATTTAAATTTCACAGCTTTGGAGGCCATTAAGTGAGAATTTCACTCACGGCAGCACACCCAGTGGGACTGTGAATGCTTCCACAGTTTCAAGGGGAGATTTGGATTTTGCTCTCAAGAATTATCTCCAGAACTCCAGGAGAATCCCTTTCAGCCTTTTTTCCATTAGTCTATTAAAACTCACTTTCCTGTCTTCTAAGGCTTCTTTGCCTGAGCACCGGCCTGAAATGCCCTTCATTCATATTCCCCTCTGAGCCTTTGAGCGATCAAGATGAGCTTTTAAGGTGCTGATTCATTCACTGTGCTGATTCAAGGGCCCTTTTCAAATGTTTTCCACTCCCCCCTTCAAGCTCAACTCCATGTGGGACAGCATTTTGTCCTAATAGCATGCAGAAGAGAGTTCAAAGGCAGTTCTTCTTTCGGAGCATCTTCCCTTCAATCCTCTCTCAGATCACACAGTGAATTGATTTTTTAAGTTAGCTACCTTTCTCCCATAAAGGTAAGAGAAACAGTAGATATGCCGTACCAGGCTGCCACTTATCCTCCCCATGCCAACCCAACTCAAGGCCAGCCCTGTTATTAGGGAAACGGCGGCAAGGGATTCAGACAGTGGTTGCTGAGAGGACAATTATCTGGACATAAGGAGGGTACATTGGGCTCCAGGAGACCTCAGAAGTTTAGATATATACATACACATATGCCTAGTACTAAAGGAGATTTTTGTCTCTGAAGATCTCCAAGTTCCTTATTTCAATGCTTTGAAGAACAGGGTGAAGGGAGCTGCTGGTGGTAGCGATGGTAGTGATGGTGGAGGAGAGAACAACAACAACAGTCTGCATGAAGCTCACATGGTACACTTTCATCTCCTGCCTCCAGAACCTTCAAATAAGACATATCCATAAAATAAGGCGTAGCAGGATTTCTAAGCAATTGTGCAATATAAGCCATACCCTAAAAATAAGTCATAGTGATAACTGTGCCCTCCCTCTCTTTTTTCTTTAAGGGCCCCCACTCGACTAATTTGGAAGTTCCTTTTTAAAGTTTTGAAGTATTGTAGAGTCTCGCTTATCCATCCTTTGCTCATCCAATGTTCTGTAGTATCCAACGCAGTCTGCCTCCCGCCTGGATCCACAGCTGTTTCAATATATTGCGATGTTTTGGTGCTAAATTAGTAAATACAGTCATTCTTACATAACGTCACCATGTACTGAACTGCTTTTTCTGTTGATTTGTTGTAAAACATGATGTTCTGGTGCTTAATTTGTAAAATCATAAACATAATTTGACATTTAATAGGCTTTTCCTTAATCCTTCTTTATTACCCAACATTTTGGCTTATCCAACGTTCTAGCAGTCTGTTTATGTTGAATAAGAGAGACTCTACTGTATAAGGTTCACAGTGAGGTCTCCTGGGGCACCTTGGGCGTGCGGGTCTCTCCTGCCTGGGCATTCTCCAGCCTCACTCACCTTTTCCCAGACCAAGCCGGGGCCCAGCGAGGCCTCCTCCTCCTCCTCTCTGTTCGCCTCCAGCTTCCTTAGGCCCAATCAGGGCCCACTGGAGTGCTCAGTGCACGTGCTGCTGCTATCGCTTTCAGGTCTCATAGCCGCCTCTGGCCAGGCCCAGCAGGGGCCCAGTGAGGCCACCTCTTCATCCTCCGCTTCCTTAGGCCCAACTGGAGCACTCAATGAGCATGCATGCTAGGCCACCTCCTCCTCCTCTTCCTTTCGGCTTTGGTTTCCTTAGATCCAACCAGAGTCCACTGTAGTGCTCAGCGCACGCGCGCACTGCCACCACTGTTCCCGGCTCTTGTAGCCTCCTCTGGCCAGGCCCAGCCAGTGCCCAGCAAGGCCAGTCTCTCTTCCCCAGCATCCACCAGTAATTTCCAGAAGAAGATGACTTAACTATATTTGAATAAATGTAGATTGTTGTACCATGCTTAATAAAAATAAGATATCCCCTGAAAATAAGCCATACTGTGTCTTCTTGAGGAAAAATAAAGAGAGTGTCTTATTTTCAGAGAAACATGGTATTTTAAAAGGTTTTTACTCACAGATTCAAAAATTCATTTTAAAACTAGTTTGTTTAATTTTTTTGCATGTGAGATACAAAAGGTTTTAGTATATATTATTCTTAATGGAAGTGGAGGCCAATATTTAAATGAACAGCATCATCATACAGTCACACCTCAGTCTCTAAGTAAGCTCCTTTTTGCCTACTTCCTCCTTTTCCCTCTTGCCTATTGCCTAGCTAAACTTTGGGGGGGTGATATCATTATTGGGGAAACAACAAAAGAGGGCAGGAGAAAGGAAGACTCATGGTGTCAGGTTGCTGTAGATATCTTTTGTAAACAATGCAACAAAGCCTGAGAATAGAGAGAAAAATGAAATCCTGTTTTAGCTGATCCTGCTCTTGCTGTGTGTGCCTGCATACCTCAGGCTAGATGAATAGCAGTGGCCTCTATGATCCCTCACCACCACATGTGAATGACTGATTGGAGTAGAAAAGGAAAAGCAGGTGAGGCTCCCTCAACAGAACCACCAGTGTGTTAGAAAGTCATAGATCTCTAAACCTGATCACCAAAATGACCAAACCCTATTGTTTCCATGCTATTTCTGTGTAGCAACCCCATTCTCATTCGTGCCTGGGGGGCAGGGGGCGGCCCCGGGGGTCCCGCTTGCATTAGGGCCAATTGCGGATGATGGGCAGATGGATGAAGGGGATGAGGAGGTAGCTGGGCCTTCATCTCCCACAGAGAGCTTGGAATGGGATGGTGGCTGGCCTGATGGGTATGACAGCTGGGAAAGTCAGGCCGACACTGAAAGTGCTGATTCAGATAATCAGTATGAGAAACCAGGTGGTTTCGGTTCACAAGAAAGGGTCAGGGAGATAGCGGAGGATGAGCCCATGGAAGCCAAAAGGGAGTCTGGCTCTCATGAAGATAGCGACCCAGGTGCTGGGAGGCAAGGACAGAGCTTTGATAGGAGACTGAGCATTGAGTCCAGTAGGAGGGAATGGCACCGCAGCCTAGAGCGCCAAAGGAGCGTTAGTTCCCGTAGTACAGATTGGCGCCGTAGCCTAGAGCGGCGTAGATCTCACCAAGGGGATTAAGTATAGGATCCGTGGGAATGGATCCTCAGTTGCTCGGCCACTTCTGATTTGAAGGGAGTGAAGCGAGTGTAGATCCACGGAGCCAGGATTTAGGCTCGTGCCTTGCCAAGAAGTTTCTTGGGCCTTGTTTCCTTGAACTTTGCCTTGTTTGAATTGCCACGGACCAAGTTTGCCTTGATCCGCATTACTTTTGCGGAGCTTTTGCCAAGTTTTG
The DNA here is from genome assembly GCA_030556195.1 of Anolis apletophallus. Taxonomy (NCBI): domain Eukaryota; kingdom Metazoa; phylum Chordata; class Lepidosauria; order Squamata; family Anolidae; genus Anolis; species Anolis apletophallus. The sequence goes on from JARBWK010000003.1 coordinate 101,153,294, forward strand.
CCTTTGGATTTATCTACGTACTCTTTACCATTTTTGATTGAACGTTTTGATACTTTTAAGGACAATTACTCTTTTTACCTGTTTTTATTATTCAATAAATAGTTAGCTGATTACCGTCTCTGTGTGTGTGATTAAGGGGCTGGGCTGAGACCCTGCATTGTGACATTCTGCCTCTAATAATATTTTTTCTGTGAAAGAAACAATGCCCAAAATGTGTCAGCTTTGCTAAGTTATACCTGTATTAATCATTACATTTTAAAGGCAGTGTAAGCTTGCGCACCAGAGCTCCTGTTGTATGTATGCAATATATTTCAGGCTGGATTTTAGAGGTCATTTTGTGTCATTCGGGATTATATATGTAGAACACTTATAGCTTTATTTATTTGAAAATTAGTAATCTTGCTCATTTTACTTACAATCTATGCAACTTTTTCAAATCTTCACAGTTTTCCCTCTGTCTCCAAATTCTAATAAAATGAATTTACTTGACTCTCAAACATACTGAAGATGGACATTGAGATCTTTCTCTTAAATATCATACACTTTCTGGTCTAGCGTCTTGGCTTTCCTGCACATTTCCCCCTAAAGGCATCATCACCACAACACAAAGTAGCATCTCTCCGATGCGTATTGACTGGACTTCTTGAGCTTATTCAAATTTTAATGAGTCTAATTATCCTAATACACATATTTGCCTGGGGGCACATACTCCTTAATTTTAAAAACTCTGTGAAGTTCAGGGGGGGGGTGTCACCATTAGCCGACAGGAGACCTGAAGGCATGCACAAGTCCCATTGAACTAAGTGGGTCTCACATCTGAGTCTACAAAGGACCTCATTGTAAATCTCTGCTATGAGCTGCACTGAACTGACTGAAGTTGATGAATTGCTGCCTGAATATTGTGATAGATGCCTTGAGATGTCCAAACGAACTGGTGTGGAGTGATTAAGTGATGGCTTCTGTTTTCTGTTAGGAAAGTATATTATCATGTCAGTAGGACAGCCTTCTACACCTGTCCTCCGGAAGTGTTGTCCAACCAGATAAAGGGGTGTCTGGAACATTTCTGGAAGGCTCCAGGTTGGAGAAGTCTGTAATAAGGTGAAGGCTGCTCTTCCTTAAAATCCAAACACTAGATTGGGAACAGGAGAAGCTGCATTCTGCAAGTCATATCCCAAAATGTCTCAAAGCACTAGTGTTCTGCAAATATGATGTGACTGCAAAGTGTAAACCCAAGTGTTATAGAAGCCAATTAATATATTTGCAGTCAACCTTACCAGCACTTGTGCCTGTCTGTTCTTAAATGCTCTTAAGTTTGCCCTCCTGAAGGATGGAAGGAGTTATGTTTCGGTGCTGAGAGCTTGCTTCCATTCTTCACTCCAACCCACATTTTTCTGGCCAGGAACAAAAAGGAAATTGTATCCTTTTGTTGATAATGAGAGCCTACCACTCTGCATGCTGTCAGTACCAAATGGCTGGCATTATAATTTGCCTTCAACAATTTATTCATTCATGCAACACACATCAGAAGTGTTCTTTTTCCTAATTAATGGCTCGGGTTTATTATTAACCTTACTACTTGGTCGTCGGTATTCTCCTGTGGATGTGCAATTGTGTTTTCATCTCAGCCGCATGAGTGCACTCTGTATCCGCCCCTCCTCCCTTTAGCTGGCATTTTCAGAAGAGCAGTGTGATCCACATCTGTTGCTGGCACAGGGAGATGAGGCACAAATGCTACTCTCAGAGCAGGGAAGAGCCGTTTCATCTTGTGCCATGTCCATGAACCAGCTTTTCTTTTGTGTGAAGTAGCAGAAGGGTTCCTGGGCGATTATTTCCAGCCCACAAACTTGACAGCCAGTCATCTCTGTTTTAACCGAAGTGACCCTCTCAATGAAGCAGGAGGTGAACGTGCGGTCTTTCAGATGTTGCCAGATTGCCGTCTCCATCCTCTCCAATCAGCATGGTCAATGTTCATAGATTATTTATGTATTTATTCATTTACTAACTTCATTTAAATATGTATATACTGCTCTCTGTCCAGAAGTCTTAGGGCAGAATACAGTAAAACAAATCTATCAAATAAATAGTGTAAATAATAAAGCTAAGTACATATTAAACAAATTAACAAGTTACAAAGACAGTTTAAAACAAGTTAACAGGGTTTAAAATATATTTACTTACTTACTTACTTACTATATATATACCCCACTCTTCTCACTCCGCAGGGGACTCAGAGCGGCTTACATATAGGCAACAATGTGATGCCTCATAAACAGACATACAATAAAATAAACACACACACACACATATATATCAGTTAAAAATGTCTCAACCTAAAAACCAATTTTTAAAACCGCCCAATCCAAAATCATGGTCTAAGAGCCATTCTGGTCGTCATTGCACTATTATGGATTCACTTATTGCACTGAAAGATTACTGTCTGAAAGATTGGTCCCAAAGTCATGTTTTTAATTTCTTTCTAAAGGTAAGGAGGAAGGCAGCTGATCTGATTTCTCTGGGGAGGGATTTCTACAGCCGAGGGGCCACCACTGAGAAGAACCTGTCCCTCGTCCCACCAGTCATGCTGGTGAAGGAGGTGGGACCAAGAGCAGGGTCTTCTCAGAAGATCTTAACCTACAAGGTGGTTCATAGAGAGAGATATGCTTGGACAGATAAACGAGGCTGGAACTGTTTAGGACAGTGGTTCTCAACCTGTGGGTCCCCAGATGTTTTGGCCTTCAACTCCCAGAAATCCTAACAGCTGGTAAACTGGCTGGGATTTCTGGGAGTTGTAGGCCAAAATACCTGGGAAACTCACAGGTTGAAAACCACTGCTTTAGGGCTTTATGGGCTAAAGACAGCACTTTGAATTGTGTTCAGTAGCAGCATTTGATTAAACCATTTGAAACAATGTGCATGTATGGGTTTGTGTAAAGCCAATTAGGCTGCCTTGGATATTGTACAAGGAGAAGGGGGGCATGTAAAGGGCATGCTTCAGTTACAATGCATCTGACAAAGAAGGTTATTTTTTTCAGAAGTCCAATTCAGCTCAGTCTTATCCCCTGATTGTGCAGCATTGACATAGGGAGGATGCCGGGGAAAGGCTGGAGAAAGACAGGCTTTCAGTGCTGGGTCTCTGCAACACGTTTGCAGTAAACTAAACTTGGGAAAGAATGGAATTGTCCTCTGGATGAATCACTCACTATATGTACAACAGGCAAGGCAAACCGTAGCCTCCAAGATCATTACTGAGCATGCATGGAGAGTAAAAGAAAAAGAAAAAGGGAAAGCAGATTAACCCACTTCACCAGCTGGCATGGTAAAATATCATAGATCTACACATTTCATCACCAAGTGAAAAAAGGTGGCTGTTCAAAGAAAAGAAAACAAAAAATCCCTGGAGGAATTTTGGAAGATTTCAAATGGTCTTTAGAAGATTCAAAATGTTCTTGTTTTCTTGCTTTATTTCATCTGTATATTAAAAGCTGGCTAAAACCTATTGATCTTGCTTATTTTTGTATGTTATAGAATCATATCCCAATTCTTTTCATATTTTTTCTATCTCAGATACCAAATTTACTGTTAAAGAAGCAAAACTCAGGAAGATATCATATTTGTTAACTGAGGTATACCTGTACAATAAATAAATACACTCCAAAATCTTTGAGAACAACCAACTAGGAATTGTAATGACACTACCATACATTGTGGTATGTTTTGATCTGTTGGTTGTGTTTATTTTTAATGTATGGTATTTTTTGTTTACATGTTGTTTGCTGCTTTAATTCCCGATTTGGGGAAAAAGCAGGATAGAAATAAATAAATAAATAAATAGTACATTCACAATGGAATGGCCTTTGGCACATGTATGGTAGTGATAGTGATCTAATAGATATTTCTACCTAGTTTCTTCAGTTGCTCAGTAGACTTGTGCATGGATTCGTTATTGACATTTGCCTTCAGCTTATTTGGTTGGTTCAGAAGTCCGCAATGGCATGGGCGTCACCATAATTTTTTTCCTGGCCACAACAGAACACTGGCTGTCAAAAACTGCTTTTAGTTACACATAAAGTGTGAGAAGGGAAGCGGTCGCTAGATTGAAAAACGCAAAGGGTACCACTCCGGTGCCTCCAAATCAAGAGAGAAGAGAGGTCTTTTAAAAGGAATCCAGGGTAGGATACCTCTAGGTCTATCCCTCTTCCTTCCCTGGGAAGTGGGAGCCTCCTTAAAATGCCTTGGAAAACTGCCTGCTGCAGGGAGAGAGCATGCACACCTGCAGCTTCTGTCTCCTCTAGAGTAGAAATAGCTTTAACAAAGCATTAAATCTGGTTTCTTTTACAGACAGTAGGGAAAGGATCACAGAAAGAGTGGTATCTTCACCTTGATGCTTTTAACCCAGATCTTAATTAAGGATATGAGAACAAATTATGATGGGAAGGGGAGGGGCCCCATGTAAACCGTCCCCATAGCCACCAATGGGCCGGATAGAAAACAAATATTTTGGCTTCCTGGATTTAAAACAGATTTCTGTCCTCCTGAATTCGGGAGGCTTTCCTAAAAACAGACTGGGAATTCTCACCGCAGTCTGGGACACTGAAATGGATCACAGTTTACCCGGATTGCACAAGCCTATTGCTCAGTCTTCATGTTTGTAGTCCAAATGGGCAGCAAAGGGGATATTAACACAACAGTGTAATAGAAACACTTTGACTGGGAAGACCTGCTTCCATGTCCCTGCTGTGATAGATCAGATAGTCTTATTAAATCACTTCTAACAGAGATGTAAATGTTTTTTGGGAGTATAATACAAACTAGAACCAGTTATCCTTGGAGGAAGGGTTGGAGAGTGCTGTGACAGCTCTGTCTGCAAGTATTAGTTCAGGCTCATTCTTGTTGATCTAGGACTATAGGTGTGTCATTGTATTTTGCGTGGCTACATCACTAACCATTTGTAGAAGATCAATGATTTACCGACAACTGGGAAGAATTGAGCTAGAGTTGGGGGGCAGGATTCCTACTTCATTGTAAATCCAGCACAATATTTATAGGTTCTGTAGATTTGTACTCGTTGAACCACTGTTGTAAACTGGATGGAATGACAACACCTTCTCCATCATAATTGCGCAGCAGGGATCTCTGTTGCAAATAAATCATATTTTGGCACATTTCCTTCCAGGAGTATTTCTATTCTTTCCCAGTGTTATTTATTTCCTCTCCCTCCCCCAACTTGTCATATTTATAATATGAAGTAGGAGCATCTGGTAGGGAATGTCTTTCCCATTCAGTAATCCCAGTTAATTATCTCAGCGAGCCTCTTGGTTGTCTAGAAATTGTAATAAGACTGCAATGTTTGTGTGGCCACTCTGCTGTTGCCTGTCTTCAAGTCAACGTGTGGTGCCTCAAAATGAACCTTTCACAGGGCTTTCTTGGCAAGATTTGTTCAGAGAGTGTTGACTTTGCCTTCCTCTGAGGCTGAGAGAATGTGACTTACCCAAGGGGTTTCAAAGAAGGAATTCAAACTCTGGTCTCCAGAGTCATAGCACAATGTTGAAACCACTATACCACCTAGTTCTCACATGCCCACAAACCTGGGATTAAGTCCTATCAAACTCAGTGGTGGGAAGACATAGAAAAGGCTGAAGTTTAAACACCTCCTATTGATATCTCCATAAGAGATTCCAGGAGTGAGGGAGGAAAAAAACCATCTGGAAAAATATACTTTCCTGGATAATGTCTGCCAGAATCCCACAGCCATCCACAGGCAGTAGGTATATTTATTCTGGAATATGGAACATTTAAGGTGTCAGAAAAGTAATATTTCCAAGCTCTGGTGGGCATGAATTCAGCCCATAGTATAAAGAAAGGATGACAGTTGACAGTCAGTCAAGGGAACAGCAGGAGGTAAACAAAACTTGTTCCACAAAGGGCCTGGAAACCAAATGAGCTCTCATATATTCCTTTACTTATCCCCCGCTTTATCCCTGTCTTCATCTTCTCCCCGTCCTACAAGAATTAGTCAGAGATATTCAAAGGCAGCAATTATCTGCATTCCATTACTACTTGCTTATTCTATTTGTTCATTTATTGGTTTGTACTGTACATTAAAAATTAAAGTTTAATTGGATTTTTAATCAAAAGACACACCAACCCCTTGTCCTTCTCCAATCTCTTTGATTCTGCTGTCATTTAATAAACAGTATGAGGCACTTACTTGTCAACATATATATAAAAATCACAGCCCTATTACAGGATACAGTGTATTGGCAGATATGATGTGACATTTATCTTCCTTTTCAATCCCAAAGGATTCCCAGAATGGCTTACAAGGGGAAAAGGGTAATTCAAACAAACAGAAAAAAAATCAAGGCATTAAAAGTAGTAGAGATACAAGCAGATGTCAAAATAAGATAACAAGAGAGGCAGCCAGTCATAAAATATCTAAGTAAACATCTGAAAAGCATGGGCAAAGAGAAATGTCTTTCTTTGGTACTAAAATAGCAAAAAAGGGACATCAGACACTTCTCTACAGGGAGAGCATTCAAAAGAAAGGGCAAAACCACTAAGAAGATCCCCAGTTCTCCTGTCATGATCTACTTTATCTCTATGGTACCAGGATGGGCCTCTTTGAGAAAGAGAATAGAGACATCCGTATCTGGACAGCCCTTGAAATAAAACGGTCTTAAGCCAAACACAGCTTTCGAGGTCAAGAAAACCAGAACTTTGAAGTATGCCCCAAATCTCAGTTTCATCTCTGGTCAGGCTTTAAAGAACTATTTGGTCTAGTCAGCCATCCAATTACTGTACAGTATTTTCTTTTTTTTTTTTTTTGAAATATATTTATTGGGTTTTCTCATAAACATTAAAAGAGGGGGAACAATTGCAGGTATAGGACAGTAGGAACAGAGGGGAGAGAGAGAGGTGACCGGGGGTTGGGCTCGGGATAGTGGAGTGAGAGGGATTAAGAGGGGGAGTCAAGAGGGGGGGGGGAGGTCCGGGGAGGGGATGATGGGGAGGGGGTGTACTGTGTGGGCTTCCGGCTCCACCATATAGTCCCATTTGTATAGTCCTTGTGAGGAAAGAGGGGTGGAGGTAAAGAGGTAAAACGTCTTTGGCAATAAGCGGGGGGGGGGGAGGAGGGGGGAGCGTTGTGAGCCCTCGAGGGTTCCGTCTGATTTGCCTTTGGTGTTCTCCGTCCCCGTAGGCAAGTGTCTCTACTGTGGCGGTCCAGTACCTCTGGATCCCCGGGGTGGATGGAACTCTTTAGGGGTTTCATGGTTTTGGAGATGCTGAAGCTGCAGGGTCCTCCCGGGCCTTCATATAGTCCAGGAAAGGTGACCAATCTGTGCATTTTATCGCTCCACCTCCCACCTCGCTTAGGTGGTAGGAGAGCCTATCCATGTTCATGATGTCCCATACTTTGGCTTCCCAATCCTCGATCCGTGGTGCGTTTGCAGTCTTCCAGTTCCTCGCATACACCATTCTCGCTGCCGTGGTCAAGTAGACAAACAGGTGTTCCGAATTTTTGTCCGGCAGTTCTTGTTCAAAAGCAGGCCCAGCAGGTAGCTCTCCGGCTTCCTTTCCAACGCAATGAGGAGGATTTTCTGGATACTTCTATGTATGCCTTTCCAATAGGCTGTGGCTTCTGGGCAGGTCCACCACATGTGAAAGAAAGATCCAGGTTGCATCCCACACTTCCAGCAGTTCGGTTGAGCTTCCTTGTACATCATCCCCAGCTTCTGTGGTGTCATGTACCACCGGAAGAACAGCTTGTACCAATTCTCTGCGAGGTCTGTGGCATAAGTGATCTTCAGCTGTTTTCTCCAGACCTTTTCCCATTCATACATGCTGATTGGACGCCCTATATTCTGCGCCCATTTGATCATGCGGGTTTTTTACCACCTCGGTCTCCGTGGCCCCATTCCAACAGCTTCTGGTAAGCTCTTGTGACTAGCTTTCGGTCCCTTCTCAGGAAGGCCTTCCAGAAAGTCTCCTTATCCTCGAAACCAACCTGGTCATCTTTCTTGAACCAAGCCCTTATGTGGAGGTATTGTAGCCATGTGAGCCGCTCGTATCGAGTTTGTAATTGAGCCAGCGATTTGAGGCATCTCCTCCCTGCTACCTTAGTGGTAAGCTCTTCGTACCTTGGCCACGTCTGCCATCCCAGGGTACTCTTTTGGTGTGCTTCCATGGGAGAAACCAGAGGGGGTCCTGGCGAAAAACCGCTCCTGTATCTCGCCCATATCTGCAGAAGCGCTGCTCTCAGGAAGTGTTTTTTGAAATTGGGGTCCGATCTCGTGCTCCCGTACCACAGGTATCCGTGCCAGCCCGCTTTGAGGTCGAACCCTTCCAGATCCAGGATATCCTCTCTAGCCAGAGCTATCCAGTCTTTCACGAAGATCAACCCGCACGCGTCATGGTACAACTTCAGATCCGGGAGACCCAGTCCCCCCCTCTCCAGTCTCTCGCTCAGCATTGTGTACCTGATTCTGGCCTTCTTGGAGTCCCAAATAAAGTTGAGGATGTCTCTTTTCCAACCCTCGAAGACCGCCCCTGACTTGATGATGGGGATGTTTTGGAACAAGTATAGCAGCCGTGGGAGGATGTTCATCTTGACAGCTGCTATCTTGCCCATGAGGGAGAGGTTGGCGCTTCTCCAATTCCCTAGATCAATTTGGACCTTTTTCCAGAGTGCCTCGTAATTGTTCTTAAACAGGTGGCAGTTCTGGGCAGCTATCTGGATACCCAGGTACTTAATTGTTTGGGAAATTTGCATGCCTGAGACCGATCCCAACAGCTCCTGACGACTTTTAGAGATATTCTTTGTTAGAATTTTCGTCTTCCTCCTGTTTATTTTCAGCCCCGCTAGTCGGCCGAAATTTTCGATCTCCGCCAACCACAGGTGTATAGAGTCCAGGGGCCTTTCTACAAAAACAGATTATGTCATCTGCGAATGCCTTCACCTTGTACTGGTGATTTCCCACTTTCGGACCTCGTAGCTGGGCGTTAGTTCTTATCGCTCTCAGCAGGACCTCTGTTGCGAGTATGAAGATCAGAGGCGAGAGGGGCATCCCTGCCTGGTCCCTTTCAGTATCTTTATTTATTTCCGTCGGGCGCCCGTTGACCCAGACCCTTGCCGATTGTTCCTGATAAATTGCCCCAATCTAGTTTGGAATTTGGGGCCCATATCCATCTTGCCATGAGCAGCTGAAAGAAGTCCCACCTCAAATTGTCAAATGCTTTCTCTGCGTCTAGGGCGAGAAAAGCAACTTCTTTTCGGGGGTGCGCTTCATAGTATTCCAGCAGGTTGATGACAGTCCTGACGTTTTCTTTGCCCTGTCTGCCCGGTAAGAAGCCATTCTGGTCTGAAGCGATCCAATCTCCCAGCCAGTCTTTCAGTCTCGCCGCTAGTATGGAAGCCAGGATTTTATAATCGATGTTCAGCAGTGAGATGGGCCTATAGTTGGCCACATTAGCCTCATCTGTGCCATCTTTATGGATGATGACTATATTTGCTTCCTTCCATGTGGCTGGAGATGTACCCTCCGATAGTACTCTGTTGTAGAGCTTTTTCAAAAAGGTGGTAATTTCGCAGCTCATGGTTTTGTAGAACCGGGCAGACAGGCCGTCTGGGCCTGGGGCCTTGCTCGGGTCCAGATTCTTTATGGCAGAGTCTATTTCCCTCTCCGAGATATCCCTATTTAGTATGCCCCTGTAGTACCCTGGGATCTTACCCAGTTTCTGATCCTCCAGGTACTTCCATATGTCTTCCTTGCTTTCGGGCTCCGCTGCATATAGCTTGGCGAAGAATCGGTGGAACTCTTCTTTGATGTCATCTTCTGCCGTAACCATTCCGTCCTCCGCTTTAACTCTTGTTATGTATCCCGCCTGCTTCTTACGCCTGATCTTTCTCGCTAGCCATCTGCCCGGTTTGTTGGCATTCTGAAAGGCTTTTTGCTTCACAAATTTTAGATCCTTGGCGATTTGATCCAGATCGAGACGATGTTTTTGTCTTTGCAGTACTGCCAGCCTTGTCGCCGTGGGTCGGCTATCTGGCCGATCCTTCAGATTTTGTTCTTCTACTGCTATTTTGGTTTGTAGTTCTGTTAGGGCCCTCTGTCTCTCCCGGTTCTTGATCGCGTTGTGCTGTATGAAGTGGCCTCTGAGGACTGCCTTACAGGCATCCCAGACCACTTCAGGGCTAGTTTCTTGGTTGTCGTTAAGCACAAAGTAATCTCTGGTTATCTCCCTATACTTTCGGATGTCTTCCTCCTTCTTCAGGAGATTATCGTTGAGTCTCCAGCGTCGTACAGGGAGCCTGTGGTTGAAGTCCATCACAATCGGGCAATGGTCTGAGACGTCTCTTGGCAGGATCTTTATTTGGGTTATCTTTGGAGCCAAAGAGTTCGATGCCCAGACCATATCGATCCTAGACCAGCTTTGATGCCTGCTGGAGTAGTAAGTGAAGTCTTTCTCCCCTTGGTTGTGGTGACGCCACACATCTATTAAGGAGAGATCCGACTTGAGACGCATAAAGATTCTTGGGAGTGCGTTGGCGGGATCCGAATCCGGTCTTTTGCGTTTGAGGGCACTTTGGGTTTTGTCCATCTGCGGCACTAGGACTCCGTTGAAGTCTCCTAGCAGCACCAAGCTGTCATACTCCTGATCTTCTATCAGACTTTGTAGAGTTTGTATGAAGGCGGTCTTGGGCCCGTTAGGTGCATATATGTTGCAGACCAGCAGACGCAACGTGCCTAGTTCAATCTTTACCCGACGACCCTCCCCTCGTTATCTACAAAAATGCGAGCTTGGCCGGTAATTTCTCGCTCACGTATACTGCCACCCCCCTCTTCTTTTCGTCCGCCAGCGAGCAGAAGAGGGTTCCCAATCCTTTACTTTCCAGATGGGAGATATGCGTTTTTTTGACATGGACCTCTTGTAATGCCACTATGTCGTATTTTTTTTCCTTAGTAGGCTGAACACTTTTTTTTTTCGATGCCGAGTTCAGCCCGTTGGTGTTGTTCGAGAAGCGATATATCGGGATTTGAAAATCATGCATCTGGCATCTCTTCTGTGTGGCTCGGCGGCGTCGGTGTTATTGTCCAAGTTCCTGTTTGTGGTGGTCATTTCCGTAGTCTGGTGTCCGTGACTGGAGCGTGTAGACTCATTCGGGGGAGGAGAATCGCGTTTTTTCGGCTGGTCGCTCTGGCCCTCGTGTGAGGTTGTCCTCTGTGGCGAATCTTTTGCAGCCTTTTGTAAAATTCTTGGGCCTTGTCTACCGAGGTTAGCCATACTTTTTGCTCCCGATAGGTGACCATCACCCCTTCGGTTCTCTCCCAGCGGAACTTGATTCTCCTATTCTTCAGCTCCTCTGTGAGGAACCGGTAGTTTTTCCTCTTGAGCATTGCAGCTGTAGTGAACTCTTTTAGAATGATCACCTTAGCCCCTTTGTGCGTGGCTTGCGCCCCCTTCTTTTTTAAGAGCACTGCATCTCTGGTCCGTTTCTTGCTATACTGGACCACCCCTTGCATACGCCGGGGACTCTGTATGCCCTTTCAATCTCCTGTTGTGCTTCCCCTCACCCATGCCTAGGATGGAGGCTGTCAGTTTGCCCACAACTTTTATCAGATCTTCTTGGGGGTCCTCCTGCAGGTTCCTGAGGCGAAGTCTGGTTTCCAGGGTGGCCTGCTCCATCCTTACCTGCATCTGTTCAACTTCATATTTTTCCCCCAGGTAGTCCATACGCTTTTGCATTGTACTCTGTACCGACGCGATTTCGTCCTTGCCTAGTTTGATGATCTTGATTTCCTCCCTCATTGATACCAGTTCTTTAGTTAGGTCCAGTTTGATATCCTGGAGTTGCTCCTGGACTGTTTTATTCTGCGCCTCTTGCCGCGCCGCCGCTTGGTCTACCTTCCTCTGGGTCAGTTCTTGTTGCTCCGAGATTCTCTGGAGTTCCTTCAGGATTTCCTTTAATGTAGGATCCTCCCCTACGGCTTGTCGCTTCTGGACCCCCTTGATGTCCTTGAATATTTTTGAGGCGGCCATGATCCCTGCCTTGCTTTACCCCTTCCCTGTGGCTCCGCTGCCTGTGGTTCTTGATGTGTGGCTTGAAGGGGGGGCTGGTGGTCCCGGTGCCCGGCGTATTTCCCTGCACGCCTTGCGCCTGCTGACCCCCAGTCAGGGATGCTCAGGTGGTTTGACCTGCAGCGAATGGGGGCGAGCGTGGTCGATGTTCGTATCTCCCCGGGCGGGCTCGTGTGATTGACTTTGGTTGGGGCTGAAGGGACGTGATGGTCTCTTCGGGCCCTCTTTGGTGGGTGAGATCCCTTCTTTTTGGGTCCGTTAGGATTTTTTTTTTGTTGTTGTTGTTGTTGTTGCTGTTTTATGCTGTTTTGGGGGGGGGAGAAGAGAAGGGATGCGTTCCTGATCTCCTTCCCTTGTCCTGTCCTCTGTGTTGTTTCTCCTTCTCCTCCCTTTCGTCTCCCCCTTCACCCCCTCTCTCCTTTTCCTCTGTCTCCTGCCTCCTTTCCACTGTCCTCTGGGTTCTTTTCAGCCTTCCGCCTTTCTCTTAATGGCACTGACCCAGGAAGTTTTCTTTCTTTTCTTTCTTCTCCTCCTCTCGTCGTCTCCTTGGCTGTCGTGCTTCTGGTGTCCTTCAGGGGGCGGGCTGTACTGCAGGCTCTGCTATTCCTCTTTTGTCCACCAGGCGGTCCTCCCAGCCCTTCTATTTTCTTCCCGCTCTTTTCCTCCCCACTTCCTGGACCTCCTGGCCTCTGAGTCTCTCTGCTCTCTTCTTCCTTCCTTCTTTCACGCCCTTTTCTACTGAAGATGGCGGCTGCTCCGGGCTGTTGTTTGCCCTCCTCACCCGGTAAGCGCCGCCATCTTGGTTCCTGAGGGTCCTTTCCCCCCGCACTTTTCCCGCTCTCTTTTCTGCCTGGGGCCGTCCCGCTTTCTCCCGCGCGGCTCTTTTTGTCCTCCCTTGTTCTCTTCGCGGGTCCCGCTTGTTCCCCGCGTCCTCCGGGCCCTCTTCTTTCCCGCTTGCCCCGCTTTCTACTGTTGTTTTCCCCCCGTGTCTTCCCTTGCCTTTGTCGCCCCCTTCTTACTTTTGTCGCTTTCCTCCCTCTTCTATGTGGGCCGGGCGGCAGTAGTTGCGGGTGATCGCCCGCTTCCCGGTCCGTGGCCTGCTCGCCAGTAGGAGGGTGAAGCCACCGGACCCTCGCAGTCCCCCCCTCTTGAGGAGGAGGGGGCTTCTGGGGTCAGCGGTGGTGTCCCCCCCTGGCCGCTGCCTCTTGACCGCTTAGTGCGGTCAGAGCGGGCGCGATCGCCCCTGGCCCTCGGATCCGGTCGACGTCCTGAGGAGCTCTCAGAAAGTCTGGCCTGCCGCCATCTTTGCCCGACCGGAAGCCCCTGTACAGTATTTTCAACCAACAGAAATTTCTGAAAAGTTTTGAAAGGCAGCCTCGTCTACAGCAATTTGAAGGAACTGTTGCCTTCATCATCAGACTGAGGGCAGAGATGAGAAGGTTCTGGTAGATGACAGAAGTGTCCCGTTTCTAAGGGTTGCAATTCTTTCTCAGGGTCTTGACTCAAAGGGGTTCATCTTGTTAGGTCTGGATGATTAGGTCCAAGATTCGAGTTTGGGTCTGTAACTGGAAGGTCTGTAGTTGAAGTCTACAGGGCTTCTCAGGGCTTTGGGGTGACAAAAATCTGCAAGTGTCCGTTGTCTGCATGGAAAGAAATAGCACCCACTCCTGACACCAGTGAGTGTGTCTATGGGAGGAATGCCATGCTTAGCTTTCTCTGTTTTGACACGAAAAAGAACTTCCCTATGGGAATGCATTTCTGAACTTCTGTCCTCAATAAATAAATAGGGGGGGGGGACAAAATATCTTCAGCCAAACACAGAAGGACTCTGTGATTACCATAAGGAGCCCTATAAACTAGGGCATATGTATGTATTGGTATGTAAAGAAATACTATTGCCGGATAAACATGAGAGGCCAGGGTTAGCTGAGGTAGCAGGATGCTTCATGAATTATGTGTTTTCTCACACAACGTTTTTGTGTTCTGAAATGAAACCATGTGTGAAGTGGTGAGGAAGGAGAAGTAACCATTTTTATCTACAGAGATGTAATGAAAGGACAGGAGACATATAGTGAGATAGGAGTCACACGGATCACCAAATGTTGCTGGATTACATATCCCACTAACCTTATTCAGTGTGGCCAATGGTAAGAAATCCTGGGGGATACAGTCCGTCATTGGCGTGTGTACAATTTCTGCACCCTTGATGTAGAAAATGTTTTTAGCCTGTTCCCTCCTGCTTAGCACCTCTTTTATCAGCTTCTCTCAGATAGGTAAGCCACCTGCTGCAGGATGCAAGCTGCATGACATAAAGCACATGAAGCAATGAGTGCTTCTAGAGATCAGATGTGGAAAGCAATAAAAGGCTTAGCCCTAAGGAGACAGATGGTGGTCCCTGGGCTTAACCAGGCCCCAAATTTAAGCACCCTTCAATCAAGCTGTATTTAGCATCACACAGAATGAGGCAGGAACCTCAGGCTGCAGGTGCTGGAGGGCAAAGGATAGTTCTGCGTTTGGACAGTTTTGTCTTCCTGACTTTCTGCTCAGTCCAAGCTCAGAACAAATTGTTCCTTGCTGATTCAAAGGCCTGCTGATTGCATGGCTGACCATGTCATGAGGCAAAGTTAGGCAACTATCTCTGGCAGCAGATTGGATCTTCTGGATGTATATTGGATAAAAGATGCTTGTTGGATTGTTTTGCCCCAGGCACCAAAATAACCTGTCTCTTGACATGATAGAACAACACGTAAGAGCTAATGTACCAAAGTCAAATACACAATTCCAAAATCAAACCACAGACCGTGTGGATGTAAGTGGGCTGGATGCTGTTCTAGAACATAGCTAATAAATACCCGTGGTGTCCCACTCAATGGGTCTGGCCCCAGGTCACACAAGCGTCATCCCAGGCCACACAAAGGGGCAATGCCCCGTGTGGACAGGCACCGCGAGAGAATATATGTATATAATGGGCTGATCCTGCCCCACCAACCCAGGTGGCCCAAAGCACACCCTATATCACACACACATGTGTAAATCCTCCTGGAGTATGGTATAAAACATAAGCATAAACATCCAGCTCCCAAGATGAAGAATAAATAAATAAACCAACGTAGCCCCAAGTTCCAATGTTGTCCCGCCGTGGCTCCGCAATGGAATCAAAGCTGAATGCAATCAGAAAAGGGGGGACGGCAACAATGGCGCAGCGCAGCCCGAGGAAAGCCGCGTCGTAGCCAGGCCCACTCCACGGCGTGTGGCCAGTCTGGATGGCGTATAGCGTCCAGGCCAATGCGGAGCAGCAGATGCTGTGACGTCAATAGTCCCGCCCACGGCGATGACGTGGTGGGTCTCCCAGCAACGGGAGACGCTGGAGCCAGCCAGGGGAAATCCCCAGGCGGAGAGGCCCAAGCCCCACCAATCAGCAGGCTCAGTGTGGATGACGGCGTGCTGTGGAGCGCGGCGGGGAATCCCGTGGAAGCCGGGTGATATCAGATGGGGGGAAGAGAAGAGAAAACTCCAGGGAGGTGGCGGCTGGGGGGACAGCGGTGGATGATTCAAATGAAGACGCGGATCCAGTCCCTGGCCGGATGCAATGATCCAACGTAGGTGGCCAAACGGATGCCTTGCAGGCCTCGGGGTAGGGCCCAAGCAGGCAGTGGGCGCAGGCCAGCAAATTCAAAAATAGTCCCCAAAGCCACACAGTTGTACAAATGTATCAAAATATATTTATTGAAGGACCCCAGTCCAATGACTGTGTGGTCCTAGGCAGTGAGGAATAACTGCAAATGCACCAATGCACAAACGCCAGTTCAGTCACAATGAGGGACCAACTGTGGGGCTGGCTGCTCCCACAGTCGTGCCAAGAACGCCTCTCCGCCTGGGGATTTCCCCTGGCTGGCTCCAGCGTCTCCCGTTGCTGGGAGACCCACCCACGTCATCGCCGTGGGCGGGACTATTGACGTCACAGCATCTGCTGCTCCGCATTGGCCTGGGCGCTATCGCCATCCAGACTGGCCGCACGCGGGAGTGGGCCTGGCTACGACGCGGCTTTCCTCGGGCTGCGCTGCGCCGTTGTTGCCGTCCCCCCTTTTCTGATTGCATTCAGCTTTGATTCCATTGCAGAGCCACAGCGGGACGACATTGGAACTTGGGGCTACATTGGTTTATTTATTTATTCTTCGTCTTGGGAGCTGGATGTTTATGCTTATGTTTTATACCATACTCCAGGAGGATTTACACATGTGTGTGTGATATAGGGTGTGCTTTGGGCCGCCTGGGTTGGCGGGGCAGGATCAGCCCATTATATACATATATTCTCTCTCGGTGCCCGTCCACACGGGGCATTGCCCCTTTGGGTGGCCTGGGGTGACGCTTGTGTGACCTGGGGCCAGACCCATTGAGTGGGACACCACGGGTATTTACTAGCTATGTTCTAGAACAGCATCCAGCCCACTACATCCACAGGTCTGTGGTTTGATTTTGGAATTGTGTATTTGACTTTGGTACATTAGCTCTTACGTGTTGTTCTTGCTTATACAAGAATTATCCCTCCTGTGTTTGTGTATCTTGACATGATAGGGCAGTGGGCCCATTTACTGCTCTGTCTCAACCAGAGAGATGAAATGCCTTTGGCCAATTCTGGCCGGGTGAGTGAATCTAGCTACTGCTCTATTTTCCCATAATACACTGCATTTCAGCTTTTTTGCCATATTATCATTGGTCCCTTTTGCCACCTTTCCCCCCAATATATATCTGGCAAGAAGATGACCTGACATCAGTGAGGCCCAGATCTTATAGGTAATTCCAACTACAGTAGGCCATCTTTTTGTTGTTGTTTATTCATTCAGTTGCTTCTGACTCTTAGTGATCTCATGGACCAGCCTACGCCAGAGCTCTGTGTCTGCCATCGCCACCCTCAGTTCCTTCAAGGTCAAGCTAGTCACTTCAAGGATACCATCCACCCATCTTGCCCTTGGTCGGTCCCTCTTGCCCCTCTTCCTTTTTCCTTCCATTTCCTTCCAAGAGGTCGGCCCCTCTTCCATTTCCTTTCCATTTCCCCCAGCATCATTATCTTCTCCAAGCTTTCCTGTCTTTTCATTATGTGGCCAAAGTACTTCATCTTTGCATCTAATATCATTCCCTTTAGTAAGCAGTTGGGCTTTATTTCCTGGAGTTTGGACTGATTGGATCTTCTCACAGTCCAAGGCACTCTCAGAATTTTCCTCCAGCACCACAGTTCAAAAGCATCTATCTTCCTTCGCTCAGCCTTCCTTATGGTCCAGCTCCCGCATCCATAGATTACTATGGGGAATACCATTGCTTTAACTATGTGGATCTTCATTGCCAGTGTGATGCCTCTACAGTAGGTCATCTTAATAAACCATTGGATAGTGAGTCAACGTTTAGATAAAATTAATTGCCAATGGAAATCTGACAACCCCCAGAAAGTCACACAATACCCACCTTGTTATAAAGCAGAGTTGGGCAACTGCTGCAGGTTCAGGGGTCATTTGTCACCCCCAGGATCAATAACACTGTAGAAAGCAAGAATGATATAGTGGTTTGAGTATTTGTCTCTGGAGACCAGGGTTCAATTTCCCCCTTGGTCATGGATTGGAAACCCACTGGATGAGCTTGGGTGAGTCATACATTCTAAGTCTCATTACTACCTATCCTAACGTACAATACTAAAATACCTTGTCATATCTGCCTGAACTGGATTGGAAGCAGAGTTAATAAAACTTCAGATATAAATATATTAAAAGTCCACCCACTGTGCTCTAAAGCTAATAAAGTTAACTGCTGAGACTATAATTTTTTAAAGCAGCAGGTATGAAGAAATCCTTCTTGCCAAAAAGATTAATTGTTGCTTTCTGAGTCAGTTTAGTTTAGGACTCTTCTTTTCTTCTTCAGCAGTAACAACGGGGGGCTTTGCTCTTGGAAGTGAAAGATGCCTGGGTCTCTTGCTCTCACTCTAATCTTTCACTAAATTAAATGGACATTGGACTAAATGTCTACCTGGATGGTGAGAAATAAGAGCAGCAAACATTGGCCAGACTATCAACACCTTGGCAACAATTCCCTGAGCATTTACTGAATTATTATAGACCTCCCTCTTATCTCAGTTCCCACCATCTTCGTGATGAAGGGTTACAGTGCCATCTAGTGTGAAAGGAAGCGCACCTGCCAATATAGGTTGAGTATCCCAGTGTTTGGGAGCAGAAGGGGTTTGGATTTCAGAAGTGTTTGGGAGCAGAAGGGGTTTGGATTTCAGATTCCCCCCCAGGTTTTTAAAAACCTGCATTTGCATATAGCTGCACAATGAGTTATCTTGGGAATGGACTCTAGTCTATATATGAAATTCATTTATATATCATATATAGCTTATAAACATAGCATGAATATAAGTTTGTACAATATGTTTGGTGCCCAAAACAGTCTGTGTACTGACCATCAGAAAGCAAAGGTGTCACTCTGCCAGCCATGTGCTCTCGAAGGCTTTCATGGCCAGAATCCATTGGTTTGAGTTGCTGTGAGCTTTCTGGGCTGTATAGCCACGCTCCAGAAGCATTCTCTCCTGGTGTTTCACTCACATCTATGGCAGGCATCCTGAGAGGCTGAGGATCTTACAGCCATCCTTGAGGACAATGTTGGAATAATTTAGATTTCAGAATTCTGGATAAAGGATACTTAACCTTTATATAGATCAGTTAGGGAAACGTTTTTGCCATAAGGTGATGAGAAACCAAACTTCCCCCTACACAACCCACTCCCTCTTTAAAAGCAAGTCTGTGTTTTATTTTCAGGCTATAACATAGAAGAAATTTTAGCAAGAGTTTGCGCCACTGAGTGCAAATATATTTTGAAACCTTTTTGTGTGGGGTGCAGCCCTCAGATCTCAGGGGCCAGCGGAACAAAGGAGCCCCCCAAATCCAGATAGCCACTCTACCCTGCATTAAGGCATTACAGGTATCAATGGCAAAGAACTTTATATCCCTCACCAAACTCTAAATCCCAGGAAGTAACTATGGCAGTTAAAATAGCATATATAATTGTATTTTATATTCCAGACATATTTTCTGCTTATAGCAGCAGGGCTGACAACTCATCCATAACACATTGACATGGGGTGGAAAATCAGATATCAATCAACAAATATCGACTGAGTCTCTCACACAGTGGTAGCTATAGTATAGTGGTAGTACTCACTGAGCTGGAAAGTTGACTGTTGTTAGCTGTTTCTTCTTGACTCTAAGGAACAAGTAAAAACTACAGATATGTTGTGTCATTTTTGGGTTCATTTTCGTGATCTAGATAGCTTGTCCCCACTTACTGTTTGCTCCATTGAGGAAATTGATGTGTCATTTAAAATGGAAATCATAGAATCCTAGAGTTGGAAGAGACCTCGTGGGCCATCCAGTCCAACCCCCTGCCAAGAAACAGGAAAATTGCATTCAAACCACCCCATCTGATGGCCATCTAGCCTCTGTTTAAAAGCCTCCAAAGAAGGAGCCTCTACCACACTCTGGGGCAGAGAGTTCCACTGCTGAACAGCTCTCATAGTCAATAAGTTCTTCCTCGTGTTCAGGTGGAATCTCCTTTCCTATAGTTTCCTAAGAGATCCAGTAATAGTTCTCCAAAGCAATGTATTATTTCATAGCTGTTAAATTTTAAAAACAGAAATGCAAGTGTTAGCAACTCTATATACATAAGTACTTTGGAGAGTTCTTTCTCCTTCTGTGCATAATGATGTATTGCTGGATAAAGTGCTAGAAACCCTTTAATGGGAAATGCATTCAGCAATGTCTCTCTCACCATCATGACTTTTCTTGGCATAAAGATATATCCACTGGGGTGTTTGAACCTGCTAGTCAAGGTTCACAGGCTTATTCCTAGAACATTTCACTTTTCATAAGATTTTAAATTTTATTTGATAAAATACTGAACGGCTTCCTTCTGGATGTTTATTTCAAGCCAACTGTTGTATTTGTTGGAAGAATTGGTCCATCTTTGCGTTAGGCTCCTCCAATTACTTGTATGCTTTGTTTGCAGAAATATCTCAGAAACAAACAGCTACAAACAGTTTCTGATCCACCTTCTGCCTACCTCAGTTCTAATGGCTTGTTCTGCTTATGATCATTCAGGCAGGAGTTTTACTTCCAGTGCTTGTCTTTCTGCATAGATCTTGCAGTTTTGGCCTTGCTTAGGAAACCTTTGCAACTTTCTACCAATGTCACTAAAATATGTATCTTGCAACTTGGGGCAGGGAACGGCCTTTGACAATGTGTCCACATAGCCAACTATCACGAAGGACATTCATTGTCTAATAACAAACTGAGCATGAGAAATCCAAGGGCAATTGAAAGGCATTTGTCATAATCAAAGTACAAGCAATCCTCAAGTTACAAAAAAGGTTCTGTAGGTTTAAGTTGAATGTGTATGTAAGTCAGAATACATACATTTTAAAGTGTAACTCCAGCATATATAGGCAGTAGAGTCTCGCTTATCCAAC
The DNA here is from genome assembly GCA_030556195.1 of Anolis apletophallus. Lineage (NCBI taxonomy): Eukaryota > Metazoa > Chordata > Lepidosauria > Squamata > Anolidae > Anolis > Anolis apletophallus. The sequence continues at coordinate 101,173,884 of JARBWK010000003.1, forward strand.
ATAAATGGGCTGGATAAGTGAAAATGTTGGATAATAAGGAGGGATTAAGGAAAAGCCTATTAAATGTCAAATTAAATTATGATTTTACAAATGAAGCACCAAAACATCATGTTTTTACAACAAATCGACAGAAAAAGCAGTTCAATACACAGTATTTATGAATTCAGCACCAAAACATCACAATATATTGAAACAGCTGTGGATCCAGGCAGGAGGCAGACTGCGTTGGATAATACAAAATGTTGGATGAGCGAAGGTTGGATAAGTGAGACTCAACTGTGTACACGCACACACACACACACACACACACACACAAACGCTTTGGATAGCACAGGGAAGGGTTAAAACCCTTGTGGTGTTCATGTGGCTGCCTGTACCCCTGTTCAGAAGATTTCCCTTTACTTTATGTTCCTGTGAGAATTGGATTTTGCTGTGGAAACAAGGACTGGTGATAAAGCTTCAGGTGGGACACCTTTCCCCCATGATAACTCTTTCAGAGTTCTCTCACTACCTGTCTCACCCCCGTCTCATCCCCGTTCTTAACAAGGAGTCATTTGTAAGTTGGATGTTTGTATCTTGTCAACTGCCTGTTGAATTCTCAGGTTACCTTCCTCTCATTTATAATTTACATTGGGTTGTTTTATTTCAGTGGTTCCCAACCTGTGGTCCATGGATCTCCAGTACTCCACAAGAACTAAAATATGGCCCGCGGCCTCACCATTACTACACCATTGAAACAAGGGCGACTGGTCTCGCAAAACCTTCTTATACTGCTGAGGCTTATTAAATATTGTTTTCTGTGGCTGAACAGAGGGTGACTACTGGATGGCATATGTTCTGTATCAGAAACTAGAGCTGATCCAATGCAGTTTTCTTAATCAGCACCCCAAATAACCAAGCCGAATGTAAAGTTGACCAAAAATGGATCTGTGACCCTTTTGGTGCTAATGTTGGAGAGTGGTCCCTGTTCAAAGTAGTCCCTGGTCAAGTGGTCCCTGGTCAAAAAAAGGTTGGAGAACCACTGGTTTGTTAATGAAGGAACACCACAACATGATTAAGTTCCAAGTGGAATAATGCAAACAAACTGAAGAAATACAAGCTTGTCTCCCAATCTTGGTTCACTTGGTATCCGTGTATTCTCCGTCACAGAATTTAGAATGGGCCATGGATCTTTTTAAAAGTTATTGACATGTAGCGAGGGGGGGCACACATTATTTTTAGCTTCAGTGTCCATTGAGAAGAAGACTACATCTGAGATCCAGCATGAGGTACAAAGTTATGTAGTCATTCTCCAATCTGGCCTCCTAAATTCAAGCAGCCATGTCACATGCGGGGCTTTGCAGCACTGGCAAACAGGGCTCTGATGGATGATGGGTCCAGCCCCTTCCTGCCAGCAAGCCATGCTATGATGTGCAAAAACAGGGACCCCTGTGGGAACCTGTCACAACTCCTTGTCACACCAAAGCTTGCTGACATGAGTGAGTCAGTCTTCGGTGTCCTGTTTTCCAGCATTGCAGAACCTCTTTACTCAGTATGGCTGCCTGGCTTTTAAGGACATCGGTAATTGTGGAATCTCAGCCAGCAATTTCTCTGTGCTAGTGCAATTAATATTTTTCCTTGGCTTTTCTAACATTTTTTTTTGGGGGGGGGGGATGTTGTGCAGCTACATGTACATGTTTTTCTTTCCTTTCCTGGGATGCTTAGTAATCACTCATGCTTAGTTCTCTAACAAGCAAGTTTCCCCTCCCTCCTTTTCACAGCGGGATCTGCTTAATTAAGAATGTTTTGTTCTGCATAAGATACGTGAGGCTGCTGGGATGATGCCTCATCAATTGCTGAGCGTCCAACCCCTATATTTAGCTATTCCCCCAGGCCTTTAATGTTGTGTATGATAAACAAGAGCTGTTGACAAAAAATCCAAAGCTAAGCATTATCAGAATATTCACATTATTACAACTGAAACTAGCAGCGTGTGAGTCATTGATCTGAAAGCAATGGTTTCATATGGCTTTGTAAAAAATCAATACCGTAACTGCAATTACTGTGAGCATTTCTTCAGAGATATTAAGAGTCATAAATCAAGTCCATCAGCTTGGGAATTATGATGGCAGTGTGTACAAACATGAAGCAGTGTTGTTATCATGTACAGGAAAGCAGCAGGTGTCTGTGGTTGTTTCCAAATAGAATCCTGCACACAAACACTCACATTTCGAAGTGCATTTGATAGAGTCTTAGAGAACTAAATGCATACCACTCACAGGTGGGCTATTTAGATCCCATTGAAATCAAAGGCCTAGCTTTCAGCCTTTGGACTGCACTTGCTATCAGTCCTCAACGTTGGCAGCACTTGGTTGGATCAGAGTTACAGGCTAATCAGAAGCAGTCCGTTGCATTTCCATGTCAGAGATTTTGGATTTTATACCAGACCTTTAAAAGAAAGTATCCAATGAACTAAAACCTTTTCTAGTCTGTGAACAGGATTCAGCACCTTGGATAGCTTCTTTAAAATCTATCGTGAAATCTAGACTTAAGCAAGTGAATGAATGGGGAGATGGCCTACATATCCAAAGGTGGCAGATCCTGTCTGAGATTAGACTCTAAGTAGGGTCAGCCATTGTTAGTACTTAAATGGGAGACCGCTAAGTGTTGCGCACTATATTTCAGAGGAAGGAGCCAACAAAACTACTTCTATTTCTTGTCTAAGAAAACACTATGGAATTGGGCCACAGTAGCACAACAAACCATTGAAGTGTTGAATCTGCTGACTTTAAGGTTGGCAGTTTGAAGCTGCAGGTCAGGATGAGCTCCTGCTTTTAGCCCTAGTTCCTGCCAACCTAGCAGTTCAAAAACATGCAAATGTTAATAGATCAAAAGGTACTACTTTGCCAGAAAGATAATAAAAGGTGCCCATGTAGCCATACCGGCAACATGACCAGGAGGTGTCTATGGACAACAGGCTCCTTGGCTTGAAAATGGATAAAGAAGCTGGAGATGAAAGGAGAAGCCTTTACCTTTGTTCTGGGTATTTGTGTGCCATTGTTATTTCGCTGTATTAAAGGCACTGAATATTTGCCTATCTGTGTATGTCGGAATCCTCTCGGAGTCCCCTCGGGGAGATAGAGCAGAATATAAATAAAATGTATTATTATTATTATTATTATTATTTTTAATAAATGTTTATTAAAGTTTTCATAAATTTTATAGACAAGACCAAAACATAAAAGTTGACAATACATAGACACAAACGGAGAGGGGAAGGGGAAAGGGGTAAGGGTCAGTAAAATTGACTTCCGTTCTAGTTCCATACTTCATCTTGTTACATAGTTTTTAATATTTCTTTCCCTTTGGGCATCCTAAGGTGCTCTTAAAACTCGTAAGTTTATTTTTTTTATTGTATTATGTGACAGAGTGTTTCAATCTATTTTTGTTGATTTTATATACTCATTAATCCCAGACCAGTCTGTCATCGTATTCCCTTTACCATTATTCTGGCGAAGCCAGTATGTTAGTTCATCCATTCCCTTAATTTCCAGCACTTTCTCCACCCATTGTTCTTTGTCTGGGAGGAGATTTTGTTTCCATACTCTTGCGAAAACTATCCGTGCTGCCGTGGCCAAATACACAAACAGTTTTTGTTGATTTTCATTTTGAAAGGTGTTCTCACCTATTATTCCTAGTAGATATAGTTCCGGGGTTTTGAGAAGTCTATTTTTAACATTTGTTTACATTCCTGGTGGATCATTGACCAATATTCTTTTGTTTTGGGGCATGACCACCACATATGGTAAAAGGTACCTTCCTGAGTTCTACATTTCCAACATTTATTGTCCATGTTTTTGTACATTACATTCAGTTTTTGCGGTGTAATATACCATCGGTGGATCATTTTAGCCAATTTTCTTGTAGATCTGTAGCATAAGTGATTTTTAAGTTTTTCCGCCATATTGTTTCCCATTCTCTGAGTTGTATTGTTCTCCCAATATTTTGAGCCCATTTTACCATTGTTTGTTTAATTACCTCTTCCTCTGTTAACCAGGCGAGGAGCATGGAGTATATCTTCGATACTATTTTCTTTTCTGATCTCAGAACTTTGTCCCAATTTCCTTCACTTTCACTAAATCCTTTAACCTTGTCCTTATTTAACCATTCTCTCAATTGAAAATAATGGAGCCACCGTACGTTGACAAAATTTCTAGATATTTCCTCCTGTGACATCAGCGAGTATTCGTTTTTTTGTTTCTTCAAGATATCTTTGTACTTGGGCCATTCTGTCCATCCTAGTAATCTGCGTTGATCCGCTTCCAATGGTGAGAGCCATAGTGGTGTTTTCATATACATTCGATTTTTATATTTATTCCAGATCTTCATTAGAGAGGAGCGGATGAAATGGTTCCCAAAATTTTTCTCCTTTTTAGTACCATCGTACCAAAGATACGAATGCCAACCTTTCCTTAAGTCAAACCCTTCTAGAGTCAGTACTTTAATGTTGGATAATAATGTCCAATCTTTTATCCATGCCAGGGCACAGGACTCGTAATATGTTTTGAGATCTGGGAGGCCAAAGCCGCCATTTTCCTTGGGCATTATCATTATATTATATTTTATCCTTGGCTTTTTTCCCCTCCAGATAAATCTCATTATATCTTTGTTCCACTTCGCAAATGTCTCCTTATTTCTTATTATTGGTAAGTTTTGAAATAGATATAACATTTTTGGTAGTAGGTTCATTTTAACCGCCGCAGTTCTCCCCAATAACGATAAATTTAGTTTCTCCCATTGTGCCAGATCTTTTTTCATTTTCTCCCATTGTGGCACATAGTTGTTCTTTAACAAGTGTAGATTTCTCGACGTTAACCAAATACCTAAATATTTAATTTTTGAGACTACTTCTATATCAGTCATTATCTGTAGATCTTCTTGTTTTTGTTTGGACATATTTTTCGTTAATATTTTTGTCTTCTTCTTATTCAATATGAACCCAGCTACTTCTCCAAATTCTTCAAAAGTCTTGAGCCACTTCTTGATGTTAGTCTTTGGATTTTCAATTATACAGATCACGTCGTCCGCAAATGCTCTGATTTTATATATGTGTCTGTCGACCTTAAGTCCAATCAGGTCCTGGTTACATCTTACTTTAGTTAAGAGTGTCTCCAGCGCAAAGATAAAAATTAGCGGGGACAGTGGGCATCCTTGTCGTGTGCCTTTCTCAATTTTAAATTCTTCCGTAGCCGAGCCATTTATCCAAATCCTCGCTTTTTGTTCCTTGTATATTGCTTCGATCGCGTTCTGGAATTGAAAGCCAATATCTATTTCCTTAAACAGAATTTTAAAGAAGTCCCAATTCAAATTATCAAATGCTTTTTCCGCATCAATTGCGAGGAGGGCTAGGTCCCTCTGGTGATTAGTTTCATAAAATTCAATTACATTTAGAATAGTCCTTACATTATCTTTTATGTTTCTATTTGGGAGAAATCCGTTTGGTCTTCTTCTATCCACTCTGTTAGAAAATTTTTGAGTCTATTTGCCATAATTGTGGAGAAAATTTTATAGTCCGTATTCAATAGGGAGATTGGGCGGTAATTTCTTGTATCTTCTGGATCTGATCCTTCTTTATAAATCATAACAATATCTGCCATCTTCCAAGAATCTGGTATTATTTTTCCGTTAATGCTTTATTGAAAACTACCTTTAATGTTGATACTATTTCTTCTTGCATCGTTTTATAGAGGCATGCTGTGAATCCATCGGGTCCCGGTGCTTTATCGTTTTTGAGAGCCTTAATTGCTTTCTTTATTTCCTCTATTGTTATTTCTTTGTTTAATTCCTGTCTTTGGTCATCCGTAATCTTATTTAAATTCATACCATTTAGGTATTCGATGATCTTATCTTCTGTTACCGGTATTTTGGAGTATAGATGACTGTAGAAATTCTTGAATTCTTGTCTAATTTGATCGTCCTCTGTAATATATTGCCCCTGCTTTTTAATTCTTATAATCTGTTGTGATTGTTTTTCTTTCTAAGTCGTCTTGCTAGCCATTTGCCAATCTTATTAGCGTTTTTCGAATGAGTTTTGTTTTACAAATTTTAGTTGTTTAGCTAGTTGTTCTGTTTCCAGGTTCTGTTTCTCCCTTCTCTTTCTCTCTAATTTCTTAGGGATTTTTATTGCCTGGGTTGCTTTTCAATTGGCTCTCCAATTGATTCAGTTCTTCATTAATGGAATCTAGCTGCTGTTTTCTTATTTTATTTCTCAGTGCATTTTGCTGGATAAGATGGCCACGCATTACCGCTTTATATGTGTCCCAGATTATTTGGATTGTAGTGTCGGCTTGTGTGTTTAACTCAAAGAATTCTGTAGTCTTGTCCTTATTCTTTTTTATATCATCCGGTGTTTTCAGAAGGTTCTCATTTAGTCTCCATTTCCTTGTCCCTCCTCTGATTCACTGTCATCATTATCGCCCCGTGGTCAGAGATATCTCTTGCTAGTATCCTGATGTCTTTCACTTTTGTCGTCAGCGATTTGGTGGTCCAGATCATGTCTATTCTTGACCAGGTAGTATGGCGGTTGGAATAAAATGTATAGTCTTTAATCGTGGGATTATGGATTCTCCATGTATCCTCTAGATCGTATTCTTTCTTAAATTTAATAAAGTTTTCTGGTAAGGTAGAGGTGTCGTTTTTGTTTACCTTTTTTATCCTTCTGGATTTATCTAGTGTCCTATCCATAACCCCGTTGAAATCACCCATGATTATCATGTGATCCGCATGTTCATTATTCATTTTCTGTTTTAAAGTGTCAATAAATTTTTTCTTGGAGGCATTTGGGGCATAAATGTTACATATTAGGATTGTTTCCATACCTATGGTTATTTTGACTGCTACCATTCTGCCTTCTTCGTCCCTGAATATAAATTCTGATTTAATTTCCTCATCTATGTACAAGACTACTCCCTTTTTCTTGTCTGGTGCAGAGGAATAATATGCTCGTCCCAAATTTTTCTGTGTTAAAGTGGGATACATGTTTTTGCTTAATATGTGTTTCTTGGAGTGCAATAATATTGTAATTTCCAGTCTTAATTTGGTTGAATATTCGTTTTCGTTTATTAGGAGAGTTTAAGCCATTCACATTGTTTGAATAGCATTTCAGTTGTTGCATTATGCTAGACATTGAGGTCTCTATTAAATACATCTTCCTCTTCCATTTCTGGATCGTCTTCGTCACTTTCCTCTCCTTCTTCCTCTTCTATATCAGGTGGGTCGGCTGCGGCTGCACCTGCTGGGGCGGCGCTTTGCGACTCGGGAGTGTTCTCGCGTTTCCTTTTAGGTTTTTTCTCCTTCTCCAGGGAGCTCAGCGGTGTTCTTATTTTTCTTTCCTTTTCCAGTCTCCTATAGAAGTCCTTCGCTTTGTCCTCCGATGTGAGCCAGATTTTTTCATCTTTGTAGGTAACCATTATTCCTTCATTCCTCTCCCATCGAAAGCGGATGTTTAATTGTTTTAGTTCTTTTGTTAGGAAAAATATTTCCTTCTCCGTGTCAAAACCGCAGCTGGGAATTCTCGTAGTATTGATACTTTCGTATCTTTGAAATGAATAGGCTTTTGGTTGCTCTTCCTCCACGTATCCTCTCTCACTCTTTTCCTGATGAAATTCACAATCACATCTCGTGGTACTTTGTTTTTCCTGGAATAATTTGTCTGGATCCGGTAGACTTTATCTATCTCTCTTTCCACCTCTTTCTCAGGCATGTCGATTATCTTTGATATTATGAGGATTATCACCTCACGGATATCTTCTCCCTCTTGTTCGACGATATTGCGAAATCTTAATTGGTGTTCCATTTCACTCGACTCTAGCCTTTCCTGTGTCTTTTCCATGGTTGTGGTCTTTTTTTCTAATCCTTCAACTTTCTTCTGGGTCTTTTTTTGGGTTTTCTCTATTTCTTCTTGGCCGGTTTTTAGTTGTTTCACATCCTGTAATGCGTCAGAGACCTCTTTTTTCATTAAGCTCCATTCCTCTGTCAGCTTATTCTGCATGGTCACCATTTCTTCTTGAGTAGTTTGAGTGGTTTTCAGTTGTTTCTCATGTGTCACTGCCATATTTTGAAGTAAGTCCGTTTTCACCCCTAGCTTCTGGATCTCTTTCTGTATGTCTTTAAGGAGGTCTCTCAATCCGCCCTCCTCTGGTCCTTGTCCAGAGAATGAGCCCCTTCTTGGGAGGGGTTTCATGTCTTTTCCCTCTTTCTTTGATGCTGCCATTGTTATTTTCTTTCGTTTGTCTTAGATATGTCCTCAGTATATGCTATATCAAATGATGAAAAATAATAGTATTGCTCTCAGTCCAACATTCCAGTCTTTCCCCTTATATCAGTTAATGCCCCCGGCTCATAATTTCCTAATATTATCAATTCACAAAACCACAGTTAATCCTCCTTCATTAATTTCTCTGTTTCTTATCAGATAATTTTCCGGGTTCATCAATTAACTCATCAATTCATGAATTAAATTATTGTTCCATTGATTGTTAATTCATTAATTCTCTTAATTTGATCAACCTTCTTTCCCAGTCTAGACAAAACTTAAAAATTAGACAGTAGTATACTATTATGCTGTTATTTCATTGATTCATTAATTTTCTATAGACATAAAATTAGACATGTAAACCTCCTCCTTTCTCCTTAAAATTGCTACCTTCTCTTAACCTTTGCCCTGACCCCAGGCCTTATCCCGAAGTCAGTTTATTTCTCCAGTAATGCCCCAGTTCTCAAATTGCCAGTGTCACCAGTTCCTTCTCAAAGCCTCTGACGTTTACTGGATATTTATCCACCCTATAGACCTTCCAATTATATAGTTCTTACAAAACTATTATGGTTCAATGAAGTGTTTGTTTTCTTCTTCGTTTCTTCGTTTCTATGCTGTTTACCCACAAGCCTCCAAGTTCGCCAGCTCGCCTGTCGCTTAAACCGTCTGCTTCGCTTCCTGGTCACGCTGCCCGTCTGCTTCCCTTCCTGGTCTCGCTGCCCGTCTGCTTCCCTTCCTGGTCCTGTTGTCCGTCCGCTTTCCTTCCCGGTCTCGCTGCCCGTCCCTTGGGTCCGTCGCCGCTCGGCCCTCTTCGTTATTCGTTATCCTCGTTATCCTCTTTCTAGACTCGCTCCCTTTGTCTAGTCTAACTACCGTGTTGTGGTTTATCTCTCCAAATCTTCTCTCTGCTAAATTCTATTATTTTCTATTATTTTTATTTTCGTAGCTCTACCGTCCTTATTGCCTCCGTCACTTCCGCTTTGTCAAACCTCCGATGGAGTCACCGCAATATTGGTCCCCCGCGCCTTTCTCTATTAGTTGGTTCTTCAGTTAATTTCGTCCCTTCCGGTCTCCCCTTCTCCCTGCCGGAAGTAGCTCGTATGGTCGTCCGAGCTTCAGTTGTTTATAGAGAAGGCAGCTATGTAGACACAACAATTTCTGCTCAAGGTCGGTGCCATTTTCCTTAAGTTCTTTGTCTGTTATAGGTCCTCCACCTTTCAATCCCCTCTCAACCACCTTTTACTGTCCTTTGCAAGTTCTTTTCAAGTCCCCGTTTGTGTCTTCGTCACGGGCCCGGTAGCCCTCCCCACTGTTCCGTCCGCCCCACAAACAAGGGGGGGGGGGATTTTCCTACTTCTCTCTCCCCAGATCTGAGTCTTTCGGTTAATACGGCTGGAAACTATCTCCGGGAATGGATCTCTCTTTTCCCCCAGCTGGTAAAAGGGAACTTTTCTCTTCTTATTCTTTTCTTAAGGAGGGGGGTCTCCTTTCGGGTCTCCCCCCTTTTTTTTAGGCTATGCCTCTTAAGTATGGAGTTCAAACTTTTCTTTTCCCCTAGAGAGACTTACATTGTCTTGCTCTCCTTTCGTGCTGGTTATTTCTTTCTTGAGTGGGTGCGGGATGGTTGCTGCGGAGGTTACCCTCCGCTTCCCGTCCTCGGTCCGCTTGCCGCGGTCTACTGCCGTACCCCACGACCCCCGTCCTTGAGGGATGGGGGTTCTAGGGGCATCGGCAGGACCAGCTGGCTACGCGCTCTCCCTCCATTCGATCCAGGATGAGAGGAGGGGACTCTGGTGTCCCCTAGACCGCTCGGAACGGGTGGCTCGCTCAGGAGCACTCAGCAAACCGTACCCATCGCCATTTTCCACCCACCGGAAGCCCTGCTCAGTAGATGGGATTCAATCCAGGATAAAGAAAGAGGTCAATGGGCAGTAAGGAAGAGAAAGGGAAGCTTGGTTCTAAACTAGGGTCTTTTTACTCTGCACAGTTATGTACTATGACTCCATTTCAACTGCCTCGTCTTATGGGACCCAAGTTTTTCAGTTTAGGAATGAATAATTATAATTCTCATCTATGTTGCTCTAGTGCTTCACTAAAGAATGCAGCTTGGAAGTCAAAGTGAAATCATAGTGCAGTGTGCTAGAGTCCCCACATAAAATCAACAACACTCAAGTTATAAAAACAAAGTATGGATTGTCAATGTTGCAATCCCCGGTGGCAGCAGGATTGAAGAGAAACAACTGGAAAAACTGACATGAAATGAGGATTTAGAGATCGAACTGCAAAGATTCTGGAAGAAGTCAGTCAAGGTGGTCCCAGTGGTGATCAGCACTCTGGGTGCAGTGCCTAAAGACTTTGGCCTGCACTTAAACACAATAGACACTGACAAAATTACCATCTGTCAGCTGCAAAAGGCCATCCTACTTGGATCTGCATACATTATTCGCCGATACATCACACAATCCTAGACACTTGGGAAGTGTCTGACATGTGATCCAATATAACAGCCAGCATAGTGATCTTGTTTGCTGTGTACTAATTGTATGTTTCTAACAACAACAACAGCAACGATGACAGCAACAACAATTTATTGTTTTCTGCCCTATCTCCCTGAGGGGACTTAGGGCAGATTTCAGCATACACAACACAAGGCAAACATTAAATGCCTGGAAACACAGATAAGGAAAAGTCACCACTAATTATCAAACCTCCATCTAATATAGCATTCTGAGAGCCAGCAAGAGCCAACACAAAAGCCTTGGCTTGTACACCAATAAGCAAGGTTACAGTTCTTCCCCCACACACCAATTCTCCCTAACCTCTTGTCTTGAGCAGCAATTTTCCCGAAGAATGTAAGTAACATTGAAGTTTTCTGGCTAAATACTGTTGTGAGACCCTTCCTTGGTAAATTGTCTTGCAACATCACTGATTGAGGCACTGGTAGAGGAAAAGCTTCTCCCTAAATTTAGGTTGCAGAGGAAGAAGGTTCCTGTCAATTTCTTAATGGATGGTTGCCCCCCGCCCCGTTCCAGCAACATCAAGTTGCTCACTGAAGTCTTCCCCATGCATGGGTATTTGTGTGTGTGTGCGTGTGTGTGTGCATGCGTGTGTGCATGCGTGTGCGAGTGTGAGAGGGGGGAGAGTCAGCAGTAGTGACAGAACACCAAAACATCTGACACCCCATTTTCCCCAGGTCTATGCCATTTTTGGTGGGCTTTTGGTAGTGGTTACCATGCTCATGAGCACTTTTCATTGAACCCATTCCTCCGAAAGGACACATTATCTTGGTCTCACTACCATGAAAGCAATTATTATGTTTTAATTTTCCAAAAAATGGGAAAGAGAAGGGAAAAATAATAATTTGGAATATGCAGACTTCCTTAGAAGTTATTTAATTCCATCTCAAAGCCAGAAGAGTTCTGCCTTTTGTAGAACCAAATATTGGTAATCTTTCTCTTTCCAAGTCCTGCAGAGTTCAAATTATCCTGTTACATAAAAGGCCAGCCTTACTCAGGGAATAAAGTTGCTGAGGCTGTTTGTGAACTCATTTGACTTCTTCCATGGCCACAGATTTAATGTAGGTTGTACTTCCTGAACATCATCTTGGGCATGCAAGGGCCCTGTAGCCAGTTGCAGTAATTAAAGATACAATATGAAATGATGCCTCTGAAATCATAAATCCCAAGGCAAAACAGAAGCAATTCCAGGCTACTAAATGTGTTTTAAAGGATTCCCTTCTCATAGAAATGACAAATGAGTCCCTTTGTTTTTTGATTTGTATAAACGTAGGCTGCTGTAATGGTTCTTTTAGTGCCCATCCATAGACCTGATTGCAGAGCCCTCTCTCGGGTCAGTGAATCAGTGGGGAACGGATCAAAATTAATTTGTGCCATACTCGTATGTTATTTTCTTCTACTGAAGTGGCTTATTACAATCAACAAAGCATTCATCAGTGAGTGCCACGGTGCCCAAGAACTGCCAAAATGCAGCATCAATCTAAACACAACTTTTAGGATTTAAGGCCAGTTTAAGAAGAATCAAGTGGTACCAAGATTGTACCAATTTAAGCAGCAGGAGAGGGAATTTCACCTAAACAATCAAACCAACCCATCTCTGCACAAAGAAACTTAACAAAACCCCAGAAATAATGTACTTAGTCCTAGATCTAGAAGCCTCCAATGGTGCAATGGGTTAAACCCTTGTGCCTGCAGAACTGGTCGACTGACAGGTTGGCAGTTCAAATCCGGGGAGTGGAGTAAGCTCCGGTCTGTTGAGCTCTAGCTTCTTATGCAGTGACATGAGAGAAGCCACCCACAGGATGGTAAAACATCCAGGCGTCCCTTGCAGATGGCCAATTCTCTCATGCCCGAAGAGACTTGCAGTTTCTCAAATCCCTTCTGATACGAGAGGAAAAAAAAGTCCTGGACCTGAAATACTAGTCTAATGTGCAAGAATCAATTGTCTTCCTGAAAGTAGGATTATGCAGACATGTCATTGCCCAATCCCCAAACCTTTATCGTGTGCTATGCTGAATATTCAAAGAAGGCCCATAATTTGCAATAGGTTCACCAAGGCTCAGCTCCAGCATCAAATTAATTGCTTGTTTCCATGCCTACACTTACCCCTGGACCATGAAGCAACTGAGAAATAAAGTCAATGGTGGCTTTGAGCATTCCCAATGCTATATTGTCAGTAAGAGCTTCATGTTTGCACAATATATTTCTGGGCATACTGAGCAGAGTTTTTCCCAATGCAAAAAAGTTGTAACATTTTTTCTCCATATGTGCTTTTGCAGATGAAGTCCATTCCTTTTCACACGTCTCTCCACCACTTACGTAAATTATTCCTTTCTATATGCATTTTGATGGGGAAAGTGCCAACCCCTCCATTCTTTCTTATTAGCAAATAAGAACATAAGAACATAAGAAGAGCCATGCTGAATCGGCTTCCTACCTTGGTAATCTTTCTCTTTCCAAGTCCTGCAGAGTTCAAATTATCCTGTTACATAAAAGGCCAGCCTTACTCAGGGAATAAAGTTGCTGAGGCTGTTTGTGAACTCATTTGACTTTTTGACATTTGACTTTTTCCAAATATGTTGCTTAGAGTTAGGATGTCATATCCCAGAATCCTCCAATGTAGGTTGAGGGATTTTGTGAGTTGAAATTGACAAAAAGTAATATTTCCAAGCTAGGGTAGAGATTGTAATGTAGTGGGAAGGGTTAATTTGTTTTCTCCTGCATGCCCAAAATTTTATCTGCTCCCTGGGCTGCTATTAACAAACAAAGCAAGGCCAAAGGTGTTAAAGAAGTGACTGACTATTTTTTGTTGTGTATTTCCTGAGTGAATTTTAAAGCTGCTATTTTTATACCCCTATGTTTTATTTAATTGTGTTTTATCTTATTGTGGGGGCCCCTGGAGGCACAGTGGGTTATACCACTGAGCTACTGTACTTGCTGGCTGAAAGGTCGGTGGTTCAAATCCAGGGAACGAGGTGAGCTCCTGCTGTTAGCCCCAGCTTCTGCCACCATAGCAGTTCGAAAACCTGCAAATGTGAGTAGATCAATAGGTACCACTTCTGCAGGAAGGAAACAGCACTCCATGCAGTCATACTGGCCACATGACCTTGGAGGTGTCTATGGACAATGTCAGCTCTCCGGCTTAGAAATTGAGATGAGCACCACCCCCAGAGTTGGACAGGACTAGACTTAATGTCAGGGGAAACTTTTACCTTTACCTTTATCTGATTGTCCACGTTTGGTGGGGACGAGAGACAGGGCCTTCTCAGCGGTGGCCCCTAGGCTATGGAATGCCCTTCCCAGGGATATAAGATCGGCTCCCTCCCTTCTAACATTCCACAAGATGGTTAAGACCTGGCTTTTCGAGCAAGCTTTTACTACTGGAGCATAATTAGAAAAAAAAGTGAATCATGGAATGCCTGACAATGAAATTGGATCACGATTTCATTAAGGAGATGCTAAGGACTTGTTTTTATAGATATTATTGTTTCTTTATATTATATTTTAAATGTTGAATTGTTTTTATAATTGTTTTTAACTGTACCACAATATTTGTTATGGCATCAAATTGCTGCCGACTATGAACCGCCTTGAGTCGCCTCTTGCTGTGAAAGGCAGTTTACAAATGCAGTAAAATAAATAAATAAATAATTGTTATGCTTGGCTATGTTTTATTTTAATCATATTATTTTTGTTTTAATATATTGTGTTTGCTTTGATATTTTTTTACTTTGATGTTTTGTAGACATTTTGTCCCATGTCTAAGTTACCCTGAGTATAAACACAAGATCGGGAGTTGCTCTAAGCAGTCAACAACCTATAGGCAAAAAGCCAAAATAATACAATCATACAATAGGGAAAATATGTACTGAACTTCTGTATTATTATTCACAACAAATATGTTAGAAGTCCTATAAAGCGTTCAATGTCCAATGTAATATAAGTGTCTGTCTTATTATTGACTCACGCTTGTCGTATAATAGTTCTTGATGCTCTTGAAGCTCTTGAAACCAAATAGTCTTCACTTCAGGAGCATCAAGAACTATTATACGACAAGCGTGAGTCAATAATAAGACAGACACTTATATTACATTGGACATTGAACGCTTTATAGGACTTCTAACATATTTGTTGTGAATAATAATACAGAAGTTCAGTACATATTTTCCCTATTGTATGATTGTATTATTTTGGCTTTCTGCCTATAGGTTGTTGACTGGTTAAGTTACCCTGAGTCCCTTCGGGGGATGTAGGCAGTCTTCTGCCTTCCGGGTCAAAAGGGCTTTAAAGGATGGACGTTGCAAGCTATGACCCCAAAGGTAGAGAAGAGAGACTTCCCACATGCAGGGAGACCCAGGATCTCTATAGTAATGAGTGCTAGACTCAGAAATAGTGAACCAAAACAGGATTTATTGACCACAACCAGTAAAAAGGGCTGGTGGCACAAAATGCTTGTGTTGGTTGCAAAGAGTCCTTTAAACAAAGGGAAAGCGTTCGTTTGCCTCATGCAAAGAGAAGGTACCTCCGTTTGGATCCCAGGTGTCCTGTTCCTCTCTGGTTTTGTGGGCCCACGAAGTCCTGTAAAACCCCAAAATCTGCAGTCTCTGTTGAGGACGGGCCTCCTGTGCACTACAGCTTGGTTGAGAGAGCAGGTAGACTCGGAAGGTGAACTAAGAATGCTATGTCCAAGCAAGCTTAGGTTCCAACCTTGCTTCGTCCGTTGAAATCTCTGGAATGAGCCAGAGAGGAAATGCTGCCTCTCACATGACCTCTGGAAGAGGAGGAGTTGGGGGCGGAGACGCCAGGTATGGAGCCAAAACACAACTCCACCTCTGAGTGACCGCATGGTCAACAATAATAGAACAAAGACCTTACAGGTAGGGCAGTGAAATAAAAATGCAGCTGCAATATCAGCCCCATGGGGGCGTCACAGGCAGGGTGTAAAAATAAAGTTGTATTATTATTATTATTTTGGCTCTTAGCAATCTGTGTGCACCAACAGCCAGATGTATTTATTCTCATTTGAATACCTACCATCTTTCTCATACTGCTCAAAAGTCGTGGATTTTGAAAACAACCAGTCTTTCCCAGCCTGGTCAGAGCCATGCCGACTGCGCTTTCCCTGCTTTCATTGCAGCATTTCTTCCCTCAGCTCCCTTCCAGGCAGCACATGCTTTTTTTATTTTGCTTTTCTTTCCTGGCAAGAGTCCCCCACTGCTGACTCAAGCTTGCTCTCTGATTGATTCATTCATTCAAGGTTGCTGACTCTGGGTCCTTCTCAGCAGAGCTATTGTCCTAGTGAGTTTTTCACAATTACCCAGCTGTTGTGTTTGCTGCATGATGCTCATGTCAAGATTTTGTAGGGATGATGCGGGGAGAATTCAATCACACAGCATGGACAGTGGGATTTGCAATGCTGTTGGACTTTCCTTTAATATTGCTTGTTACTCACTTGGACACAGTTCAGCTCTTCTGGAACGAGATGCCAGAGAGGTCAAGGAGCAGAAAAATATACAGACATTAGACACTGCGTTCTACTGAGCTAAATTGACTGCTGTTTACTGTTTGACTACTGTTTAATGTTTGGATGCCCTCGCAATACTGTCATACCATAACTCCCACTGACCTTAGCCACCATGGCCAGTGATTAAAGATGAATTAGGGATCAAGACTTTTAGGAGTGTCTTCCCCCAGTCTATCTTTAGAAGGAAACTCAAGACTTGGCTTTGGGACCTTGCATTTGACCATTGAATAGCGGCTAGTATGAAAAAGACATAAGCAATTTCGAAGTGACAATGAATTGACCCGGACTCGGATTTTATTCGGTGTATTTTAGCAACTGTTCATTTAATGTTTTGTTTCAATGAATTTGTTGATTGTTCTTATCATTATGATGGCACCAAATGGTATTTGCTGTGAGGCCGCCCTGAGTCCACCCTCGGGGGTGAGAACAGCGGGGTACAAGTATATGAAATAAATAAATAAATAAAATATCTCATAGGCTACAGCTTTCAGATAGTAGGAATAATGATCATAGAGGAAGGATCTGCAGTCTAGCAACATCTGGGGAATCATGAATTGGAGAAGGCTGTGATTATACGAGGATTGAATGAAAAGTAATGCCTCCACCTTCGTTACTTGGGTTTGGATGGGAATATTTTAATAAATCAAATGCAGAAATAATCTTTAAGATGTGTTCTTTAACTACCACTATTCACTTTTCCACATAATCACCAGACATTTGGATACATTTCTGCCAATGATAAACAAGTTTTCAGAAGCCATCACGGAAGAAGTCGACACTCTGTTTCCGCAACCAGTGTCTCACAGTTCTCTCAACGTCTTCATCAGAAGCATAATGATGTCCCTGCAGTTCTTCTTTCATTATCGGGAACAGATGGAAGTCAATGTTGCTAAATCTGGACTATATGCAGGATGCCGTACAGTGATGAGATCCAGTCTCTGAAGTTCTGCTGTGTACCCATAGTGCACAGATCTTCCGATAGCCAAGCAAAGCAATAATGTGACCCACGCATTCTTGTGAAACGCTGATTATGCTTGAAATTTCTCTCTGAGTGATACGATGATCGTCCTGAATCAATTTGTTAATCTTTTGCTTGTGAAACTTGGTGGTTGCTGTCACAGGACTCTTTGTTTGTCACGCAAGTCAGATGTTCCCACCTCAACACCTTACTGCTGACGCAAGTACTCAATCAACACAATCACCATAAACAGCTTGCATTCTCTGATGAATTAAACCTCACAAGAATTGACTGACTGTTAAATCACATTGACTGACTGTGCAGGATTCCATACTTTGCACTTTAACAACACAACTATTCAATGCTAAGGCTTCCCACCAAAATGGAACTGTAGAGGAGAGTCTACTGAACAAGGACATGCCGCATACCAGTACTGCTATCTGTTGAGGAGTTACGAAGGTGGAGGCATTACTTTTCATTCAACCCTCGTATTAAGCTCCAGTTGTGTGTTTGTTTCCTAGACCTACTGGGAGTTGCTTGAGGTGGAATCCAAGACCAGATATCAGCAACATGAAAACAGTACACACTTGTCATTAAGATAATTTTTCTCCCAATGACTATTTAATGTTCCCTTTTATTTTCTGAAGCCAAATGAGTTCCATATTAGTAGTAACAGGAACTTCTGCATGCCATGCATCATAAATGGCTTCGCCGACTCACCGGCCGAGCGGGCTGCGGTGTGGGGATGTCCTCACCACCATCTTGTTGAGGGGGGAAGGGGGCTTTTTCCTCCGAGAAGCTCCCTGGGTGGCGGGAAGCTTTCCTGCCACCAGTGCCGGCCAGCCAATGACAGGGCTGGCTCCGTCCCACCCTCAGTCATCAGCCGGCCGGCCCTCACTTCTGCCCAGACTGCCTGGGCTTCCCGGCTGGCACAGGGGGCCAGATCCTAATTTTCCTACCACCCTCCTTACTTGTATTCGTTGCTTGTTTGGTTTGCACTTTGTATTGTTGTATAATCATCGTATGCACTGTGTTGATGTTTCTGTTGTTATGTTCAATGTCGCAACTCTGTGTTTGGCGTGTGGCATGGGCCCTGGATCTGGCTGGCTTATCGCCCCTTGGTGGTAAGAGGAGATAACACCCTGGCCCCCTGGGGTGCCGAGTTCCATTTGATCGGTATTGGGCCGGTGGCACCCAGGTACGCAAGCATCTTTGGACAACTGTGGGCTGTCCGACACCTGATCCAGGACCCATGCATGGCCGCCAACCCTTGTTCCTGTTTTCAATAAATGAGTTGTGGACAATTTTCATCCAACACTTGTGTTCGTTCCTTATTGGTTTACTGGCGGGAGGTGTAGCACCCATGCACACTCAACAGATAACCATACATACTTATCTCTCTTTCTCTTTTTGGATGGGTCTGATGCAGTTCTGAACTTGGGAAATAAATTCAATTGATAGTTACAATAAATACTAATATTTTTATGAAATGAGTTATAGACCACCTCTGTGTAAATGAGATCTTAATTTGATCTTTGAAGCGATCTGGGTCCTTGCGTAGATACGGTAGTTGTGGTGAGGCCAAAACACAGAAATCTAGTGAAGTGAATTAACAACCATACTACAATTTGAATCAAATCCAATAACATTGCCCTGGCCATCTGGCTGTTTTTAGGCATTTATTTTGTAGCCTTTAAAACTTACTATTTCAGGATTTCTGGAGTCACTCTTACCAGTTTTGTGATATTCCGCTCTTCAGGTTCTGATGTTGTTTGTTCACCTTCCGTGATGTGTGTGTTTATGTGTTCCCAGCATCCCTTCCTGCACAATCATGGCCACTGGCAAACTTTCTGAAGGATTCTGGGAGCTGTAATCAAAGGACGCAAACATCCAGCAAGATAGGATATATTTGGCATCTCTAACAGCCTTCAAGAAGGAAGTTCAAAAGATAATAAGGGTAATCTATACCTCGTATTTGTTCACTTCTGTTTTCCTTCTGGAAAAATAATGATGATGCATTTCTGATAGGTAATAATTTTAGGAACTTTTTTGTGCACTCTGTATGAAGAAACCTGCCAGTGCATCCCATTAAGGCAATGCTTTCAGAAAAATAGAAGGAAATAAAGACTCTTCTCCAATATCATTTTAACAGTAGTTCATTGCAACAAAAAACATGTTTAAAGTGCTTTTAAGGTGGAAAAAAATGAAGTAGATGAATGAATGCAGAGTTTTCATGTTCACTCTTTTGTATTAAGTAGCACATATTATCAGGAGAGAGCCATGTGCAAGATAAGGGCAGGAGGATGGAATGATGCTCTCAAAAATAAGCACCCTGTAATAGTAACTATGCTCTTCAGAGCTAATCGGGGTATCTGGACTTAATGGATCCTTTGATTCCTGCAGTGCTGCCGTCAGTTATAGTAATGTGCTAATAATCTGCAGCTCTTAGGCTGTGAACAGAAGCTAGCACTAGCTATATGGTGAGGATATTCACTTTGCTACTAAACATTTACAATTTTATTAAGAAAGACATCAATGCATAGAAATAGATTTGCAAGAGTCACATTCTTCTCAAATACTTGACAGACCTGAATTATCTTCATCACATCTCATGGTTTTACCCCATTTATCCTTTTTGAAAAGAAAGCCAGCATGGTGTAGTGGTTGGAGTGTAGGACTAGTCCTCCTGGAGACTGTGGTTCAAGTCCACACTCGGTCATTGAAACCCATTGTTTGGTTTTGGGCAAGCCAACCTCAAAGGAAGGCAACTGCAAACATACTCTCAACAAGTCTTGTCCTGAAAATCTCCAGGTAGGTTTGTCTTAGAGGGCCCTTCCAGACAGGTGCTATATCCCAGGACCTGATCCCAGGTTTTCTGTTTATTCCAGATAATCTGTCAGTGAGGACTCATATAATCCGGTTTAAAGCAGAAAACCTGGAATCAGATCCTGGGATATAGGGCCTGTCTGAAAGAGCCCGGAGTCATCATAACTGGGAAACAACCTGAAGGCAAAGAAAAACAAAGTTTTCCTCAAAAAGCTTAAACTCTGGGAAGACCATGGGGCTCAAAATCTTTTTAGGATTTCTGAGAAGGCTGAGTACTTGGTTGTCCTCCAAAGATTCAAGTGCCAGGCAGCTTTGGCAGGGTCATGTTCAGGGCAGACCTTGGACATTTTGTTGTCTGGAGCAAAGAAAGTGTGCCTTTTCCCTTCTGTTCTATGAACAAAATCCAGCCAGATTGGCAGTTGAATCTGCATTTGCATAGCCCTCTCCTCCAATACCTCCCAAAATCTTTCACTTCAGACAACCACCTTGATGTTCTTGATGGAAAACCCAGTTGTATTTTTGTGATGGTTCCAGTTTAATCTGTAATAGTGCCTCAACTATCCCCTCATAAGGCACAAATAACAAGTTGGAAACATAAAAGCATACCAATGAAGTCAGCATGGGGCATCAATTGACTTATTTATTTATTTTATTTATTTATTATTTCGGCTTCTATGCCGCCGAACTCCTGGGGGCTCGCGGCAGCTTACAGTAGCCACAAGACACAGCAATACACAGTCGAGGGCGATTAAAAACAATAGTAACAATAAAAACAGATTGAACAGGGTTAATTAAAACAATGGTACAACATGTACTAAAGCTGAGAATTATTGGCGGCGGGTGGACCGGGCCTACCCATTAAAAGCCTGTTTAAAGAGGTGGGTTTTACAGGCCCGTCTAAATGGGAGGAGGTCCCTCATGGCCCGTGTTTCAGCCGGGAGGGCGTTCCACAGCACAGGTGCTATGACGAAGAACGCCCTCCGCGAGTTGATGTCAACCTGGCAAGTTTCACCGCAGGCACCTCTAGGAGGTTAGAATCCTCCGACCGTAGTGATCTCAAAGGGCAATATGGGGTGAGACGCCCCTTAGATACGCTGGCCCCAGGCCGTGTAAGGCCTTAAAGGTAAGTACCAACACTTTGAAGGTAATCCGGTGCTCAATCGGCAGCCAGTGCAGATCCTGCAATATAGGTGTTATATGGCAACCTGCTGGGGAACCAGACAGGAGCCGGGCGGCAGTGTTCTGCACCAGCTTGAGCCTCCGGGTCACCGACATAGGAAGGCCAACGTAAAGTGCGTTACAGTAATCTAGCCTCGAGATGACCGTGGCTTGGATCACCGTGGCCAGGTCGTTCCGGGAGAGATAGGGGCCAGCCTCCTTGCCTGTCTAAGATGGAAGAACGCACTCTTGCTGACCGCAGAGACCTGGGCCTCCATGGTCAGCTGGGAGTCCAAATGGACCCCAGGCTCTTGACGGACGACGATGGGCATAGCGCCGCACCATCCAGGCTCGGAAGCTGGACATCCCTACCACCCGGGCGACCCAGCCACAAGATCTCCGTCTTCGCCGGATTCACCCTCAACCTACTGGCTCGCAGCCATCCAGTAACGGCTTCGAGGCACAGCTGGAAATTATCTGGAACAGATCCAGGCCTGCCCTCCATCCTCAGAATGAGCTGGGTGTCATCAGCGTACTGGTGGCACTCCAGCCCATAACTCCGCACCAGCTGTGCAAGCGGCTGCATGTAGATGTTGAATAATAGAGGGGAAAGGATGGCCCCCTGCGGGACCCCACAAACTAGTGGGGAACCCTCGGAGACCACCCCACCCCTCCTCACACGCTGAGACCGTGGTGGAGGAAGGAGGACAGCCATTTAAGGGCCGTCCCCCTCACTCCAGCCATGGCCAGGCGGTGGGTCAAAAGATTGTGGTCGACCGTGTCAAACGCCGCCGTGAGGTCCAATAACACGAGCAGCGCAGACCCGCCTTGGTCGAGCTGGCAGCGGAGTTGATCTGTGATGGAGACCAGGACTGTTTCCTGGTCTCCATGTAACAACAATAACCCTCCCTGTAACAACAATAGCATAACTAATGATGTGAATGTTTTATACTCTGAAACATGCCAGGAATCCCACCTACCAGTCCAAAGGATGTTTTCTGTGACTGCCCAGAGGGAATTCTCTAGGAGAAGACTTGTTGTTCATTTGTTCAGTTGCTTCTGACTCTTCGTGACCCCATGGACCATCCCACGCCAGAGCTCTCTGTCAGCCATCACCACCCCCAGCTCCAGCGTCAAGCTAGTCACTTCAAGGATGCCATCCAGCAAAATATTGGAAAGTGGAAGAACAACAGACAAAGGATGAATGGGTAGTGAACTTTATGGACACCATTCAGATGGAATGGTTAATGGCAGCGATAAAAGAAAGTAACAACGAAATAGCTTCGAATAAAAAATGTGATTGGACGGTGGTTCAGGACTACTGTAAGAAGGAGTATGATATTGCAATACAACTAAATTGGAACTAATGATTAGTGATATAAATAAGTAAGAGGTAAAATGGATATCTTAGAGGTTAAGATATTTAAGAGTTGTAGGAATTAATAAGTTTCTTTTGATTCTAGGTAACTTAGTGAACTTTATGACAAGACAAGAATGAATGAAATATACAGTAAGTTGGAAAGGCTCAACTTGAAAAGATTCATATGACTCACCACCTCAAATGTCTTCTATGCACGTTCTTTTATCTAACTCTCCCTTTGACTTTACTAATACCTCATGCTTTCAAGCCAAACCCTAATAAGGGACTGGCACCTTTGCAATATTTTACTGGCACCTTTATGCATACTTTTTTTCATTTTAACACTACTGTAACCAATTTAAAAACATAGATACAGATTATGTGTTGTGTGTTTTTATTTCTTTTTAATCTACTATGTGAAAAAACAATAAAGATTTTTTTTAAAAAGGATGCCATCCAGCCATCTTGCCCTTGGTTGGCCCCTCTTCCTTTTTCCTTCCGTTTTTGTCAGCTTCTCTAAGCTTTCCTTTCTTCTCATTATGTGGCCAAAGTACTTCATCTTTGCCTGTAACATCTGTCCTTCAAATGAACAGTCGAGCTTTATTTCCTAAAGTATGGACTGGTTGGATCTTCTCGTGGTACAAAGCAGTCTCAGAACTTTCCTCCAAGACCACAGTTCAAAAACATCTATCTTCCTTCACTCAGCCTTCCCTACGGTATCACATCCATAGGTGACTATGGGGAATACAATTGCTTTTGCTATGCGGATCTTCATTGCTAGTGCGATGTCTCTACTCTTCACTATTTTATTGAGATTGGACATTGCTCTCCTCCCAAGGAAAGACTACTGAACACTAAATGTATCTATCTCTAAACTATAGTAACTACATTCTGTAAAATGTAGGAATGATTTTTGTTTGCATCTCTCTCTCTTTTTTTAAAAAAAGTAACCTATCTGGATAGCCACGGCGCTGAACTAGCTGCAGCAGCTTACTGAAGTATTCATCTGCTGCTGCTTTTGTTGAGTTTTCCACATTTTTGTTGTGTATCTACCTGAAACTGAAATGTATTTAACTGGCATCGTATCATACTATGAAGGTGCAAAATAATTTTAATTAAATGAACAAAACCAAATTGGCACATGCTTGCCACATAAATATTAAGCTCCTTTGCTGGAGAACACATAAATAAGCTATGACACAACTCACCGCCTCCATAAGCCATATAAGAAGATGAAGAGAGTCCACTTAGATGTGATTCCAATACCACATGATTCCAATTCTGCATTGTTTTAATACCACATGATTAATTATAGCTGCTTCTGGGAGGCTGCTAGCAGTTTCTTGAAGATTGAGAAGCTATCAAAACATGTCTGTGATACAATTATGCAGAAGCACTGATACATTCCTATAGATTACAAAAATATATCTCCAACCATAAATAACCTTTGGAAAACTGCAATAATTATGAAAAGAATGTGGTTCAATCACAGCTTTGCCTACAAAAAGCTGTCTACCAAAATTCAGTGACTGAATAAGGAGCGCAGAAAAGGAACCAAGAAGGCAGTGGCAACTGAAGGAATTGGAGTAATGACCTCACAACCTCTGAGGATGCCTGCCATAGACGCAGGTGAAACGTCAGGAGAGAATGCTTCTCGAAGAAGGCCATACAGTCCGAAAAACCTGCAATAATCCAGCGATTCTGGCTATGAAAGCCTTCGACAATAAATTGGAGCAATGTGCCACAAAGCTGAACTTTGTGTAGGAGTGTTAAAAGAAAGCCATTGCTGAAACAGTTGTGTCTCAAATCTTGTTTAGACTTTGCCAAATGATCCATAGGAGACAGTAAATGTGAGGGGAAACATTCTCTAGTCTAAGTAAAGCTAAAGATTTCCCCTGACATTCAGTCTAGTAGTGTCTGACTCTGCGGGTATGTGCTAATCTCCATTTTTAAACCTAAGAGTCGCCGTTATCAGTAGACACCTCCAAAGTCATGTGGCCAGCATGACTGCATGGAACGTCATTACCTTCCCACCAAGGGAGTACTTATCTACTCACATTTGCAGGTTTTTTAAAAAACAAAGTTTATTAATCTTTCAAATATTAAAACAGAACATCTATCACACACACAGTTAACACGACAAACAATACAAACAATCAATCTGTGGTTTAAAAGTACTTCCTTGCCCAGTCAATACTCTATTTGCATGTTTTTGAACTGCTAGATTGGCAGAAGCTGGGACTAACAGCAGGAGCTCACCCTGCTCCCCGGATTCAAATTGCCAATCTTTTGGTCAGCAAGTTTAACTCGCTGTGCCACCATCTACTGTAGCTAGTAGGAGGAAAACCAAACATTTTGCTCTTGCCACAAAACAGTAAGTGCGCCATAAGATCAACAGTGCTCATTGCCCTAAGAAGACTATTCTCATGGTGAAGCATTATGGCAGCCGTGCCATATTATAGGATGGGTTTTTTCTTGGCAGGCACTAGAAAATTGATGGGAATTGATGGCAAAATGGATGGAGCCAAACCTAGAGGGAAACCAGACCCCAAGGGACCTGGAACTGGGGGAAAGGTTCATTTTCCAACACAAAAGTGACCCTAAGCACACAGTAGAAGTAAGGCTGGAGTGATTTAAAATAAGTATCTGAATGTTTTAGAATAACCTGTCCAAATCCCAGACTTCAGTTTGACTGAGAATATGTGGCAAGACGTGACAGCTGCTGTTCACCAATGGCCCCCATCCAACCTGACAGAGATGAAACAAATGTGTACAGAACAAGCAACAATTACAGGTTCCATATGCACAAAACAGATAGATCAGCTGTAATTGCTCCCAAGGATGCTTCTACAAGGCATTGGCCCAGGCAGTAAAATAATTATGCATTCAGCAAGTTCCAGTTGGTTTTTGTTTAGTCATTGCTTGTTCTATATTAAAAAAACACACAATGTTTGCACCTTTATAACTACGGTATATATATCTTCTTGTGTATATTGATTGCCAACAACGGCAACTAAATACATTTAATTCCCAGGCTGTAAAACAGCAAAATATAGAAATGTCAAAGAGACAGAGTGAATACTTCTGCATGGCGCTATGTTGTTTTGTTGCTTAGTAATCCGTTCTCCTTGTAAAACCAATAAAAGATGGTGAAAGCATGCATATCGTGTTTGCCATCTCCAAGGGTATCTCATTCCCAATTTTTTAAAACTCAAAATCCAAACTAGGACGAGGAACAATGGCTTCAAACTACAGGAAAGGAGATTCCACCTGAACATTTGGAAAAACTTCCTGACTGAGAGAGCTGTTCTGCAGTGGAACTCTTTGCCCCAGAATGTGATGGCGGCTCCTTTGGAGGCTTTTAAGCAGAGGCTATATGGCCATCTGTCAGGGTTGCTTTGAATGTGATTTTCCTCCTTCTTGGCAGGGGGTTGGACTTGATGGCCCACAAGGTCTCTTTCAACTCTCTGATTCTATGAATCAGCCAAATCCGCTAGAAAATATGGGACAATTTGCCATTTCTTCTCTCCTTACCCTATAGAACACTAGGCTTAGTATGTCCTCTTTTTGAAATAAGAAGAGGTTTCTGGTTCACTGCATTATATGGCAGTTTGATGGGCCAAAGAGGCCAAATTCCCTCCAATTCTGTAGCCAGTTGGTTAACAAAACTGGCTTCCTAGGGCATTATTAGCTTGTCCAAAAAGGCACGTATGTCCTGCATGGCTTCTGTTTCCATGCAAAAGAGAGAAAGATGTGAATTATCAGTGCTCCAATATTCAGGGAGGCTTCAAGGAGTGTTAAAAAAGGCCAGTAGACACACAAAAAACCACTTTTTCCTTCAAGAAACACAGAAATAATATATTTATACAATATTTTACTTTTTACTCACAAGGAATGAATAACAATAACAGGTAATATGGTATTTGATTTTTTAAAATAATCAACCAGTAATTATCGTATTGCTTTTTGCATAATGTTCCAACCTCTACATGTCATTCACCTGTGAATTTCAGCACAGGGACTTCACAGAGTAATACGAAAAAAGCATTAGAACGTACACAATTAAATCTAACCAATTACTTTTGGGCTTTCATAATGCCTGTTAACCAACAGATTGATTTGTTGGCAGAAGGGATTCATTGATCAGTCCATATCTAGTTATCCATCATCTCCAATATGGTGTAGTGGTCTGAGTGTTGGAATGAGCTCTGGAGAGTAGGATTTAAATCCCTGCTCAGTCATGGAAAACCTCTGGGTGACTTTTGGCAAGTCTCTGGGCCCTTCCACACAGTCATATGTAACCCAGAATATCAAGGCAGATAATCCGCAATACCTGCAGTGAACTGGGGGCGCTTCCACATAGCTCTATATCCCAGAATATCAAGGCAGAAAATCCCACATTATATGCTTTGAGTTGGGTTATCTGAGCCCACACTCAGATAATGTGGGATTTCCAGCCTTGATAGTCTGGAATATAGGGCTGTGTGGAAGGGCCCTATGTTATCTGAAGGCCCTTCCACACAGCCCTATATCCCAGAATATCAAGACAGAAAATCCCAAAATATCTGCTTTGAACTGGGCTATCTGAGTCCACACTCAGATAATGTGGGATTTTATTCAGCTGAATAAAGCTGAAGGAGCTAAAACTGCAGATTCGAGGCCCAGAGTGCCAAGGTTCTGGAAGGCCAGATTAGATACAGACAGGTTGAATGCAAACATCAGAGGCTTTATTCTCAATGGACAGAGAGGATGTCAGCGGAGATATACCAAAATTGTGAAGACATAAGCAAATATACTTATTGCCTTTTGACAGCTATTCAAGACTTCCGTGCTAGCGTCTGATGATTGGTCCAGAAAGTGTCTGGCTAGAATTCACTCCCTGGTTGGCCCAACGCTGTGGGTCATAATTATTAGTTTTGAGGTCTAATTTTCAATAACATTCGGAATTGCTAATTTTAGTCCCTTCTGGAAGTGTTTGCCCACAATTTTGCTTTGCTTGCATATAAGGACACCATGAGAAAGACACACTTAGTTTCTCATGCTCTCTCTTCTCCATGATCTCGTTCAAAGGTCTTGCCAATTAGAAAAGTAGGGAGTATGTAACAAGGTGCGCCTTGATGCAACAGAAAGTTGTGCTTATTCTCTAATAAGAAAATTCAACCAGAGAAACCCGAGCAAAAGGATAAGATGTTTCTCTTGCACCAATCTAGGAGTCAACTATACTGGCTGTTGAATTTCATTTTGGTAATGATGACAAGGCAGTGTCCTCCATTTGGAGGCAGTCAGCTACTATAGAGAAATATGGGACAGGCTGCACAGTCTGTCTAACATAGATGAAAAACTAGGGAACTGCTTCTTTTGCCTTCCTCTGAGGCACTTGCTTCAGCCAACCCTGGCAGTTCTTAGCTGTCTGAAATACAACATCCTCCAACTTGCCTGATCTAACAGGAACTGTCCTGATTGATTTTCTCAGCTGTTTTTATAATGTCCCACTTTTTCTCTTCTCCTACTCCTCCTTGTGATTATCTCATTTCCATTGGTGCAAATTGAGCTCAAAGTGCAAAAATAGTTTGCAGTCAGTTATGCGGAAGAAGAGAGGAGGGGGAAAGAATGCCTTTTCCGGAAGGTTGACACAAAAGCAAACCACTCCACACTCTTCTAGCTGCTGTGGCCTTTCTGAATTTGTTGCCATAATCTGATATTGCTTGGCCACACGTGTCCCGGTTTTCCTCTATGCAATGTTGGAGGTTATGATGTACAGAAATCTAGAATGCAAACCCAAAACTCTTCTGACGTCTTCCAGACAGAAACAGGAGTCCAATTTGCATGGCTAAACTCTTCTTTAATAATGAATTATGAACATAGCTGCTCAGTCAGATGCATCACTATACTCTCTCCTTAATCAATAAGGCCTCATTATGTATGAATTATTAATACTGTTCATTGATCATCAGTGTTTATGCACAATCTGATAGTGAGTGAGGTTCTTTGCCCAGCAAAGCCAGACATAGTCTCATTTTTGTCGTCTAATTTTAGAATTTAATCCTGGGTCATGTCATCAGAGGAGAACCAGCATGTTGCCATGGTTTAAACATTATATGATCCCATCTACACTGCCATATAATGTGGCTTGAAACTGCATTATATGGTCAGTATAGACTCCAGTATATGAGTCTAAAATGACCATTGTTCCTTGTCTGTGTATTGATCATGTATTTTGTTGCCTCTTGGCTTTGTAAACTCAAGGAGTTTGGCGGCATATAAGTCCAAGCAATAAATAAATAAATAAATAAATATGATGTCATTTCAAACTGCATTATAAGGCATTGTAGATGGTGCCTATGACTGGATATCAAGGTTTAGTTCCCTGTTCAGCCACAGAAACTCCCCAGATGGCCTTGTGCAAGTCACACATTCTCAACACTAGGAAACTCCATGACAGACTTGCTTTAGGGTCACCATAAGGTAGAAAAACAGAAATACGTAGGGTGATATTGAATGGATGACAACAGAACATGTGAAAGAGAACTGGGAAATTTAGTAGGCCGTGGTAGCACAATGGGTTAAACCTGAAGCTTGGCAGTTCAAATCCATGAGACGGGGTGAGCTTCGGTGTCAGCCCCAACTTCTGCCAATCTAGCAGTTCGAAAACATGCAAATGTGAGTAGATCAATAGGCAGGGCCATAGTCAGGTTTTCTAAAAAAGGGTTCTAACCCCCCCCTCCGGCTATGGCCCTGTCAATAAGTACTGCCTCGGCGGGAAGGTAAAACAACGTCCCATGAAGTCATGCCGGTTACGTGACTAGCTGGTGTCCATGGACAACGCAGGCTCCTAGGCTTGGAAATGGAGGTGAGTACCTCCCCCAAAGCGAGAGATGAGCACCACCTCCAGAAGCCGGAGATTAAAGGGAAAGCCTTTGCCTTTGCCTTTGCATTTGTGTTTCGTTGTGTTTCAAAGGCACTGAATGTTTGCCTGTGTCTGTATATATGCTGGAATCCACTCTGAGTTCCCTCGGGGAGATAGGGTGGAATGCAAATAAAGTGTTATTCTTATTATTATTATTATAGGCTTCTAGCTGAACATGAGTCAATAGTATCATGCAACAACTTAAAAAGTCAATGTGTTTCTAGGTTGCATCAATAGGAGTTAGGTGTCTACATCTTCCAATACTATGTTTCTATGATTTTATGATTTGTTGGTGCATTTTGACTTCAAAGTGCAGAAATAATTGACAATCAATTCTTCAGGAAGAAAATTGAGAAGAGTGGAATTTTGACCTTCCCCGGAGGCACAGGCAAAAGCAAACTGTAGCTCATTTGTGCTTCTTTGTTATTAACTTTTGACATCTTGACATTGTGACCACACTCTGATGTTATTTGCCACATTTGCCATAGTTTTCATCTGTAAAATTCTGCAGGGTATGGACAGGTATTCCAAAAGGCAACTCTGAGCAGGGTGAGCAAGAAAGAAGTAGAGGGAATAAGATGTCTGCAGATCCTGACTTAAGTAGGAAAAAAAGGTTTCTAACATTTTTTTGGGCTCAGTTCAAGTTGCAGGTGATTACCTATAACGGGCCTGTCCAACAGGCAGCCTGCGGCCCGCACACGGCCCGCCAGCCCCTTGAATGTGGCCCCCGCCCTCCTACAATTTTTTTATAAAAAATCCAAAAAAAGTGCACATGCACGTGGTTTTGCCCGCTTCCGAGGCTGGCGTGACGCTTTGGGCGAGAGGGCGGAGCCACGGGGGGCTCCCCATGGCTCCGCCCTCCCTCCCAAAGCATCACGCCAGCCTCGGAAGCGGGCTGGCAGAGGCGTGCTCATTCCGGCTGTGGCTCCGCCCCCGCCGCCTGCGAAGAGGAGGGAGGACAAGATGGTGGTGGAGGGTAGCCCTTATTGGCTCCCTTATTGGCAGAGACGTCTCCTGCTCTTTCCGGCTGTAGCTCCGCCATCCTTGCGCCCGTTGCCATGGGGATGAGGAGGAGGAGGAGTGAGGACCAGATGGCGGCGAGGATTAGCCAATCGGGTGGCGGCTTTAGCTCCTCCCTCGTGGCTGCGGTCGCCATGGGGATGAGGAGGAGGAGGAGTGTGGGAGGACAAGATGGCGGCAGAGGGCAGCCAATCAGGTGGCATCGACGTCCCCTGGTGTCAGACGCCTGCTTTTTTCCGGCTGTAGCTCCTCCCTTGTGGCTGCGGTTGCCATGGCTGCGGCCCGGCCCCCGTGCGGATGAGCTCACTCAGCGCCGGGAAGGAGATGAGGGAGGCGGAGGGAGGGAGGCGGCGGCGGGGATGGCGGCGGCGCAGCCTCCTCCGCGGCCTCCTAGCCGGGTCTCCTCCCCAGTTCCGGGCCTGCCCTGGCCCTGCCCCGCCGCCTGGGCACCCCTCCGCCCACCCCGGCCCCTCCTCCCCGGGCACCCCTTGCCACACCTCCCCGCCGGCCCAGCCCGCAATAGGCACTACGAGGTCGAGCGCACCATCGGGAAGGGGAACTTCGCCGTCGTCAAGCTGGCCACACACCTCCTCACCCGCGCCAAGGTCAGCCAGCCAGCCAGCCGCCCTCCCCACCATCCTCCTTGTTGTTCTTGTCAGCGCCTACATTGCCCTCCTCATTGTTGTTGTTGTTGTTGTTGTTGTTGTTGTTGTTGTGTGTTCCCTGCAAAGGGTTGCCATTGTTATTATAACTACTATCCTTTCTCAGAGTAGAAAGAATAGTAGTAATCACAGCAAATTGTTTTTCCTATTATGACTATTATCAATTCTTATTTACATACCCTTGCCTTTTGCTATTATTATTATTGATGTTGTTGTTGTTGTTATTATTATTGCTCTTACTCTTGGGTTGTTGTCAGTTTTCCGGGCTGCCTGGCCAATATGTTCCAAGGCAGGCCTGGGATTCCTAACCACCAGGTGTTTTGGACTCCAACTCCAAAACACCTGGAGGGCCCAAGTTTGCCCAGGCCTGCTCCAGGGGCATTCCTGTTGGAGTTGGAGTCCAAAACACCTGGAGGGCCCAAGTTTGCCCAGGCCTGTTCCTCCTGTTGCAGCAGCATTCCCTCCTGACATTTCGCCCACATCTATGCCAGGCATCCTCAGAGGTAGTGAGGTCTCTTGGAAAGGAGGTAAGTGAGGATTGCATCCCTGTGGAAAGATGCCCAGGGTGGGAGAAAGAAAGCAAGCACGAAAGCACTCTGGTCTACTTGAGGAAAGTATGAATGTTGCCATTGGCCTCCTTGATTAGCATTGAGTCACATTGTGCTATTCTTACTACTGCTATTTCTCACTTACATACAGTCACATTGTGCTGTCATTAGTACTGTTATTTCTTAACTACATACAGCCCCGTTCATACATTCTTGGCACCACTTTGCTATTATTGTTATTATTATTACTACTATTATTTCTTGTTTACATACAGGCACATTCATGCATTATTATTACTTTTATTTGCATACTCTCACCCAAAGCGTCATGCCAGCCTTGGAAGCGGCGGTTTCGCCCTCTTCCGAGGCTGCCGTGACGCTTTGGGAGGGAGGGCGGAGCCATGGGGAGGCCCCTGTGGCTCCGCCCTCTCGCCCAAAGCATCACGCCAGCCTCAAAAGCGGGCGAAACCGGAGGAGGAGGGCCGGGGGCATGGCTGGGGGCGTGGCTGGGGGTGTGGCCGGGGGCGGGGTGGAGTGGTCCCCCAGGTGATCAGTGATCGGAATTCCGGCCCTTGGGCCGGTAGAAGTTGGACAGCCCTAACCTATAAAGCTTCAGGTCCAACCTATCTTTGAGACCGTATCTCTTTCTACAAACCGGCATGGGCTCTGAGATTGATAGGGAAGGCCCTTTTCTCAGTCTCACCACCATCTCAAGCACAGTTGGTGAGGCTGAGAGACAGGGACTTCTCTGTGTTGACCCCCCAGCTCTTGCCCCCACACTTCAATCCTTCCATTACAACTTGAAAACATGGATGTCCAGAAAGGCCTTTGACCTTGAGTAGGCTGAATGGGCCCAGAAGAAGCTGACACTTGGCACCTTGTAAATTGACAACACTTAGTTTTATCTACTGTTGTTTTGAAATTGTATTTTGATTTTATGCTACATGTGTTGATGGGGGTTGTTGTTATAATTTTATGTGACTTGTTATATATTTTTGTACCATATTTACTTGTTGTGTGCTATATGTGCACTCTGGAGTGCCTTGTAAGCTGCCCTGAGTCCCTTTGGGGAGATCGTGGAAGGATATAAATAAAGATTATTATTGTTATTATTATAATTATAATTATTATATATCACAATCATCAGATGAGATATTTTAATCCCCAGCAGTTCTTTGAAACCTTTTCTAGAAATCAAAGTCAATGCCTGCATCATTGCCAAACAATTCAAAACTCTCTATTTGGGTGTGATCATCCTCAGCCATTGACATGTGAATTATATTCTTGAGCAGTGATTGGAAAAAAAATACTTCTAAGCATCTGCACAAAATATTATTTCTGACACAAGCTTTGCTTATGCTGGCATCATCTTGGGCCCATTTTAGCAAAACTCATTTGGGAACTCACTGAGGCTTTGCAGAGGAAACTTTGAGTAAAACCCTGCCTTTCTTGTTTTTATGTATTAAAAGGAATTCTTGCCAGCACTAAAAGGCCTTTAAATATTGAGAATGCTATGAATTTCACCCACTTTTTCATCTTGCACACTTTTAGTCAGAGGATTTTCAATATTTGTTGAAAAGCTCCAGTTTAGGCCGTTGGTCTGTTCGCTCCTACCTATAAGATAATCAGCTTTTATTCTGCACACATACAAAAACTCCAAAGAGAATAAATCGCTCAAAAATGACAAAGTTATAGGGAAGCATTTTTCCTGAACATCTCCTATGATCCTACAATCTTGCAAATCTGTTTTGCAATATACGGTAAGCAATTATTTCTTTCCTCTCTCACAATTTCGCCCACTTTTAGAAAATATAAATGACACTGGAACAGTTTGTGTTTGGCTGCTTTATGGGATGCATTTTTATGCTTTCAAACATTGACCAGTATTTAAATTAGTAACTTAGTTAAGTATTCTAAGTATACTTAAGTAACTATCCTAGCTTGACCTCTCCAAACCTAATGGAAACTTCATTCAGCCGTGCTCTGATGATGAGCAGATTGGAGCTCTTTCTCTCCTTGCAGCTAAAACTTAGTAAAGTAGGTTGGTGGGGGGAATTGCTGTTGGATAAGATTGAAATATCAAGTTTGCTGTATGGCTTAGGTCTTGGTTATTTGAAGAACCATATCTCTCTCTCCCTCTCTCCAAACCTGTTAGAAATCTGCAGTCATCTGGGGAGGGTCATCTCCCTGTCCCAACACCTGCTCAAGAGAGAACAAGAGAGAGGGCCTTTTCAGTGGCAGCTACCAGACTGTAGAACTTCCTCTCCTGAGAGACAAGGATGGTCCCATCCCTGCTGGCTTTCCGCAAGCAAGTCAAGATCTTATTCTGCCAGCAGGCATTTGGGGAACAATTTGGGGCAGGTTGGTGGGGAAGTGTGGGTGAGGGGGACGGTGAGTTTAAAATGTAATTGTATTTGACTTTTGGACAAACCAAGAATGGGCAACTTGGAAGTCCCTGAAGAGACTCAAAAGTGGAGTGGGCAGATCAAAAGACAACCTGGCTAAATGGCGTTACCTAGAAGAATCCTCCACCTAGTGCAACTGTGGAGCAGAACAAACAACCCTGCATCTGTATGCCTGTTCACAATGTCCCACCTCATGCACAGATGAAGAATTATTTAAAGCTACAGACAGGGCAGTCACTGTTGCCCGTTTTTGATCTAAAATTATTAAGTTGCTTGTACTTCTTTCTTTTTTTAAAAAAAGATTTTTTATTAAGGTTTTCAAAAATAGACATAAAATTTGAGAATACACATAATACATAACACGTATTGTAAATCTTGTTTCTCGATGGGATGATTCCCAACGAGGATTCAATGAAGAAAATGAAAACCTTATATACAAGATAGTACAGTGGATAGAAATAGAGATAAGAAAAGAGTGAAGATTGTGCTTCTTCTATTTTATCAGTTTTATACTTATTTATGCAATGCTTTTGACACGAAATAAAAAAAATGTATTTTAATTGTATATTAACTTTACATTCACACACTAATATTTAATTGCTTTTTAATTTTTGTATTTACTTTTAAATTGTTATTAAATTGTGTGGTTATTAGCTGCCTTGAGTCCCTACTGTGAGAAAGGCAGGATATAAATAAAGTTCATCATTATCATCATCATCCCAGATGGGATGAGAAGCTAAAGTGCACTCTCAAACTGAGGCCCCATCTACACTACCATATAAAATCCAGATTATCTCCTTTGAATTGGATTATATGGCAGTGTAGACTCATTTAATCCAGTTCAAAGCAGATAATGTGGATTATCTGTTTTGATACCTGGATGATATGGCAGTGTAGAAGAGGCCTAAGTGGGAAGGCAAACAGAAAACACACAATAACTTTAGCCAAATGATCTACCAAGCCCCAGCACTGGTTTTAGTCCAAGCTACTCAGAATACTGGCTGAGATAGACAAAGTTTATTCCAAACATCTGTATCTAATGCACATGTAGTAATCCTTCTCTGAGGTCTATTTGAACAGCACAGAATCTTGTTGGTTGTTTAAGAGGATGTTTTCAGGGTCTGGCCCTGGATGTATTCTGGTTTTTGGCCTTGGGCACACAACATTGCAGTTATAGCATTTCTAGCATAACAAACAATGTAGACCATTGGGAGATGTCAGCTCTTGTCAAAAATGGAGTTGTTCAGGCTCACTAAAACAGATCAGCATACAGCTGAATCTTTAATTTTTATTTTATGCCACTATTACAACTTGTGAGTTTGAATATCAGATGGCAAAAGTTATTAATGAGGAAGAACAGTCAAGCTAGAAGAAGCTGTAGCAGTTAACTTTTGACTGAGTATATAGTTTCTCTACCTCTTTTCTTCTCTTTTGAGTTAATTGAATAAAACTACTTTGGCATTTTGAAATCTATTTACAGCAACTGAGGTAAGCTAAGGACAAAGGAAGAAAGTTGGTGGAAAGAAAGACTGAGACATTTTAAAAGCAGCTAGAAAGGTGGGACAACAGAGGGTTAAATTATTATTTATGTATTTATTTATTTACCACATTTGTATGCTGCCCTCCTCAACCCTGAAGGGGACTCATAGTGGCCTTATATGCCAGCAATAATTCAATGCCATAAAACAATATACAATTAAATCAAAAATTATGTTAAAACCAAAAATTTAAACATCTAAACACTTACATCAATTATTAAAATCACATTATGAAAATCATACCATCCAGGATCGTAGTCCAGAGCCATTCCAATTGTCATTGCACAGATTCTACATTTATTTATTACACTGCATTTACTCTCCAAAAGGAGCTGACTGAATATCACTGGGGAAGGAGTTCCATAGACAAGGGGTTACTACTGAGAAGGCCCTATCTCTCATCCCCACCAACTGAGCCTGCAAAAGTGGTGGGAGCGAGAACAGAGCCTCCCCAGCAGATCTTAATCTCCATGATGGTTCATAATTGAGACTCTTCCTGCCAAGTCAGGATATTCAAGAGATATGAAGAGCTTGCTTGAGATTGTGAATAACTTGGAGATATGCAGATATATCTGGAACACAAGGGAATTTCACTTGTCAAGGATAGGTCAATGTGCTGGTGGCACAAGTTTGCTAATTGTGACTACAGCATAATGGACTTGGGTTACTTGGTTGTTTGTCACAAAATATAAACTGACTGGGAACTAGTCCAACATCCAGAATAAATTAATTTTCTATTTGTTTTAAGGTTTATTCTCTTGTTTGTCTAGGGGAGGTGGGGCAAACAAGTCAGACAACTGACTTCTTGCCGTTTCAGCACTTTGGATAAAGAAAAATGCACACTCCAAAGTTTATTTACTAGGTGAGTGCAATCAGGCAGGAAACACCAACATACTACTTTTCCAGAGTGAGATATGGCAAAACCTGTCCCAATGATTCTTGTGATGTGCAAACCAAGCCAGTAATCAGAGTTCATGTGTGGTTCTCATGAACTTATTATATTGGTTTTCTGACATGATCGCAGTAGATTGCAAGCCTTGTTCAGATGAACTCAGTATCACTCAGTATCACAGTGTAACCTTAGGAACGGCACACATCTTTGTATACTGGTTTTGCTGAAAATAGTAGTATGAAAAGAACTGTTAAGAGAAGG
Source organism: Anolis apletophallus (assembly GCA_030556195.1). Taxonomy (NCBI): domain Eukaryota; kingdom Metazoa; phylum Chordata; class Lepidosauria; order Squamata; family Anolidae; genus Anolis; species Anolis apletophallus. Next base: position 101,210,752 of record JARBWK010000003.1, read on the forward strand.
ACACCCATCCAATATAATTAATACATTTGTGGTGTCTGAGACGAGGTGACTTTGACACTTTCAGAAAGCCTGTGCTGATCAAAAGAAAGCCCACCTTTTCACTAGGCAAACCTTTCCCTGAACCGACCAGCAAAAGTTTGTGCTGTCTCTGTTTATCCAGGATGTCTTGTGGGGAAGTTATTTTTGTCTGTAGCATCATATGATATATTTATAGAGTTTAGTCATATTATCAGTGTGATGCCATTTTCAATATCCTGATGTCATCCTATGGGGTTCGGAGACTTGTAGTTTGGTGACAGAGAAGGCTAAAACTGGGGAGCTCTAGAGAAATCATAGTCCTGGTCTAATCTGCTTTGGTCAGATCTTAGGCCCCTTCCACACAGTCCTATATCCCAGACAATCAAGGCAGAAAATCTCACATTATTTGCTTTGAACTGGGTTATCTGAGTCCACACTGCCATATATTCCAGTTCAAAGCAGAAAATGTGGGATTTTATTCAGCTGTGTGGAAGGGGCCTTACTTGAAATAATGTCCAGTTCTGGGCACTACAATTCAAGAGGGAAATTGACTCTAAGCTGGAACATGTCCAGAGAAGGGCAACAAACTGGCAAAATGTCTGGAGGCCAAGCCCTATGATGAGTAGCTTAGAAAGCCTGAAGAAGGGATGGTTGGGAGGAGACACAATCACAATGTTTTAATATTTGAAAGGATGACATATTGAGGTGGGGGCAAGCTAGTTTTTTTGCTACTCGAGAACCTAGAATAGAGAGCAATGGATTCAAATTGCTGAAAAAGAAATCACATTGAAACATTAGGAAGAACTTCATATAACCTGCACTGAACTGGATTATATTGCAGTGTAGACTCAGATAACCCAGTTCAAAATAGATATTGTGTATTATCTGCCTTGATATTCTGGATTATGTGGCAGTGTAGCTTCAGAGCTATCATGACATCAAAGAAGGGTCAGTTAGCTCCCAAGCTAAGCAGAGACTTGACTCCCTGGTCTCACTCAAACACTTAAACTTCCAAATTACAGTTTGTCCCCAGCACTTTTTGGATATATGTATGTCTGGGGAAAAGGGGGGTACAATTGTAGAAAACCTTTCAGTCACATAAGAACCAATGGCACTGGTGCCTTCATGCCTGAAATTGGGTAGTAGCCTTTAATCATGAAAGCATGCTGATAGGAAGAATGTGTCTTTTCCACTAGCCAAGCACAAGATACGAATGTGAGCTGAGCTGAGTGCCATCTTGCAAGTCTTCCCTATCTGCTGGAATGAGCTATAAAGAAGTTATTTGTGTGCCATGATACCCTCCTTTCAATTTCAGGAAGAACGAGTAAGCAGGAAATTCCACTCTGTAGTCAGTGTAAAAAGAAAGCAATAAGCTTGTGACGTTTCCTTGGGTTGGCCAGCAATGACGACAGCTGTACAAGCAACATATTATTAACCATCCATATTTGTAAACCCCGTTGCCATGCTGGCAATACTCCCTTTCCTTCAATGCTATTACTCCAAGTGACCCATCCAACTCATTATCAACATTAAATGCTAATTTGAAGAAAATAATGCGAAAATGGAAGCTTGGCTTTACTACAGCACTCATACAGTTTTGTGAATCGTCCAATGTTAACAGGCAAAGTTAATTCAAATCATGGCAGATATAGCAAACAGGCCCTTTGTGAAACCATGTGAGCTACGTAATAAAAACAGAAAAAACCTGTTCCTAACTTAAGGTTGTATCCACACCCTTTTTTTGTGTGGCAGGAGCAATTTAAGAAACTTCAAGTCGCTTCTGGTGTGAGAGAATTGGCCATCTGAAAGGACGTTGCCCAGGGGATGCCCGAATGTTTTACCATTATGTGGGAAGCTTCTCTCATGTTCCTGCAGAGAAGCTGGAGCTGACAGACAGGAGCTCATCTCACTGCCTGGATTCAAACCGCCAACCTTTCGGTCAGCAGTCCTGCCAGCACAAGGGTTTAAATAATTGTGCTACTGGGAGCTCCTTGTATCCACACTATAACGGTTTGATTCCACTTCAACTGCCACGACTTCATCCTATTGGATCTTGAGATTTATAATTTGCCAGAGGACTCAAGTTCTCTGCTCCTTCAAGGGAGTGGGCCAAAGCTTTCCAGCAGAAATATCCATACGATAACTACAAATCCCAGGATTCTATTGGATGAAGCAATGGCAGTCAAAGTGGCGTCAAACTGCTATAACTTCACAGTGATGTCATATATGAGCTGTGTGTATGCTTATGCACATACACACACTCCCTAAAAAGCCATAATAAGAAAATAAATCAGCAGGTATATGAGAAAGCAGCCTTCTGGATATGATAAAGTAAGATAAATAGCTGTCATTTTCTACATCCTAATGCAGAATCATGGCCTTTCAGAGCTCATTTACACAAGCAACAGATTGCAGGGTAAAATAGCTCCTGGAGTGGACTATTTCAGCCTGCAGTAGTGACCATGATTGAATGCTTCCTATATGAGAAATAATCAATCTTGCACTCAAAAAGTACTGTGAGGATAAGGTTAGGCTCTAACCTTTCTTCCTGACATTTGTGTTGCATCATTGAAAGATATCTGCACCACCAAAAATAGGTAGGTGTGATGCATGTAGCTTCTCACCATGCCATGCCAACCTGATACATTCCAGATATCTATCTTTCTATCTATCTATCTATCTATCTATCTTTCTATCTATCTATCTATCTTTCTATCTATCTATCTATCTATCTATCTTTCTATCTATCTATCTATCTATCTATCTATCTATCTATCTCTGATGCACTGCTGAAATTGACTGAGCTTCATTCATGTGGACCCATACAGGATTACAGTTCACTTGCCAGCCCTGGGAATGGACTAGATCTCCCTGCAGTAGTACAAGGGATACTTAGTCATCCTAGATTGTTCAGTTTTATTCCACTATGTCTTGGCACAAGGATAGGAAATGTATAGATTTCCTTCTCTTGCTGCATTTCATCACAACAGGCTCTCCATTATTACACAGGTGTAAACTGGGACACATGTGGCCAAGACATATCTTTTGGAAAATGGCATTTATAACCTTTTGGAAAACACCTTTTGGAGATCATAACTTTTAGAAAAGCATGACCTTTCAGAGAAGAGCCAAAAACTCTTTAGAGGAAGATCTTCTCTTATGGTATACCACCAGATATAATAATGAAAGGCAATGGTTTCAGTTGTTAGATTGAATAACCTGTTATCTCTGATCTTGGCACATTATCTCTAAACATGCCAAGAGCAAGCCAACCCTGACTGGGACCACCTTCCACCTGGAAACCAATGTCCTCATTGTGGGAGACCATACAGATCAAGAATAGAGCTTCATGAGCAACCTATGAACCCATCACCAAGACACTAGACTTGGAAGACCATCATCCTCGAGCTATGAGGGATCACCTAAGTAAGTAAGTAAGTAAGTAAGTAAGTAAGTAAGTAAGTAGAGTATCTCTTTTTTTAAACAAAAGGAAAAAATGACAAAAAAAGAAAAATATGCAAAAGATTTACAAAAGGGTGTACATTCAGTGTCTCTGAACTGTTTGGAAAACAGAGATTTGCCAGTGCATAAAACAGCAAAGCTTTAGAAATGTTTTTCAGTGCCCAAAAATATACTCTCCCATAAAACAATGTGCTTTATATCATGCACTCAAGAGATACAAAATTAAGTAGACTTGGATAAAAATAACATCTTTGGTTTACTCACAACATACACAGGTACAAAACTTATCAGTCCAGTTTCAGATATGTTTGAGATAATATTCTGTACCATCCAGCCAGGACATAAAGATAAATCTTTATGCAGATGACATTTTATTAATAATGGAAAACCCAGTAGAAGCAATAAGGGAAATACAAATAATTCTAAAAGATTTTGAAAGATATTCAGGATTGAAAGTCAATATGTGCAAATCAGAAATGCTTATATTCAATATGGCGGAAAAGAAGAAGAAGGAATTGAAGGCAGTAATGGGAGAAATAAAAATTATAAGAAATAAAATAAAATATTTAGGTATTAATATTACAAAAGAAATAACTAAGTTAAAAGTGGCCAACTATGGAGCAATATGGAAAAAAGTTCAGGAAAAAATAAAATCCTGGCGGGATAAGCAATTAAGTATCCCTAGAAAAATACAAGCACTGAAAATGTCTATAATTCCCAAATTATTTTACCTTTTTCAAACCCTTCCAATACAAATAGAATATAAACAATTAAAAGAATGGGAGAACATTCTGAGAAAATGGATATATGGGAAAAAGGGAAATAGAATAATGAAAAAGATTCAATATTCCCCAAGGAGAATTCTTGGATGGGGCTTTCCACATCTACAATATTATTACGAAGCTTACCAATTAAGTCCATTACTAGAAATGAGTTTAAAAACAGAAGATAAATGGATAAAAGTAGAGAACGAAATAAATGATGGATGGGGAAAATATGGTTTATACACCAGAGATATTAATAAAATAAATGAAAAACTAACAGGACCAAGGAAGCTTGCATATGACTGTTGGCAAAATTGGCAAAAACTATGGGCATATAAATTATCAGGGAAAACTCCAATTAAGAGCATGGGACTCCCCGAAAGGTTAGCAAAAAACTTAGAAGAAAAGGGATTAAGAAGAGTAAAAGATATGTGGAAACAAGATGGAACGATTATACATTGGCCAGAGCTTTTGGAAAAAAGGGGGAAAGAAGATTGGTTAAAATTAAGAGAGATTTGGGAAAAAGTAAAAAAGAAAGGTGCACAGCCCACTGAAGAACTAGAGGTAGATAGATTATTAAATGCAAGAGAAAAAAACAAGCAAAGGAACAGTGGCAAAATATATAATTTAATGGTGGAAGATAAAGAGTTCATGATTAGAACAATAAGTAACAAATGGAATGGGGTTAAATCATTTCAGACACATGAAGTAGAGGAAATAATTAAGAATATGAATTAAAAAAAATAGAAAAATATAACGAATTAGAAAAAAAGATGATATTAAGATGGTACAGAACTCCTGAGCAACTGGCTTATATGGTAAAAGGAAGGAATTCTAAGTGTTGGCACTGTAATATCGAAAAGGTACTTATTCGCATATGTGGTGGGAGTGTTCTGAAAAAAAAACTTCTGGCAAATGATACAAGGAAAAATACAAGAGATATTCAAGATAAATATTCAAATTAATAATGATTTGCTACTATGGGGAGTGATGGATCATCCAAGTATAAAAACCAAATTTCAGGAGTTATTTAAGGTAACAATAAGAGCAGCCCATGCGGTGATTGCTAGAGGATGGAAAGACAAAACGAAATGGACATTAAGTAATTGGAATGATTATGTGTATGATCAAGTGTTATTAGATATTACGGGAATTATGACGAATCAGGCAACAAGAACAGACAAACAAAAGGACATCACAGATAGATGGATGATCTACTTTAACTGGGTGAAAAATGGAGGAGCCAACGTTCACATCATACAAAAAACACAAAGACTCTACCAGTGGCTGGATCTGCAAGATTCGTAGAAATATACTGTGGTTGAGGAGGGAGGGAGAGGGAGAGAGGGAGAAAAAAATGTAATCTATACCAATGTAATGTACTATAATGTTTTTATTATTTGTTGAATAAAAGACACCAAAAAAGAGATAATATTCTGTACCATCCAGTCATGACATTTCTCTTATAATAAAACAGCTACCAACAGGTCACATAATCAGAGAGAGAGAGAGAGAGAGAGAGAGAGAGAGAGAGAGAGAGAATGTGGTCTGCAGCCCCTTCTATCACTTCTCAGGAGCCATAGAGTAAAGGAAGCTGCATACTAGAACATACACACAAACAGAAAGCAACAGGATCATAGATAAATATATTAGAGGAGGCTTGAAGAAGCTTGCCATTTCCAACAATATCAGACTGTGATGAAGATGGCACTAATTATGAATGAGAAAGAATACACAAACTAGAAGAGGCTGCAGCAGTTTGCTTTTGCCTGAGCCTACATCCTCTCCTCTTCCTGCTGTTGAACAAATTAACAACAACTTTTTTGCACTTTGAACTTGGTTTGTAGCAACTGTAGTAAACTGAGAATAAAAGGGGAAAGGGGAAGAGAGGGGGAAAGAACGAAATGTTTGAAAAAGTATGACAGCAGAGGATTAATCTGGGTTGCCCCTACCAAATTGGGACCATTGGGGTTGCAGATGTGGTGGGACTGACAGTTTATTTATTTATTGTTTTGATTTATTGTTGTGAGGGATCATAGGAGTTTCAGTCCACAAATTGTCTGATGGCTAGAAATAGCCCACTCCTGATTTAGAGCCTTCAGGGAAACCATCTTTGGTATTCACCGTAAGTATTCCTTTATAAGTTGACCTCATGTAGATGTTGAGGGCAGCTTTTACGGTCAAAATTATGGATTTTGGCAAAGACTCATAGATCAGTCGAGGGGGGGGGGGGGGGAGCCCCAATGCCACCTTATGGAGTCAGCTTTCCCTGGCTTCTTCTAAAGGCCAGAGGTGACACCACAGCAGAGACAGTAGAAGCGGTCAGTGTTTCCTGGGATTGACTAAGCACTTGCCCTTTGCTGCTCTGCTCAGAAAAGAGGATGGTTCCCTTTTTAAGTAAGTTAATGAACAGTCTCACATAGATCCATGACTAAGATTTTGGGATTTATTGACTAGAGTTTCTAAACGTATACATGAGTATATGGTCTATCCTTGGATGTCCTCTTTTGCTTCTCTGCCTCTGTATTTCATGGGACAGATATATTTTAGTACTGTGAACATGTCCACACACTGTTGGGAGATCACATTTCTACAATGCTATTCATCCTACTGCATCATGTATCCAGGTCCCATAATGCCCAGTAGATGCTGACAAGACTGCAGCACTGTAGATGATGATGGAGATATTGAAGCACTGATATTGATAGAAAAATGTCAGCTGGATTGCACAAAGCTCTTCTAATTTTAAAATAGATTTCCTTCCTCAGTAAGACTGAAACGGATTGCAAACAATGTCTCCCCACCCTCGCTGGCATTTGAAGTGACGGATGAAAAAGCATCAAGACTGCACAGTTACCAACCTGTTATACAGAAGAGTTATGCCCATGTGAAAATACACATAATTTTAAAAGGCAAGATCTGTCAAAGGGTTTCCCAGTATATTTATTGTCAGCTTTACTCTAAATGGCACCAAAGTGCCAAAAACTAATTCTAAAATACAGCCTGATCTTAAAAATAAATCCCAAAAGAACAGTTTAAAACTGTGAATCCAAATGGAGAAATATCTTTTTTGGGGAAGAAAAAAAGATGAAGCAGGGTCTTATGGCATATCTTCTTTGGGGAGAAGTCGCGTATGATTTCTTGGGGCATGTAAGAGTGTGTTAACTATAAAATGCTAACACGATTGTCTTCCAAGGGTAGAGTCTTGGCAGTGGGTCTGTAAGTGACTGTGGAAACCTATTCTGTATCCACATGGTCTTTCATTGTAAGGACATGGGTTTCCAGATAGAAGGCAGCCATGACAAGGGTTTGCTTGACACATCTTTTTTGTTCCATTTTCCATTTTTAAAATGGGAGTAAAACAACTGCTTTGAGAGGTTGTGATTGGACACTTGGACAGCATGACCAGTCCAGAGAAGTTCATGGTAGACAATTATCATTTCAATGCTGGAGGTCTTTGCTTCATCCAGAACATTGACGTTTGTCTGTTAAATAACTACGGTAAGTCAGTGTTTCTTAATATGGGGGTGGGGATCCCTAGGGGGTGGTCGCGAGGGAGATTCAGAGGGGTCACCAAAGACAATCAGAAAACACGTATTTCTGATGGTCTTAAGAACCCCTTTGGCAGAGAAGGCTGAAGATCTCTGTCCTCTGTCAATCCTCCCATCAAAAGCTCTCCTCCTGCTGTGATTAGCCAGCCTCCCTGCCAAGGGGAGGGCTGTTTCTGAGACCCCAGGCGGGGAGGGGAGAGCAGGTGTGCTCCGCGCATGTCAGTGTGGTGTGCATATGCAGGGAGAGGGAGGCTCGCATCTCTTCAAAGCACCCTTTGATTGTAGGTTAACTATAAATCCCAGGAACTACAACTCCCAAATGACATCAATTCCCCCCTTAACCCCATCAGTATTCAAATCAGGTATTTGTGCCAAATTTGCCCCAGTGAATGAAAATACATTCTGCATATCAGATATTTACGTTATGGTTCATAACAGTAGCAAAATTACAATTATGGAGTAGCAACAAAAATAATTTTATAGTTGGGGGTCACCACAACATGAGGAACTAAGGGGGCGTGGCATTAGGAAGGTTGAGAACCACTGAACTAAGTAAACCTTCCTTAACTAAGTAACCTTTTCTGGGCCAACCTTCCCTAAAACCTGTTCCAGCCCCAGATTTTGATGTACATGTAGATGAGCTCATAGTTTCATTTTAAAACTAGACATTTGGGCAGGAGACATCTTGTTTTTAACCCAAATCGCACATTTGAGAGTGTGCCTTGGCTTTAAAATGAGGATGTACTACACTTGCTCATTTCAAAGTGACATTTTGGAGATTGCTGTTGCTGCTACTGGCACAATTCAATTGCATCATGGTAAATTAATTTGTGGTCACTATTACCAAAAAGGGAAAGGTTGCATGTGGATATAGGCTTTGTGTTGTTCACCCCTGCCACACACATATACTTTTGGATGAAATGAACCTTTATTGAATATGGTTGCATCTGGTTGTATTATGAAGCCTAAATAATAGCCTTTGCTGTTACAGAGGAAATTATATTTAATATGTACATTGCTCCTGGATATGTAGTGATTTTTCTTTTACTCCTCCTTGAGGACAAACAAACATGGGAGGTGGGGATAGAAACTCCAAATTGTTCTTATTTGAATGCAGCACTTAAAAACACCTTGACAACTCCTTGAAATACTACCGACATATTTATTTGTATTTGTCAGAGTGCATCCCTGAGTGGACCTTGTAAAAAGCCAGCACGGATACTAATGGCTTTTGATGGAAGGCCACTCCTGTTCATTCTAGCTAATGTGCCTGGAGTCAATAACCAGAAATATTGTCCTGATTGAAGTAATAATTTATTAAACTGTGTCTGCCATGGAGGAAGAAATGGAACGATTAGCTTCACTTTTTGATCAATTAACAGCACTCAGGCCAAGCACTCTTTGAATCATTCTGAAACCCCACAGAATCAATCCAGTTGTTAGAAAGTCTACCGAGGGGCATAATGCAGACAATTATTACTTTGTCATATTTATTTTTACAAATGGGTTTTCATGATTGGATCACCTCCGTTTTATGATTCATTGGAAATTGCCTAAGCCATTCCCATGAGTAATTGAAATGTGTTTTTTCAGTGGTGAAAGCTGAAGATTTTGAAAGAAAGTTGCAGGAGAGAATGTTTTTCATAGCTGTGCAGATTATAATGGTAGAAAGTAATTAGTTACAATTGTAGTAGTAAATCTCTTCCCAACATGGGTCACATCCACATTGTATAAATAATTCAGTTTGACACCACTTTAATTGCTGTGGCTCAATGCTATAGAATCCTGGGAGTTGTTGTGTGATAAGATTTTTAGCCTTCTCTGTCAAAGCTTTCCCAAACTGCAAACTAAACATATTTTTTAAAATATAAAATTCCAATCCTGTATGCATTTAGTTGTATGTAAGAGCGAATCTACACAAAACACGGAACTTGTTCCAGGTTTACCTGAGGCATCCAAATGACAGGTTTTATTGGGAAGCTTTGTCCTTGCCTTTCTCTGTCTTTCACTGAGATGTTATCAAAATTAGACCCCAAAATTATGATTCACAGCTCAATTGAAATATATAGTAAGCCACATTCTCCACTTGTTGTGTAGTAACATTTCATGAATTTCCATAGAATGTTGACCCACCACATTTCGGACTTCAGGATGTCATCTCATAATTATCATAGTCCCCTCACAATGCCCCAAGATGACTCTGGGGACACACAAAAGGTTTGTGCAAGAACTTCTGGGTTTTCTTCCTGTTTCCCCTGATATGATTTATTCCTAGGAACATTTTTTCATCCATGTCACCAAAGTAGACCTATTCCTGCGGGCCCCATTGAAATAACCAACACCTTAAGCACCCTTTTGTTCTTTGGGTCTGGCACCCATTGTATTAATCAAAGTTGAAATACCAAGACCCATTTCAGCCCATTATCCCTTGCCCCACCACATTCCTTTCTAATTACGCCCCTCTCAGAGGTGAATCAGTAAATAGATACAAACTTCAAAATAATCCAGTGAAAGTTTATTAAAGTTTCTCGCCACAGTGGAGACCAACTAGTGATGACATCAGACAGAACTCTGGGCCAACCAGCAAGCAGATCCTAGCCAGACACTTTCTGGACCAATCGGAAACTGGCGTGGGAGTCCTGAATAGATGTCAAAATGTGATAAATATGCCTATGTATTTAAAATCTGGGTATGTCAGTTCTTTGGCGTGTTGTCTCTGCTGACATCTTCTTTAGTCATTGAGAATAAAGTCTCTCATATTGCCTTCAACCCATCTGTGTCTCATCTGGCCTCCTGCAAGCTTGACACTCTGGATCCCGAACCACAGTTTTAAGCAGAGCTGAAATCACACTGTGATTTCAACAACAAGTCTCGCTAAACTTCAGTTTATAATGTCCATCTTTCTTACTCTCCTACTCCATCCCCGCACTTCCCCATGGTTGTTTCTCACACACAGCCTGTCAAGTGGTTACAGATGTGCGGGAGCACCCACAGTTACTAAAGAAGCATTTACATTACAGTATTTTCACTTGAAAGCAGCAATGGGATTACGTAATTTTAGGCTCTTGTATTAATACTCCTTCCGAATCGGCTGGCCATGTGAACTGTCTCAATTACTTCAAAACATGTTAAGATACTTTGAAGGATGGGAACTGTATCCTCCTGCTCATTTTCTTAGATAATAAGTCACCTGAACCAGTGTGGGTTCAGATACCACCAGCCAAGTGGACTTGAGTGACTTGCATTCTCTTGTCATCCTTTGTAACCACTTTTGCAATATGCAGATTCCTACTTTTGGCTCTCCTGCTTACCTCGACAATCTTTTTCTTTTCTTTTTAAGGAAAGATATAGGGTTTCCTGTTTGAGACAGATAGTTACTGCAAGCATACAGCAATGTTACTCTGGCTCATGCTTACCTGGTGTTGATGGATACTTTTCCATTTGTGCAGCCTGAGGATGTGGACAGGATCCTTGGAGAGGTGGGAGCTAGAAGGTTGAGGTCCAGACTATTTGACTGACTGCATCCCTTTGTACAAACTTGCCCACACCCTGAGATCCTCAAGAGAAGTCCTTTTCTCAGTCCCATCTCCATCTCAAGCTCAGTTGATGGGAATGAGAGATTGGGCCTTCCTTCTCGGTGGCTGCTCCTCAACTCTTGAATTCCCTGCCCATGGAAGCCAGAATGGCCCCCTCCCTGCTGTCATTCAGCAGGCAAGCTAAAACATTTTTATTCAAACAGGAATTTAAAGAAAAATGTGTTCAAGATCTAGTCAGGGGATACTATGGTTTTTAACTTTGAATGTATTTGATGGATTTTAACTGAAATTTTAAATACTGTTTGTCTTTAATTCTGTTTTAATGTTTGAATATTTGTATATTTTAAATTGGATACCAATGCTTTTATGTCAAGCCACTTTGAGTCCCCGTTGGGGAGATAAACAGGGTAATAATAATAATAAGAAGAATGGTAATATAAAAACCAAGTATGGATTGTTGATGTTGCAATCCCAGGTGACAGCAGGATTGATGAGACGCAACTGGAAAAGCTTACATGATATGAGGGTTTAAAGACAGAACTGCAAAGACTCTGGCACAAGCCAGTAAATGTGGTCCCAGTGGTGATCGGCACATTGGGTGCAGTGCCTAAAGACCTTTGCCTGCACTTAAACACACTTGGCACTGACAAAATTACCACTCGTCAGTTGCAAAAGGCCACCCTACTGGGATCTCCACACATTTTTTGCTGATACATCACACCGTCCTAGACACTTGGGAAGTGTCCAACGTATAATAATAAACTTTATATATACCCCACTACCATCTCCCCCAACGGGGACTCAGGGCGGTTTACATGAGGCCAAGCCCAAACAACAAATTACAATAAAGTAAAATATAATAAAATAAAAACCGAAGCGCAAACAACAACATAGTAAAATACAAAAACATAATAAATACAATAAGCAATGGACACAAAGCATAAGAGTGCAATGGACAATCACAATAACAGTGAGCGGGCCACATGTATGATAAAATGATTTAAAACTCAGGGTGAGATAAAAGGAACAGATTATTTGCAGGGGCGATCCATAGGGTAATGGGGTAGTAAACAGGCCTTCATACAAGGGGGAGATGTATTCCAAGGACTAAAAGTGTTGAGGGGAGCAATAGCATAAGGTTATGGGGCTACTCTCCAAAAACACAACGGCAGAGCCAGGTCTTGAGATTCTTTTTAAAGCTTTCTAAAGTAGGGGTTTTCTTAATTTCTCTGAGCAATGAGTTCCAGAGTCAGGGAGCCACAGAGGAGAAACCTCACTCACTTGTACCCACAAGACGACCCTGTGAAACTGGTAGGGGCGAAAGGAGGGCCTCCCCCGAAGATCAAAGAGCTCGGGCTGGTTCATGGAGAGAGATACGGTCACGAAGGTAGGTGGGTCCCAAATTATTTAGGGCTTTATAGATAAGAACCTGTACCTTGAATTGGGACTGGAAAATGAACGGCAGTCAATGAAGCTCCTTAAACAAGGGAGTTGATTGCTCCCTGTATGTCGCACCAGTTATTAATGTAGCTGCCGAGCGTTGGACAAGTTGTGCGCCAACTGCGACCATACCTTGTTAATTGCACGAAGACGTCAGCGCTGAATCCAGGAGAACCCCCAAACTGCGGACCTGTGACTTCAGGGGGAGTGCAACCCCGTCCAGCACAGGCTGCCACCCAATACCCCGGTCTGACAGGCCTGGAGGACCTCTGTCTTGTCAGGATTGATCCTCAGCTTGTTCATCCTCATCCAGATTGTCACAGCTGCCAGGCACTGGTCCAGTATCCATGGGGCTTCCTCGGAATTTGGTGGAAATGAGTAGTGGAGTAGGGTGTCATCTGCATCCAATAGAACAGCCAGCAGAGTGATCTTGTTTGCTGTGGACTCATCTTGTGTTTCAAATGATGATGATGTTCAGAAGCTACCTGCACAGCCACCTTTCTTTTTTCCTTTTTTTTCTTTAAAAAAGTTTTTATTAATTTAAACACCTTTCTATAACCCAGTCTGTATTCGTCCATGTGTCCTTAATCTTTGATGGAGCCTGAAATAATTTGAGACGGTTTAAACAGTGGATTTTAATGTTGAGATGAATGATTTTAATGATTTTAGAGATTTTAATGTTTATGTATGTGTATAGTCTGTTTATGTCCCGGCATTGAATGTAGCCATTTATATGTTGTGCTCTGCCCTGAGTTCCCTTCAGGGTGAGAAATGCGGAATATAAATGCTATAAATAAATAAATAAATAAATAGTACATTTTTCTTAACTACATGTTTATTTTTAAAGAGGGCAGTTTTCCTTGTTTTCCATGGCATTTCATTGTGCGTCAGCTGTTGGGTATTCCCAATCCCTTCCATTGACCATCTTGAGGCACATTTTAGATTTTTTTTTGCTTCTATTAATATTGTATTCATTCATGAGGCAGATTTCTTTGATAAGATATCTAACAAAAGCAATGGCTGGTCTGTAGCTATAAGAAATCTTATAATTTGACACCTGATTTCTGGGTTTTTTTAAATATATAAAAGATCATTTGCTGTAGTTGTAACCACATAAAATTGATTTTTCAATTGTTCTATAATTTACCTGCTGGGATTGGGAAATTCAACTGTACAGAGGCTTCTTAATGTATACAAGGCTCCATTTTCCTAGTCTTTAACTTCTGTATCTTTTTATTTGTTTTTGAGTAGAGGTGATCTGTGGCAGTGTGAATGCTATATTTTTTTTTAACATGTGTCAAAACCTCTTCTTAAGAATGGATTTAACTAGACAGTTAGTAACAACTCATTTTAAGTAGGAGACATCTCTAAATCCAGCCATACCTTTTCTGACAATGATATATGACCCCAATAACACTAAGCTGCACCTTCAAAAGCACAAAAGATTGCTAGAAATAAATGTTGAGGGATAAGGCTTTATACACAATTTGTTTGCTGAAAATACCTTTTCATCAAAACCTTTTTGGGAGGAAATTGACTTGGAAGCAGAGAAAAATATATCTGTATGATAGGGTCAATATGAATGCATGATGAACATCTCCAGGTTTTTGCAGGGTCACAGCAGAAACAGAAATGACAAATGAGATAAATCTAATCAAACTTCATTGCTGGAAAGCAAAGTTTGGGGCACTAGTCTACCTCACTACCTGGATATCCATGAATCTATCTGGAGATTTCATGGATTCAGCCGCTGAATTATGACCACCTATAACAGCATTTCTCAACCATCCTAATACCGTGACCCTTTAATACAGTGCCTCATGTTGTGGTGACCCCAAACCATAAAATTATTTTTGATGCTACTTCATAACTGTAATGTTGCGCTACTGTTATGAATCGCAATGTAAATATCGGATATGCAGGATGTATTTTCATTCACTGGAACAAATTTGGCACAGATACCCAATATGCCCAAATTTGAATACTGGTGGGGTTGGGGGGGGGATCAATTTTATCATTTGGGAGTTGTGGTTGCTGGGATTTATAGTTCACTTAGAGTCAAAGAGCATTCTGAACTCCACCAACAATGGAATTGAACCACAGAACTCCCATGACCAACAGAAAATATTGGAAGGGTTTGGTGGGCATCGACCTTGAGTTTTGGAGTTGCAGTTCACCTACATCCAGAGAGCACTGTGGACTCAAACAATGATGGATCTGGATCAAACTTGGAACGAATACTCAATATGCCCAAATGTGAACACTGGTGGAGTTTTGGGAAAATAGACCTCGACATTTGGGAGTTATAGTTGCTGGGATTTATAGTTCATCTACAATCAAAGAGTATTCTGAACCTCACCAACAATAGAATTGGGCTAAACTTCCCACACAGAACCCCCATGCATTGAAGGGACTCACTGGTGTGAACCTCCCTCCAGCCTCGCACACTCTCCCCCTTCCACACATGTGCACCACATTGCCATGCGCTGAGCACGCCTGATCTCTCCTTGACCAAGGGGCCGATCAATCACAGCAGGGAGGGCTTTTGGTGGGAGGATTGCCCATCTGTTTCCAAAAAGGAAGAGAAGGACAGGTGGAGAGATCTTCAGCCTTCTCTGCCAAAGGGGTTCCTAAGACATATAGGTGTTCTATTGGTCTTCGGCAACCCCTGTGAAACTCCCTCACAACCCCCAGGTTGAGAAATGCTGACCTACAAGGACTTAAAATTGAGAGCACTGGGATGATTTTATGAAGATATCGGATTAATCCCAAACCTTTCTTATTCGTTCCTTTGAAATGATTCCCATCTAAGTTAATGCAGGGGACAAGTGAATAACTGTGTGTGTGTTGCTAAACCTTTTAATTATATGTCCCTTTTCTAGATGTCTTGCAATGATTCAGTGAAAAGAGAATGGAAGCCATGGATTTGCTACCACAAGGGAGGAAAAGGAATATACTGCAGACATAATACATCTTCCATTATTTAAAACTTTGCTGCTTTAAGCAATGTATCTGAAAATAAATATGTCATAGATCACACCCTGGCAATAAAATGATATTCCTATAAATCTGGAGCCATAAGGCCATTAGGGCAAGAATAGTGAAAAAATGGTCTTGAAGTTCCTATGACTATTATTCTCTCATATAAAGTGTGTGCATTGATAAATCCATGTAAAGGATGACTGCAGGCAAACACATGCACTCACAAGATTATATAGATAAAGTAGCTCAATTAGAGTGTGGTATATAATTATATCTAGAGGCATATATTTAAAATGCAAAGATGAACAAGTCATTTACCAAGCAGAATGTCAGGATTACTGACAAGAGAGCAGTTTAATAAAATTATTATCACTGGGGTCTGTGATACAAGTAGACTAATGAGTTTGCATGAAGTCTTGTTGCTTTGCAGGCCATTAGAACTTCCAAACAGATGTTTGGCTAAGCTCAAAACTATATTAATGTAACTGAATCTGGTGAAACAGCAAATAGATACAAGGCTGGAGTTAATGTCTATATAGGGCAAATTGAACACTATATGCAAAAGCTCACCATCATCACCCATACTTTCTGACATTTCGCAGATGAAAATTGGAATACCAATGGCCAAATGAATGTAGTCAAGATGGCAAACATTATTAATAAGGAACAACACACAAACTAGGAGATGTTGCCACATTTTTATTTTTCCTGAGTCTACAAAGGAGGACAACACTCTGCCGCTTCCGTGCAGCTGCTGAACTGCTGACCTGAAGGTTAGCTGAACCGCTAACCTAAAGGTTGGCAATTCAAATCTGATAGATGGTGTGAGCTCCCACCTGTCAGCTCCAGCTCCTGCCAACCTAGCTGTTCAAAAACATGCAAATGTGAGTAGATAAATAAGTACTGCTTTGGCTGGAAAAGGCAAAGAGACACTCCAAGCATTCTTGCTGGCCAGGTGGTGACAACGTAGGCTGCTCAGCTTGAAAATTGAGGAAAAGGACCTCCCCAGAGCCAGAGATGAGCACTGCCTTCAGAAGCCAGAAAAGAAAGGAGAAGCCTTTGCCTTTTTTGTGTTTGTGTGTCTTCATTGTATATGACTGTGAAGGCATTGAATGTTTGCCTATGTTTGTAAATGCTATAATCCGCTCTGAGTCACCTAGAGGAGAAGGGCGGAATATATATAAAATGTATTATTATTTCAGATCTCCTTTTAATTTTTAATATTTATTATTTATTTATTTATTTATTTACTTCATTTGTATTCCGCCCTTCTCACCCCACAGGGGACTCAGGGCGGATTACAATGTACACATTACATTTAGACACACAAACACACAAGACAGACAGAGGCAATTTAACATCTGGCCACCAGGCCTAGTGGCAGGCCTAGTTGCATTAAAAATGCTTCATCATAGTTCCCACTCACTTCTGCATCCCTGAAATCAATCGTGCAAGGCGATTCAAAACTACAGTATAGGGGACTACAGCCTCGCAGAAATGTGGCGGAAGTCCCTTCGGAAGGCAAAAACATCCCATCCCCCCCCCCCCAAATTATGCCACATCTCAGCGAACCTATCCAACCCTAATAAGGAACTGTATTAAGGGGTCACAGCATTAGGAAGGTTGAGAAGCACTGTTGTGAGTAGTTACAGATAAGCTATCAAATGTATTAGTTCCTGTTTTCATGAGCTGAAGCTTTTTTTCTCATGCTAGGACGCTACATATTTAATTTTCCCAAGATTGGCAGCTTCTTGTTTTTTACTTCCTCTAAAGCCATGGGACAATCATATTTAAGAATAGAAATTGAGTTTTCTACTCTTGAATGTGATTGTCATGTGGCTTTAATCGCAAGAACTTTCTGAATGTATTAATTTTCATTTAAACAATTGCTTAGTTCATATCTCATAGATACTTGCCTGGCGTTAAGGTCCGCTGAACACAGGTTGATTTATTTCCTGAAACATATTCATGGGATGGTCCTGTGAGTGTGTATTTTAAATCAGATTTGAATAAATCATCACTAGGCTTGGGGGCAAAGCAAAAGGTTCTAAACATTTAGCTACAGCCAAATGTGACTCCTTTTGACAAATTGGGAATTTTTATTGCCGACAAGGCTGGATCTTATATTGAAGTTGGGGAAATGTGTTCATTTCTTATTTGGCAAGGTGGGAAATAAAAATCTAATGGAGTGTATTATTGCCTATGGGCAATATAGAGACAGTAATGAGTATGGCATGGCTTCATCTGAAATGATCGTTTCCTTGCTCTCAAGGGTTTGGAGTAGAAACCTGGTGAACAGGTCTAGCTGATGATAAAACAGAATGCAGGACTAGTATAAGGCAGAGGTGAAACCAATGGTAGTGGGATGTAGTTCAGCATCAGCAATGGTTTAGACTGGATGGAAGTACTCCAAGAGATATGTAATAAGGTACATGGTTAAATTCCTGTGGGATCACTACCATGTGTGTGTGTGTGTGTTAAAAGGAAAAGACTCACCCTGATTAACTGCAAGCCACAGGCTAAGTGTCTCACTTATCCAACCTTTGCTCATCCAACATTCTGTATTATCCAACGCAGTCTACCTCCCACCCAGATTCACATTTGTTTCAATACATTGCAATGATTTGGTGCTAAATTCGTAAATACAGTAATTAATACTATGTAATTACTGTGTTTACTATGTATTGAACTGCTTTTTCTGTCAATTTGTTGTAAAACATAATGTTTTGGTGCTTTGCCTGCTCCAAGTTATGGCGTGGAGGGAGTGATGTTCCCTCCCCCACTGAGAAAGAACTTCGAGGCGACCTTTTAAGACCTCCTGCGTTGCCCCCTTTTGACGGCAGGCCTGATGCTATCACCAGGCCGCTCAGACCTTGTTCCCCCAATTCTTTCCCTTCTCTCCCTCCCCTCCCTCCCTTTACCCTCTTTTAATGTTGTGTCATTTGTGTTATTGTGCTCTTCAAATCTTGTAAACCGCTCCGAGCCCTCGGGGAGTGGTGGTATAGAAGCTTGAAGAAATAAATAATAAATAAATAAATAATTTGTAAAATCAGAATGTAATTTTATGTTTAATAGGCTTTTCCTTAATCCTTCCTTATTATCCAACATTTTCGCTTATCCAACATTCCGCTGGCCCGTTTATGTTGGATAAGCGAGACTCTACTGTAATTAACATCTATCAGTTTGGGCCACTCCCAAAGAGGTCTAACTGGGGAGTGTTTGTTCTATGATTTGGGCTTACTGAACGTTTGCTCCTGGGCTTGCTGAATCCTTGCTACTCGGCGTAAGCTCCTGACTTGAGGCCCATTTGATGCTGGCAAGTTTGTCTACTCTGCTTGTCTCCACATCCAAGGAAGGAACATTGAAAGAGACACATTTTCTACTGGAAGAATTGCATGAGTCAAACACATGGACTATATGTGAGTGTAATACTCAATAGAACTGTGACTGTATTGTTGGTTTGTGTTGACATTGCTATTTTCTTGAACTCTGCTTGTACAAGAGTAAATTTGAGTTTTACCTTCTTCCATTTTGAGTTGTTCATCTTTGAATAAACAAAGGGACTGATCTTTTAGACTTGCATGCACTCAACAAACCACAACAATGTGCACAGTGGTACATGCAAGCATTTCTCTTACGCTTTGTAATTGCTCATATTCATTCTGGCAATTAGAGCAGTGAGGCTTGAACTGGATATCACTCATTCTATATAGAAGAGGAAGACAAACAGATCTGCGTGAATCATTCTTAGGAGATTGTTCTTTTTCTCTGTGGTTATTTGGTTATGTATGTGTAACAGCTGGAGCTTGGCAATCAGCTCTGTCAAAAGCTTTGTCTGAGCCAAACAAACCTGAAATAAAAAGAACAAGCCAAAGAAATGGAAGCAAACTAGCTGCCATAAAGTGGTTCATTTCAAGAAGAGTGCAATTTTCTTGTCTATATGGAAACAAGTCCCACTGAGTTCAGCAGGGACTTGCCTGTGTGTGTGCCTGCGTGTCTTCAAATCTCTGGTCAACTTGCTGATCCTGCTACATGCAAGCATGCCACTTGTGGGACAGTGTAATCCAGTACAGTTAAATGAGCTGGAATTTGCTCTCTGCTGGTGTGATGCTGGGTTTTGGCCTTTTATGAGTCAAGTAGCTTTGTAGTTAGGCAACTGGAAAGCACACTATAACATTACATGTTTTGAGTTCAAATTGTTGTTTTATATACTACTGGTTTATCTTGCATTGTATTGTGTTTTTATTTTATTGAATGTGTTGCTTTAGGCACTTTGTGCCATGTGTAAGCAGTAGGCCTGGTTGATCAAGGAAAAAAATGGTATCAAAACTCGCTGCAGTTGTAGGGGGCGCTGGCTTTTCGAATCCTGTGGAGTTCCGAAATTTCCAATGAAAATGTCAAAATTATTTCGTAAAAACTAATGAAATTTGTTAGTAATTCGTTAATGGTGGACACACATGCACAATGCGGAAAACCTGCCAAAACTGGGTTTGACAGCCCAGGTCTTCCCTCAGCTTCCGCTTCGTGGCCCTCACCGCCGGTTGGTTCCCAGGTGGCGAGGAGGAGTGGGGGGCAAAACTCATTACGACGTCTTTATGGCAATGGCGCCCTAGGCTTCAGAACTGTGACGTCACTTCCGGGTTGCTTGCCGCACATCGAAAACGCTTCTGAAGTAATTTTATAACGAAATACAAACGTAATTTGTTGAAATACAACGAACCTAAGCAGGCCTAGTAAGCAGCCCTGAGTCCCTTTGGGGAGATGGAGGTGGGGTACAAAAATAAAGTAGAAGTAGTAGTAGTAGTCGTCGTTGTTACAGACATTTCAAGTTGTACCAATTATAGCAAGAAGCCCTCCCCTTATCTGTAGGGAATATGTTGCTGCATAGACCTTGACTACCTGAAACCATTGATACAACCAAACATCACTAAATTACCTGACCGCTGGTTACAGTGTACCACACAGTTGTATGGAAGACATAGAGATTCCTAGAGAAAGTATGAGTAAGTGAAAGTGAGGTTATATGTTCTGAAGTTACAGAGGTATTACTGTATATACAGTGGTGTCTCACTTATGGCGGGTGTTACGTTCCAGGACCACCCGCAATATGTGAAATTCCGCGAAGTAGGGATACCCCCTCACCTTCCCTCCTTGCCCTCTTTACCTTCCTCTTCCTCCTCGACGTTGCCGCATAGGGCCTCTAGCCGCCATGTGGGCCCTGCGACGCCTCTTCATTACGGGGCCCAAACAGCAGCAAAAGGCCCATATGGCGACAAGGAGGAGGAAGAGGAAGGTAAGGAGGGCGAGGGGGTGGCTCTTCTTTTCCCTTTGCCCTACTTACCTTCCTCTTCCTCCTCCTCATCGCCACTTGGGCCTCTTGCCGCTGCTTGGGCCCTGCGACGCCTCCTCAATCCTCAGTGTTCCCTTACTACTTTAATTATTTTCTTTACCCCCCCCCCCCCGTGAAACAGTGATTTTGCGATAAGCAAACTGCAAAGTAGTGAGGGACCACTGTACATTCAAGCAGCCCATTTGAAATTCAGTTGTTATATTTTATAACTTTCATCCCTTTGCAAAAGCTAACACATAGCACACTGATTTTTAAATCATTTTTATCATTCATAATTTCAGACTTCACAAGCATAAATTATTATTTTTAGCTTGATTGAAATGAAGGTTAAACTTTCTAGTCATATAGTGCCAGAAAATCTATTCAATTACAGCAGAATCCCAACTGGCGTAATTACATTAATCAGGCATAAAGACCCTTTCCAAAATTTAACTGAGTTTCACTTAAGTATTGTTAACACACTGGAGTTGAATGGGATTCTTCACCCTTTAGCCCTTCCTCCAATGGAGTGGGGAAAGAGAATCAATGCAGATTGCTTAACTCCTACTCCACCCTTGTCATGGTTATCTATTACAGTGTTTCCCAACCTTTTTTGAGCCGCGGCACACTTTTAACATTAAAAAAATCCGGGGGCACACCACCAACCAAAATGACACAAAATGACACTGTAACTGTAACACAGTAAAGAATGGCTGGGGGATGATGAGCTGCTGGGAGCAGCTGCTGGGAGTGCCGAGGCCAGGGGAGGAGCCAGGCCACACCATGCCACGCCCCCTCCACGGCTTCAGTTCTCCCACAGCTTCGCCAGCCTTGAGGGGCAGTGCCAAGCCAGCATTGTGCTGGCTCTGCCATCACTGGCTTGGCACTGCCCCCTCAAGGCTGGTGAAGTTGTGGGAGTGCTGAAGCCGGGGGGAGGGGGTGGAGCCAGGCTGCGTCATGCCCCCCCTCCGGCTTCAGCTCTCTGACAGAGGAGGAGCATGAGCAGTGGACAGGCTTCAGTAGGCGGGGCTCCTCCTCCGTGCGGCTTCAACAAGCAAGGGGCGAGAGTCATGGCAGATTGGAGGCTGGTTGGGGAAACGGCCGAAGAAGGCGGTGCCCCGGTCCCTTCTTTTTCATTGCGACTGCCCGTCCCTTCCTCCTTCTCTCCCAAGCAGCAGGAGTTTGGCAGGAGGAGGGGGGAAGGAAGGGGGGCAGAGAGCTTTTCTCGCGGCACACCTGATGATTGGTCACGGCACACTAGTGTGCCACGGCACACTGGTTGAGAAACACTGATCTATTAGATCCATGCATTGCTAACTATGGCAATTTCCCTCAACTGGAAAAATGGGGGAGACTGGTTTATAGATTGTCCAGGGGTTGGACAATACTGAGATGCTACAGAACTGTGAAAGTTTTCAAACTCTTCATCAGAGTAGATGCTACAAAATAAAAAATGAATTCTGCAAGACAGAGTCCAGAATCTGGCCCAGATTTGGGGCTGTGTTTTCTGTGTGTGCTAACATAAGTCCAAAGATGTAAATTGAAAACGCAGAGTTGAATAGTAGTTGTGCAATGCCACACATATGCCGAGAACCGTTTTCCCAACTGCATGTCGGCCAGCTTATTTCCTATTGTGCGGGTTCTGTAAACTCTATTTCAGAGGAAGGCAATGGAAAATCACCTCTGAGTATCTCTTGCCTATTTTTTTTTAAGGAAACTAGCTGTACCCTAGCCACGCGTTGCTGTGGCTCTCAGAAAATAGAGGAATTCCAGACATGAAACAATCTGGGCTAGGGAACATTTCCCCCAAAGGTTTCCTACAGGCAGGAAGAAACCAGGTTTTTATGCTGCAAGGTTTTTCAAAGGTAATCAAGGTGTGCAATTGAAACATTCACACCTGGCTCAAGTTGAAAAGAGTTCTTTTTCCCCACCCTGGACCTTTCACATATCTTTAAAGAGAAAAGACATTGGGTTACTGTGAGCTTTTTGGGCTGTATGGTCATGTTTCAGTAGCATTCTCTCCTGACGTTTCTCCTGCATCTGTGGCAAGCATCCCCAGAGGTCTGTTGGAAATGAGGCAAGTGGAGTATATCTATCTATCTGTGAATAATGTCCAGGTTGGGAGAAAGACTTTGTAAAACTAAAACTCCTATGATTCCATAGCATCCAGCCATAACAGCTATAGACCTGTCAAACTGCATTAATTGTGCAATGTAGATGCACCCTCCAAAATAGGCTTGACAGAAACAAAGGAATACATAGGCAGTGGGAAAAGATAATTTCTCTGGTTGATAAATGTGAGGAGAAAGCCTGCTCACAACAAGAGATTTTTCACCTTCCTCAGAAGCATCAGCATCCATCCAGCCACAAAATCGTCTTTTAACACTAGTAACTACAACTCCTGACCTCTCCTGTTACCCAGTTCAAAACTGATGATATTTTCAAGCCATAGATGGTTGCAACTATGGAAATGACTGTCCTGAGGCTGAAGCCCATTCTACACTGCCATATAAAATCCAAATTATCTGCTTTGAACTGGATTATATGGCAGTGTAAATTTATGTAATCCAGTTCAAAGAAAATAATGCTGATTGTCTGCTTTGATAATCTGGATTATATGGCAGTGTGGAAAGGGACTTGAGATGAAGCCTGGAAATGTTGGGGAGTCTTGGGGCCCTTCTACACTGCCATATATTCCAGAATATTAAGGCAGATAATCCGCATTATCAGTTTTGAACTGGATTATCTGAGTCTACACTGCCATATAATCCTGTTCAAAACTATTAATGTGGATTTATACAGTTGTGTAGAAGGGGGCTTGGTTTTGCCTGAGTCCACACCTACACTGCATATAATTCAGATTATCAAAGCAGATAATCCTCATTCTCTGCTTTGAACTGGATTATATGAGTCTTCACAGCCATATAATCTAGTTCAAAACAGATAACCTGGAATGTATATGGCAGTGTAGAAGGTGTCGTAGACTATCTAGTATGATGATCTGGATTACATGGCAGTGTAGGAGGGCCCTAAAGCAATCTACACTATCCTACATCCCAGGGTCTGAACCCTGATTCAAACTGGATTATATGAGGGCCCTTCCACACAGCCATATCACCCGGAATATCAAGGCAGATAATCCACAATATCTGTCTTGAACTGGGTTATCAGAGTCCACACTGGCATACAATCCAGTATAATGTTGATTTTATATAGCTGTGTGGAAGGGACCTGAGTCGACACTGCCAGAGATTCTGGGGTTAGTTCTACAGTGTAGATGCATGCAAATGCATGGGTTTGTTTTTCTATGCCATATATTTCACATAATGGAGACTTCACAATGACTATCTCAGCAATT
This sequence comes from Anolis apletophallus, assembly GCA_030556195.1. NCBI lineage: Eukaryota > Metazoa > Chordata > Lepidosauria > Squamata > Anolidae > Anolis > Anolis apletophallus. The sequence continues at coordinate 101,235,192 of JARBWK010000003.1, forward strand.
TATTTTAAGGAGATAAATAGTTATTTACTATCTAAGGGCCCTTCCACACAGCCATATAACCCAGAAAATCAAGGTAGAAAATCCCACAATTTCTGCTTTGAACTGGGTTATTTGAGTCCAGTTCAAAGTAGAACATGTGGGATTTTATTCAACTGTATGGAAGAGGCCTAACAATGCACAACTGGATGGCTAAATATTTGGTAAGTATTAACTTAAGTAACTCAATGAATCAAATACTGAATAGTAAGCCAATGGGTTGGCAAGTCCATTTGATTAAATAGTTCTACTCTAGCCAGGTCCATGTTAATTGGATATTCTCATGGAACTGCACTTATGCAACCATAAACTGAACATGTGCTGCACCATTAGTATTGATGGCCTGTATTCTAGGTCAACTACTCAGCTACATAGCTAAATTCTGTAGCTAGGGGAAGTAACTATCTTGAGCAGTGGGGGTCTGTTCTCCAATTGACAGGGATGCAGCTGGCGAGTGCTCCCACCTCATCCCATAAGTAATCTCCAATGCAACACATCACTTTTGAACTCATAATGTGAAGCTGTTATGTGAATGCCATCTGCAGATGGGAAGAATGGAATCCTTGAGACCAGTAAAGATGTTCAGTATTGGTCATGTATTGTCTAAAGAAGCAACAGAGTATGCCTGTACTGTTAAAATGGCTCTTCTATGAGTTTAGCCATGCCTTTTTATGTTCCCCTTAACGATAGGAGCACTAACACCACTTTTATGGGGTTACATAGCAGTACCAATCCTTCACAATCTCAGTAGTGACATGAGCTAATTTCAGCATCTCTCTGCTTCAGTAACCCATTTTTAATATGATGATGATTATGCTGACTCTCTGACAGAGTTTCTGGACTGAGGTGACAATGTGTGCAACCATGCAACTGCAAACAGTAAATGCTAAACAGTATCAGTTAAGTCCAGTGAAGCCTTTAAGTCCAGTTGCTTTGAACACAGCAGTTTTTCCATTGCCTTACAAGAAAAATACCAAATTACAAAACAAATAAAACAAAGCAGAGATACAAGAAATGACCAAAAAAAGTGTGTGTGTGGAACACCTAAGACAAAGAATGGGAAAAACTAGACGTTCACAAGTAGATGGGTCGAACTTCTTCGCTTGTGGTTAGAAGTCATGTGTCCCTCCTTAAATACAGAAACTGATGAGGAGCTGCATTTTCTGCCCTCTTTAATATTTAATTACCTGGTGAAGTTGCTATTGAGCATCTCAACAAGATCAGCATATTTGCTCCCACGCTGAGTTTGTTTTTATTTGCATATCTGACACAGATCTGACCCCATTCCTGGCTCATTCATTTTTAACACCCATTATTAATATATGCTTGAATAAAGGGGAAGCAAGGAATGAAATCCAAAGGTTGATTCCATACTATCCAACAACCAATTAGTCAAGTCTGTTCCAGTACATATAGCTCATCTTTAATTTCAAGGTGGTTTCACCTTGGGCATTAAATAGGTGTTGTGCTTCTGATGGCAATTACATTTTGTACCATTCTCTTCAGCAGAGTGGGCAAGGAAAGACCCACATCAAGTATTGATTGGAAAGCAAGAACTTTCTAGAGCACATTACTAGATCAGCCATAAAAGCTGGAACCTATTTGAAAGAGGTTTCATTTTGTGTGTGTGTGTGTGTGTGTAATGCACACAAAAATATGCTAGCAGCACGTGATTCTATTTGATTTTAGAAGGTAAGAAGGATCAGTTTTGGTTAGTTGTTGGAAATAAGACTACCAATGGAAACTGGGTGCTATAGGCAAAACCGCCCTGAATAGTCCTTGCCTAAGAAAGCTTTGAAATTCCTGAAGTCGCTATAAATTACATACACACACACCACAAACACACTGGTGATATAACAATAGACCCTCTTTGGGCAAACAGGTTTAGCCTACTGATCCTGATGTGCCCCATTTTTCAACCAGCAAGAAGTTCCAAAAATGGCATTATACTTATTTGTTTTACATAAGAGAAACTCTTATTCCCTTTGTATGGTGTCTATGTGATTTTTATGGGCTTTTTTGTTTTCAAACAATACACACAGAGCACATTGGAGGCAAGAAAGGTCTAAATTGGCGGACTACGTAACTTGCCACCCTCCAGATGTTTTGGACTACAACTCATATACATCCCAGATAGTTTGACTAATTGTGATGAACATTGGAGTCCCTATTCCAAAACATCTGGAAGTACTAGGTTGCTACTCTTTGCCTAAACCAATGGTTCCCACAGGTTAAGAACCACTGGTCTAAACACACCTACCATCATGTCTACTCAATAGTAAATCTCACAGGGGCGGATGGATTTTACTTTAAGGAACTGGCAACACCACCTCTGAGTATTTGTTGCTTAAGAAAACTTTATGAAAGTCATAAAGTCATCTTAAGTCAACAGGCAACTTGAAGATACGTATATACACACACACACATACAATACTTTTATAGCATTTCTGTGATATAACATTATAGCATAATGTTATATCACAGAAACAAGCTTAAGATTTTGAGTCCCAAATATTACCCAAAGAATAGCTGTCATGGGAGCTGTAGGCCAGCAAATTGGGAGCCCCCAGTGGCACAATGGGTTAAACTCTTGGACCAGCAGGACTGCTGACCAAAAAATCAGCGGTTTGAATCTGGGGAGTGGGGTGAGCTTCTGTCTGTCAGCTCCAACTTCTGATGCGGGGACGAGAGAAGCTTCCCACAGGATCATAAAACATCTGGGCATCCCCAGGGCAACATCCTTGTAGATGGTCAATTCTCTCACACCAGAAGCGACTTGCAGTTTCTCAAGTCACTCCTGACACACACACACTTCAATCGGATCAGTAAAACTTATCCTGATGAAGGTTTAGACACAGCCCTGCAATCTCAATCTCTTTCTTCTTTTTATCTCCCTAGAGTACTTTCCTACATTTAGCCTGGAAAAGGTGAGAATACAAATTCTTATGCTACATCAGATCTTCTCATATAGTCTCTGAGCAAAATGGCATTGGTGCAATATTGATTCAGTGGGGGCCTTTGCTATTGTGGACTAGTTGGGCAGTTCCCATCCTTGCCATCTTCTGGAACTGGTATAACGATAAAAGTATTTCATGCCATCAGGGCTAGAAAACTGAATGGAGAGGGTTAATGTGCTCACTTAATTCTCAGTAAGGTTAAATATCTAATTCAATTGCATTTAATTTGGGGAAAGGGAGGCAATGGTACATCAACATGCATTTTTGTGGGACAAACGAGGAATTTCTATGCCATATCTGTTGCAGAACATGGGACTTTATATATGTAAATAATACCATTCCATTCCATTTTTATTTTTATTATTTCATCATAGTTCAATACATTTGTTATACATTGTTTATTTTACAGTAGATACATATTATTCAATACAACCTACCATACTTTAACTTTGGCATTTACTGTTATTTTTTATGCTTATACATATTATATCTATCCCTCACCAGTGTGCTCTCCTCCCCCCTCCCAAGCCACAGCTTTTATATATCATCTGTCCAAAATTTCAATTCTTCTTCTGGAGGTAACTTTCCTTCTTTCTTTTTAAATCTTTTTAAATAATAAAAACCATTCCATTCCAAGCTATCCTTAAAACCTTTTTAGAAATTTCTTAACTTTGAAATGAGCAAAACTTTCATAGTCGAATCCTAGATTCAAATACATGGCTTGTGACCTATACATTGTTACTTTCCAAGATTGAGAGACTAACCAAAAGTAAAATGTAGTTTTACAAAAAATCAAGTGTGTTAGGCTTTGGGCAAAAATCTGCTGGGAAATGTAAAGGTTGCTAGCTCTTTAGCACTCTGTTTTGTTTAATTAATTAATAACTTGATCCTGGAATTAAGTTAATGTTGAAAGTCTGATTAAATTTGACCAGTTAGGTTAAAAATAAATTTAAATAAGTTAGTGCTTTCTGCTTGAAAATTTCTGAGATAATTGACTTTCACTAGTTCATTCATGTCTTTGCATTTTATACACATACTATCCAGAAAGCTTCTCCTCTCATGAAACATCAACTGAACATTAAAGTACAGTTTTTCAGCTCTGAGCCCTTGTTGCCTTTCTTTCACTGAAAGACAGACAAGGGGAAAACCCTTTCTTCCAGACAAGGGGAAAACCCATGATGAAGCGGGTTTAAAAAATCCACTTCAGCATGGGTTGTGGTTCCCACAGCTCTTCCCAAAACCCGGGCTCTTCCAGGGTGGTGGTGTTTAGATGCCCTCCCGTAACTACTGAGAGGGCACCCAGACACCCAGAAGCTTCCCCACCCAAAGCCTGGAGTCCTCCGAGAGCATAGAAATGATGCGCCAGGTGGCGTGCGCGATTGCTTCCCTCTGCCTCCTAGCACTTCTACATGCCAGGAGGTACCTTAATGGTGGCCGGGTAAGTTATTTCTTCTTTTAGGGGCTTTTTGGGGAGTTTGAATGTAGGGGATGGGTGCCCTCTTTGCTTCTGCAGGATCATGGAGCCTGAAGAAGTGAAATGGCTGTGGGACTGATCCCCGGGTAGTCCCAGGACTACCCGGTAGTCAGTCTCCACAATCATCATACCCCGTTAGACCTGGGCCTTTCAGGAAGGCCCAGATCCAATGAGGTATCTAATTAATTTGGAACGAAGTAGGATTTACCTGCTTTGTCCGAAATTAATTCTCTTTTATTTATTTATTTATTTATTTATTTCCTCGATCTTGTATACCGCTCCTTCCAGCAGGCTCGGGGCGGTTTACATACAGATTAAAATTAGCGAAAACGCAACATTTACATAAAAGCAATAGTCACAGATAATACATGGACATCAACAATTGGAGGACAATAGACAGTTCCGCATCCAGGCCTCAATTGAAGGCATGCCTAAATAAGATGGTTTTACATGCCCTCCGGAATGGGATGAGTTCTGTGATGACCCGAACATCATCCGGCAGTGTGTTCCAAAGTGCCGGGGCTGCAACCGAGAAGGCACGTTGTCTGGTTGAGGAGCGGTGACAGGAACGGAGTGATGGTATAGTCAGAAGATTTTGCTCTTCCAAACGCAGTGATCTCGGGGGACATCATTTGGATACCTCAGGTAAAAGCCTGATAGGACCCACATTTTGGAGCCTGTATGGAAGAGCCTTGATATGCACTTCCTTGTCCTCACCCCCATCTGGAGTGGGAAGTGGGGTGGGGTGATTCAAAGGGAAACTATTGATCTATATTCTATTTTAAAACTGACCCTTTTAACGCAAAAAGTGCTGGCCATCCGCAAGAAGATGGTAGCAGAGAGCTGTGACATTACTGCCATCAACGTAATTTAATATGGATATGTTTACTAGTTTTACTTACCCTTGCCCCCGCTCAAATTCTATTCTAAGGAATTAATTATTTTTTTTATCTTGTAATCTTTTAAGCAAAAAGCTTTGCAGATAGGAGTGGGATTGGCAGGACAGTAGATCGGTATGCTTTGTATTCACATTGGCATTTATTGTATGTATGGGTAAGTGTGTATGTTTTGATATGGTCAAAACTGACTAATCAATAAAGTGTGTGTGTGTGTGTGTGTATGTATGTATGTATATGTATATATATGTGTGTGTGTGTATATATATATATATATATATATATATATATATATATATATATAGGGAGAGAGAGAAAAGGGAAGTCCAAACTGAACTTGTAACTTAGTTACAAAAACTGTAAATAGTCATCTACATTGATTTATAGAACATTAAGGTTTGTACTGTACCTGAGGCACCCAAATGATGTTTTCTGTATGTTTTTCAGAAATAATTTTTTTAAAGATATACACTTCCTTGAGCACTAAGGTAATCCAAAAGAGTTGCACTCTAAATCACAATTTTATATGAAATCAAACTGTTGAATGATCTGACTTTGTTGTGTTACCCATGTTGTGTTCCCTTGAACCCTAGAGCAGTCAGTAGGAGCAGTCCTGTTACAGGAGAATTTTTGGTTTTTGGAAAATAAACCTAAATAAAATGTGATTTTGGCAAATATTAGACTATATATGGTTCTCTATGTTAAGGTATACAGAAAACTGGAAGGGTTTTCGCAAGGATCAACACCAAGGTTAAGGTGTAAAGAAAGGGCCCACAAGCAAGTGTGTTGCATGGGTTAATAGATGCACGTGAGTTCTCTTGCTGAAATCAACTGCGTATAGCTACAGAGGTTTGATTAGTACCATTTTGAGTTCTTTACACACTGCTGTTGAGGGTGTTAAGGTTTTATTTTTTTTCCCCTGCAAATTGTTGATACAATGCTCTTTGGAAAGGACCATTAGTTTTGTAAGTAAGTCGCTGAATTCAGCTATATTTTATTTTGAATGCTGAAGGACTATATTTTCTGCTACATCTGGATAAAGCTGTTTATTTTCTTCTCTGCTGAAACTGCTGTAAAGAGTAAAGGAAATTTCTTTATCACAAACCTACTGCAATCCTGTTGTTATTTTATCTTCAAGTACATTACAGTTGAACTTTAAGTTTGGTGCTATAGAGGGATGGATTGTTTTCTGGCACTAAACATAACACTCTAAACTGTTTGTTGCTTGCAGGTGTTGTTATTTACTGTATGCCTTTTTTGTCTGGCTGGGATTTGCTGTGTTCTGCAATGTATTTTACTGAAAATATTGTAGACACCTATGAAAAACAAACAAATAAAATAGTGCTATTAGTATAATGACAAATATCTTATGCAACATCCGTATAACAATGTCATAAGGCACACTGTATTTTGGTTATGTAGTGTTGGCTTTATACACTCAGGTAACTGAATTCAGTTGTAATTTTCATTGAATATGAAATCGAGCTGGACTTGAGGATGTGTAACCTGGTTTAAATCCTTGCTCAGTTTGGTGCTCACTTACGTAGTGGCTTTGAGCAACATGTTCTTAGCCTCACTGGTAATAAACAATCAGTATGAATAACCTTTTCTGACAGGGATGCTATGTGTATGCACGGTATGTATGGCATGAAGGGTGCAGAGAATTTCATTTTCCGAATGGCTGATTTGGGAATTACCATTTGGAAAGCAACTTATCTGTGTTCGGTTTCCATGCCGCCATATTATCAGTATGCTCACTTACATTCCATGCAATCACATTATCTGCCCTGCTGCTTCATGCATCACTTTGAAAAGGCTTCTGTACAGTATATGTGACATGGCATCTTGGAAACCAGCATGCTGACTGAACAATTCTAGGAGCTCTGCTACCATTTAGTAACATGTCCAAGGTCTAGTGCAGTGGTTCTCAATCTGTGGGCCCCCAGATGTTTTGGCATTCAACTCCCAGAAATCCTAACAAACTGACTGGGATTTCTGGGAGTTGTAGGCCAAATCACCCAAAGACTCACAGGTTGAGAACCACTGGTCTAGTGTAAAGGATATGTGTGTGTGTGTGTGTGTGTGTGTGTATAAGAGACTACCACACAATGGAAACTTCCCTGGGCATTTAGATCCCCAAGGTAACACTTTTTTCTCAGTCCCACAAACATCACCGGCACATTGGCTGAGAACACGGGAGATAGTCCTATGTCCTCAACCAATAATGTACATTTTTCTGGTTCTTATTACATTCCATCCCACTCCCACAACAATGTAAACATGCTTTATATCTTGAGGCCTGGATATTACTCAGTACTGCATCTGAAGAAATGGGTTTATATCCACAAAAACTCATGCTAAAATAAAATACAGTTGGTCTTAGTGTTGCTGCTACATCCCCCCCCCCCCAATCTCATCCTTTTATATGGCAGGAGTCTAACATGGATTGGCTACTTTGAAGTCTTATCCAAGGTGCTGAACCTTACCCCTGAAATTGGTTCAGAACTGTGGACAGCTCCTTTAAAGCCTCAAATGAATTCCAGGGCAAATTCACCACAACATTTCTACTCCTGATGCTTCCTAGCTCCTGAACCGCTCCACAAGTACATACAATACTTTAAAATGAACAAAGATGAGCTCCATTGTACTTTCCACAATGCAACAGAATTGCATGACATGCCACTGCAATGGCACAGTAGGCATGTCGACAATCATTGTTACAATACTTAAGACTACCGCTATGCTGATGATGGCATTCATATCAGCCCCAATTTCAACTCTGAAACTGAAATACTGTGAAGATACTTAATTGCAAGTAACAGTCTCCAATCAGTAATCTTTATATTCCATTCAAAACTACTATCGTTTGTCTTGCCTTTTGTGCTTTATCATTAGATGGCAGTATCTTGGGGGGGAACGGATATGTTTTACTTCACTCCTGGAAATGGCATGCATATGTGGGAGGGGACTGCTGTGCAAATTTGCAGTGATATTACAAATATTTTGCAAAACTGATTGTACTCAGTGCAGAGGAAGTTGTGCAAGTTGTATAGCTCTTGTTTTTCAATAAAATGAAGATAATAAACACTTTATATTTTCACCCTCTGGCAATGCATGGCATGAAGCTGATAATCAGTTTCTCTGTCTCTGTTTCTCTATCTGTCATTCTTTCTCTCTCACTCACAGACATTCACATATGCACAGGCAGTTCTGTTCTATAGTGACAAATGGTTGATTTGTACAGAAATGAGGCTGCTGGCATTTCAAACTGTTGAATGATCAGATTTTTCTTAGTTGTGTTACCCATGTTGTGTTCCCTTGAATCCTAGAGCAGTCAGTTATTTTTTAATGTTGTTATTTCAATTTGCAATATTTAATGGAAGCATGAGTGCATACTGTGATGTTATTGCACTTTGTCTCAACACCTCACACTATTGGCTAGTAAGGGGAAGGCTTAGTGGTGATATCATATCATAAAGGTAAAGATAAATGTTTCCTCTTGACATTAAGTCTAGTCGTGTTCGACTTTGGGATGGTGGTGTTCATCTCCATTTCTAATCCAAAGAGCCAGTGTTGTCTGTAGATGCCTCCAAGGTCATGTGGCCAGCATGATTGCATGGAGCACTGTTACCTTTCAGCTGGAGTGGTACCTATTGATCTACTCACATTTGCATGTTTTTGAACCGCTAGGTTGGCAGAAGCTGGGGCTAACAGTGGGAGCTCACCCCTCTCCCCAGATTCAAACTGCCAACATTTTGGTCACCAAGTTCAGCAGCTCAGTGGTTTAATCTGCTGTGCCACCACTTTTTAAATACTATTTAGCATAATATGATAGGGATCAGCTCGGTCTTTTGATCAAGACTAAGTGTAATAGCGACCATTATGAACTATCAAGTTGTGCTGATTTTGTGTCTATTTGAGTATGGAAGAGTTCGGTCACAGTGAGAGAAGGCAGAACTGAAACCTTCGGTGGCACCTTAAAAAGAAAATAGAAGTTAGGACTATAAAACACAAAAACCTGTCTGTCTGCTGAAGCAAAGTAACACCCACACATCTGTAGGATACAAAAGATACTTCAGGACCAAAAATAGTGTTGGATGTGGTATATCAAGATTAAACATGGTATTGGATATAGTATTCTAAGGAAACTGTATATTAGATAAATATACTGCCTGAACATATTGCAGGGAAAGATCATTAGGAAAGAACAAAAGAGGTGTGCGTGAGAGATAAGTGAAATATGAAATATGTGTTCCACTCCGAATGGTTAAGAGCAGGCACAATAGAAGTGATGAATTTGCTAAGATAGCTAGTGCATTAGTTTTCTTTTTGAGTAATGGTGAAAGCAATGAACTGATGGAAAACTGAAAATATCAAGGTGCTTACAGATACAATAGATGAGATAAGGTGAATGGCTAAGCCGGTGACGTTAATGGTGAGATGTGATATTTAGTTCTGTGCAAGTCTTTCTTACAAAAGTGATACCAGAATTTTGGCTGATATGGCAGTTTCTCTTGGTTTGAAATTGCAGTGAGAACAAAGATAAGCAGCAAACTGCCTCTCGTTTCACAGCTCTGACACATTTCCACAGTGATGCTATTTCAGCCGCAACTGAAGCTCGACGATTTCCTGGCTCCTTTGAAAAACAATGAAGAAATTGAAAGGTTAGGTCACATCAGTCTTGGTCACTTACAGCCCACTATACCACCTCCATTTATGCAACTTCTGGTTAGATGCTTGAGATCAACATATACCATCGCTACAGTGAAAAGTTTTTCCTCAATGTTTGGGATCCATGTAAGATAAGGAATGTCTCATCTGTTGGTCATCTAGATCAGAGCTTCTGAAGGTTTTCTCAACTTGAAACCCCTTTTTACCCAAGAAATATTTATGTGACCCCAAGTATATAAGGGACAGAGGGAGGGAAGGAAGAAGGGGGGGAGACATGTGCACTTGTGCAGCAGAGGAGGAAAAGTAAAGAGATATGCAGGAGGGAGAAAGAGAGAAAGAGAGAGTGGAAAGCAGAGGGAGGCACACAGAAGATTTTTTTGTTGTTGTGTCAGGAGCAACTTGGGAAGCTGCAAGTCGCTTCTGGTGTGAGAAAATTGGCTGTCTTCAAGGACATTGCCCAGGGGATGCCCGGATGTTTTGATGTTTTATCATCCTTGTGGGAGGCTTCTCTCATGTCCCCACATGAGGAGCTGGAGGGAGCTCATCTGTGCTCTTCACAGATTTGAACCTGCAACCTGACAGTCTTCAGTCCTGTCGGCACAGGGGTTTAACCCACTGCTCCACCATGGGCTCCACACAAGATAAAAAGAGGAAAGCAGAGAGACATGCAAAAGGAAAACAGAGAGGTGTGCATGCAAAAAACAAGAAAGGCAACTCCAGCACTGGGTTTGGGGTCTTGACCCGTTCTTTAAGAACCTCTGATCTAAATCAGTGTTTTTCAAACTTTGGTCCTCCTAGTGTTTTGGACTTTGGCTCCCAAATTTCCAAACTATTGACCAAACTATCTAGAGTTCCAGGAAATTGAAGTCCGAAACACATGGAAGCCAACGTTTGTTACCCACTGAGTTTGGAACCCCAGGTGGCACAATGGGTTAAACCCTTGTGTCGGCAGGACCTCTGACCGAAAGGTCAGTGGTTCAAATCTGGGGAGCAGGGTGAGCTCCAGTCTGTCAGCTCCAGTTTCTCATGCGGGAACATAAGGGAACCCCCCCCCCCCCTAAACAGGATGGTAACACATCTGGGCATCCTCTGGGCAACGTCCTTGCAGATGGCCAATTCTCTCACACCAGAAGCAACTTGCAGTTGCTCAAGTCACTCCTGACATGAAACAAATCTAAGTAATTCTCTACAAAATATACTACATGTATGAAGTGGGCAGCAAGGAAGAATAATGGCCAGGATAATATTGGTGAAATACACCACAGTGACCTTAGGTTGTACTGCCAAATGTATTTCGGTGGACTCAAACTCCTTGCACAATGTCTCCTCCCTGACTCAATGTAAGAGAGCCAAATAGTCAGTTGGCACTTTCTTTGTGTCCCTTGTGGCACTGCAGCTTGACTGCATTCCCAGTCTTGCTGTTGGTGCTTGGCTGGTATATAGTCAAAAGCCTACCATCAAGTTTGGATTGGATGGTCCTTGTGGTCTCTTTCAATTCTGTGATTCTATGATTCTATGAAGGTATAACTCAACTAATTTTGCTGATAACAAAGTATAGGGCTACAGCTATCTACATACAACCTCATCATACAGGGCTAGATTTGGTGACAAATGGTGATCGGTGATCGGAGTTGTTCACTCATGGAGCCAGCTGGCTCCCATCAAACAATGTTGTGCCGGCTCCTCGGGTGCAGAGGGGCGGAACTGGCATGCCGCCACCTCTCTGCGAAGCTTCCTGTGTTGCTCAATTTATGGGGGAAGCTTCACGCACCACATGCAATCCATAGTTGTATTTTACGCTTTCTTGCTTTTATGTTTTATGCTTTTGTACGAAGTATTAAACTGTTACTGTAATATTGTATGTGTACTATGTAAACCGCCCCGAGCCTTCCGGAAGGAGCGGTATATAAGAGTGAATAATAAATAAATAAATAAATAAATAAATAAATGCTTCTCCCCATGTGATTGCCCTCTCATCAATCAGTGGGGCGTTGGATTCCCCATGCCTCACGGTGAAGTGGACCGCTGGCTCCTTCTGCTGCTGGCTGTCTGATGAGGTGGATAGAGTCCAGGAGAGGGATAGCTGACTACCAACACCCCTCACTGCTCTTTTTCCTTGTTCCTTTCTTAACCTGCCTTGTCAATTATCACCCACTGGTATAATGACTCAGCAGAAGTGAATAGTCAGGGCAGCAATTCAGTGATCTCATAGGGATTGTGGTGAGAAGAGGAGATACTGGGATTTGGGGAGACAATGACTTGCTTCCTACTAGTGATATAAGCAAGTATAAGTCCAACTTATGACTGCTTATGCTCTGTGAGAATGTCTTTGAGGAAATAATTCATTACTACGCTCATGCAATGTGACAATGTAATGGCTGAGGGAGGACATGGGAAGCTGAGCATTATCTGATAGCATTCTAATAATAATAAGCATGAAGATACAGTCATGCTTTGGACCTTCCTATCATTATGCATCCAGCTATCAGAACATAAAAGGTAAAGGTAACACTAAGTCTAGTTAAGTCTGACTCTGGAGGGTGGTGTTCATCTCCATTTCTAAGTCAAAGAGCCAGCGTTGTCCATAGACACCTCCAAGGTCATGTGGCTGGCATGACTGCATGGAGCAGAATTACCTTTCTGCCAAAACCGTACCTACTGATCTACTCACATTTGCATGTTTTTGAACTGCTAGGTTGGGAGAAGCTGGGGATAACAATGGGAGCTCACCCTGTCCTGTGGATTTGAACTGCTGACCTTCTGGTCAGCAAGTTCTGCAGATAAGCGGTTTAACCTGCTCTGCCACTGTGGCCCCTTGGAGAAAGAACATACCTGAATGATATTTGTCTGCTCCTTAGCCTCCCTTGACCACGACAAAGGAGCACAGTGTCTAGGAGAATGATACGTTTTTGGGGCATGTTGAGGGCCCTTCCACACAGCCATTTAACTCAGAATGTCAAGGCAGAAAATCCCACTACATCTGCTTTGAACTGGTCATCTGAGTCCACATTGCCATATAGTCAAGTTCAAAGCAGAAAATGTTGGATTTTCTTCAGCTGTGTGGAAGGGACCTGTGGCTGCACGATTTTGTGAACCCTAGATAGTCCCTTGGAGACTATAGACTAGAGCAGAGCTTTCCAAAACATTTCATGTTGGTGCCACACTTTTTAGCCATGCATCGTTTTGCAACACAGTAATTCAGTTTTACTAGCCAACCAGAGGTTCAACCAACCCCTTATAAGGGATACACACACACATAACTTCTAATAACAGAATGTATGGAGACACAACTTATCTCATGAAAACCTTTATTTTATATTTTTTGCTTATTTCCTACAAGCTAATTACATTCGTGTGACACATCTATAAACTGTAGCCAACATAGTAACGTGTCGCATCACACAGTTTGGAAGGCACTGGATTGGTAAGACAAGACTCAGGACATTTAAATATTTTTTTCTTTTGTAAGGAAAAGAATGCCTCATGCTTAACACATCATGTTTAACACATGTCACCAATGGCATCATAGCCAATGACCAATAAATCCTGTCACTTGTATAAATATTTTACAGCACCAATTACTGCAATCAGCGTGTTAACTGGAGTGGAGAATAACATTTTCCATGAGATAAAACACTGTGAGTAACATCATAATCATCCTGCGCTTATTGGTGAGAAAAATAATAATAATAATAATGGAAAGTTAACTTATCTACTGAAACACACACTCTAATTTATGGGCAAACCGACCTTTGAGGGAAAGGACTTCCAAAAATGGATGCAAATTCATTTCTCTAATACACAAAATTAGTTCCTTAACCAAATTAAAAGAAGAAAAAGGAAAATGTCAGCAATAAATGGAAAAATATAACTCAATCAATGGCTTCCTTTTTTTAAAAACCCACACAATTATCAACAAGTGGTTTCTATGCATCTCCACACCTAGCTGTCAGATCAGCTCCCGAGGAACAGAGAAAGGATAGACAGCTGTACACTCGGGATTAAGCTTGAATCTGCTGCATGACACATTTTCGTTCCACGCCTGTTGATTTTCTACTTCAGTTTAATCCCGGTTGCTTACCAAGACAAATTTTTACCAAGACATTCACCTCAAATTGTAGAGATATTATTCTATTAGTGGGACATACGGCTGCTGCAGCCCTATTACAGGAAACAAAATGGTTTCATCATTGAGAACCAGAGCATTTCACAGTTAGCAACAGGGAGCCTGTATAAAGCTGTAATTTGCAATTTGAATCTCATTTCAAACTTCATCTCTCCAAAAATGAAAATTAATGTAAAAAGGGCCTCTTCAGGTCACAAGTACTTTCCTTTTGAAAGATGTTTCCTTCAGAGCTCACAGCTATAATTTAATTTTTTAAGCAAATGAAAAATGAAGTTGATAGATGTTGCCAAAGTTTATGGTAAAGTTTTGTTGTGTGCAACCCAGTTTAGCAAATTGTGTTTGGCTTAAGATTAAAGTCATTGGTGTACTATGCAAAATAAACCTGTTAGATTAGAGCTAGAACTGGACACGGCCCAAATCACTTTCATTTGGAAGATAATTCATAATAGAACATATTTGTCTGAAAGTATATTGGTACGGCCACAAGAAAATGATTTTTTTTAAAAAAATGTGATAGCAGTTAAATGCATATTGTCCTTCATTATCCAAGGACCTCGAAGATTTTAATGTATTCTTCTGATCAAAACCTCAAGCAAGATCATTAGTGATTTTTTTAAAAAAGGAAGTTTCAGTCAGTTCCTTTCAAGATCTATTCCTTTACTTCTTCTGTGCTCTGGCCAAATATTAATCTTGACAGATCATCTAAAGCAGTGTTTCTCAACCCGAGGGTCAGGACCCCGGTGTGTGTGTGTGTGTGTGTGTGTGTGTGTGTGTGTGAGTGAGAGAGAGGGGTGTCAGAGGGATTGCCAATGGCCATTAGAAAACACATGTTGGTCAAGGGAGTTCTGAATGGAAAGTTTGGCCCAATTCCATCGTTGGTAGGGTTCAGAATGCTGTTTGATTGTAGGTGAACTATAAATCCCAGCAACTACAATTCCCAAATGTCAAGGTCTATTTCCCCCAAACTCTACAAGTATTCATATTTGGGCATATTGAGTACTCCTGCCAAGTGTGGTCCAGATCCATCATTGTTTAAGTCTACAGTGCTCTCTGGATATAGGTGAACTGCAACTCCAAAACTCAAGGTCAATGCCCACCAAACCCCTCCAGTATTTCCTGTTGGTCATGGGAGTTCTGTGTGCCAAATCAAATTCAATTCCATCGTTGGTGGAGTTCAGAATGCTCTTTAATTGAAAGTGAACTATAAATCCCAACAACTACAACTCCCAAATAACTAAATCAATCCCCTCCCAACCCGACCAGTATTCAGATTTGGGCATATCACATATTTGTGCCAAATATCGTCCAGTGAATGAAAATACATCCTGCATATCAGATATTTACATTACAATTCATAACAGTAGCAAACCGTTGTGAAATAGCTACAAAAATAATTTGATGGTTGGGGGTCACCACAACATGAGGAACTGTATTAAGGGGTCCTGACATTAGGAAGGTTGAGAACCACTGATCTAAAGTCAGTGGAGGGAAAAACAGAAGATAAAGTATTCCTGCCCAATTCATTATATTTAACATTCTTTTGGGATTAGAATTCCTAACCCAGGGCACTGAAAATTTTAACTCACAGATTTAAAATGTATTAAAAACATTTTGTACTGTGTACAGGTTTTGAACAAGTCATTTTCATATTGCCATAATCAACTACATACATGACTCATATTTCAAATGAATACAAAAACCTAAATCCTACAGTGAGTTCCATCTAGCTAAATCATTGGGATTTACTTATACATTGACTCTTTTGGAAAGGCATGGCCTTTTAGAGATTATAACCTTTTGGAAAACCAGAATCTCCATGACCTTTTGGGGAAAAATGGCATTCATAGCCATTTGAAAATCATAACCTATTGTATTCCAAAGAAGAGCCAAAAACTCATTTGAGTAAAATCTTCTCTTCAGTGGTATATATCTACATGTACTTATGCAAGGCAATTTGGTTTTCAGTTGTTAGACTGATAACCTGGTTGTCTCTGATCTGTTAGGAACAGAGATTATGCCAATGCACAAAATATAGCAGTTCTTCAGAAGTGTTTTTTCAGTGCCCCAAAACATATAAAGGTAAAGGTTTCCCCTGACATTAAGTCTGACTCTGGGGGATGATGCTCATCTTCATTTCTAAGCTGAAGAGCCGGCGTTGTCTTTAGTCACCTCCAAAGTCATGTGGCCAGCATAACTGCATGGAGCACTGTTATCTTCCTGTAGAAGCGGTACCTATTGATCTACTCACATTTTCATGTTTTGAACTGCTAGGTTGGCAGAAGCTGGGCCTAACAGTGGGTGCTCTCCCTGCTCCTCGGATTTGAATTGCCAACCTTTTGGTCAGCAAGTTCAGCAGCTCAGTAGTTTAACCCGCTGCGCCACTAGCCCCCCCATCTACTCTCCCATAAAATATCCTGTTCCTATATTATGCTCTCAAGAGACAAAAATAAAATAGACTTCGTTAAAAGTAACATATCTGATTTACTCACAACCTTCATGTATTAGTCACACAGATACATATCTTGTCAATCCAGTTACAGATAGGTTTTGAAGTAGTTTCTCTGTGCAGATAATACAGGACACCTTTCTTACAATCAGCAATCAAACATGAGTTTGCTGTTGACAGTCCAAAGTCTAATAGTGTCTCTGTTCTAAAATGGAGTCTGAGATCTGAGCAGTCCCAGATCTGATCATGTGGTCTGAAGCCCCTCCCACAACCTCAAGAAACATAGAGTAAAGGAAAAGGTGCATACCAAAACATACATATACAATACAGTAATCGAACAGAATCATACACAAACAAATTAGTAGTGGAGGCGTGAAGATGGTTGCTATTTTCAACAGATTTACCATTTAGCACCTGATCCAATGGATCTACTCTACTTGAGACTAACAAATAAATAAATAAAATCCTGCTAGTGTTCTATGATGACTATTAGTATTTGCACCGAATTCTTTAAAAGGAATGCCTGAACCTAACTGATAAAAGTCTGGATGAATATTATAATAGAATTACACCAACCATTTTGGTGCCTCAAATGTTAGAGTATATTTGACCTGCTGATTCCAAAAATGGCACCAGTTTCCCCCTATCAGCTCTAGTTTTTGAGATACAGAACATATGCCATACTGATCTTCACCTGCAGATACAGGAGCATAGAAGTCATCCACAACGTTCTGGGCCTTACTAGTGCAGAGAGGATCTGTGTACCTGTGTCTGCCTACATCTTGGGCCCCTTCCCACAACAGCTGAATATACAGCAACACTCTTAAGGATAGAAAATGAGGTAGTTTTGAACAGGTTGGGTCTAAATTATCATGGGTTCGAGGGAGAACGTATGTTAGCAAACCAGATCTGATGTTCACAATCAGGGCCAGCTAGCACCTTCCAACAAAGGATTTTCCCCAGGCAGCAACCAGCCAGGCATTGAAGCTGCAAGGTGGCCATTTGCAACGTTCACACCTGCCTCAAGCAGACAAGAGTTCTTTCTCCCACCCGGGACATTCCACAGATATATACACCTCACTTGCCTAGTTTCCAACAGACTCCCCAACCGCTGAGGATGCCTGCCATAGATGTGGGTGAAACGTCAGAAGAGAATGCTTCTGGAACATAGCCATACCACCCGGAAAACTCACAGCAACCTAGATCAGATGTGTTGGTTGAAGCCTTAGTGTATTTGACAGAATAACACTGACAATTATATTCCAGATTAGCTTCATTTATTTTAATGATATAGAGAGACAAACAAATATATGGCAGACACTGTTTAGTTCATCAACCGGAAGA
Source organism: Anolis apletophallus (assembly GCA_030556195.1). Classification (NCBI taxonomy): domain Eukaryota; kingdom Metazoa; phylum Chordata; class Lepidosauria; order Squamata; family Anolidae; genus Anolis; species Anolis apletophallus. The sequence continues at coordinate 101,253,142 of JARBWK010000003.1, forward strand.
AAAAAGTGTAAATGTAACAATGCCTATTGTCCTTTGTACTACTCAAATGAATGCTTTTGAGAGCTTTCTTGACAACTCTTGACTTTAGCACTGCCCTTTCTGTAAACATGTAATTTTCCCTGTTTATATGTATGATGTTATTCTAATGGGGTATTTTTGTCCAGACAACAAAAGACATATCATCATATAAAACTATTCGTAGAAATATTCCACTCTAAATTCATGCTTTCTAACAACGACATTTAAGAACCTGATAAAAAGGGCGAGGAGAATCAATGTGATTTTGCAGAAGTACCAAAAGTCCTTATAACAATGAAGCTCAAGGTGAATTTCTCCATGGTTGTATACAATTCAGGTTTCATTGAGTCCACTGCTCTGTGTTATTTCTTACCCCTGGGGGGCAGCAGACTATTACTGGTAAGGGGGAATATAATCTGTTTAGGTAAATTTGTTATTCATAGGGAAAGATGATCACAGTGTGCCAGAAGTCTGTCAGTACTTCTATAAATAACCAGGAAAGTCACCAGCCATCCATTGGTGATATAGGTAAGACTGACCAAGGATGGAGTATTTCTGATCCTAATGACTAGGGTTGCCAGCTGTCCCTTATTCAAGGTTTGGGAAGTTTTCCCTTTTTCTAACTGGTTAGTGTTCCTTGTTATAAAAAATATACCCTATTTGAGGGCTGGAAAGTCTCCCCTTTTATATAGCTGAATAATATGCCAAAAAAGCCCTATATTTGGGGTGTGTGAGCCTTTCATAAAGACAGAAATATATGCATCATGTAATTTATCAATGCAGACAATACATTCATTTTACAGAGGGATAAATGGCTGGATGAACAGAAATATTTCATTTGGCATTTAGGGAGAAAATTAGTGGATTCCTGATCATCCTCCCTCTATTATCAAGCCACAGTAATTTCCCCAAATGATTTATAGTTCACTAAGCATTTGCAAAGGCCCCCTGGTAGTGCAGCAGGTTAAACTGCTGAGTTGCTGAAGTTGCTGACTAAAAGTTGGTGGTTTCGATTCTGGGGAGCAGGGTGAGCTCCCGCTGTTAGTTCCAGCTTTTGCCAACATGACCGTTTGAAAACATGCAAATGTGAGTAGATCAATAAGTACTACTTTTGCAGGAAGGTAAAAGCACTCCATGATTATGGAGATGTCTACAGATAACGCTGGCTCTTTGGCTTAGAAATGGATGTGAGCACCACCTCCCAGAGTCGAACATGACTAGACTTAATGTCAAGGGGAAACCTTTACCTTTAAGAGATCACAAATAAAAATAGGATTCTTCCACAATTGTGCAAGTTCAAAGCTTAGAAAATCAGGAATAAACCCAGGAGCAGCTGTACCCCATGAACTATATTGTACCTAACCCTTTATTTAATTGTATTCGTTTGATAATTTTTTGTGTAATTTGTATCTTTAAAACTGGGTATTGTATCTATTTCTCATGTGAAGTGTATATTAATTGCTGCTTAAAATGTATCAGAATGTAACCTAGAGATGGCCACCCCTCTGCGAATCCTATTCAGATAATCTCCTGGGAATGGAAAAGTGAGCAAATCCTCTGACTACTTCTCAAACCAGATAGTAACCAGGTTCATTGTGTGTATGCAAATTGTTTGCCAGCCAGATAAGCTCAGGATGTTTGTGCAATTCCCCTGAGGCTGAGAGTCTGCTGGTCCTCAGGGAAACAAGGGCTTGAAGTATGTGCTATTTCTGTAAACATGTCAATAACTCTTTTATTGACAGCCAAGTCCTTGATTACATAATAGGGTTGGGCTTTCAGATGAAGAAATTAAATTAGTTCGTATTAGATCTGTTCAAAATGCTAATTTTGAGCTTTTCCGCACCTCCCCCGCGAACCCGGAAGTAGACTTTGATTTATGCTCCTTGGGGCTAGCAATTGGCGTAATTATTGTAATTAATTCTTAATTATTGTACTCACACACCTTCTCCCTGTCTTCTCCCCTTCGGTTCCTTCCCGCCTTCATTCATTTTCTTGCCCTGTTTCTTTTTCCCGCATTTTTATGGGGAATTGGAAGTGACGCTGCCGCTAGGCATTCTGGGAAGTGTAGTCCTCCACGCTTCTCCCTCTCCCCCCTCTCTCCTTCTCTCTGCCATCGCTGCCGATGTTGCCTGGCTCGAGGGAAGAGAGGCAGAAACAGCCGAGGCACGGAGGGGCTGGGAGGGGCAGGCCCCGCCCCCAAGGAGACCTAAACTTCCTGGTGGACGGAGCTGCGCTGAGGCGAGCATGGGAGAATTGCAGGGAGAGAGAGAAAGAGAGTGTAGCAACCCAGTTCTCTTTTGTGCCTGGGGGGCAGGGGGCAGCACCGGGGGTCCCACTTGCATTAGAACCAGCCACAGCTGAGGAAGAAATGGAGGAAGGGGTTAATGAGCTAGCTGGACCTTCCTCTCCCACAGAGAGCTTGGCCTGGGATGAAGGATGGCCGGATGGCTATGAGAACTGGGAAGGTCAGGCCGATTCTGAAAGTGCTGATAGCGATGAATGTTATGAGAAACCGGGTGGGTACGGATCACAGGAGAGAATTTGGGAAAACATGGGCGATGAGGCCATGGAAGATGGGAGGGAGTTAGACTCTCATGAAGATAGTGAGCCAGGTGCTGGGAGGCAAGGTCGGAGCTTTGATAGGAGATGGAGCATCGACTCCAGCAGGAGGGATTGGCACCGCAGCCTAGAGCGCCAGAGAAGTGCTAGATCCCGTAGCACAGATTACCGCCGAAGCCTAGAGCGTTGGGGGTCCCGCTGTGAGGTTTAAGTATAGGATCCGTGGGAACGGATCCTCAGTAGCTCGGCCACTTCTATCCTAAGGAGGTGTAGCGAGCAAAGGACCACGGAGCCAAGTTGCAGCTCGTACCTTGCCAAGAAGTTTCTTGGGCCCTGATTGAACTTTGCCTTGTTCCTTGATCCACTTGGTTTTGTGGAGCTTTTGCCAAGCCTATTGCCAAGACCTTTGCCTTTGGATTTTACTACGGACTCTTTACTTTTGGACAGAACTTTTCTATATCTCATGGACAATTGCCTTTTCATCTGTTCTTTATTCTTCAATAAATAGTTAGCTGATTACCGTCTCTGTGTGTGTGATTAAGGGGCCGGCCGAGTCCTTGCATCGTGACAAAGAGAGGAGGGGAAAATTGTTCAGGGTAGTTAAAAATGAAACTGATTGTAAAGAGCTCCAGAAAGTTCTCTCGAAATTGAGTAAATGGGCAACAAAGTGGCAAATGCATTTTAACCTAAACAAGTGTAAAGTCATGCACATCGGGGCAAAGAATCCCAACTACACCTACCAATTGATGGGGTCAAAGCTTTCCAAGACAAACCAGGAAAGGGATCTTGGGATTTTGGTGGGAAGATGTCAACCCAGTGCGCAGCAGCAGTGAAAAATGCAAATTCTATGCTAGGCATGATCAGAAAGGGAATCGAAAAGGTACAGAAAAGGGCAACAAGAATGATCCAAGGGATGGAGCGGCTCCCTTATGAAATCAGGTTGCAATGCCTTGGTCTTTTCAGCCTTGAAAGACGGTGTCTAAGAGGTGACTTGATCGAAGTGTATAAAATCATGCATGGGATAGAAAAGGTGAATAAAGAAAAAATATTTTCTTTGTCACAAAACACTAGGACTAGAGGGCACTCCCTGAAGCTCCAAGGTAGGAAAATTAGGACTAATAAAGGGAAATATTTCTTCACCCAGAGGGTCATTGGGTTATGGAATTTACTTCCAGAAGAGGTTGTGACAGCTGTCAGCCTGAACAACTTCAAGGCAGGATTAGACAGATTCATGGATACCAAGTGTATCGGTAGTTACTGAAAAGGACATTCAAGTGCCACCTCGGAGTTGGTTGAGGTAGGCAGGATTTCCCTGGGTACTGGTTGTGGGGGGTCGGGAGCAGGTTAGGGTTTTGCCCTCCCTTCTGCTCGAGATCCCCATGTACAACTGGTGGCCCACTGTGTGATACAGAATGCTGGACTAGATGGGCTGAGGTCCGATTCAGCATGGCTCTTCTTATGTTCTTATGTTCTTAAATTGAAGGAAGAGGAGGGGGAGAGAAAGAGAGAAGAAGATGGAGAGGAAATGAGGAAGGAAGGAAAGGAGGGAGAGAGGAGGAGAGAAGACAGAGAGAAAGAAGGGAGGAGGGAGGAACAGGCCCAGATTACTCATAAGGCCACCCTAGGCCATGGCCTAGGGCGGCACCCATGGGGGGGGGGCAGCGGATCCATACCCCACAAAAAAAGTTTTGAAAATTTGGAAAAAAATTCGAAAAAAAATCGGAAAAATTTAAAAATATAATCAAAAAAATAATAATAAATAAGTGCGCATGCACGCAGCTGCCCCCCCTGCTCGCTCCAAAGGCTCTGCCCCCACCCTACCCCTGCCTTAACCCCGCCTCCTTGCCAGCATGGTGGCTTTAGGAGGGAGGGAGGAGCCGGGGGTGGGGTAGAGCCGGGGTTGGGTTTTCCTCATCCTCGCCGGTGAGGGGGTGGGGGCGGAGCCAGGGGTGGGGCTTTCCTCCTTTCCACCGGCGAGGGGGCGGGGCGGGGGGGCAGAGCCGGGGCAGAGCCTGGGATGGGGTCCTCCTCCTCTTCGCTGGCTCCGGCCCCGCCCCGCCCCCTCACCAGCGAAAAGGAGGAAAGCAAATTAAACCCAAACCTTCCACCTTTGGCTCTTCCAAGGCAAAGAAGAGAAATCCCCAGCATTGGATCCCAAAAATGTGCTGCAGAAATGTGGCCATTGATCCCCTCCATAGGATCAAGTGCCCTTGGAGGAAGCAGCCCCCCAATTGTGAACACTGCAAGGCCAATTTGCCCCCCACAAAAAAAACCCAAACCAGAACGCTTTCCCCCAAATCCACCTTTCTTTTCTCTTCTCATATCCACACTCACAATGCACTCTTATGAGACTACAAGGCAGGAGGTGGCATTATTTCCCCATGCCTTGCTTCCTTCCTATGGCCAATTCCTATTTGCTTCCTGTAGAAAATCCCCAGCAACACCAAAAATCCCCTTTTTACAAAGTGGAAATGACTTGGCAAATGAAACGCCAGGTCTTCATTCCTCTTAGGCGCGACTCTGTGTTACGGGTTTAGATTCCTGGTGCTGCAAATAAAATAAAACAATCCTTTCCTGGCTGGTGGCTGGCTGCAGATCTGGAGCAAAAGGCAGAGGGAGAGGGGGGAGCGCCTCACTCACAGCAGGAGGAAAGGGAGGGGGGGAAAGGAGAGAGGGCAAGGAGACAGCCACCCTCTCCTTATTTATTTGAATTTTAAAAAATGTTCCAAGAGGAAGGAAGCTGAGTTGAAGGAGAAGGTACTGGTGGTGTGGGGAATAACTCCCCTAAGTCTTGCTGGAGGGAATCCAGGGGCTAAAAATAGCAAAATCACACACCAAATTAAGTAAGGGCAGGCAGGCTTGCTGGCCGGCCAAGTTAACTTAGCCTTTCCAATGGGAGAAGGGGAGGGAGCAGGTAAAGGGGAGGGGGTGGGGCCAGGTGGAGCTGCATCCTCCTCCCCATCATCATCACTTGTGGGAGGGGGCAAGGCGAGAAGAGCCAGCCGCCCAGCGCCGGCGGAGAACAAAAGGCGAAAACAAGGGGTAGGAGAGGCACCAACAGCTGCTGCCTGCCTTCTCGCCTTCAAAACCGGCGGGGAGGAAGAGAGGGAAGAGTTGGCCAAACTTTTTTCCAAGCAGGGGAAGCTCCCTGTGCCTTTCTTTGAATTGCACAACTTTCTATGAATGGGCAAAGCGCTGCTCAGGTTGAACTTTGGTTTTAGGGCGCATCTACACTGCAGAGTTTGACCCCGCTTTTAATAATCGTTACTTGAGTTTGGATGGGAATATTTTAATAAATCAGATGGAGAAATAACCCTCAGGATGTGCTCTTCAGCTACCACTATTCACTTTTCCACAGGGGAGGGGGCGGAACCGGGGGTGGGGCTTTCCTCCACCTCGCCGGCGAGGGGGCGTGGTGCGGTCGGAGCCGGGGGGCGGCAGATGGCCCTTTTGGCCTAGGGCGCCAAAAGGGCCTGATCCGGGCCTGGGGAGGAAGGGAGAGGAGGAGGAGGAGAGAGAAAAAGATACCCACGAGGCGAGGGAGAAAAAAATTAACGTGTATGGGGCAAGGAAGAAGGAGGGAAAGGTTTGCAGGCAGCAAGAGCAGAGGAAAGAAGAGTAAAGCACAGCTGGGTTGCTGTGTGGGAGGGTCCAGCGGAGAAGGAAAGCCTCCGCTTCTGCAAACACCCCTGAGTCCTGGGAGATGGCCGTGGCATGAAGGAAAATCCCAGCAGCTCCAATTTCAAAGGTCTGGTCCCCCCCCAGAGGCCCCCAGTATTCTCTATTGCTCATGGCAGTTCTCTGTGCCAAGTTTAGTTCTATTCCATTGCTGCTGGGAGTTCAGATTGCTCTTTGATTGCAGAGAACTATAAATCCCAGCAGCTCCCAATTTCAAAGGTCTGTTTCCCCCCAGAGGCTCCCAGTATTCTCTATTGCTCATGACAGTTCTCTGTGCCAACTTTGGCTCAATTCCATTGTTGGTAGAGTTCAAAATGCTCTTTGATTGTAGGTGAACTATAAACCCCAGCAGGTACAACTCCCAAATAACAAAATCAACCCCCCACAACTCCAACAGCGTTCAACTTTGGGCATATTAAGTATTTGTGCCAAATTTGGTCCAGATCCAGGATTGTTTGGGTTCAGAGTGCTTTCCAAATGTAGGTGAACTGTATCTCCCTAAATCACTGTCAATTCCTCCCAAAGCCCTCCAGTATTTTCAGTTGGGAGGAATTGACAGTGATTTAGGTGTTCTGTGTGCCAATTTTGCCAATTTTGGTTCAATTCAATCACTGGTGGAGTTCACAATGCTCTTTTATTGTAAGTGAACTATAAATCCCAGCAACTACAACTCCAAAATGTCAAGGTCTATTTTCCCTAAACTCCATCTGTGTTGTTCACATTTGGGCATATTGGGTATTCATGCAAACTTTGGTACTCTCCTGAGCCAACATTGTTTGAGTCCAGACTGCTCTCTGGATGTAGGTGAACTACAACTCCAACACTCGAGGTCAGTGCCCACCAAACCCTTCCAGTATTGCCACAAATACACATATTAAAATGTATTTCCATAAAAGTTACATATTAAAATGTATTTCTATTATTATTATTTGAAACACAACAAGATGCATTTCTATATGCTATAAATCTTTAGCTCCAGTGAATTGCACTCCAAGGTGAAGGGAAATGTTGCCCCTTGATTTCCCTGTGCTTAAAACAGTGTCAGTCCTGTTTCCCTGCTTTGGACAATTTAGAACGAATTACAAAATTTGGTAAGTAATAACATATCAATTAAGAATGTTTTTGATTTTTTTTGTAATTCATTACGTTAAGCATCAAAAAAATCTCCCCCCCCCCATTTGTTTTTAGAACCACAATTTTTTGGTTCTAAACCAACCCTATTACATAAGATCAGTACCTTTGTCCCTTGAGTCCTGCACCTTTGTTTTCTGTGCTCCATATAATTGGCACAAAACTAGAGATTGGAGCTAATCAAAAGTTCATCAGCATATGTGCCATTGTTTCCTCCTGGATTGCACCTTCCCAAGGGGTGTCTCTGCAGCTAATTGGCCTTTCACTTTAACCAATCCCCAGCCACCATTCTCAGAATCTCTGCCTGGAGGTGGTGACATCAACAGAGCTCTCAGCCAATCCTGGTGCAGTTCCTGGCCAGCCTCCTTTCCAGCCAATCAGGGCAGGGAGTGGGAGGTTTGAATGGCTGTCAGAACTACATAAGATGTCTTGCATTTCTCTGTATGTTTATGCTCTTACATTTTGAAGCAAATTGATTAGGTCTGGATTCAAGACTCCTCTCTCTAGGGCTGGTGTCTGCATGCATACAGAATCTAGTACTGGCAGATTTCACAATGTACAGGGACCTCATATAACTAACTGGAGTTTTTAATCCTTAATACAATTTTGATCCACCCTAAGCAAAGTTTGTGGAAACCCCTCAGCTTACAGTAAACTCCTGAATGTCTGTGGGCTTTGTGGCTACCTGGAAAGCTGGAAAGCTATTTTGGCCCAATCCATGATCCACATGCACATCACTACCACCATCCTTTCCCTGTGCCGATCAGTACAGTACAGAGTAAGGATATGAATAATCTCTATGATGTCACTGCTTCTGCTCTCCAGCCACAGATTTCCATGGAAAGTGCCAGGCTATTGTGGTAGCATCTGCTGTGTTCATAGTGGGGGGCCTGCATGATAATAATAATAATACAATAATAATACACTTTATTTATATTCTGCTCTTCCCACCTCGAAGGGGACTCAGAGTGGATTACATCACACATATGGCAGACAGTCCCTGCCGGTTCCACATACAATTACATACAACATACAACATATAACAAGTACAATTTTAGAAGGATTTTCCTTCAGGCTGCGTCACAGGGTGCGTCACAGGGTGTGATTGCATCATTACGTCACAAGGGGGTGCTGTTGCTTCATCCTTATGATGGAGAGCCTCTGTTTTTCCGCATTCTACCTTTCGACAGCCGATCTTACTTTATTTAGGTGTTGTAAGTCCTTCTTTGAAAAAATCCTTCCCCGCTTGGCGGTTCCGTTTTATCTAATCACAGCTGAGCTGTTTTCGAACTGTTGGGTGAACAGTGGACAGGGCTCACAGATGGGTTTCCAGACCAGCCTGGGATTCGAACATGCAACCTTCAGATTGCCAGCACAGCTGTTGTTACTGCTGTGCTATCTCTCTGATCAACAAGAAGCACCGGGAATGTGGCGCAGCTGGCTAAGTGTCAGCTGCATAAGATCTCTCTGACCAATAGGTGATGAGTTCGAGGCCTGCCAGGGTCGAGGTAGGTGCTCGACCTTACGTGTAGCCTGCTGTCAACCTTTGCAGCCCAAAAGACAGTTGCATCTGTCAAGTAGGTGATAAAGGTACCACATTAAGTGGGGATGCAAATTTTGACTGGATTATGAGGCCATTAAAAGAACTCCAGGAAACGCTAAGGAATGCGGAAGGAACAACAAAGGACGCTGAGAGATGAGGAGTGCGTCAGCCCCCCCTGGTAGCCAAAGTTTGCCTCTGTTCGTTTATATGTGCGTACTGTGTACTGTGTGTACTGTGTACAGTGTGTACGGTGTAGGTGGAAAACAGCAGGGATTGTCTGCTAAGTATGTATACCTGTAATCTGCTCTGAGTCCCCTTCGGGGTGAGAAGAGCGGAATATAAATAAAGTAAATGAATGAATAAATAAATAAATTGTTTTACCCTTGCCTTGCTGATTGCACAGACGTCCTGTTATGACCTCATTAAATGCAGTCATGGTGGCCAGCTACTCAGGGAGCTCCATGGCTGGCAGAGAGTGGCACCAACATGGAAAACAAGGGACAGCCCATCTGGGTCAATGCAGTCTTGGCTAGCTGGACTGTTTGGACACCAATGTGGTGCCACAGACAGTTCAGTCTAATGCATATGAATCCAATCACGTTTGATCCAGGATCAGATCAAAGCATAATGTATAACACATTTTCTCTTTAGCTATGAGAAATTCTGTTTCAGCCTCAGCATCCACTTTGTGGAATGTATACAATGAGTTACCTAAATTTTCCATGAATAGCAGTGGCAAAATTAATTTATACCCATAATGAGTTCAGGCGATGACAGACAATGGACCAGTATCACTGAAATGTTGGTGATGGTTAATCTACCCATTCTTTGTTATTCATCATGTAAAATTTCAGAGCCCCTGGTGGTGCAATGGGTTAAACTCTCATGCCAGCAGGACTGTTGACCAATAGGTTAGCAGTTCAAATCCAGGGAGAGAGGGTTGAGCTCCCTCTGTCAGCTCCAGTTCCCCATGCAAGGATATGAGAGAAGCTTCCCACAAGGATGGTAAAACATCAAACATCTGGAAATCCCTTGGGCAACACCCTTGCAAATGGCCAATTCTCTCACACCAGAAGCGACTTACAGTTTCTCAAGTCACTCCTGACACAAAAATATGATAAAATTTCTCCCCTCCGCTTTGTGATTCATCATGCTAAATTTCTAATTAAAGTATACAATTAGGTCCAGATTTATCTATGCAGCAATGTGATGCTGACCACCAAGGCAACTCTTCATCCTCCCTTTTCCATCTCTGTGTAATATCTCAGTCAGAAGCAGGGAGTGTTCACATAAACATTTCTAAAGGTTGAAAAAGGCATTTGTTTTTACCACCCCTCCCTACCATCATCACACACACCAAATCCTCTTTCTAATCAAGTTTTGTGTTTGCTTAAAATCCCACAAGCAAGATGAAATGGGAGAATTATTGGCTTTGTGCCAAGAGATGTGTTGCTAAACCTTCAGTGCTTTCTGAGTGCAAGAAGATTGTGAATGTGAGAGCTGAAAGGTTCACTTCTTTTCCCAAACCTTTATTAGTCTTGACACGTGAAAAGGAAACAACTATACCCTGGAGCTGCAGGTCAACCAGATAGGGGAAATAATCTTGCTTTAGGCATGTGACGGAACACATCAGAAATAGAAGACGCTGAGTGCATTTGCAGGTCAGGATCCACTGACCATTTACTCTGCAGAGGTTGCAAAGGCCATTCTAGAAACTTTGCCTCAAGCAGAAAAATCAAACCAGCATGTGAACAAAAAGGTAAGTGGGGTGTGTGACACAGCTTGTTCTTGTTGCTTAAGCCAAAGCAGAGTAAACCATTGCACCAACTGCTTAAGAGGGAGTCAACATATCGGTACATTTCATTGATTTAATAGGTTTACTCTATTTCAAACATGCAAAATATGAAGACTTTTGTGTTTCTTGACTGTTTCCCCTCATGAAATGTCTGATGATGCCCACTGTCTACATCAGTGGTTCCCAAACATTTTTGGCCTACTGCCCCCTCTCCAGAAAAAAATTTACTCACCCCCCCGAAATTATTTTTTTAAAATTTAATAGCAATTAAACAGAAAGATATATGTATTAATGCAATGGTTCTCAACCTTTCTAATGCCGTGACCCCTAAATAAGGTTCCTCATGTTGTGGTGACCCCCAACCATATTTTCATTGCTACTTCATAAACAATTTTGCTACTCCTACAAATTCTAATGCAAATATCTAATATGCAGGATATATTTCCATTGTTACAAATTGAACATAATTAAAGCATAGTGATTAATCACAAAAACAATATGTTTGGGGGAGTATGGACAACGGATGATGGGATTTGCAGTACCTTTAATCGATTCAGCTCTGACTTCCACAGACCACTGAGACCCCACAAATTACAGAACTGGACCAAACTTGGCACAGAGAACCCACATGACCAACAGAAAACACTGGAGGGGTTTGGGAGAAATTGGCAGTGATTTAGGGGACATGTAGTTCACCTATATTTGGAGAACACTATGAACCCTCAATATGCTCCAATTCAGTTAGTCTTACCATTCAAGATTAAGAGAAGGAAACAGATAAGCAATATGCTAATATGCTTGCGAAGAATAGCAGTCTTGATATATACCTGATCTTTTAAACTTAAGGTCCCTTCCACACTGCCCTATATCCAAGGATATGATCTCAGGCCCCTTTTACACTGCTATATAATCCCGATTATCAAATCAGATAATCCACATTATTTGCTTTGAACTGGATTATATGAGTCTATACTTCCATACAACCCAGTTCAAAGCAGATAATCTGGATTTTATATGGTAGCATAGTCATATAATCCAGTTTAAATCATATAATCTGGGATCAGATCCCAGGATTAGGGAAGTGTAGAAGGGGACAAAGAAACAATTGATATAACTTTTTTGGCCCCTGCCTTCCAAACATGGACTCTGCTACTGATATTTGCAGAACACAGTTCTTGATTGGCAGAGAAGAGACAGAATGAAGTGATTGCCGTATATATTTGAGCATAAGATGACCCAAATATAAGCCGAGGAACCTAATTTTACCACAAAAAAATGGGAAAACGTATTGACTGGACTATAAGACAAGGTTGGGAAATGCAGTAGCTACTGGTAAATTTCAAAATAAAAATAGCTACCAATAAAATTACATTAATTGAGGCATCCATAGGTTAAATGCTTTTGAATATTTACATAAAACTTTAATTTTAGATAAGGCTGCCCAACTACGATTAAACCATTATTCTAACCTTCAATGTAAATGTGCTTATGTATCATTCAAATAATAGAGTAAAATAATAAATGTAATAATAATAGAGTAAAATAATAGATGTAATAATAATAGAGTAAAATAATAATAATAAGGTGTAAAATATTAAATAACTTTGACTTAAGTATAAGCCGGGGGGGGGCTGTTCAGCCTTAAAAGGGGGCAGAAAAACTCATCTTATACTCGAATATATATGGTAAGTTGTGCAGAAAATGTTCTGTCTAAACTCAGAGCTATTCAACCATTTTGGATTAAGAATTGTCCACCCATAATTCATTGAATTGAGATGCAGTGAGTTACTGTGGATAAGTATCCTCAACTTCACTCAATATATCATTTTTTACAAACTTTAATTTCACTTCTTATTAACCTCTAACAACAAAGTATTTGAAGGGTTAGTGAGCAGGGAAAGGTTAGAAATGAGAGGTGAAGACAATGGAACAGAATTGAACAAGTTGGAAGACAACACTTCCATAATTCAAGAAAACTTTCCCAACCTGACAGTTTTCTTAGCATGCTGTACTCCCACAAACCCTAGGCAGCAACGGCATTATACGAGTGTTAATATAGAGCAGGGGAAGACAACTTTAAATGGGCAAAAGAAAGGACTCTTGAAGGAAGGGAGAACAACATGTGACCCTAGAGGTCAATGGTGACAACCCTCACACCCGCATCTATAAATCCCATGGTCTGTTCTGAAAGCTAACATTTTAAGTAATGAATCAAAAAATATTAATTCAAGGAACTAAATGAGGTCAAGTGTCAGTGTTCATGCCAATGAACAATTTCCCCTTTCCTAACACTTAACAATGAATTAATTTTCAAACTCAACTTTCCAAGCTCTGGCTGCAGTTCTTTTTGCCCCTTGGCACCCTTGTTGGCAAATGACTCATTAAGCCTCTAGGGAACCTGAGGCCATTTTCCTCGCCCAGTCTTCCCTACAGGCTGCCGAAGGAGTTTAAATAATAGGGTGGTCCGAGAGGCTTGTTCTACACTGAAGTTTCAAAAGCAATCTTACTGGGTCATAAAGCTGCAACGAAAATAGAATAAGAATATTTCCTAAGTGTGTGCAATAGGGATATAGACTTTTGTCTTGCCACTTCAACACATAGGGCTTTTTTTTGTGTCCCTCCAGTCCAGCAATGGATGGGTACTCTGCTCATCACACAACATCCCTAGACTTCTGGCGGAGGTCCTGGCCACAACCGAAGTGGAAGCATCCTAGGAAGCTTCTCACCAAACACGGGAGACTGCCTAATGGAGCCAGCATGGATCTGTGCTGCTTCGGCAATATGATGGGAAAAGTGTCACTGCAACAAAGTTGTACGTGGAGTGATAGAGTTGCCCCTCATCCCTGCTGTTTCGCCCCTGGTGGGTCAATGGGTTGTGCTGGCAGGACTGAAGACTGACAGGTCACAGGTTCAAATCCGGGAAGAGTGTACATGAGCTCCCTCTATCAGCTCCAGCTCCCCATGTGGGGACATGAAAGAAACCTCCCACAAGGATGATAAAACATCAAAATGGTTCCGGCCCAGCTTACCTGTCCAAACATATCTCCCTCTACATCCTGCCTCGCAGCTTAAGATCGTCCGAGGAGGCCCTGCTCCTGGTCCCAACAGCCTCGCAAGTACACTTGGCAGGGATGAGGGACAGGGCCTTCTCGGTGGTGGCCCCACGCCTGTGGAACTGGCTCCCCAGCGAGATCAAGTTGGCTTCTTCCCTCCTTTCTTTTAGGAAGAAGGTTACGGTAAATCATAGTTCTAGGACTAGGCCTTTGGACAGCAAGCATGACAGCACCTTGGATGTTGAACCAGGCTGAAATTGGCTATATGGTTGATGACAGTGTTTTTAACGTGTTTTTAACTTAAAGTTTTATTTATTGTTTTAAACTGTTGTTATATTTGTTTATATTTGTATTATCTTGTGGCATCGAATGGTTGCCGATGTAAGCCGCCCTGAGCCCCCCCCCCTCGGGGGTTGAGAAGGGCAGCTGAGAAATGTGGGAAATTATATATATACACACAGACAGACAGACAGACAGACACACACACACACACAGAGAGAGAGATTTCCCACTTTTGCAATGGTCTTCCTCTCCTAATGCCAGAAAATGTGGAGGTTTGATTGTAGTTCACATACCCTTCATGTCCAGTATATTTTGTGGTATTCTTCACCGCAATGCTAACAGCAATTGGCTCTTGAACCTGCCACAGATTCCATAATTATTCCAAACATGCACACATTCTTAATTACCCTTCTTCACTGTACATATAGCTAATTAACTGTACATCCATCCCTATATATTGCTCACTTTGTCACAGATGCAAGGACAAATGCAGCTTTCCAAGTCAAACTTTATAAGCACCTCAACTCAACAATCACCATGTTCTTTAGCAACGCAAGTTCACAAATCTATCCACTTGTCAGTCATCAAGCAGTCTATATGCTGCTGTGAATCAGCCTGTGGGAATTAATTCTAGCACTTGTGACCTATCAGTCTTTGATATGTTAAACGACTTATACTTTGCTCTATTTGACCTCATGTGGATTCCTTTTAATTCAAGATTTTTTTTCTTTTAGGCATATTACCATACATTTGTAAAGGATAATGGACAGCAGGCAATTCTCAGATAATATCATATCATATAGTATCATGTTTGCCATGCTTCTTTCACAGAATATCTATGGAGACAACTGATATAATGAAGAGGTTCTCCACCTTTTCAGTGGTGTATGATCTCTTCACAAAGAATTGCAAGATTGGAAAACAAGACATGCTTGTATGAAGAAGAAACAGGGCAAAATCGAAAGCTAGAAGGCAGCAAAAACTAGTTGCAGGTGAAAGGGTATGTTGAAGTGTTACACTGGCAAGTTTGTTCTGAATGCCATTATTGCAGCAAGGAATCTATCATCAGCCTCCTTCTTTGGCAAATGTTAGAACATCACAAGTGCCTCCTAAAGCAGCACTTTATCTAAAGAGCAGACCATAGTTCACTGAGGCTATTCCACCTCTCTTGGCTGACATGCACAACACATTTACATCAATGGGAATTCAAGGCATGCTAAGAATCACCTACAATTTACCATTTCTAGCGCAGACTCGGATGGACAAGTTTTGTTGCAAGCCTGAACAAAAACAAAGCTTATGGAAGGACACCAGCTTTGAGAGGGGGGTGCTGACCTCAGACCTGAGCGAAAATGTGCAATGATGCAAAAGCTGAACAAGTGAACTTCTGAGAGCCCTTTGCTTATTCTCCTGGAGCCCACCAATCAAGCTCTCAAACTAAATAAAAGAGCGCCTATTGATCCGACTATGGCATACAGTTTGAAAGTGAGCAATAGGTTCTAATAATGGGTCTCCTAATAAAACAGAGAGGAAGGCTTGCATTTACCAGGGACATTGTTGAGATGCAGGGAGAGAGGCCTGCATAATTGCTTGAATTAATCAGAGGACTGGAGACTAAAGTGTGATAGAAATCTTCCCCAAGCTACAACCGAAAAGCAAAGAGATCTTTCAAAAATACAGATTGCTGTTCAGTGTATATGTGGCACTGTGGCTGTGTGAATAAGATGGAAGAACAAGGCAAAAGGATTGTGCAGAATCAAGGAAGAAACTGTACTGTCAAGCAAAAATCTGCATCTGTCCTGCTCTTGTTTCCTAAACATATGGACTTCTTTACACACGCCACTAGAATCATTGTGTATCGCTGCGAATCCCAGTGATCCTAGTGGTGCCCACACAGGGCACCCCACTCAGTCCCAGTTTCTCTCCACCTCATCACAGGAGGGTAAGCCTTCTTGAGCCTACTCAAATGCCACTTACAGTTCAGCCATGGAACCACTCCGGGTGTGATGAGAGCCATTGGACTCCATGGTGGGACTACTAAGCACCCATCACTGCCACCGAAAAATAGGCAAGTGTGAAGAGGTTCTTATACCTCTGTTTGTTTACCGGTCTTCAAAGTCCTGCAGGAGTGTTTCTGCTGTCTAAGGGAACATCTACACTTTAGAGTTAATGCAGTTTGATACCCCTTTAAGTGCAATGTATCAATGCTATGGAATCCTGGGATTTGTAGTTAGGTAAGTCACCAGCATTTTTACTCAAGAAAGCTAAAGAGCCTATAAAAATACATCTTCCATGATTCCATGACACTGAGTCATTGCAATTCAAATGATGTCAAGCTTCATTAATTCTACAGTTTAGACGCGCCCAGAGGCAGAAGCAGAGTTATAAGCACCCTGAGGCTGTATCTCCACTGCCATATAATCCAGTATCTCATTCCCAGATTATCTTCTTTGAACTGGATTATAGGAATCTACACTGTCATATAATCCAGTTCAAAGCAGATCATATGGGATCAGCAACTGGATTATATGGCAGTGTAGAAGGGGCCTGAGTCAACTCCTTCAGATATGTGTAGTGATACCTCTATGAACAGAGATACATATGTACAAACAGGAGTAGGGTGAGTAATGGAAATACAAAACATGTTATAGTTATTTTTTTTCATGTTGGAAGCGACTTGAGAAACTGCAAGTCACTTCTGGTGTGAGAGAATTGGCTTTCTACAAGGACATTGCCCAGGGCACACCCGGATGTTTTGATGTTTTTACCAGCCTTGTGGGAGGCTTCTCTCATGTCCCTGCATGGGGAGCTGGAGCTGACAGGGGGAGCTCATCCATACTCTCTCTGGATTCAAACCTGTGACCTGTCATTCTTCAGTCCTGCCGGCATAAGGATTTAACCCATTGCACCACCGGGGGCTCCTGGAATGATGCTAAGTATTGATTATTCATATTTGTAAGTAGTTGATTAATTGTATATATGCATCTGTCCACAGAGGTTTCATTCCACTCATCTCATGAAGTGTCCTGTTGCTATGGAAAGAAAGGGTAAATTGCATGCAGTGGATAATTAGGAAAAGAACTTGAATTAAAATAGTGAGCATCGTACTGCTCTTATATAAAAATTGGGCAATCACACTAAAAGGGAAAAGATACAAGAAAATGGCAACCAAAATGATCAATGTGCCAAAAACGTTCTTTCAGGAAAAAATATTACATACGGTACCCTTAGTAGGGAAAGGAGTAAGGGAAAAGGCTGGAAAAGAGAAAAAAACGAAGAGCAGAATGTATCGTGACACAAGTACCTTTAGCTGCAATTTCATCTTGAATAAAGCTGTCGCTTTGATGAGCAAAACTTTAGAAGTTTCTGTATCAAGTTACATTTTTATTTTATTACATAAGAACAAAAATTTAAAAAAATTCTCCTTTGGTTTTTGGATGTGTATTACTTGCTAAACAGTCTTGTTTCTGGATGTTGTCAGTGTTTATGAAAAAAACAAAGAATGTAGTATGCTTACAGTATATCCATGAGTCTAGGGCTAGATCTAAGTACACTGCCCTATATTCCAGGATCTGATCCCAGATTATCGGCTTTCATCTTGATTATATGAGTCTACACTGCCAGATAATTTGGGATAAGAAGATAATCTGGGATCAGATCCTGGTATATAGGACAGTGTAGATCCAGCCTAGATTTCCTCATTCATAAAAAGGATCACTTTTCAGAATGTTTGTTTTTTCATGTCAGGAGCGACTTGAGAAACTGCAAGTCGCTTATGGTGTGAGGGAATTGGCCATCTGCAAGGACGTTGCCCAGGGGATGCCAGGATGTTTTGATGTTTTACCATCCTTGTGGCAGGCTTCTCTTATGTCCCCACAAGGGAAGCTGGACCTGACAGAGGGAGCTCATCCGCACTCTCCCCAGATTCCAACCACCGACCTGTCAGTCTTCAGTCCTGCCGGTACAAGGGTTTTTAACCCCACTGAATGAGATGTGTGTGTGAGTGTGGTAAAAATCAAATAGTCATATTAATGGAAAATAAGTAAAAATGCAAAGTAAAAAGGGGTTCTATATGCACATACTTTGTAAACTTTTGCAAGGCAGGTGATAGCAGGTGATAGCAACAGATGAATATGTGGAACTTATTTAAATATACTGCACCTTTAACAAGACGATTTCATTTGTTCCATTTTACAATGAGGAATTTGAATGATGAAATGAATGATGAAAGGGAAGGCCAAAAATGAAGTAGAGGGATATCATGACCTTTTCAGATACTATTTTTCTTAAACTTGAAGAGCACAGGGGCTGTATTAAAAAACATTTGATGGTGGCTTTCCAATTTGTACATCACTGTAGTAGTTCTTCCTGTGGCTCTGCATCATGTGAGTGACACAGCTTCGGTGGGCAGTGCATGCAGTTACCTCCAACTGCATATCTGCCTTCTCATTGAGCAAAATAGATTTTCTTTACCCTCATAAATGAAACAGGAGGGAAAACAGTATGTCACTATTTGCAATGAAGTGTTGTGTGGTTTCCAGACTGTATCGTAGTGTTCTAGCAGTATTTTCTCCTGAGTTTTGCCTGCATCTGTGGCTGGCAGCTTCTACCACACAACACTTCAGTGATTCTGGCTGTGAAGGCTTTCGACAATACACTCTTCTTAATGTCTCAGTATGCATTTCTACAATACATTTAAATTCATTCAAAGTGGCAACAGTGGTAAGTGTAATTCAGTCCCTCGATGAGTGCAAGAGAAAGAGGATGGCAATGATATCCTATGTAGAGTTCTCCAAATCACATTGCCCCAAAGCCATGGAGTTCTAGAAATTCAGGCAAACTCTTAACTTTTCTTAACACGGGGCTAAACTGGATTAACCTGGTTTACCCCACAAAACCTACCACAAGTGCAGGGAACTCATGGGGATAGCCAGGATCAAACTCACAATGAATATGGTTTATATTCTAATATTCTAATAATAATAATAATAATAAGAAGAAGAAGAAGAAGAAGGCCGGAGAGATAGCACAGCGGTAACAACAGCTGTGTTTGCAATCAGAAGGTTGCATGTTCGATTCCCTGGCTGGTCTGGACACCCAGCTGTGAGCCCTGTTTACTGTCCACCTAACAGATTGAAAAAAAGCCAGCTGTGAGTAGATGAACTAGGGATCGCTCAGCAGGGAAGGATTTTTATAAGGACTTTACAACACCTGAATAAAAATAAGGAAGATCGGCTGCTGGAGGTGGAATGTGGAACCAGAAGCTCTCGTCTGAGGATGAAGCAACACCACCCCCTTGTGACGTAATGGAGCAACAGTACCCGCAATGCAGCCAGAAGAGAAAAAATCCTTCTAATTGCACATGTTTGTCTGCATATGTTTGTCTGTACAATGTATTGTAATTGTATGTCAGTCGACAGGGACTGTCTGCCGTATGTGTAATGTAATCCGCTCTGAGTCCCCTTCGGGGTGAGAAGAGCAGAATATAAAGTGTATTATTATTATTATTATTATTATTATTATTATTATGGCTGTGTTGTGAGAGGTCTGGTGCCACCACAAACTACAAATTCCAGAATTCCATAGGCTAGAGCCATGGCAGCAAAAGTGGTATCAAATGGCTATAGTGTGGTTTATCCCTTCGGCATTCAAAAAGAGATACAGAGTGAAATAGACCTGATGTTGTCCAAGTAGGCTGAATGGTACCATGAAGAATGGCCATGGGATGAGGTTGCTTGATAGTAGTCAGAGGGCTACTTGTCGTCGTCCCCGTCCCCCCTCAAAAAAATTCCAATTCCCCATGGGCTACCAATAGTCATGGCAGTCAGTCAGTTGTAGCAAAACCAACAGTCTGATAGTTGTTCAGTTGAGATGGTTATCTATTAGTCATTCTAGTGTCACAAGACTTTATTTGCATTTATGGCTGCTTTCTCAAGATTGCTCCTTTCATCAGAAATTTCCATGTGAAGATCACTCAACGAAATTGAAAATCGAGATATTTTGGGAAAGCAATTTTATTTTGCATAGCTTGCCAGAATTAGATTACAGTGACCCAAATACCCTAAACATTGGTTAACTAATGCCATTTAATCTTCAATCAACAGAGTGAAGATGGATCTGGAACATGAAATATTTCCTGCTAAGAGAAAACCATACCACATTGAATTTTGGTTGGAGAAGGCCAGTACGAGCAGATCTGTTTAGCCTTATTAGTGTTAGCAACTTTTGTATGCCTGTACTCCCAATGTAATCCTTTGCATGTTTGTTGATTTTTGTTTGCTTGCTTTGTCATCTCATTCTCTTCCTGATTGACACTAATCTGCAACTATGTTTCTTCTTTCCCTCTTTGATTAGACTGTGCTTGATTACAGGCAAACATTTGTAAGTAAAGCTACCTCTTTTGTCTTTTTTAAACAATTAATTTGTATTCAAACATACAACAGAAAAATACAGAAACAAGAAGGATTTTCATTATATATATAAAAATAAACTAAAACAGCTAGTACACCTTTATCAACAACCTAAAACACTCCAAACACACATTTTCTAAACTAATCCATAAGTCTCACACTCATTGCCTGGTTTTAACTTCCTACGTGTTACTCTCTTAAACAACTTCATCAGATTGGCCACTGGAATCGCTACGCATCATGCCCATCGGGGGCATGGGGAACCCATCGTCCCATGCCCCACATCGCCTGCTTCATCCGAGTCCCCATCTCACGGGAGGAAGCATTGGCCGTTCAGCTTCTCCCTGCTGACTTCTATTTAACACGGGAATCCTCCCATGTTGCTGCAATGGTGGCATGTGGTGGTTCGCCAATACTTTTACAAGAGAATCCCACAGAGAGTTGCTCTATATTGTGGGATGGGAGCTGGTGGGCTCCACATATGATGAGGTCGTAATAAGTGTTACTTTATTTCTGCCCTTCTACTTTTAATATCACACTTCTAAACCATAAAACCAGTAAAGCTATATCTATATGTTTTACAAAGACTAAGGTTTGGAGGCTTTTAAACAGAGACTGGATGGAAATCTGTCAGAGGTGCTTTTTCTGTATGGCAGGGGGTGTGCCTAGATGGCCCTTGTGGTCTCTTCCAACTCTTAGATTCTATGATATAGATATATTCTGCTAGAGTCTGTGTATGTATGTGTTGGTCTGGGACTGGTTGTTCAACTTCTGCTTTCTGAATTTGATTACTCTGTTTAAGAGATTTAGTTTTGTGTCACACATTTCTGAACAAGTTCTCAGTTTTCTAAGTTTTGCTAGTTCGCAGAAGACATCCCCTTGATAAGACCCTTCATACAATATTGTCTGACAGCTCTTTCTAAAACAGAAAGCTGAAAATAGAACCTGGTTTGTCTCTCTGTGGAACTCTGAAAAAATGATTCATAGCACACACACACCTTCTAATGAGCATGGCGGAAAGAAAGCGACACACCAGGTTAGTTCAAAACTTCATCCTGTCATGCATTAACATAATGCAAAATGAAACCTAGCCCAGGAGATAACAGCACACGCTGTGGATGTACAGTATTAATATGGAAACCTTCTTCAGATCTCTGCAGGAATTACATTTTGGACAACTGTTGTTCTGCCTGGAGATTGTAACCGTGTAGTTAGATAAATATTAGGATTAAAACATAAATAATAAATACTACATAGAAAACCAATAATTTTTGCACGCCAATGATCCTGATGTTCTCATAGTAGTGGATGCTATCATAGTGGATCCAAAAAGAGGACACACCCATGCAGAAATTAATTTTCTCTGATGGACTTAAATTATCCTTCTCCAAACAAAACAACATGTTTTTATGAGTCTGCTGCATTTACACTTTTGTTTTGCATTGGATCTTTATCCCGCTATCCTCCAAGAAACAGAAAGTGTATTACGAATTCATTCCTTACGCAATATTTTGCTCTCACTTTAAGATTGTGAGGCAACTTAGACTGAGAAACGGTGACCCACCTCGTGAAGATTTGGCTCTGCCTTTTCCTCTCCTCTGCTTTAGTTCCACCTGTACATAGATTTTCCCAATAGTGTACATACCTTCCTTTGTATTAGTTTTTGGGTGGAGCAGAACACCCAGAGACCAGCCTTAGTTGGTCTACTCCATTTCCCTGTATAAAGCTCTTTGCCGGACTCCTCCCTCTTTTCTACAGCAGAGCTACTGTGATTTAGGTTTGGGATTATCTGGTAATTCTAGGCACAAGAAATTCAAACAGGCATCCTTAGCACCTGCATTTTTAAATTTTAAAAATCAGTTTTTTAAAAGGGTCACAGGAGCGTATGACCAGCTTATGCTTCCCAAGAAAGAAGATTGAGACAGTTTATAACCATTGCTTTGGACCAGAGGCAGGAAGCTTTCAAAGACCACAGAGAGATTATTGTAGCCAGCAAAGGCCTCTTTTGTAAAGTTTTAAGTTACCTTATGATAGTCCTGGGTGGAGTTAACCCTTTATTCATTTTCTTTGCAATAAAATCATTTTGGTTATCTTTTCACCTTGCCTAAAGTGCCTCTGTCTGCTAAGGGCCTTAATCTTAACAGAAGTTATACAGACAGACCTGAATAAAGCCAAACACTATAGTTTTCCCAAAGGTTCGGGCATGCCATCACTCACCTAAAGTCATCCAATGAGCTTTTTAGATGAGTAGGCATTTAAATCTTAGGGTTCTCATCTGTAGTTCAATACTCTCATCACTGCATCATAGTGGGGATGGTATAGAATCAAGTTTTGCTCCCATGATCTTTACAATATTAGCTAAAGTGCTATAGATTTATTTATTTATTTATTTGCAGCAGTTTTATCCCACTCTTTTCATCCCAAAGGTGACTCAGAGCGGTGTACAGATTGGCAACAGTTAGATGCCACAACATACATACATATATATCAATTAAAACATTTAATACCACATAATAAAAATCCATATAAAACCAATTAAACTAATCAATGTCTTCCAGTTCAACTCCTTATCCAATTACATCATCTAAGCCATTCCGTGTTTGTTATTTCATCATACTGTGTTTATCAAATTACACCGTGTTTCCGAAAGCTTGCTCAAAGAGCCAGGTTTTTACTCTTTTCCAAAAGGTCAGGAGGTAGGGGGCTGATCTAATATCCCAGGAGGAAGTTCCACAGCCGACAACTTGCTATCCTCCCTTGTCATCACAGAACCTCCCATTTTGGATGCCATGATGTTCATGAGTTTGAAGGCCAGATACAGAAGTAGGAATCGTATATCAGAACGGAAACATGGGGAACCTTGTTCTTTGTAATGGGCAACCATGTCTCTTCAGATATTTTAGGCTACAGTTCCTATAGGCACTATCTGGTAGAGGCAATAGAGAGCCCTGACTGAAATTGTTGCTTGAAAATCTGTGGAGGACAACAGTTACTTACCCCTGCTCTTCTGAGGGTTCTGTCCTGTTACTACGGATCTCAAATGACTTTCTTAAATGAGACAGGAAAACTGGGATTGAAGATGGTGCATCCTGCTGCCAGTTTGCCTTCTCCCCACATGTAACCATCTACTGCTATGGATGGGAAAACCCCATTGATAGCTCACTATCCCACAATGTTCCCATCACTTACTTTGTTTCACGGGCTTGTTCTGCATTTATGCTGGCATGTCGACAGTATTGTGAGGAGGTAGGATTCTCCCCCTTTCCCTGTTTTTCTTCACTATTTCGAAGCTGGTTTCTATTTATTTAATATTTTACAGTAATATTTTCTCTTTTTTGGTTATTCATTGTTGTAACTGTGAAATTACACTTTTAAAAATTAAAAAACATGGAGTAGCAGAAGTTCAGAAACATAGGATTATGGGTGTGTGTGGAAGTACAATCGCGGGACCACAGATTGGCGGACTGGCACAATTGTGTAAATGAAAGGAAATGCACTATTGAATGTGCTCCTTCCAGTACATACATATATCTATGAGAAAATAACTGCCATGCAATATTGGCTTCATATGCTCAAGTCCTTAGATTTTCATTTTATTTTTGGATAAAAATGTGAACTACCATCTAGTTCTCAGGAGAGTTCCTTCCGTATATTACTGATACTAGCTGGGAAAAGGAATTATGTGTACTTTGTAAACATTTTGAGTCATGCTAAATTTCTGTTATTTGACTGGTTTGACTGATGGACGTTGCCACAGGGAGCAAGTGGGTGGATCAAGCCAATATTATTATAGAAATTGCCCATTCAGCTGCATTCACCTGAGGGAATAGAAAGCGAAAAGCTAACATTTCTCTAGAACTGAATATTTCACAGCTCTGAAAAGCTCATTGGGTTCTCTTCTGGAAATGTTGAAAAGGACATGCAATCTATTTCAGCATATTTGAGTGACCCAAGTGACCAGTGTACTAACTAGACTTTTGAGACTGCTTACTCAGGAGCAATGACGTTTTCAGAAGGCCATTCTAGTATTATCACTTCCAGACTGATGTGATTATTTCCCTTCCCCAATCACTTCTTCTTCACTTATTAAATTCATCTCTAATCACTTGCTGTTCTTTCATTTTGTTGTTGTGTGTCTTCAAGGGTGCATTTACACTGTAGAGTTAGTGCAATTTGACTGCATTTTCACTGCCATGGCTCAATGCTATGGAATCATGAGGGTAATAATGGAGGGTGAAAGGGAGAAACGTGCCAAGAGGAAGACACGTCAAGCCAACCTTGACCGGAACTGCCTTCCACCTGGAAACCAAAACTTTGAAAGAATATGTGGTTCAAAATAGGGGTCTAAAATCACCTATGAATCCACCGCCAAGACCCTACATTCGGAAGGCCATCATAATCGGACAATGAGGGATCACCTAAGCAAGTAAGTAATTTTGCAAAGTATTTTGCCTTCTCTGCCAAGGAGTGCTGGTACTTCACCAAACTACAAGTTCCAGGATTCCATAGCATTGAGTCCTCGCAGTTAAAGTGGAGTCCGACTGTATTAATTCTACAATGTGGATGCACCCCAAGTACAAAAGGCAATCTTATTGTGAGCTTTCTCAGCAGGATATGTTCAGAGAAGGGGTTTCCACTGCCTTCCTCTTAGGCCCAGAAAACATGACTTGCCCACTTACTGGGTTTCCATGACCAAGGGGGGATTTGTGCCCTGATTTTCTGGAATTCTAGTCCAACAGTCAAACCACTACAGTGTTCCTTCGCTATTGCACAGTTCACTTATTGCAGAGTTGCTGTTTCACAGGTTTTCTCTCTCCTCGGGGGGGGGAGGGGGAAGGATGAGGAAGAGGAGGAAGAGGAGGAAGGGAGGGGGAGCCAGACACTGGGCCTTACTCTGGGGCTTGTCTCCAGGGTCACTGGCTGTGGTCTCTTCCTCCTCGCTGTCTTCGCTGCTCCTCGCTCTGTCCTCAGGGGCCTCAGCCCAGCCTGGCAGTGCCATCAAGGGCGCCCAATGGGCTTCCCAGGAGGGGAGCAACAGAGGCAGCAAGAAGGAGTAGGCTGCCTCCAAGTGGGCAGAGCCTCCTCCCCCTCACCACCACCTCTACTGCTCCCTGTGTGGGGCCCTCCTTGGTCACCGCAGATGGCACTGCCAGGCTGGGTAGAGCATCCCTACTTCACAGATTTTCACTTATCGCAGGTGGTCCTGGAACGGAATATCCGCGATAAGTGAGGGCAAACTGTACATCACACTGGCTTCAATTTTCATATCACGTATTCTACAATTTTGTACTGATATACGTATGCAATTCTGTAGCTGCTACCATCCTCTTATTTAGTCGGCTCTTTGGAAGCGCATACAATAATCTTGGCCCTCAGAGAAATGCTGGGTGTTCATCTTCATTCACAATAAGAATTAGCACATTATTTCTATTCTCCCTCTTCCCTCCCTCTGACCTGATTAATTGCACAGCCCTTCCAAATGTTGACTACAGATGCTTCAGGGATTTGCCTGGAAATCCATTTTATTCTTCTCCACTTTCCTTTCAGTACTTAGATGGCAAAGAAACAAAGAACATCCAAATGGACCAACATCCAAATAATCTTCACTAGTCTGGGGATAAATACCAAAAATGTGAATGTAAGAAATAAAGATCAAAGCCTGGAAGAAAATTATTGTTTCCTTCCAAGCAAAAGGATTTCTGGTTAAGATTTAAATGTAAGTAATTAATTACATTGCAGAGATTGTTCAACTTGTCAATGTGTGCCAACATTATCTATTGTGGAAGGAGTAAACAAATTGAATTCCGCTGCTGGCGCAGACCCTAAACCGATTACAAATGGCTTACATCTGTCAGATGTGAGAAATATTAGAAAGTTTGAAAACACAAGAAGAGCCCTGCTTGGCCCAACATCCTCTTTCTCAGAATACCCAGCCAGATGTTCAATGGAAAGTCTAAAAGCAGGAGAGAATGGGAGAAAGAAATAGCAAGAGCTTTCTCTCATTCTTGCCCCACAGCAATTGGTTCTTTGAGAAATATACCTCAGAATGAATTTGTTTAAGCCTCCTTTCGATGCCCTGAAAAGCATTCAGACTCACTACATTCAGTGGGAGAAAATTCTCTAAACTGCAATACAATACAATACATGTCAGCCCAGGAATAAATCAAATTGAGTTCAGTGAGGCATACTTCTACATTAGTGGCTTAATCCAAATGGAGTGAAAATTATACTCTAACTGTCCCTAATATTGTTCTGATATTTCCACATTTAAATTCTCTTTTTACATGGTGCATTCAAGCATCAGGGATAATTAACCATCTATGTTAACTCTCATTCTGTTCAGTAAAGCTTATTTTTAGTGCTTTAAGAAATTGCTATTTCAATTCCTGCAGCTGGGTTGCTGTGAGTTTTGTGGGCTGTATGGCCATGTTCCAGAAGCATTCCCTCCTGACATTTCACCCACATCTATGGCAGGCATTCTCAGAGTTGATGGGGTCTATTGGAAACTAAATAAGTGAGGTTTATGTGGAATGTCCTGGATGGGGAAAAGAACTCTTGTCTGCTAGAGGTATGTGTGAATGTTGCAATTTGCCACCTTGATTAGCATTTAAGGGCCTGCAGTTTCAAGGCCTGGCTGGTTGCTGCTAAGCAAACTGCAGCATTCACATGTACCTCTAGCAGACAAGAGTTCTTTCTCCCACCCTGGACATTCCACAGAAATACCGTGTAGAGACCATCCTATTTATGGCTTTGAAATCAAAATCAAAATTGTTTGAAACTCCTGGGCTTTGTACAAAAATGATGCTGCTTTTACTTTCAGGTATTAAAAAGCAGGAAGATACATGGAAGATACACGTGACGTCTTGTTGAATTAATAATTAAGATAATAAAAATGTAAATTGTATACAGTGAAACTGTGAAATTGTAAAATAGTAAATAGTAAAAATAGTAAGAATTATAAAATTACCTAGATACTAACAATTCTCGATGGGTTTGCTTGTGAAATTCAAAATTCTATGTAAATGTCAGAGTTAGAGCAAATCCCAGTATCAAGGTGAAATCCAGGCAGAGATATATGGAACAATGTCCAGTGATTGATAAAGTACTTTCACTAACCGGCAGCCTTTTGTGTCAAGCGCTTTTTCAGAGAGAGGTCAGCGGAATGTACCTTGAACTTCAGTCTCTGTCTTTCTTTGTTTTTCTTGTTCCTTGCACCTTCTCCTTCTTACTTCCACTCACTTTTACCTGTATTTCAACTCCTCAGCACAGGGTAACTCCCACAACAAACAGCAGCATTTTAAACTGCAGCCACAATGCTGGCAATGCAGGCAGGGGGAGGAAATCACAGCAAACCACCCCGGAGTAGAATAACAGCCTTAGAGTAGTACTTTGCAGAAAACACAACAACAATTATAGGACAAATCCTGCTTCAGCTTCCAGAAGCCTTAGGAAGCTAAACAGGTCAGCTTGTTTTTTTCACCCCTCTTCTTTTTTTTCTTCAGGTTGATTAATAGATTGTTGCTGGTTAAGTACAAAATTCCCTCCAAGATAAAACTGACTTACCAGTAACTTATCAGTCTGTTGTGAGTATTCCTCTCTAATTGAACTGCAGTTTCAGAGATGTGGCCCCGGCTACACCGCCATCTTCCCCTCCTTGTACATTCCACAAATACATAAACTCAATTACTTAGTTTCCAACCGAACCTCCAACCTCTGAGAATGCCTGCCATAGATGTGGGCAAAATGTCAGGAGAGAATGCTTCTGGAGCGTGGCCATACAGCCCAGAAAACTCACAGCAACCCAGTGATTCTGGCCATGAAAGCTCTCGATAACACAATTTCTGCAGCTGTCTGCACTTCTTTTTTTGTGTAGCTCTCCTGTAGCACAAATCAGCTCTGCTGATTTTTGCCCTCTGTCAGTTTTTCCAACTGTCTAACAATTTGTGTCAATGAAAAGTCTTATTATGATCTTTTGCAGAGTACTTCATTTGCTAACAACGAGCAAGATCTGCCTACTTGTGATATTATTTGTCAGAACTGAATGATCATTACAGAACCACCCTTATAAAATGTCCCAGACTTATCTTGCATGCCAAACTGTTCATAAATTCATAAATCACACCCACCCTTGGTCCTCTGATCCAATGTGAGAAAGGTTCACTCTCCCAGATTCATCTAAACCTAAGCATGAACAGATTTTTATTGCTCACTCCGTTCCTGATTTCCTTTGATTGTCCCAGCAGGATGTTTTGGACAAGTGATCTTCTATGAATTTTGTATGTTTCCATAGAGTATATATACAACCCCTGTATGTCCCATGTAGACATTTATGGCATGACTTCAAAGGAGTCATGACTACCTCCCACATTCATTTGCAAACATCTACCTCCCTTAGTTCCCCTGACCACATGTGAGACATATTTTCTAGGTGATGTTTGTACATACAGAATTATACCACATGTAGAAACAGTACCACGTCTTGGTTCCCCCCCCCCTCATAACTCTGCCACTTATTCTTTTATTCTCCCACCTTTTCCCTCTCTCTCAGGGAATTTGATACACAAAATCCTTTTCATCATTTTCTATCTGTCCAGGAAGAGAAGGGTAGAGGAAGGGAATGGCGGGGAAGCAAGATCAATTGAAATCAAAAGGGTTAACTCCTGAGTAGACCAGAGGCATTAAAAAATGAGAGCGAGAAGAAAGTTTTTCTTGTTCCAGAACAGCCACTGATTTTGCAATTTCCCCTCTCCAAACTAATTGAACTTCTCCGTTTTCTGTTCTCATCTTCATTAAAATTAAACTATGTGTATATGAATCACTTGGAGCCCCCGGTGGCATAGTGGGTTAAATCACTGAGCTGCTAAACTTGTTGACCGAAAGGTTGCAGGTTCGAATCCGGGGAGTGGCATGAGCTTCTGCTGTTAGACCCAGCTTCTGCCAACCTAGCAGTTCAAAAACACGCAAATGTGAATTTAGGTCAATAGGTACCGCTCCGGAGGTAAGGTAATGGTGCTCCATGCAGTCATGCTGGCCACATAACCTTGGAGGTGTCTACGGACAATGCCGGCTCTTCGGCTTAGAAATGGAGATGAGCACCAACCCCCAGAGTTAGACACGACTGGGCTTAATGTCAAGGGAAAACCTTTACCTTTACCTATATGAGCACTACTTTTTCACTTTGAACTTGGCTTTCAACAATTGGAGGAAATTGAAGACAGAGGAGAAAGTGGGAGAAGAGATAAACTGGGATATTGTAAAAGTAATTGAAAAGTGGAGTGACAAAATAGGGTTACCCCTGCCAAGTCAGAACAAATGGAGGGCATGTGTTTTGACTGTATACCTCAAGCAAGGATTATGTGAACTGAAGTCAGATGGGCTTGGTTCCAAGTAGGCACTCTTTGCAAGCTTAAGGCTGAAACAGCTGCCTTATACACTTCAACCAAAGTCTCACCAAAACAAAATCTACTAAGGAAACCTGTTGAAGGCTAAACATTGATGTTTATTATTTATTTGCAGTATTTGTATACCATCCTTCTCAACCTCGAAGGGGATTCAGGATGGTTCACAGTTTGCATAGCCAAAATAACACAAATCCCTCACTTGGCTGTTCCAGAGGGGATAAGAATTTACAGTGGCCCACCAATTCTATGTCATGCACATCTTTATAAACAAAATATAATTTTTAAATACTGCCTCGAATCCTCTTGGGGAGTTTTGAACATATAAGCACTGTAGTTACAATGCTATGCAAAGAAACCTGTCCCGATCCCTTCGGTTCCTCCTTATCTTGTAGCAGCTGCAATGATTGCTGGGGGTCTATTCCCTTGTCACTTTGGAAGCACATCAAAGCTATTCTCACTCTCTCCAGTGAGTCATTTTCAGTAAAACAGGCAGAAATTTCTGCCCACAATGGAGATAGCTCTCATGAGAAATAGTGGCATTGTCAGCCAGCTCCTTCCCAAATGAGAAGAGAATAGGCTTTCATTGATCCCAGTGTCTGCTGCCCAAGAAGTAAACATTGAAGGCTTTTCACTGTCCCTACTGACAGTATTTTACAGAGGTGCAATGGATTAAAACCTTGTGCCAGCAGGACTTCTGACCAACAGGTCAGCAGTTCAAATCCAGGGAAAGTGGGTTGAGCTCCCTCTGTCAGCTCCAGCTCACCATGCAGGGACATGAGAGAAGCCTCCCACAAGAATGGTCAAACATCAAATATCCAGGTGTCCCCTGGGCAACATTCTTGCAGACAGCCAATTCTCTCACAACAGAAGTGACTTGCAGTTTCTCACGTCATTCCTGACATGAAAAAAAAGTATCCTATTGTATTTGAGGGGTATTCTTGGACTTTATATTTTCACTTTCTATGTTTTTTTATTAGTAGTTTGAAAAGCAATAAAATGTGGAAGAAAAAGAAAAGTTGAAGGTATATACAAAATAAAAACTAGCTAACTTTTTCATTGTCTTCGCATCTGTCTGAATCGCACATCCAAACTAACCTGCTGTGAACTGCAAGGTTAAGAACCAAATATTCTTTGTTTCACTTCTCAGTGAGATACTATATTTCTGAGATTTGATGCCAAGCATGCTTCTTTCTCTTTCTCTCCACATGCTGAGAAATGAATCATTTGACATTTCGGCATACTGATGAGTGGCATGGATACATTTTCCCTGTGGTGTTGCATCAAATGTTGGAAGCTGGATTGAACCTGTGAGTGTTTTAGGCAACCCAAATCCTAAAGTGTAAAGAAGGAAGAGTCCCCAGGGAGCACGATAGTCTGGTCTGGTGACCTTTTCTTGGGTGGATATATGCAGTGGCTATACAGATAGTACAGGGTGTCACCTTTCTCCCTAAAGCCTTTGCATCACCCAGCATACCTGGCTAATTTCAAAGAGTATTTCAGTGACCTTTGTTTGATAAATTAGGGGGTTGTTCACCATTTTTCCTCTTGGCCTTACAGGATAAACATTTGTGAACTCCTTCAAAAGATCTATAAAAAGAACTGAAGGGAGCAATGACTCTCATCTTCATGTACTATCGCTCTCGGTTCTTTGTTATTACAGAAAAACCCATGGCATAACTGAGAAGCAAGATGCATTTTTAAATGCCCACCTCTCTCCAGCTTGTGTTTTCATCTTGATCAATGTAGGGAAGTCTACTCTTCATGCAGAGTTCATTTAACTTAGGACAGACAACCACTCTGTAAAAATTATAAAGGAATCAGATTAAAAGCCAACACAAAGGTCCACATAATCCCTCTCCTCAGGCAAGGCTACATATAGGCAAAAAATGGACTCACCTTAAATTCATTGTTGACTGTTTCTATGATATACACCAACTTCTGATGCATTTTCTTGCTTTACTCTGATTTTGTCCATTTTTTTAGCAAAGTAAGGGCATTCTCTTGAGCTTGTTGGAAACTATGGAGTATCCCAGGGCTTATTATGCTTAAACTTCTCCATATTTAGCCTGCATTCTTCCAAAAATGTAAATAATTTGCACCACATATATTTTTATGGGAATTAATGCATATAGGTGTCAATCGATTGTGCTTTGGTCTTTTACAAGAGTGGACTGTTCATGGTCTATTGCAGGCATGGGCAAACTTCAGCCCTCCAAGTGTTTTGGACTTCAGCATCCACAATTCCTAACAGCCAGTAGACTGTTAGGAATTGTGGGAGTTGGAGTCCAAAACACCTGAAGTTTGCCCATGCCTGCTCTAGAGATTTCAGCTGTAAATGTTAAAGCCCAAAAATCATATTCAGATCCAAAGCTGTCAATTGAATCAAAATCCCAATTTTCTTTTGATGTTCTATGACAGTTCTATTTTAGAATGAGGCGGCATTCATGCCTTTCTCTCTCGCCTTCTCTCTCTGAGTCAAATATAGCTTCTAGTGTCTACGCAATGGTGTTGAAGAAGACACTAATTTTCCTTCAACTCTGGTTCATACCAGCTTCACCAGTTCTGTGTGTTTGCTACCAATTAACCCACTCTTGCCCCAGAGAGCCTTGATTTTTACCCTATTCATTTTTCTTAGCTTGCAAGTCTAAAACCTTTTCCAGTGAAGGCTTGAGTCCTTTTTCCATGGTCCCACTGTTTATACTGTGAGAAATAAATGTATGGCAAGCTGCCCATTTCCCCAGTTCAGCCCAATATAGCTAATATCCTTTGACTTTTTGCTAGATTTTGTTACACTCTGTACATTAGTTTGGTAGTTTAAGTCCAGCATACCTGCACAGGCAATATTCTGCTCCTACCCCCATATGGAAACACTGCCACAAATATATATTTTTTTAAAAAAGGGGGGGGGGCACAGAACCAAGTCAGAAGTGGCCAGAAAAGACTTCTTACCTTGCTTTGTTTTAATCTTAAACAATTCCTGGGAGCTCTGTAACCTATTGAAAAAGTGAATCAGCAACACCAGAAACTAAACTAAGCTGAACTGCAGTTTATCTCTTGGGAGAGGCAATTCAAGGTTGCCTGCCAAAGAAAGGTCTAGGTCTACTCTGCCCTAAAATTGCACTTTGTTCGCCCCTGTTGCAATAATGATTAGGCATAATGAATTGCTATGCTTTGCTATGCTGCTGAGCTCTTAGTCTTATATTATTGTCGCTCACTACTCCTCCCACACATTTTCTAGATAGCTGATCTCTCTCTCTCTCCATCCCCTTTCCCTTTCCTCCCTCTCCCTT
Organism: Anolis apletophallus; assembly: GCA_030556195.1. Classification (NCBI taxonomy): domain Eukaryota; kingdom Metazoa; phylum Chordata; class Lepidosauria; order Squamata; family Anolidae; genus Anolis; species Anolis apletophallus. The sequence continues at coordinate 101,286,302 of JARBWK010000003.1, forward strand.
TCCTCCTCCTCCTTTTCCCTCTCCATCTCCCTCTCCTCCTTCTCCCTCTCCTTCTCCTTCTCCTCCTTTCCCTCTCCCTCTCTTCCTCCTTTTCCCTCTCCCTCTCCTACACCCTCTCCTCCCCCTCCCTTTCCTCCTCCCCCTCCTTTTCCCTCTCCTCCTCCTCCTTTTCCCTCTCTCTCTCCTACGCCCTCTCCTACGCCCTCTCCTCCCTCTCCCTTTCCTCCTTCTCCTCCTTTTCCCTCTCCCTCTCTTCCTTCTCCCTCTCCTTCTCCTCCTCCTTTCCCCTCTCCCTCTCATACTCCCTCTCCTTCTCCCTCTCCTTCTCCTTCTTGTACATTGCATCTTTTGTTTACAGGTAAGATGGTCCCGTTCAATTTTTTAAAAATTAACCAAACAACCTTGCTAGAGCTTCCTCGGTTTTCATGTGCCATTTCTGACTGAGCCCGAATTCACATCTTTCCAATGTTCTTTGTGTTGGGATTTGGAAAGCCGCAAATTTGACTCACCAAGTACAGAGTGAAAGAAAAACGCAACTAGGCTTTTAGCAAAGAAAATGTTTTTAAGGAAAAACACAAAAACAGAAACTTTGTGCTTTTAGGCTTTAGCAACATACAAGAAAAATACAGCCACAAATTTGCTTGTAGAACTCCTTCTAAGGCATACAAAGTTACTCACATTGTGAGCTGTAGTATATGCAGCATCTCTTAGCCAAGGCATCTTTACTTAGCTTTGAGTTTGAGTTCTGCTGCAGTGCTTCTTTCTCAGCTTCTCTTCAGCTCCAACAATACTGCTCCAGCATCTTCTTACACCTCCTTCCTACCATCCATCCATTCATTCATCTAAAAAAGGCTCAAGCTGTTCTTCTTAAATAGAAGGTGAGCTCCTAAACTGACAACACCTGGCTGCAAGGCGTGGTGCAGGCAAACAGCCTTACAAACTTTAGCTTATCACAAGCCTTTCTCAAAGTAGACCCATTGCCATACATTTACCAAACAAACACATATATAGAAAAATATACAAAACATACATACAATAGGATTAGCACATTATATATTGCTTTTAATCTCAACACTTTGTGCACTTTCTTCCCATAAGTCCCTGGGCCATTGACACAACAGTTGTGCTAATTCACACGACTTGGGGCAATCTCTCTTGTTTGTCATAGTTCTTATCCTCTGTCTTTTGCTACTTTGGGAGCTCATTTTTCTCATAGTCAACTTTTAACAAGCTGTCAATGATGGGAACCTGGTAAAGACAGTGATAATACTGATTTGCTTTCAAAAGCCATTGAATTTGTGGTTTCGAATTTAGATTTTACAGATCTACCTACAAATCTTGTTCAGATGTAAATTCAAGATGTCCAAAGAATGTTCTTCAACATTTATCCCACTTGATGACAGAGTCCACTTTACTGGTTTGTTGGAGCCATTCCACCCAGTTGTACACCTGATCAGAGTGTATGCCAGCAGTCTTCAAATCATTGTACAGCATCCAGAGAATCGATAACTGATGAGGAAGTTATCAAAACCGGCTTAGCTTTCTGTTTTGGCTGGACTTCTGATTGTTCTTGCATGGTTTGCTGCCTCTTCTTGCTTCAAAAAGGTAATTTCAGAAGCATCAGATCACATGGAAGATTTCACAGACAGTAGAAGGATAGGATAGGTCACAAAGTGGTGTGCGACAGAATCAGGTTGCTTAATTAAATAGAGCAAATCTAATGTTCTAATGCTCAGTGGGATGAATGATGCTGTTTCTAAATCCTCCTGTCTTTTAGAAAATCCCGCTGGATCTCACCACTTTGAAGTTATAGATTATAACATGAGAGTAGAATGATCAGTTGTAATTTGTCTTGCTTAACTAGAAAGGCAGGTTTCTTACAACCTTTTGGGATGCCAAATTAAGATTATTAAGAAGATGTCCATAAGGGAAAAGAGTGTGGGTATAGGAGTGGAAGAGAGAAGAAATATACCACCGAACACAAGAAATAAGTGATGTGAGAGAAAGAGAGAGAGAAAGGGAAGTTTATAAATCATAACTGCATGTATTAAAATGCCCAAGTGATTTTAGTGCCAATCTTCTTTATAGTCAAAAATATAGCTTTTCCAGTAGGCTAATGTACCTTACAAACATGTGTCTTTAGGAGCCTATCTCCTAACCCTTGTGCTGGCAGGACTGCTGACCAAATGGTCAGCAGTTTGAATCTGGGGAGAGGGGTGAGCTCTTGTCTGTCAGCTCCAGCTTCTCATGTGGGGACATGAGAGAAGCCTCCCACAGGATTATAAACATTTGGGCGTCCCCTGGGCAATGTCCTTGCAGACGGCCAATTCTCTAACACCAGAAGCAACTTGCAGTTTCTTAAGTCGCTCCTCACACACACACACACACACACACACACACACACACACAAACCTGTGTCTTTGGCATATGCAGACTTTTTACATTTAGACTTGTAATTATAAACATTGTTGCTGTTTGTATGAAGAGATACCATTTAGTTTGCCATTTGTAAATACCAGGCCAATTTATCAAAACACTGAATGAGCCCTTATATGTTATCCAGACATACCAGGCAATAGTGCATATTTCATGATGGAAATGTTAAAAAAATGTCATTTACCTTTGTGGCTGTTCCTCCCTCCACCCCCAAATGACACTATCAAGAGAAAGGCAGTGGCAAACCACCACAGGATATTCTTTGCTGCAAAAACCCTATGACATTAATGGGCTGTCATAAGCTGGCAAGTGACCTGCAGGCATATGCATGCACTCATTAAAATAATTAAAACATAGCTAGACAGCAAACTACTTTTCACAGAATTATGCAAGCAGGTGGCTAATAATGACTTAAACTGCCAAAGTAATTTTAACAAACAAATGTAAGTGTGAGAATGGAATCTCAAGGGTCTCTGTAGGTGGTGCCATTTAGACCAAGTTGGGATATGGATTAAGGTCAGCCAGTTTGCTGCGGAGCACCTACATAGGCACCTCAGGGACCAGTGCCTATGTAGGTGCTCTGCAGCAAACTGGCTGACTATAATCCCTATCTCAACTTGGTCTAAATGGCAGTGTAAAGCCACCCACAGAGGCCATTGGGATTCCCTTCATTTGTTTGTTAAAGTTACTTTATTAGAGGCCAGGATGGTGGCTAAAATATCTGCTAAGTGTGAATAAATCAGAAAACAATATTTTTTTCCCTGTCCTGGTCTGGTGGGATGCACAGATGGACAACAGCATGTCGAATAGGGATGACTGCTAGAGCATAGCAAGGCACAGTAACAAAGCAGTTGAAAGGGAGTAGTCTCATAGGAATGCTGTGGCTTCCTCTCTGGGAGAAGTGTCTGTTCCCACGGAGATACCTTCCAGCCAAGCTGTGCATCAGGTTTCTTCCCTTGAACTATTCACTTCAGTGCTAGCTCTGTCCTAACAAGCTGCATTTTCCCATCTCAAGTCCAGCTCTGCATCAGCTATACAGTAATTGGTTTCAGCTAATTTTATGAATTATTCCAAAATTTCTGGGCAGTTTTTAAAATACAGTGCTTCTGGCTGGATATGTAATGTAGTGTTCATTGAGGCGTGTACGTGTTGTAGATACCCAAAACTTATTGCCTGTGTTGGAACCGCCCTTAGTCATTGCTCCTGGAAAGGTTTTTTTTTAATCAGAAATTTTTTCCCAGTTTGGAAAAAGGAGACCTGTCCAAGGTGAAAAACAAATAGGATCTTCCCCAGAAACATGGTGAAGTTTCCCCTTGTACCCAGTATAAAGGATGCAAGGCACATTTTGAGGAAAGGATTTCCTCTTTCTTTTAAAGGGAGTACAGGGGTATAATATCTCAAGTTCTGAGAATGGGTATGGGTGGCTTAGAGAGAACTAGCTTGGTGTAGTGATTTCTGCATTGGACTATGACTCTGGAAATGAGGGCTCAAATCCATTGTCAGGGTGGCCTTGGGCACACTCTCAGCCTTGGACAATTTGTTTATCCCCTTCGTGACAGGTTCACTTTAGGGTTGGCAAGTTTTGTTCTTCTGAGGCTGAGAGTGTGTGACTTGCCTGAGATCACCCAGTGGATTTCCATGGCCAAGCAGGAATTTGAACCCTGGTTTCCAGGGTACCAGTCCAAGATACAAACCATTATCCCATGCTGTATTCTCTTCTTTATATAGATACCAAATGTTCCTATAGTCCCCGTGTAGAAGTGACTTTGGGAGAGGTGAGAAAGAAATAAAATGGATGATGATGATAATGACGGAATTATCACAAAGTGATTTGGATTTTAATAAATCAGAGCTTTCTTTTTTCTGCCTATTTGATGTTCAAAAGGATCTCCGAAAAGCTCAACATTTTGAAACAAGGAAAGGTTGATGGAAAAACCGAATACATATTCTTTGTGTAACCTCCCGAAGAAGCTTTAAATATCTACAGGTCAAAATGTGTCAAAGATTTTAAACATCATTCTCCAACAGCTTGAAACGTATCCTCCACTTTCTTCTGTTGATTTTATTTTATGCTCGACAGTTCGGGTTTTTTTTATTTTTCAATTGTGAAAGGCTAAGCCATAGAACCACATTAATATCCAAAAGCACTCTTTCCCTGAGAATTGCTTTGTGAATATATATATATATATATATATATATATATATATATATCTCACACATTTAATGGCAATCTTATGTCCACGCACTTTTTCTTTGAAGCACTCAATACTTCACTGTGCTCGCTTTTTCATGTCTCTGTGAGCCCAATATTTTTTCCTGTTTCAATAGCATTTATATCTTTTGCTATTGTTATCTGCCTTAACGCCGACTACAATTTACAGTGATCTTATCCTAAAGATTTTCAGAGGAGGTTTGCCACTGCTGATAAACTGAATAATAATAATAATAAACACTTTACTTATATTCTGCTCTATCTGCCCAAGGGGACTTAGAATGGATTACAACATATACAGATAGGCAAACAATCAATGCATTTAATACAGTGAAATAACAATGACACACAAAGACAAGGAATAAAGGTAAGGGCTTCCTCTTTCACCTCCGGCTTCTGGAGGCAGTGCTCAACTCTGGTCATGGGGAGGTGCTCTTTTTCCATTTCCAAGCCAAGGAGCCTGTTGTCCGCAGACACCTCCTGGTCGTGTTAGCCAGCATGGCCACATGGGCGCCTTTATTACCTTCCTTTGCAAGTGGTACCTATTGATCTACTCACATTTGCATGTTTTCGAACTGCTAGGTTGGCAGGAGCTCACCCCGACCCAGAACTTCAAATTGCCAACCTTCCGGTCAGCAGTTCAGCAGGGTTTAACCCATTGTACCAACCATGGCTCCAACATTACCTGTTGGCTAACCAGGGACTTTAACCCTGTTGTCCTGGATCCCTAATCCAACACTTGAACCATCATCCCAAGCTGGCTCTACATATATATCTATATCTATACTAGCCGTCCCCTGCCATGCGTTGCTGTGGCCCAGTTTGTGTATATGTGTTTTGTGTGTGTATATATGTGTATATTTGTATATATGTGGTTTTGGGTACGCATTGTATTTTTTGTTTTTTGGCTTTTAAAGTCTCTTCCACTGAGTTTTTCAGTTTGTTTATGATTGATGGTCACTCGTTGGCCTGATAGGTGTATTGTGTCCAAATTTGATGTCAATTCGCCCAGTGGTTATGTTAATCCCACAAAGGAACATTACATTTTTATTTATATAGATTACACTCAGTGTGTAATCTATATAAATCTATTCATCCTATTATTTTAGGTGATGGCATAGAATGGTAGAATCACAGAGTGGGAAGAGACCACAAAGGCCATCCAGTGCAACCCCCTGCCATGCAGGAACATAGAATCAAAGAGCTCCTGACAGATGGTCATCCAGTCTCTGTTTAAAAGCCTCCAAAGAAGGAGACTCCATCATACTCCAAGACAGCATATTCCTCTGCTTAACAACTCTTACCATCAGCAAATTACTCCTTATCTCTTTTCCTGCAGTTTGAATCCACTGCTTGATGCCTCGGGTGTCCTAATCTCTCATGTCAGGAAATGGAATATTGCTTTCTGCACAGCAGTTTTAGGGCTGACTCCAAAGGCCTAGTGCTCTGGAATAGTGCTAGTTGATTTTGCTGGGTGACTTCAAGTGGTTTATAGGGCTGGGTTTACACTGCCATATAATCCAGATTATCAAAACAGAAATTCTATACTATCATTTTGAACTGGATTATATGACCCCTTCTACATTGCCATATAAAATCCAGATTATCTGATTTGAACTGGCAGTGAAGACTCATATAATACAGTTCAAAACTGATAATGTGGATTATCTACTTTGATAATCTGGGTTACATGGCAGTGTATAAGGGTCCCATGAGTTTAGACTGCCATTTAATCCAGTTCAGAGCAGATAATCTGATTTTTTTATGACAGTGTAGTTTTAGCCTGACATTCAGCAGTCTCAAGGCACACCTGTGATGGGATTTTCTTGGCAAGATTTATTCAAGTTTTGTTTTGTCTTTGTGTTCCTCTGAGGCCGAAAGAGTGTAATATGCCTAAATTTTCCATGGCTGAGTGGTGATTCATCCAGTTTCCTTGGCTGAGAGAGGATTCAGAGCTTGGTCTTCAGTTGTAGTCCAAGTATATTCCATGGTGGCTCTCCACAGGTGATAAGGACCAGGGGATTACTGCAGAATAGATCCCTTACTTGACGCTCAGAGCTCAGCCTACAGTGCATAAAGTCCTCAGATAACATAGGCTGTGCAGAGGTTAAAGTGTGTCCTCTCAGCCTCACAAAGTTGTCCACCCTAGGCTTTAGACAAGTTTTTTGGAATGACCACCATGAAGTCTCTTGGGTTGTATCTACATTGACATATAATCCAGCTCAAAGCAGATAATCTGGATTTTATTTATTTATTTATTTATATTTGGGATTTCTGCGCCGCCGACTCCCGAGGGTATAGCAGTATAGATAGGACTTTAGACCCCTTCCACACAGCTGTATAAAATCCCATATTATCTGATTTGAACTGGGTCCAATGGCAGTGTGGACTCAGATAAACCAGTTCAAAGCATATATTGTGGATTATCTGCCTTGGTATTCTGGGGGCCCTTCAACACAGCTTTATATCCCAGAATATCATGGCAGAAAATCCTACAATATCTGCTTTGAACTGAGTTATCTGAGTCCATACTCAGATAATGTGGGATTATCTGCCTTGATATTCTGGGATATAGGGCTATGTAGACGGGCCCTGGGTTATATGTCTGTGTGGAAGGGCCCTACGAAGCATACTACTTTGTTTCCCAGTCGAAAGTACATTTGCTGGTGGCCTTTCCCTAAGGGTTTAACAACGCGTTTAGCACCGCACATTGTAAATTCATTAAAAAATTAATTGCCCCTACAAAAACTGTGATAAGAATGTAATTTTCAGTTCTTTCCACGGTTCCTTTTTTCTATTTCTATTGAAATAGCTGAATAACAAACGAAGGGCAAGGTTGAAAATGTATTTGATTTTGCCTCAATTGCAAGCCACACATGGGGGCAGAGAGTGCCGAAGCGTTTTCTTCACTCTGAGTTAATTCCTTTGAAAGGACACCGTCTGGATGCCATCCTAAAATATCATTTTTAGTTATCCGGCGCCATTCCACGCTGAGCCATTTGCTCAGCACAAACATGATTTCCAATCGCCCAGTTAATGAAATGTGCTTTAACATGACAGAAAATTGCCCTAGGATTTGGAAATTACATTGTCTACAGATTTCATTTGTGAGAAAAGGTCAAACATTACTAAAGTCAGAGGAATATATCAACAACCGCTAGAATAATTGTTTCCACGCCATGGATAAATCAGAACAGAACCCAGAGAGAAACGGGAGGAAGCCTTGCCTTTTATTGTATTCTTTTTAAAAATCCTTTTCTAATTACACTTTTTGTGTTCTGTAGTCTGTTCAATTGACCCAGAAAATGATTTTCTTTCAGTATTCCCTGATCAACAATAGCCATGAAATGCCCTTTATTTTACTGCCAATTTCTCTCAGAAGGATTATGTGAAGAAAAGAAGTTGGAAGCTGATTTTTCTGATAACCCTTGAACAGATTAGTGGGGTTAATCACTATATTCACACATAGATTTGCTTTCTAACAAACAGGGTGTGCAGTGCTGGGTGGAAAGCAGTCTAGCATTAGATTATAGGCTCCTATAATGAAATATGTGAATTTGGGGAAGTGAGACTACATGTAGACAAAGAAAGTGAAATTCAAAGAAACAAAAGAAATGTGGATTATTGACCACGGCTCATGATATGTACACCCAACCCTCACTGAACAAATTTAGTAAGGGTGATTATCGAATTATAGAACCATTGTTCCATTTTAAATAAAATAGTTCCATTTTATGGAATCCTGGGGTTTATAGTCTGATTATAAGTAATAATAATAACAATGATACTTCATCTTGTTGATGGAAAGCTTCCCACCAGAGAGGAAATCATTTATCGGACAGATGGCAAGCTATTTAACCTCAGCAGACTGAAAGCCAAAACCAAGGTCACAACATCTGTTATAGAACTCCAGTATGCTGATGATAACATCGTCTGTGCTCATTCAGAAGAACCTACAAGCTATTCTAAACACCTTTGCAGAAGCATATGAGAAGCTCGACCTGTCATTGAACATTGAGAAAAACAAAGTGCTCTTCCAGCAGTCACTAGCCAATCCCTCTCCAATGCCAGAAATGCAGCTTGATGGTGTAACATTAGTAAATGTTGATTAGTTCCGCTATCTTGGCAGCCACCTCTCCACAAAAGTCAACATTGATGCTGAAATACAACACTGCCTGAGCTCTGCAAGTGCAGCATTTTTTCAAATGAAGCAGAGAGTGTTTGAGGACTGAGATATCCATAGGGATACCAAGGTGCTTGTTTATAAAGCTACTAGCTGAACCCGGCCACGCACTGCTGTGGCGTTGTGTGGTGGTATGGAAAATTAAGTAGGAAAGAGGCAAAGAAGGAAGTAGAGAATGAAATAGCATTCCTTTCCTTCCTTCCTTCCTTCTTTCTTTGCTTCCTTCCTTCCATCCATCCTACCTTTCTTCTCTCCCTTTTTCCTTCCTTCTTTCACATTTTATTTCCTGTTCTTCCCTCTTCCTTGTTTTCCTCTTTCCTGTGGCCCAGTCTGTATATATGTGTTTTGTGTGTGTATGTATGTGTATGTATGTGTGTGTGTGTGTGTGTATATATATATATATACTGTATATATATATATACTGTATATATGTGTGTGTACATATGTGTGTATATGTGTGTGCTTATGTTTGTGTGTATATGTGTATATGTATATTGTGTGTGTGTACTTATGTATATGTGTGTTTGTATATGTATATGTGTGTATATGTGTAGATGTGTGTAAGTACAGATGTGTGTATGTATGTGTGCATGTGTATATTTAATTGCATGTATATATGTGTGTATGTGTGCATGTCTTTATGTATATCTGTGTGTGCATGTGGTGAAGACCAACAATAACACCCCTTCCTGCCTTTTGTACTTCCTTTCTTCCCTCTCCCCCTCATCCCTCAGCTTTTCTCTTTTCTCTGTCCTCCTGCCATTTCTCCCTCCCTTCTGTCTTTCCTTTCCCTCCTTCCTGCCATCCCTCCCCTTGTCTCCCTCCCTCCATTCCCTTCCTACCTTTATTTCCTTCCTTTTGCTGCTCCCTTCACCAGCTTCTGTTAGAATTGATAGAATGTACCATAGTAAGTAAATGTTAATTTGTGTATGTATATCTTTAAGTGTTATGTAGAGTGGGAAGTGACGAAGGACACCTGGCCTAAACTTCCCTCAGCGTTTAGTATAAAGCTTTGTTATCTAACCTTGGGTGGGGCTCTCGAAGAGATTGTGCTGAGAAGTGAAGTGGTTTTGTTTTTGTGAGTAAAGAATTGTTTTATTTTGAACTCCCGACTCAGCGTCCTGGTTTATCCAAGCTTCACAACATCAAACATCCGCTGCAGAGAATTTAATAATTTTAACAGCTTCTACCTCTTGTATTGTCTTTTCTTACATGTCTGTTTTCTCTTCCTCCTTCCTGCGTGACCTCTTTCCTTCTTTCTTTCCGTCCTTCCTTCCCTGTTTCCATCCCTCCTTCTCTCTTTCCTTCCTCCCCCCTTTGCCTCCGCGGCTCCAATTGAGGCCACGGAGGCCCGCTGTCTTTGGCGAAGCCAGGGCCTTGCTTGGTTTCGCAGCCCGGCCTCCGGAGGGCTCCGTGACACCAAGCAAGGCCACAGCTTCGCCAAAGACAGCGGGCCTCCGTGGCCTCGATTGAAGCCGTGGAGGCTTCCGGAGGGCTCCGCAGCACCAATCGAGGCCACGGCTTCGCTGAGGACAACGGGCCTCCTTCCTCCTTTTAGGTCTTCTTCAGCCAGCGCTGCTGCCAGCCATTCCCCTGCTGTGGTGCTAGCTGATTAAGAGCTAAAAAGAGGAGGTAGGCCCTCTGTCTTCAGCGAAGCCGGGGCCTCGCTTGGTGTAGCGGGCTGGTCTCCGGAGGCCTCCGCGGCTCCAATTGAGGCCACGGAGGCCCGCCATCTTCGCCGAAGCTGGGGCCTCACTTGGTGTCACGGGCCGGCCTCCGGAGGCCTCCATGGCACCAATCGAGACCACGGCTTCGGCGAAAACGGCAGGCTTCCTTCCTCCTTTTAGGTCTCTATTCCTCCACAGGAGACAGTTAAGATGGCGGGCCTTCTTCTTTTCTCCATGGTGGTGGGGGGTGGGGGGGAGGGAAGCGGTTTGCGTGCGTGAGAATTGTTTCCACGCATGCATTAACGCGGGGGATCATGGGAGTTGTAGTCCAATTGTTTTTTGTATTTTTTTACCGTGTTGTTTAAATTTTTTTAAAAATATTTCGAGTGGTAAACATACCTTGCTCAGTTTTGTGTGTTTGTGGGCTGGATTGGTGTGTCTGCGTTGTGTGGTTTTGCTGTCTATAGGCTACTAAACACAACAGCGCTTCTTATATATAGATTATCCTCCCAACCCTGCTATATGCCTGCAGGCATCACACTCAACTCCTAGAAATGATTCCATCAGTATTGCCTCTGAGAAGTCCTGAAAATCTCTTGAGAAGACATGCTGGAAGCAGCAAAGACCATCAGCATTGAAGCAACGCTCCTACACCAACAACTCCACTGGTCTGGCCATGTTATCTGAATGCCTGAACACCGTTGCCCAAAGCAGTTACTATACTCCCAACTCAAGAACAGGAAATGTAATATTGGCAGACAGGAAAAGAGATTTAAAGGTGGGCTTAAAGCCAATCTTAAAAACTGTGGCATTGACACTGAGAACTGGGAAGCCCTGGCCCTCGAACGCTCTAACTGGAGGTCAGCTGTGACCAGCAGTGCTGCAGAATTAGAAGAGGCACAAATGGAGGGTGAAAGAAAGAAACGTGCCAAGAGGAAGGCGCATCAAGCCAACCCTAGTCGGGACCGCCTTCCACCTGGAAACCAATGTCCTCACTTCAGGAGAACATGAGGACCAAGAATAGGGCTCCACAGACACCTACAGACACACCGCTACCATCCTGGGCTGATGGCAGGAGCTCACGCTAACCCAGGCTTGAACTGGCAACCTTTCAATTGGCAAGGTTTTCTGCAGCTAGCTGTTTAACCCGCTGTGCTAAAGCCCGGCTCCCATGTAACAATGTAGCTCTCTGGCTACAAATACTAAATGACCTTTACTAAACTGCAGATTCTATTATTCCATAAGCATTAATCATAGCATTCCAAGTGAAACAATAGTGTTATAATTATGTAATGTGACTGGGCCCCATTGCTTTGTTTCAAAATTCCTACAGAGTTGTCTAATCAAACTAGAGATTACAGAACTGGAAATATATACGTCTGTGTGGAATTAAACATCTCTTTTTAAAGTGCAATTTCATGTAGTCTTCCATGATTGTAAATCCTACTGACACAATGACTCCCAAGCCAATATCCTCAAGAACTGCACATACTTAGGAAACATCTACAGTATATACAACCCAGGGACCAATGCTGGAGTTCTATGGCTGATGGTTTAGAATAACTCGGGGCACTTCTACATGGACCAGTTATGTGGACCCGATCTGGCATGCTGGGTGCTGGATTGGGCCCACTAGGAGTTCGCAGTGGGACTCCCTCACCTGTCTCAAAGTGGTAGGGAATCTCTACTGCCCAGGATATGCTGAACATGCTTCTAGCAACATGGCATCTATCTTATTCCTGGAGAATCAGCCAAAGGAGAAAGGAAGTGGAGAAGAAGAGCACCAGGAACAAGGAAGGCACTATGTTGCAGCTGCGGGGTGCTGCAATGTGGGAATAGGAGACAGGAGACTTCCATCCCATATCCTTGGGCTACCAGCTCAGCCCAAGTGTGCCCTTCGGTTGAGGTAAAGCCTGAATCCTGGGTCAGGATTTGGACTTTCCCTGACTTGCTGACATTAAGGCGGCCTTGCTCCATGTGATGTTTAGGCATCCAGTTCTATACCAATATGAGATTTATTTATTTATTTATTTATTTATTTATTTATTTATTTATTTATTTATTTGCGGCATTTGTTACCCACCTTTCTCAGCCTTAGGCCGACTCAAGGCAGCTTACAGAAATTGGCAGAATTTGATGACATACATAAAGTACAATTAAAAACATTCAACCTAATATTATAAAAACTATATAAATCATTAAAATCATTAAAAATATATCATCACCATTGGTCAGTGTGGAAATGAGCCTTAAAGCCATTTTGTGTGTTGACGAGCATCATTCAGTACCAACAATTCCAGTGAAAGTGGTGTCAAACTGCAGTATTTCTACAGTGCAGATGCACCCACAGTCATTGACCGTTTCTAGAATTGCTATTTTACCTGTGATCCAAGCAGCCTAGGGCACATCTACACTGACACCTTTTCCAGGCCCGATCAGTATGCTTGGATGGTGGATCAGCCTTGAAAAGAGCCCCCACAGGGACTCTCTCACCCACCACCCAGTGGTGCCGAACATGGGTGGCTACCCTAATGTGTTGTTTTCTCTGAAGTTTATAAGGCCTATCCAAGGTGAAGAAGCTATTTGGAGAAATTGAGTTCGTTTCCCTGGCTGGCTCATTTGAAGTTGGGATTAAGAGAGTGGATTCCCCCTCTCTTCCCCCATTAAGATCAGGCATCAGATTGCTTAATTCCTCTGGCATCAAAAATACAATAATAAATCATCTAATATTTTGCTACCTATTTCTGTGACCTCAAATCTATTACCTGATCTGGCCCAAGTCTGCAGCAAAGATATATAGATACAGCGAAAGAATGGTTAAATTTAGTAATCTTTTAAAATATTTTCAGTTCCAAAGATTGTGATATTTTTACTGTTCAGTGCCAATAGGTGTCTGTTTACAGCTGAAAGTTTAAGACTAAATAAAAAAGGAAGAGCATCATTATTAACCTGATAGTTAGTTGTTTCTGATTCTGTGAAACATATAGTGACTAAAACCTGGAAATAGCCCCCAAAAGTGTCTTGTTTGGATTGGCTGCCATTCAACAGTGTACCTCTGTCTTTTGATTTTATTTTTAATATATAATTTCTGACTGAGCACAGAATGGTAAAATGTTACAAGCTGTTTTCATTGCTATTTTGGATTTTCAATGAGTAGTAAAAAGAGAATGAAAGCAGTAACAATCTTGCATAATAGTGGAAAGAGGAACAGGGGAACCATTTGAAAAATAAAAATAAAAAATCAAGTGAGCATAAATGCTACCACTGGATAGTAGGGTATTTGCCGATTACAACTTCTTTACACAATCCAAATGTGCTAATGCTTGTATTTTTGTAATATACTGCATGCTTCATCTCTTTGAGTCTGTTGCCCTTTCATCCATTATCCATTGGGCCCTTCTGTGGGCTCCCCCGCTCCTCATGGACTTCACTATTTATTCTAGGACAGCAGTCAGTCTAAAATGCAAACACAGATGTTCAAGCCTGGAAAGCCTTTTTAAAATGGAGATGGAAAGGGGGAATTTTCTTGCTTAACCCCTTCCCTTCACACCACTTCTCTGAAACAAGTTTCCTCTGCAAGTTATAAGCAGAGATGAGTGAAGACTCCCACTGTCCTGCTATGGGATTAGATTAGTGGTTCCCAACCTGTGGTCCATGGATCACCAGTGGTCCCCAAGAACTAAACTGCAGTCTGCGGCCTCACCATTGCTACACTGTTGCAACAAGAGCGACTGGTCTTGCCAAACCCTCTTATAGTGCCAAGGCAACAGGGATGTCAGGAGAGGAGAGGCTAACTAACCACAAAAGAAGTGACAAGAAGCCTTCTGGCTGCTGCTTCTCTTCTTCCCTCTCCTTGAGCAATGCTGTTCCATGTGACGCCTGGAAGCAGGGGTGCCTTGTTGTCTTTGGTTTTAGGCCTGTTCCTGGGGTTATTTGGGGTGCTGATTCAGAAAATTGCACTGGAGCTGATGTGGTCTGGCCAATGCAGTTTTCTGAATCCCACCCTAAATAACCAAACTAAATCTAAAGTTGACCAAAAACCGATTTGTAACCCTTTTGGTACTAATGTTGGAGAGTGGTCCCTGCTCAAAGTGGTCTCTGATCAAGTGGTACCTGGTCAAAGGGGTCCCTGATCAAGTGGTCCCTGGTCCAAAAAAAAGGTTGGAAAGGAACCATTGGATTAGATTTAGCTTTAAGGAAGCTATCCAAATTCTAAACAGGCAAGAATGCCACATTATCTACTCCACTTGCCATAGTTCCTAATAGATAAACATGGATCAAAAATCCCACTAAAATGTATCCTTATGCTTTGAGGAAAGTATGTGTTATTTTCAGCAGTATTGTCTTTCTTTACCTATTGCAAGTATATGAAAATTTGTTTTAACTCCAAGGCAGTGGTAATTTTTAAAGGATAAATAAATATTTATGTTGATGGAAACAAGAACAGCATGACTGGCAGACATATATGCACAGCCTTAGGAAATGTTCAGATTTTGGAACTATTGTTTCTCCTGTTAACCGTCATTCATTATAAATTGTGCTGCCTGTTGCTTTGTGTGCTTGGAGGGATTTCTATTGCTGAGTTACCAAATAGAAAATACAATTAAAAATAAAAGTTCATGAGCTGAGGTTTGGAAGAATTGATATTCATGGTACAATAAGATTAAAGTGAACATAAATTTTAACAATTGTTATATCAGCTATGCCTTATGGAGAATATGGGTAAGATTCAAATATGGCTTTTCACAGAAAAGAAACAACTGGCAAAGAAAAACAGTTGAGGCAACAAGATACATCAGAGAACTGTCAAGGAGAATATAACATGAAAATGAAAGAACAGCTTCTAAAGCAGTGGTTCCCAACCTTTTTTTTTGACCAGGGACCACTTGACCAGGGACCATGCCCCAACATTAGTATCAAAAGGATTACAAATCAGCTTTTGGTCAACTGTAAATTCGGTTTGGTTATTTGGGGTGCTGTTTCAGAAAATTTCATTGGACAGACCACATCAACTCTAGTTTCTGATACAGAACATATGCAATCCAGTAGTCGCCATCTCCTCACCCACAAAAAAATCATATTTAATAATCTGGAGCTGAGGTAGTAGTAATCTTTTGTGGGTACTCAACCTCTCCCCTCCCAAAATCCCGGGTTTGCGAGACCAGTCGCTCTTGATGTCACGTGGTTTCAAGGCAACGGTGTAGTAATGGTAAGGCCACAGACCATATTCCCGTTCTGGTGGTCCACAGACCACAGTTTGGGAACCACTGTTCTAAAGGAAGGGTATGAATTTCAGTAGTTTTATTATTTACAGTTATTAAATTTCAATTAGATTTTAAAAATTATAATTTTGAACAGATTTTGAACAGAAGTCTGAATTTGAAGCCTAATTATATACAGATGAAGAAATTATATACAGATGAAGAATTGATAATTGGAGAAATATGTAAGCTTCTGTCAAAATCAAAAACAAGAGATGAAAAATTGTATGATGAAATAGGCTTATTTTTACAAAATGATGTACTGCTAGTTAATGACACCGGAGAAAATTTCAAGATGTCTAAGGGAAAGTCAAATGTTATTGACTTTTTGGTGGTGGTCCTCCGTCTGTGGGATTCACTCCTTGGGGAAATTAGGTCATCATCATCCCTCCTCACATTTAGAAAGAAGGTAAAAACCTGGATGTGGGACCAGGCCTTTGGGTAATTAGGTAGAAATGACAATTGACAATGTTGACAATGGCTTGAAAATGGATTATAGATAAGTTAAATGGAGTACTCAGTCATAGCATATGGCTAGATAATGGCCACCAGACTGGTAATAGTTCAGTAGACTGTAAGTATGTTGTTTTAATGTTTTTATGCTTTTAACTATTGTAATTATTGGTGTTTTGTATTTTATTATGCGGCATCGAATAAGGGCAGGGTAAAAGTGTTTGAAATAAATGAATAAATAAATACATTGATTTTTTATTATTATTAAATGTATATTGGAAATGTGAAAATCAAACAGGATTTTCTGTCATATGTGGTGCACCTGTAAAAAAATCTATAAGATATTGGGCCTTGATACACAGTTTAATATAGATCATTTTAAAGATTAAACCCTGGACTTTTTCTTTTGGGATTGATGAATGATCAACAAGGAGGAAGGAGGAACACTTCAATATATGACAACAACTACAGGAGTGTTATATGCTCGGAAATGGAAAAGTGATGTATTGAGCTGCTATTACAATTATATGATATAGTGGAATTGAGAAATTGTCTATTTTGATTAAAGAAAAATTATTAGTAAAGTTTTTGAAAGATTGGAAACCCTTGACTTTTTTTTAAAAAAAATGGTGATTTGATGCCTGTTTATTTTTTTTAGTAAGAATTAAATACATAGACGAGGTATGGTTTCTAGTTAAATAGAGAGAGGAAGGGGTTTAATAGCTAAAATATAACTACTATAGAAAAGATGGTTGGAAATTTTCTCTTTTTGATGTTACCTGTAGCATTTGGACTGCAGCTATGTATTGGACATTTTGTGTGTTGGTTTTGCAATTTGTACTTTGTTTCTGTTATATGTTTCATGCCATTTTTATTCTATGTAGATTGTACTCAATAAAAATGATTAAAATTTAATCAAAGCATTTAATTGAGCAAAGAGAAGCTTGTTTTTTTTACAGATAATCTTTTCCGACTCCTGGACTACACACTGGAACACACATTCAAGGTGAAATAAAACTACTCAGTGCCACCTTTTTCATAAAACTGGATGTAGTAATGATCCCAACAGATGAATTTTTCAATGCTTTCTTAATATGAGACTTGCTAATGTTTAAAATATGACAGACTTTACAAAACCTACTGAAGTTGCATCAGAAAAGCAGGAAGAGTGAAGAAAAGTGTGACACATGTCACATCCAATAGCAGTTCCCTGTTCTTTCTCTCTAAATTGAACTGACAAGGATTTGGGTCTACAAAAAGCGAAAACTCTCAGACTGAACTCTCAGATTAGGAACTGGAGCAAGAGACACTGAAGAATCGTGAAATTTCCTTTTGGACAAGGTCTCACAACAGGATTACAAATTTAAATTAGTCTTGAGAGTTGGAGAGTGTTGATGACTTCAGTCTGAGAGGCCTCGGGACTAAAGCCAATGTCACCCTGGTATGGCAATGCCAGCATCACAGAACTGTCTTCCTTCGCTTCCTGTTGCAAACCTCCCTATCATGGACAATCCAGGCTTGGAAGGCTTTCCAACTGACTGAAAGATCTTTGTAGAGGTGGCCGTAGTAGTGAAGGGAAATTTCCCCTCCTCATTGTACTTACTGCACCCATTTTATCAGTGGGGTGAAAAGGATTTGAATAACTTTTTAAGATTCATGAATCAAATTAAGTCTTCCTTATTGGAAAATCTAAAATCCTTATTGGGAATCTGCTATTAGGCTAAAAAAAACCCCAAAACCCTCAGTTGGGGTGATTCCACCATAAATATAGCAGAGTACTACTTCATAACCAGTAGAAACTTATGTGTGGTGAGCCAGGATAAGCTTCCATTCAACAGGATGGCACGGGATTGCAGAGTCAGAACTTTAGGTTCAGAAATATTTATTCAACAAACGAAATACATTCTAGATAGAAAAGGTCCTGGAGCTAACTAACTTACTAAATCTCATGTTCTAAGAAAGGTAAAAGGATAAAAAGTCAAAAATATCCATGCAACTACATTTTGCCTAGAGAGAGGCAAAATGCATCTTCACTGAAAGGAAGTAAAAAGCAGAAGAAGAAAAAAAATGGAGGCTGACTGCATGGCCAAGCCCAGGGCAATTAAAATACTTTTTTAAAGGAAGTGACTTCACAGAGATTACATTGCTACATCTTCAATGGGGGAGGAGATAGTGGCAAGGAGGAGGAGTAAAATAAAGCCCTTTCTAGCAAAGAAAGCATGCATAGGAATGTGGGTGGGGGGGGGGGAATCCTCATTCTAATACTATCTCTTAGTCTAGTTACTCATTGAGAGCTGGAGACTTGATGACACAAGAGACTTGTGCAGTCCAGGGATGAAACACCCAACAATCCAAAATACCCCAAAACCCAAAATGTCTGATACCAGCTTCTCACCTCCACTTCTAGGGAAAAGGGACAAGTCTGTCATCCAAAATACTGACTATGTGGCCTGGACACTGGATATGAGAGTGAGCATGGAGCAACTCTCTTAGTTGCCAACTATGTCCAGCCCAGAAAGAATGAAAACGATTCATGCGGAAGCAGAGGATTTGTACTTAACTTCCCAGTTACTTTGCTGTAAGGGTGGGAAATGCCTGAGATGTTGGGTTTTACAGAGGTCTTTTATATGTCTAATCTTCCTCCCTTCACCTCTCCTTTTTCTCCTATCAGATTTCTTGCCTGACTTTTGTGACATAAACCATTAGCAATCAGCTTTGGAAACAGCTACTAAAAACTCTCACCGAAGGCAGGTAATGGGAAGCAAGTAATCCCTCATGAAATCCAGAGAACTCTCCTTCCACAAAAAACACTTCTTGAATATTTGCATTTTCTCAACAAGGTCTACCTCCATTATTTGAGTCATTCTCTTAACAGTTTTCTCTCTCTCTTCCTGTCTTTCGCCTTTCTTTCTTTATAAGCATGCCCAGACAGACAGACATGCTTATAGAGACAGAAAGAAGGAGGGAGGGAAGAGAGACAGAAAACCATTAAGAGAATGGCTCAACATTTAGAGAATAAATCAACATTTAATCAATATTGCAGAAAATCCTTAATTGTTTGCTATCTGGTATACATAAGGAGAAATTACTATGCTTGAAAATATCATCCAATTTTCAATTCAATTATAACCGTTTGTAGTTACAGTAAACAAGAGACCAGGATTTCTAAATTAGGATTCAGATTCAGTCAAATTGGCCATTCCCCGATTGGTCTGGGCTGAATTGGAGTATTGCCCAAATTGCCTGCTTGAGGTCCTATAATCAAATTGCAATCCGGTTTATTAATTACACAGGGAAGCTCCCCCCCCCTTTTATGTTTAAATATTTAATCTAAATGACTGGAATCCTCTTTGGGAGTTACAAATGCACACTTATGTGGCTATACAATGACTCCTAACCCAAGTTGACTCCCATCCCCACTTACTGGGAAGCAGCCATTGCAATTGATTTGGGTCCATTTTCATGTTGCTTGGTAAGCAGACGTTTCTACCATCTTAATTATGACCAGTCTCCGTCATAAATTCCCGTACACTAGAGATTACTCACACAAGTATGGATAGGAGCAGAACCCAGTTAATCACAGTAACTGCTTCCTAGTAAGTAGAGATTGGAGGGCTTTCACAGTTCTGCACATCTGCCAAACTAGGGAATATGTAGGGATCATGAATACCAAATAGTTGCACACTTGTAACTCCCCAATATGATTCTTTCCTTTATTTTGACAGGCATACTTCAGTTAATAAAGCTTTACTTCTTTAACAAAAAATGGTACCAAAGCTGAAACTAACAGAGAAGACATAGGGATAGGTTTTTACACCACGTTTCAGGAAACTTTGTACTCAAAACTAGCAACATCTACATGTGAAATGAAATGAAACATCCAATCAGGGGAGCCTTGCATTAGCAAACAAAAACACATTGAACCTTCGAGAGATACTGGAAACCTTCATCTGAAATGAAAACATGAGAAAGGGAATTATACTTTACTTCTATCTAAACATCATGTGTCTGGCACTAGTTCTCAGGCAAATTGCTCTAAGTAAGCATTTCTCAATCTGGGGGTTGGGTCCCCTGGGGCAGGGCCGTAGCCAGGATTTTGATTGGGGGGGCTGAGTTTGGTTTGGGGGGCTGAGACTGGGTGGAAGAGGGTCTACCCTAGCAAACCTTTTGTATTGTTATCCCAATAACCCCATTAATGTGGGATATAATGAGCATGGTGATCAGATCATGATATGAATAAACATAACAGTTTAAATAATGTACCAGTAAAGCCTTTTCACGGACCACCCTGAGAATTTCGGGGCTGAAGCCCCCTTAGCCCCCCCTGGCTACATGCCTGCCCTGGGGGATCATGAGGGGATGTCAGAGGCAGGGCCGTAGCCAGGATTTTGTTTCGGAGGGGCTGAGTTTGGTTCCATCATTGGGGCTGAGACTGGGTGGAAGAGGGTCTACCCTAGCAAATCTTTTGTATTGTTATCCCAATAACCCCATTTATGTGGGATATAATGAGCATGGTGATCAGATCATGATATGAATAAACATAACAGTTTAAATAATGTACCAGTAAGGCCTTTTCACGGACCACCCTGAGAATTTCGGGGCTGAAGCCCCCTTAGCCCCCCCGGCTACATGCCTGCCTAGAGGGGATTCTAGAAGTTGTAGGTCAAATCATGACATACACACCCATCCTCTGGTTCAAACTGAGAAGAGTTTGCACTCATACAGTGATATGCTTTCAATTGTTTTGGCTTCCACAGCATTCGTAATATTATTTTTGTTCTGGTCTGGTTCGGTTTTTGTAAGCCTGCTGTTTCTCCCCGTGTATTTCTCTTTCTGCTCCAATATAAAATCTGACCTGCATTAATCAGGTTATTTAAAGTGAGTATTAGTGTAATTTTATGCTACAGTTTATTGATTTGTTCCATGGATAAATAAAGATGACAAGCACCTTCTCAAGGGTACTTCGAATATTAAATAGATCAAGCATGGCTACCGTAGTATCAATAACACAACAAAGAAAGGGAATGTAGTGGGGGATATTTTTTTTGTGGGGCGGGGGAGCATGGAAACTTCATCTTCCTGCACACTTCATTTTAATGATTCTATGAAATGCCTGTTTCCAAAGAAAAGCAATTTAACAACATTCTTTGACAAATAGACCAAGGCATTGTCCAATCCGGCATTCTGTAGCAGATTATTTGGGAATACATTCAGAACAAGAGCTCAAAGACAAGATGAAAGTCTGATCATCTGAACTGCTCCTTGTTCATCAAAATGGAAAGAAGCTTAATCAACTTAAACAGGGCATCACTTAAAAGTGTGTCGCTCCAGATAGATTCATCTCGGTCTAACCTGATCGGAAGTGGCAGTTTTAAGACCATGACAAAGTGAAGTCTATGTCAGGATGAGAATGTTAATAGAATATGAACCGAGGTTTTGCTACCACCTTCCACATTATTTTCGTAGCTGCCAACATGAATACACAATTGCATTTCTTATAGGAGACCATCTCTAGTAATGTTCCTGCTAAGATTCACAGCTTGCTTTCCATATCATCCAATGTCGTTTTCAGTGGTGCTAAGGATTGGTTTTGAAGCTTATCTAAGAAGGAATGTATTTTTTCGGCCAATTCCAATTTCTTTTTAACTAATACCAGGACCGTCTTACCGATAATCACTGAGCTTAAATAATATCCCACTAGAGTGACCATGTACTATATCTTATCAAAGATGAGAGTCTACTCAAACAGTGTTCAGTCCAGTTCAAAAGTAAAGAACTATAAGAATGAAAAGTAGCAGATGTAAAGTTGCCCATCGGACCATAATAATAATAATAATAATAATAATAATAATAGGGACTCGGGGTGGCTAACATGAAGCCAAGCCCAAAATTCAAGTGCCACCTCGGAGTTGGTTGAGGTAGGCAGGATTTCCCTGGGTACTGGTTGTGGGGGGGTCGGGAGCAGGTCAGGGTTTTGCCCTCCCTTCTGCTCAAGATCCCCGTGTACAACTGGTGGGCCACTGTGTGATACAGAATGCTGGACTAGATGGGCTGAGGTCCGATTCAGCATGGCTCTTCTTATGTTCTTAAAATGAGAGTACAGCAAAATAAAATAGAAAAAGAAGCAGAAAATACCATCAAAATAAATACATGAAATAACAAAATAAAAAATTACAAAATAACATGATAGAGAAATAGAACACAGTGGGTGGGCCAAATGCACTAGGATAAAATTGGTAAAAACCTGGATAAGTGGTGGGAGAATGTGTTTCTGAGGGAGGAGCTCAAAAGGAATGAACTACGGGGTTAGACCTTCATTAAGGTTGTGGGGACCTTAGCAACTGAGGGCCCTTCCACACAGCCCTATATCCCAGAATATCAAGGCTGAACTGGGTTATCTGAGTCCACACTCAGATCATGTGAAATTTTCTGCCTTGATATTCTGGGATATAGGGCTGTGTGGAAGGGCCCTGAAAAACAGACTGAGGGTTTGTCTACAACACCACAAATAAACTGGATGCAATGCAAACATGCCCAAAATTCACCCTGGTAGCCCTGTTGTATTGATGGTCCACACATGTCCCCTGCCTGAAGGTAAGTCATCACTGCTTACCCCTTGGGTTCTCCGTTCCTGCCTCCGGGTTTACACACACACACACCCTGGTACTCCACTGTCACAGCCTTCCAGGGTAAGCACCACAACCTCCTGACAGAGCTTTGCTGGTGACAACATTGCTTGATCTGAGGTACCTAGTCATATGATTAGGGATGAAAAAGGTAGACCTCTTCACTGATCACATGACTGGATATCTTCTTTCAACCTCAGAGCAAGCAACACTGCCACCAGTGGGGCTCTGCTGGGGGAATGCAATGGCAGTGGAGTACCTGATGGGATGTCAACTTTTATTTGTTTTTTCTTGGGGAACAAATATTGGACTCAGCTAGAGAGTGGGTGGAAATTGTGGCACTTGTCACATGCAAGTATTGAAGCAGTGGCACTGGCAGCAGCCCCCTTCCAGCGCAGATCAGTAAGGAGAACAAAAATTCTTGGAAATAGCAATCTTCTTAAGCCTCCACTAGTTGCTTGTTATGTATATATTTCATAATTGCTTACTGTCTTGTATATTTATACATTGGTTTGCAGTTTTCTTTAACCTCTTTGTTGTGGGAGGGGATGCAGACCATGTGATCAGAACTGGGCTTGTTCAGAGCTCAGACTCCAACAGGTCATGCTTTTACCAAGAAGATCTGGAATCATTATGCAAAAGGTTGTAACTTCTAACAAGGTCATCCCTTTCCAAAGATCATAAAATCTTCAAAAAGGTCCTGGAGATTTCCATTTTCCAAAAAATAAAATAAATGGCTATGTCTACCAGCAACAATCTGCTCTAGTGGGTATTTTTGATATGTGAACGCAAATGAATTACACTGAATCCAATTCAATTCACACTTCAAAAAGGCCACTGGTACACTTGAGTTCCAAGAAGTCTGAAGCAATCTTAAAGTTTTTTTTTAAAAAAAATGGAATTAAAGGTTATAAGAATCAGAAGTAATTGCACAAAGTTCGAATTGAGTGATTCCCCTCCCCTTTGTGTAGACAAGCCCTGAGCACAAGTCAGTCTTCCTCTTTATAGTAAAATATATTACCTTCCTACTTAAATCAGTCTCTTACATAGCACAGTAAACTCTTTCTCTGGCTCTTTTGTCTTGCTAGTGAATAGCCTACAGTAGCACTTGAATAAGCAGGCAGAGGAGATAAATCATCAGTCTCCCAGATTTTGAGATTCCAAAAAATGATTAGACCCCCCCCATCCCCCAGACTTGCAGACAAATTAAATGAGTTTATGCAGGAGAGGAAGGGGGGAAAGAAAGAGAAACAGATAGCTGCATTGTTAAATAGTATTTTTAATACAATAAAGCACACTATATTAGATTTTGGGGGGAAAGAGGAGTCCTAGATCCCATCTACATTACCATAGAAATACAGATTTATTTATCATGTCAGAAGCAAACCAAGGGTACCGTTGTAATGTATTTTTTAATTTTTTTTAAAAAAAAACTTGGCATTATACTAAATGTCCTTTGACCAGTAGCTGGCCACTTGGAATGCCTCTGATGTTGCTATAAGAAGGTCCTCCACTGTGCATGTGGCAGAGCTCAGACTGCTTTGTAATAGGTGGTCTGCGGTTTGTTCTTCTCCACACTCTCATGCCGTGGACTCCACTATGTGGCCCCATTTCTTAAGGTTGGCTCTTCATCTCGTGGTGCCAGAGTGCAGTCTGTTAGTGCCATCCAAGTTGTTCAGCCTCCTGTATGTCCAGGGGGGGGGGGGGGTCTCTCATTTGATACCAGCCATGACTTGAGCCATGACGTCCGGGGTTTAGCCTGCCAATTGTGGATTCTCACTTGCTGAGGTGTTCTCTGTAGATCTTAGAAAGTATTTCTTGAGTTAAGGCATTGGCGTGCAGGCTGATATCTGAACAGGGAATGGGCTGGTGATGTCACTGCCTTGGTCCTTTCATTATTGACTGCTACTTCCTGGTTGTCAGGTGGTGCAATACTGGCTAAACAGTGGTGTAGGGCTTAGACATACTGTAATAATGTGGCATGTCTCATTAAGAGCCACATCCACTGTTTTAGTGTGGTGAGATGTATTCCACACTGGGCATGCGTACTCAGCAGCAGAGTAGCAAAGTCCAAGGACAGGTGTCTTCACTGTATCTGGTTGTGATCTCCAGGTTGTGCCAGTCAGCTTTTGTATGATATTGTTTCTAGCACCCACTTTTTGCTTGATATTCAGGCAGTGCTTCTTGCAGGTCAGAGCACGGTCCGGGGTAACTCCCAGGTATTTGGGTGTGCTGCAATGCTCCAGTGGGATTCCTTCCCAGGTAATACTCAGAGCTCGAGATGCTTGTCTGTTCTTAACATGGAAAGCACACGTCTGTGTTTTAGATGGATTAGGAATCCACTGGTTTTCCCTGGAATAGGCCGTAAGAGCACCTAGAGCTTCGGAGAGCTTATGTTCAACTATTTCAAAGCTCCCTGCTTGGGCGGTGATGGCACGATCATCAGCATAGATGAAACTCTTTGTTCCTTCTGGCAGTGGCTGATAATTTATGTAAATGTTAAACTTTGATGGAGCAAGCACACTCCCCTGTGGCAGGCCATTCTTCTGTTTTCACCATCTGCTTCTCTGACCCTGGAATTCACTAAAAAAGCTCCTGTTTTGTAGCAGATTTCCTATGAAGCAGGTGAGGTGATTGTTCTTTATGCTATTACAAGTTTTTTCTTGGGAGAAGGCAATGATTTACAATGTCATAAGCTGCTGACAGGTCTATGAAGACAACTTTTGTAATCTGCTGCCTTTCAAAACCATCTTCTATTTGCTGAGTCAAATTCAACACTTGTTATGTGCAGCTTTTGCCTTTCCTGAAACTAGCTTGCTGTGAGATCATACATGGGTCTATTTTTTTTATAATTCTATGCAAATAAGTCTCTCCAGAACTTTGTAAAGATAGCTCAACAAGGCAATTGGTCTATAACCTTTTGGATCATTACGGTCTTTGTCTGGTTTCAAGATGGCTATGGCTCTTGCTTTCCTTGAGATTTTGGGGATCTGACAGGATGCAGTGCAGTTCTTCATCAGCTCCAGCAGCCAGCACCTTGCTTTTGGACCAAAGTTCTTAATTTGTTCCATCCGTAGATCATCCAGGCCAGCTGCTTTGCCATTTTTACATTTATTGAGAGCCATGTCCAATTCAGTAGATGTCAAAGGTTCATGAAGGTTGTTGTTCTCATTATCTGGTTGTCTGACTATTGGTTTCCTTCCTACTTTGGTGGCAAGGTTGGGTTTCCCATTCTTCAGAAGTTGATGCACTATCTGATCTGCTTTTATGTTGGTATTGGCATTCGTTTGTGAGGGGTTATTGCTCAACCGTCTTAGCAGCCTCCATGACTTCGGACTGCTCCTGCCCATGTTGAATTCTGTTATCAGCTTTATCTACTGTTCTTTCTTATCTGAACTGGAATATATGGAAGTGTAGACTCATATAATCCAAATCAGATAATCTGGATTATCTGGTAATCTGGATTATATGGCAGTGTAGATCCAGAATTGGTTTCATTCTTTCCTCCCTTCTTCCTGTTTTCCACAGAAAGGGGAAACTGCTTGTGTGTCTTCTGCCTGCCTTTTTTTTTTGTCTACCTGTAAACCAATTATCTATTCTGTGCCATGTTCCTGAGTGTAGTTATATGCACATCAGGCTATGATATAGTATTTGCTATCAATGTTTTTGCTTATGGGCTTTATTATCTTCATTAAAGGAAGAATTCGATCCTTTTTACATGACCCTTTGTTATCTATTTATTTAATTTTATAGGCTGTCTTCTGCAGACAGTAGAAAAATTGACCAATCATAACAGCATATTGTCATCCCTTGGTATCTATGGGAGTTTGGTTCCCCATGAACAACAGCATCTATGGATGGTCAAGTCCCATTGTATGCACCAGCATAGTGAAAATTGTGCCCCTTACAGAAATGGCAAAATCAAGGTTGGCCTTTTGAAAATACATGGCAAAGTCCCACAGAAAATACAGTTGAGGGTAAGATGACCTGGATTTCTGGGTGTTGAAGTCCACAACACCTGGAGGAACAGTTTGAGAAACAGTGCTCTTACTGGATTTCCTGAATTAATGACCCTTCCCAATTCTCTATGAATGCAAGATGCATGAATACTGGGGAAAGACTGCATAGAAATATTCATCTTCACCCACAGCAGGGGGAAAAAGCCCAATTTGAGTGATTTATGAGTGAATAAACTAGTAGATGATTTACACTCTTTTAAATTGGGACCCAATTCCTTTGCTCTATTTCTTATATGTGAGGGGCTAAAACCATACATGTGCCCAACAATTATTTTTATCTTTTCTGGAAGCTCTGCAGGAATTGGCACTATTCCATTAATCTAATGCTCACCTTTTTAAGCTAAATTAGCTTCCCAAAATTAGGGTGCACATTAGATTCGCATAATATGATAATCTTCATGCCGAGCCAAAGCAAAAGAGGAAGCTGCTTCAGGAGAACCTGGAGTTCCTATTTGGGGGACGTCATCTCTAATTCAATTGCCATGGCTCAATGCTATGCCAATCTGGGATTTGTATTTTGGTAAGACATCAGCATTCTTTGGCAGCACCCATGATCCCGAGCTACAGACTCCATAGCATTGAACCAGGGCAGTTAAAGTGGATTCATTCTACAGCACAGATGCACCTCAAGGTTTTCTTTTCCATTGCTAAAAGCTTTGGTGTTCTGATACTTTTGTTTTTAAAGAAGGAATTATAAGCAGGAGCAACCTGTTTTGGTCAAATTACACAAACTGCACATTTTGCCACTGCACATACATGGTTTCAAGGGTTTGGAAATTGAGGTGTTCATTGGATTCAATGGCGCATTAGACTCGAGTAAATATGCGTATTTTGAATAGTGCTGCCTCAAAATATAGGGTAAAGGTTTCCCTTGACATTAAGTCTAGTTGTGTCCGACTGTGGAGAGTGGTGCTCATCTCCATTTTTAAGCCAAAGAGCTGGCAATGTCCATAGACACCTCCAAGGTCATGTGGCCTGCATGACTGAATGGAGTGCCATTACCTTCTCGCCAGAGCAGTACCTATTGATCTATTCACATTTGCATGTTTTCGAACTGCTAGGTTGGCAGCCTCAAAACGTACATATAAATAAAGAAACATTTCAGAGCCTTACACAGCAATCACAGTAACAAACGATCTCCTCTCTTGAGAGCAAGCCTTGCTAATGTGCAAGAATCCAACACTTCTGTTGTTTAGCAATTCTCACAAGAGCAGGTTTCTGACTTTTACACGAACGAAACCCAGCATGGGTTCCACTTTTGTTCTGATTTGTTTCATTGTAAGAAAGGTCAGTGCATTTCCTTGCATTTGAAATTGTTGAGTTAAATTCCCTTAGTGTCTGCATAGCAATGGTTAGGTTCAAAACTGGAGCAGTGTCTGGATTTGCTCCTTTGGGGCCAGTGGATCCCCTCTGGGTTTGTCTGGTTTTCCTCCCGTATCTGCTCCATCAAGGACTGCTTCAACAGCCCCATTTCCTCGCAACTCAATGGCTCTGACAATTCACCCAGCAGCACTGAGATGGAGAATGCATAAAACCAATTTGTACAGCTATACCATTTTTAATTGCCACAGCTTCATTGGTGAGATCTATGTTTATTTAGAGCACATTCATTTTCATTACCATTTTATTTGCTTTCGTTTTTTCCTATCCATTCTGCTTCTTCCCGGGGAAGGGTTCTTGTCATGAATTTCTCAGGCATTCTGCCAAATTGCTAAAAGATCCAATCTGCCTCATTTTAGGGCATTTGTCGAAAAGGTCTCCTACTCCGAGGCAATTTGAATTGACTATACAGCCAGACTCTTAATTGTTGACTGATTTCTTTCTCTTCCTAAATTTTACAAGCTAGAAATAATTGTCTTGCCTAAACACAAGGTGATGAAAAAGATAGGGGAAAAGTGCTTTGGAACACAGCGGAAGTTGGCATAGCATTACAAATGTACATTTTTAAACTGTTCCGACATATTAAATAGTGTTAAATGGTGTTTTTAATATCTTAAAGCTGCTTTTAAAAACTGTTGTAAATGGGATTATATTGTTTTTGCTTGGCTGACACCCTGAAATCTTATGATGCCGTAAATATTTAAATAAATTAGTACATGAAATTCAAAGTGCTGGGAAAAAGGTAGAAGCATCTACTTAGTTATGAGTATGTAAATAACTGACCCGAATCCCAAAATCTACCTCAAAAACCACACTTGATCTTAGCCAAAAGGCTGAGAAGCAATACTCTGGTTTCTCTTCAGATCGTATAACTCTTTCGCCTTTCACCTCAAAAACCAGCAGGTGCTCTGAGTGACAGAAGTCTGTTTTATTGGACATCAGAGCACTACACAATGACACTCCTGTCCTCCTCCTGACAGCAAGTGAGATTGTAACACTGAAAAAGAGGACTTTTCCAAAATTATTTGGTGCCGCCTCAGTCACAGGCAGGAGAGGGCTGTGAACACCATCCTGTCATGTTCCAGTCACCAGCACAATGATCCTTATTAGGCTTGAGCACGAATTTGGTTTGGTTGGTTCCCTTTGGCCTATCTGGCTCAGCCACCACATTTTTTTTCTAACTGTAATGGCTGGGGCCACATGGCAGCCGATCACGGCTCCTCCTCCCCTATTCAGCACCACGCAACATGTGGAGAGGCTGCTGTACGCTGCTCATATGGGGTTTCCCTGTGAGGCTTGCCTGTTGGGCCAATAAGAATAGAAGAATTTTGTGATGCGTCTTATGTACTGTTTCATTAACCCCATTGTTCAAACCCAGACTTCCTTGAAAGGAAGAAAGAAAAGAGTCCCAGGAAGGATTCTTCCTTTACCCTTTTCTTCAAACCCCGACTGCCTTGAAAGGAGAGGAAAAAAGGTCCCAGGAAAGATGCTTCCTTAACCCTGTTGCTCAAACCCAGACTCAATTGAAACGAAGAAAGGAAAAGATACCAGGAATGGAAAGGGGATCCTTGTAATTTCCCCATTCCTGCCAATGGGCCAGATCTTCCCAGATCTTTCGGCTGCCTATCAAAATCAGATTTTTTTCATTAGCTGATTTTCAGGAGTGTCCTGAAAACGGATCTGGGTACCCATCAAAATTTCGATACCAAAAACGGATCACCCTCCAGCCAAATTGAAGACTTAATCTATATTATTCACTAGAGCTATTGGCTTTTAAGGTGAGTTTTAGGGGATTTACAATAGTGGCAGTAGTGCCATGATCATGATTACGTACCCTTACGGAATACAGAGAAATTACTGATCCTAGGTTACTGATCTGTAGTTTCAATACAGGATGCCCACCATGATAATTTGTACAAGGAACAAATTGATAGAGGGAGCTGAAAATGCTCAGCCTTGAAGGTTTTATTGTAATAAACACATGGGCAGGTAAGCCTTTGTCTATTTCACAGACTCAGACACTTGTGCTAGGTGTTGGAAGTATCTGTCCAGAGAGAAAACCTGTCAGAAATGTTGGCATTTTTTGCTAGAACGTCAAAACGGCCCAGTCTTGTGGCCCTTTTCAAACCATTTTTATTTGCTGTATGTTTTTGTGGACTTCAGTTCACTTCATCAGGTGCCTGGAATGATGGTCATTGAGTTTTATCTATGAGAATAGTGTTTAAAAGATCACAAGATATTAACCCAGCTAGTCGCACACCAACAATTTTTCCAAACTGTGTTTCAGTCGAATCCTTTGCAATGTGAATCTCCTTCCCACTTTTTATTCCCTCCCTGTAAACCACACACACACAAACAATCTGACCCACTCTGGCTGGGTGCTATGAGAAAACAAATGAGTGCCCAATGAATAATGGATGAATATGTGACATTCAGAAGTTAATTTATTGCTCTGTCATTTGTTTCTCCAATATTAAGGAATGAAATTAATAGTTGCCATTCATTTAAAGTTGTAATTTGTCACCGCTGCTACCAGAAGTGCAGTTCTGTGAGCCAAAAACAAAATCTAGCCAGTGGATGTAATGCAGCATTCTGGGAAAGCCCAGAGGGGTACCCAGAAGCGAACAGGCTTAAGAAGCTCCAGGGATTGCAAAGTATCGTTCAGGCCTCTGCAAGGAGAGATATGTTTGTTGTTGTGTACCTTCAAGTCATTTCCAACTTTTAGCAGACCTAAGGCACACCTAGCGTGGGGTTTCGTGGCAAGATTTGTCTTGAGAGGAGTTTGTCTTTGCTTTTCACTGAGGAAAAGACAGTGTGATTCGCCCAAGGTCACCCAATGGGTTTCCATGACTTGAGTGGGGGTTCAACCCCTAGTCACCAGAGTCATTGCCAGGCCCGGATTACCCATAAGCCCACTCTAGGCCATGGCCTAGGGGCGCAAGCCAAGGGGGGCACAATTCACACGGACCCCCCCAAAAAACTGCAATGCAACTCTCTCTCTCTCTCTCTTGGGGGAGGGCGAGGGGAGAGTGCTGCAAGGGGGCAGGGGAGGAGGGAATGGCGCCCCCCTCACCATCGCCCCCGTCCCCTTGTCAAGGAAGGAGGGCGAGGGGCGCGTGGCGAAGAGGAGGAGGCGGAGGAAAGCCGCGCCCCTGAGGCAGATGCTGGCACCGGGGGCGGGGCTTCCCTTCCTTCCTCCTCCTTGCGCGCCCTCCTTCCTTGACTCAAGCCAAGGAGGGAGCGCCACGAAGAGGAGGAGGTGGAGGTAAGCCCCTCCCCGGGGACGCTGCATGCACCGGGGGCGGGGCTTCCGTCGCCTCTTCCTCTTCGTGCCGCGAGATGGAGGAGGTGGTGGTGGGGTGGGGGTGGAGTAGAGATTGGTTTGGGGCGTATCTTCAAAGTGTGGCCTAGGGTGCCAAAAGGGGTTAATCCGGGCCTGGTCATTGCCCAACACTCAAACTATTGCACTATCGTGCTCCAACAATAAAGGCAGCCTTCCAGATATTTCAGGTTCCATTATCCCCATTTTCTATTTTCAATCAAGGATGGGAAAACATCAAAACAATGTCCTTGCAGACGGCTAATCCTCACACACCAGAAGCGACTTGCAGTTTCTCAAGTCACTCCTAACACACACACACACACACACAATCAACCTTAATTACTGGACATACTGGCTGTGACTCAGGAGTGTAGTTTTAGGGGAGACAAAATGAAGGTATTGCCTTCCATAAGAATCCTTGCCTCCCCCCTCCCCAAGAAATGTTTCTTTAGTCCCCACATTTCTAGCATTGCCTGAGAACAAGACACTGACCATTCTTTCATGTCCATATTCCCTTGGACTCTTTGGTGCTTCCTTTTTTCCTTGGATGCTTAAACTGTGGCTATCGTGTATAAGGAGAAAATTACTAATACCAGCCATTTGAAGACAGAAAGGAGATTTCATTGGAGGAAGAGCAATGCCTTCATTTGTCCCCCACCTCCCATAAATACATATCTCCTGTGATCTTTTTTTTCCAGCCACCTGAAGTTAATCATGTTAAAGAAGGATGGTCTAAGGGCCCTTCCACACAGCCATATAACCCATAATATCAAATCAGTGAATCCCACAATATCTGCTTTGAACTGGGTTATCTCAGTCCACGCTACTATATATTCCAGTTCAAAGCAGATAATGTGGGATTTTATTCAGCTATGTGGAAGGTGCCTAAGGCAGTGGTTCTCAACTTGTGAGTGTCCAGATGTTTGGCCTTCAACTCCCAGTAATCCTAACAGCTGGTAAACTGGCTGGGATTTCTGGGAGTTGTAGGCCAAAACACCTGGGGACCCACAGGTTGAGAACCATTGGTCTAAGGGCCCTTCCACACAGCCATATAACCCAGAATATCAAGGCAGATAATCCACAATATCTGCTTTGAACTGAAATATCTGAGTCCACACTGCTATATAATCCAGTTCAATGTGGATTTTATACAGCTGTGTGGAAGGGTCCTAAGTGGGTGGAAAACAGATTTTCCATGGATATTTCAGACCCCTTATAAACTGCTCCTATGCCACAGGATCTGATCCCAGATTATTTTTTTATTTTAGATTATCTGGCAGTGGAAACGCAGGGCGCTTCCACACAGCTCTATATCCCAGAATATCAAGGTAGAAAATCCCACAATATCTGGTTTGAACTGGGTTATCCGAATCCACACTCAGGGCCCTTCCATACAGCCATATATACCAGGACATCAAGGCAGGAAATCCCACATTATCTGAGTGTGGACTCAGATAACCCAGGTCAAAGCAGATATTGTGGGATTTTCTGCCTTGATATTCTGGGATATAGGGCTGTGTGGAAGGGCCCTCATATAATCCAGTTTAAATCTGACAATCTGGGACCAGATCCTGGGATATAAGGCAGCGTATAAGGGGCCTCAGAGGGAAGACGTTTCCTAAACAACTGGAAGAAAGAGGGAAATGTTTCCCCATGCTGCTGAGCACAATTTCTTCCTTTTTCAGAAAATGACATGAATGCATTAGGGGAAAGCAGACAGGCAAGAAAACACGAAAAGAACGGACATTAAAATTTAAAATATGTGAGAGCAAAGCCAGTGTCAGATTTTAACATTGCACTTATTTTAGAATCTTTCCTAGTGTAAAAAAGAAAATCTTGAAACAGCAGCTGCAAGAAAGATT
Source organism: Anolis apletophallus (assembly GCA_030556195.1). Classification (NCBI taxonomy): domain Eukaryota; kingdom Metazoa; phylum Chordata; class Lepidosauria; order Squamata; family Anolidae; genus Anolis; species Anolis apletophallus. The sequence continues at coordinate 101,319,723 of JARBWK010000003.1, forward strand.
CCAGCTGTTTCCTATAATCCCAATATTGCAAGAAGTTAATCCCAAAAAATGCTGTTGTTCCTGCTGCTAAAATTGTACTTTACATAGATATAAATAGGATTGGGTCACCATGACAATCTCTTTCAAGATGAGTTCTGAGGACTTCTGTTAATCAGGTTCTATCCCATCAGTAAAAATGATCACATTCATTTCCAGTCTAGTTGGAGCCTGCGTTGGAAGAAGGAAATCTGATGAAGAAGGGAAACACGGCTTTCTCTTTGAACTTACAGAGATGCGCAGACGGCTTTAATTCCGATCAGATAACATTTTGGGGAAATAGTCAATAGTTTTTTTGAAAGATACTGTTGAGATTCCTTTTCCATGCATTTTCAAAATCAGATGTTTCCTCGCAGAGAAGATTATTCATCATTCCGATCAGTCATTTTAGCTGAAATAACTGAAAGGTCAGACTGAGCAAGACGGCATTAATAGGCAGCCCTGTTGAAGAAGATTGCACCCTAGTATGTTGAGCATTCTGCCTCCGTAGAAAAGTTTGAAAGTTCCCACTTAATTGCTAATCGATCAATTTCAGGAGTATACAGCTCAATTTATAAACAGGGCATGTGCAAATTGTTAATTATAAACATTCAAACAATTTTTCCAAAATTGTTTCTAAATGCACTAGCAAATATAGCCATATTTGCTACGTATCATACCTACTACCTGCCAGAGTACACAGTTTAGTGCAAGACGGGCTAGTATCCCAACTCATTATAACATAAGCCAGCTTCCTAAAATCAGAATCATGCCTAGCCTCATAAATATTCCCAAAATCGCAACCTTGTAATTCCATTGTAGGAGCCCCCAGTGGCACAATGGGTTAAACCATTGTGCTGGCAAGACTGAAGACCGACAGGTCATAGATTCAAATCTGGTGAGAGCATGAATGAGCTCCCTCTGTTAGCTCCAGCTCCCCATGCGGGGACATGAGGGAAGCTTCCCACAAGGATGGTAAAACATCATAACATCCGGGCATCTCCTGGGCAATGTCTTTGCAGACAGCCAATTCTTTCACACCAGAAGTGACTTGCAGTTTCTCAAGTCACTCCTGACATGAGAGGGAAAAAATCAATTTTAGGAGATTCCAATACAGGAGGACTATTTTCTTCACACTTTTCTCTCTCTAATGTCGTATTCTAGTAAACACTAATGTTTGCCTTCAACAATGTCATACGTTGAAGTGACATGAAGGAACTCAAGGTGTACCTCTAAACATGAATATTTGCTTGCCACCTTTTATTCTATCTTTCTAACAATTTGATGTGTCACATAGACACAGAATCACAATAAAATGGGCAGATTTTAGGAGTATTGTAATTATGTATTCCTGCATGGTATGGCTCTTGCAGTACTGTTCCATTTTGAGGACTTTATCACATGACACAGGCAAACCATCTTTGAAGCTGGGCCATCCTTATCATAGAATCATAGAGTTGGAAGGCCATCCAGTCCAACCCGCTGCCAAGAGGTAGGAAAATCACATTCAAAGCACCCCCCGTCAAATGGTCATCCAGCCTCTGTTTAAAAGCCTCCACCACACTCTGGGGCAGAGAGTTCCACTGCTGAACAGCTCTCACAGTTAGGAAGTTCTTCCTCATGTTCAGGTGAAATCTCCTTTCCTGTAGTTTGAAGTCATTGTTCTGTGTCCTAGTCTCCAAGGAAGCAGAAAACAAGACCGCTCCCTCCTCCCTATGACTTCCCCTCACATATTTATACATGGCCATCATGTCTCCTCTCAGTCTTCTCTTCTGCAGGCTAAACATGCCCAGCTAATTAAGTCGCTCCTCATAGGGCTTGTTCTCCAGACCCTTGATAATTTTAGTCTTCCTCCTCTGGACACATTCCAGTTTGTCAACGTCTTCCTTCTATTGCGGTGCCCATAATTGGACACAGTATTCCAAGTGTGGTCTGACCAAGGCAAAATAGAGAGGTAGCATGACTTCCCTGGATCACATACCTTGTGCATCTACTACTAATGTGCCTCCTCCACACAATTAACCTGTTCCTGCCAACAACAGGCAAAACCTGCAAAAAGCTCCCAATCTTACAACATTCCTGTCACTCACGTTTGTGTGATGTGTCTGTTCTGCTTCTGCGCATGCATGCTGGTAGTGCAGTGCTCCCACTCTTCCCTGCCTTTTCCTCACTGCTTCTGAGTTGGATGTTTTGTATTTGTACTAACTTCTCTCTTTTTTGGTAATTATTTGCCAAAACTGCAAAATTGATCAATATGGAGCAGTTGTTGTGTGGAGAGGCGGGATGCAAGAGTATGTGGAAGTACAATTGTGGAATCAACAGGTTGGTGAATTGGTGCAATTGTGTCAATAAAGAGCAGTATGATTATGGAAATGTTCATCATTGTACGCATCTGCTATCTATCATGGTAAAACTGCAGTGGAGTAACGGATTAGTGAAATAATGCCCAGAGATGCCATGATACTATAATAATAATAATAATAATAATAATAATAATAATAATAACAACAACAACTTTTTTGTATACCGCCCTGTCTCCGCAAAGGGATTCAGAGAGGTTTCCAACATATAAGAAAGAAAACTATTATTTATTTATTTTTAAAATTTATACCACTTTTTTCTCTTAAGGAGATTCAAAGTGGTGAATACTGGTAAAAATAATACAATATATAATAAAAAAACATAAATACTATAAACATAAAAATAGCATTAAACTTAAGGTAAGAGTAAAGGTTTCCCCCCGACATTAAGTCCAGTTGTGTCCGACTCTGGGTTGTGGTGCTCATCTCTATTTCTAAGACAAAGAGCTGGCATTGTCTGTAGACATCTCCAAGGTCATGTGGCTGGCATGACTTCATGGAGTACTGTTACCTTCCTGCCGGAGCAGTACCTATTGATCTACTCACATTTGAATGTTTTCGAACTGCTAGGTCGGCAGAAGCTGGGGCTAACAGCGGGAGCTCACAATCAACCTTTTGGTCAGCAAGTTCAGTAGCTCAGTGGTTTAACCCGCTGCACAACCGGGGGCTGCAACTTAGTACTATCTAAAAATGAATAAGTAATACCATTAAAAGCAGCTTTTCTAGTTTTCCATGCACTGGAATGGTTTTTGTGAGAGACATTCTCTCTCATGAACCTTCACCCACAATCTAAATCAATATATTGAAGGAACCCCCTTTTACTGCTTCGTTTCCTGAAAATCAGGTCACATACCCTGGACTGAACAAAAGGAGGGAAATATCAAAGCAACTGGATCATATGTTTTTGCACACAGGTGAATAGTGCTCCTCCCTAGTTTCTCCCTTTCATTCTGTCTCTCTGGACTTGACATCGTAGAACATGTTCTTTTGTGGTCTTTCTTTTCCCATCTTCCTGCTCTAAGACCTAAATATTGATGTTCCCTATGATTTTTCTCACAGAGAAACAGAAGGTTTAGAATAACGATACCGAGGGAGGCTGAAATGAGCCAACTTTTTATCAGTCTTTTGTGTGGAGTACAAGTCACCCTGCACAGATATCCCTTTGGAGTATTTTACAAAAGATTTGAAATTCATTTAAAACTAAATGGAATCCATTCATTGGAGAAGAGGGAGTGAAAGGATTTTTTTCCTCTGACAGGCTTTATTCTAGTGAAATAAGGAATTACTGCTGTATCATTTCCATTAATCAGGGACAGAAGAGCTTGCTGGCATCTTCGAGGGGGAATTCAATGGCTACTCAAACTGATGCTGTCTCACTGATGCCAATTTATTCCATGCAAATGTGAGTAATCATTGAAAGACCTCCTTAAGAGTATTTATACGGCATTACAGTATGCAAGTTGTGATGACATGCCCGAGCCTTTGGGAAAACTATATTGTCTGGCTTTACTCGGGGTTGTCTGATACCTTCTGTTAAGATTAAGACCCTTAGCAGACAGAGGCACTTTGAGCCAAGGTGAAAAGATAACCAAATGAATTTACTTTCAAGATGAATAAAGGGTTAACTCCACCTGGGACTATCATAAGATAACTTAAAACAATACATTACAAAAGGAGATTTTGCTGGTTGCAGTCATCTTTCTTGAATCTTTGAAAGTATCTTGCCTCTGGTGTAAAGCGATGGTTATAAACTGTCTCAATGTTCTTCCTTGTGAAGCTTAGGCTGGCCAAAAGCTTCTGTTGTCCTTTGGACTGATGGTATAAAATACTGCTAAATGCAGGTGCTAAGAGTGCCTGTTTGGATTGCCTGGGCCTAGGATACCAGACAATCCGAAGCTCTGTTAACTGTAACTGTGATGAAGAAAAAGGAGCAGTCCAGCAAGAGCTCTCTAAACAGGGAAATGGAACCAGGGGTGCTCATTAGGTAGATTGCGATCTACTGGTAGATCGTGTAGGGCATCCTGGTAGATCGCAGGCAGGGTGGGAGGAAGGCTCAGTCCCGCCCCGCAGGCTCCCGCCGCCGCCCAAGTGCTGCCGGCCCTGGGTTATCTGAGGTCCTTTCCACACAGTTGAATAAAATCCCATGTTATCTGCTTTGAATCAGATTATATGGCAGTGTGGACTTAGAAAACCCAGTTCAAAGCAGATATTGTGTTATAAGTTTCGCATTTTTGTAGTGGGTAGGTAGATCATTTTGACTTGGTTGTTTTATAGGTAGCTCGCATGCTGAAAAAGTGTGAGCACCCCTGGAATAGACCAACTAAGACTGGCCTCTGGGAGGATTTTAAGCACCCAAAAACTAAAACAAAGGAAGGTGTCTACACTATTGAGAAAATCTATGAACAGAGGAAACTGAAGCAGAGGAGAGGAGAAAGCAGAGCCAAGACTTCACACAAGTAGTATTCAAGCCACACAGATCATTCAGATTTCTTCCTCATCTTAATGAGGCTAATTTTTAAATGTGCGATAAGTGTTGAAAATAGCAACCTTTCAAGCCTCCACTAACTGTAAATGTGTATAATTGTTAACCTATATTGTATGTACATTTTGGTTTATCAGTTTGACTGTGCCTCTTTGATGTGGGAGGGGCTTCAGGCACAGGGCTCCATTTTTGTTATATGCTTTTAGACCTCAATCAAGGTGGATTGCAGTTTGTCTCTTTTCAGACTTCAGTGAGTACAGTTATACAGTTTGGGCTATATCTATATGCTTAAAGGCATTGGACTATGAACTAGTATGTTGAATATATACAAGAAGTTTGTTAGTAAACCTGATATGTTATTTTTCAAAGAAGACTTTGTTGTTATCTCTGAGTGCATATTTTAGCTAAGAGGTTTCAAGGGTCTGTATATCTTTTAACAATTGCAACTGCAGATTCTATTTCAAAGAAACAACCATCCTCTGCTAACCAAATATATTTTTGTTGTGGCATGTCTTTATCCTTGGCAGTTTAACTACATGGTTCTTCAGTTTAACAGCTGAGTTACCTGTGTGCCATTACATGAATGTTTATGAATATCACTTGTTCAAAGGATTAACTTCTAACAAGGTCATGCTTTTCTTGACTAGTGGTTTTCAAAAGGTGGCCTCCACATGTTCATGGAAAATCACATTTGCCAAATGGATGTGACATAATTTTTACCTTTTCTATAAGGTTATGGTGCACTTATTTCAAATAGGTTATGGAATTTCCAATAATAAGGAATACAAAAACAAGCACAGCTCAGTTGTTTTTGTTGTTTTCCTATTTCATTCATTTATTGAAACCAGTGCTGAAATTTAAACTTTGTTCAGTGAAATTGTTGTCTTACCAGAATCAGTTAACCTGGGGGTGGGATTGTATCTCTATAAACAATGATTATACAACTGCACTATATCAAGAAAAGAAAGAGATCTCTTTCATAGAATTTGGAACTCATCAAGTCTTCCTATTTTGGGGTTATGCCTTGAGTTATGCTTTTCACATAGATTAGAATGGGCAGAAATTCTCAGATATTGACAGAAGCTATTAATTTATTTTTATTACAGTATGGCCTCTTTAGCTACAGAAATAATATAAACAGTTTTATTGGCTCATGTTACAAATCCAACGATGCTTAGCACTGAAGAGTAGAGAATTCCTCAAGGAAAGTACAGTAGTAATAGAGTTAGAGAGTTTGAGATGCCAGACGTGTCCTCCTTCTATGTCTCCTTATGCTGACCCCCTGTGATGTAAACTGATACTGTTAAGGGGCATTTCTGCCCCTCTTTGTGGTGTTCCAGCCTGGTGCCGGGTGACAGATCGGGGATGATGGGTTACCAGGTGAGGTAGCCAGGGATGAGGGGTTGCCTGGTGAGCCTGCTGTTAATGAGCAGGTGGATGAGGAGGAAGAAATGGATGTTCATTCAGAGTTCAGCAGTGAGAGCCAGGACAGCCTTGGTTCCCAAGAAAGTGTTTTCACTCCCTCGATCTCAAGCGAGAATTCCAGAGATGGGGAGGATGATGTTTCCCAGCCTGATAGCACCACACCTGGGAGCTCTAATGAGCAGAGTTTCGACAGGAGGGCAAACATCAGATCCACCCGAAAGGATTGGAATTTGAAGAGGGGGGTGCGGTGGACACATAGAAGTTAGATTCCTTTATTAGACCGGTCTGAGAGGGACTTCGTCAGACCTGAAGCTACGTTTAGCTTGGAAGGACCCAGGTTCAGGACTCCAAGTTCACGTCCGACCACAGGAATTGGTTTTGCCTTGTCTTGATTTGTGAGGAAATCAAGTCAGCTTGATTGCCAGCTTGAAAACTATATTGGATTTACTTTTGGAACTGATTTGAACTTGCCTATCATCTTCTAACTTTTGAACTATCTATTATTCTAAATAAAGCTATATTTACAGAGACTGCTTGTGTGTGTGATCTAGGGGGTACTGCCAGGATCTGAGGTGCAACAGGCTAGCCTGGCAGCATCATCAGCGGCCCCCAAGGGGCCTCCGAAGCTGGCAGGAGCACAGGTGGCGAGGAGAAGGCTGCTGCCGAATGGGCGGACTGTCCCTATTTCGCGGACTTTCACTTATCGCGGGGGCTCCTGGAACGGAACCCCCACGATAAGTGAAGGAACACTGTAATAGGGTGTATTATCAAGACTAGTCTGAGAATGTATCCACCATGGCTATGGCTCATGCTGTATTTTTTGATTACTTACATTGTAACTTATCTTTTCTCAAATTATGTTGCAGCAACATACACAACTCTTCTTTTCCCAATTTCCCAATTGTATGAGGAAAAACCACAGGAGAAGGAGAGTGAGAGAGAGAATGAGAACTCATCAGGTTTCATGGATATATAGATGTAAGGTGTTGGCTCTCAAGCACCTGTTGGAAGAAGCACCAAAGGGAAGAGTGCAGTAAAAATCCTTTCTTTGATTAGAGTTTGGTCTCACCATCAACAACACTGCAGTGTTACAAAAGCAAAAGTGTATTGTGAGCTTGTGATAACTGCCTTCCTTCATCCCCTCATTCTTGTCAGAGGTTTAGCTAGGCTAGACCTTAGGTAGCTCATGGACCCTGTGGTCCTGAGCCTGGCCCTCCCCCCTTTAGTTGTAGGACCCTCCTTTTGTATTGTATTGTTTTGTTTGTGCCCTGTATTTTATGTTAGACATTGAGCCTCTGGATAGAGCGGTCAGAACTATAATAATAATAATAATAATAATAATTCTGGCAGACTGAACAATATTTGCTGACCTTGAAAGGTTATTTTCCAAAACAAATTCTTCTGTTACTTATTAAAGTGTATTAAATGGCAACTAGTTGTTGCTACTGGTATTTAATGCAATGATGGGAAAGGGTAGAGTGCTACATTACTTGTTATATGTCTTACTCTTTTTCTGTTACTTTCTGTCTTTTGAGATGGAAACCAAGGACATTTTTTATAAGAAAATAACATTGAAGCAGCAACCTTTGTGTCAAATGCCTCTTAAAATTATCTTAAAGGTAACATGATAAAGAAGCAGAAATGTTTTATTTGTTGCATCAGTAATTGCTTGGTATATTGCTTATTAAATGTAATATTGTGATTGTACCATTACCATAAAATAGCTAGTTACAATTGAGAAAGATAATTATAACTCATTGTTTCCATACCTAGAAATCCACTGGCTGAGAGCAGGCTAAAAATGTAGTAGTGGAGGATAGACTTGTGCATAGATTCAGATTGGTTGGTTCCCTTCAGCCAATATGCCTTGTTCGGCTTGTTCAGATGGCCGTAATGGTAACGACTCAGCCGCCATGTTTTGTTCACCCAAATGGCCCGCGTGGCTGCCTGTTGCGGCTTCTTCCCTTCTTTTCGGGAGCATGCTACGCATTCTTTCTTAACCCCATTCTTCAAACCCAGACTTCCTTGAAAGGAAGGAAAGGGTCCTAGGAGCAATGTTTCCTTAACCCCATTGCTCAAACCTAGACTCTCTTGAAAGGAAGGAAGGAAAGGATACCAGGAAGAGAAATGAGAGTCTCATAAGTTCCCCATTCCCACCAATAGGCCAGATCTTACCGGATCTTTCAGCTGTCTAGTTGAAAAAAGATTTTGTCATTAGCCAATTTTTGGGAGGCTCCTGAAAAGCAAATTTGGGAACCCAACAAAATTCGGACACCAAAAATGGATCTGCCTCCAGATGAATTGCACAAGTCTAGTGGAGAATAAAAGGGCAGGCTCCATAACCCTGTTTCACCCACAAAAATCTTCTTAGGAAGGAAGCTAGCTGTTCCTCCCAGTATTTGTAAGTATGAAGCTCAGAAGTTGGTCTATTTGTGCAGCATGGGGCAAATATGGTTTAGGATCTCTCAACCTAAGGATCCCCATTCAATCAAAGCAGAGCTGGATTTGACACCACAAATAGTGCTAGCCTGGAATGGGCATATGATTTCATTTCCATTCTTTCCAGTTGAATGGAAGGAGGGATTTAAATAAAGGAATCTACTAGGTTCCAAAGCTAGGCAAAGGTGTTCCACTCCAGTTCCATCTATGTCATCATAAGTTGACCAGGCTTTGGGATAAGGTGGTCAAATTGTCCTTTCACTCCTTCCCAGAACTGAAGTGTGATACAAGTCATAACCTTAAAAAACCTCGGCCTATACATTAGCACAATACTTTCATGTGTCCTGAAGTTAACCTTTAAGGAAAAGCTGCCATGGATACTGACACTTTTTTAAATGAAAGCATGCATGCATGAACAAATGAATGGCATGTCTGCAGACAGGCATTTCTCCCTGCTGAAGCTACAAACAAACTAAACCACTCTTCAAGAACTGTTCCGATTCTATTTCACTGTCACCCCATTATCTTCATTCTCCTTTGTGGTTCACCATCTCATCTCTTACAGAGTTTCTTTTATCTCAATCACTTCTTTCTACACTGGCATATTTAGCAGTCATTGAAGGACAATAGCCACAATCTTAAATAAGGGAATAGGTGTTTTCACCATTTTTAAAATAAAATCTTGTTTAGACTGAAAGTTTCTGAGTCCCCTAAGCAGCATGGACATAGAGAATCTGCAAGCTGCGATTTCTACCATGATAACCCTTTTTCCACTTCCTATTTATCACTTTATGGTCATTTGCTGAGCAAAGCTTTATGTGGCTGATTAAACTCTCATATCGATTCAGTAAACAGTCATGTGCTGTTAAGAGTATTTTAATGAAGTGGGTGTTTGTTTGTTACCCAGCGAGCACAAGTGCCTTCATGCACAGCAGGCAAATCCATTTAAAACCCAACACGCTCACTTCCTGGGAGATGTAATGGATGTCATGCATCAGGGAATCAACTGAATGGGGTGGATGACCTTTCCTGGTGGTAATATTCAAATGGAATTAGCAAAACAATGTGATACATAGTTGGATGAAGAAAAAATATATACTAAACAGATTACAAAAGAGAACTCAATTGTTCAAGCACCTGTTTACATATAAATTTAGGGTAATTGTGTTTTCCTCTGTTGATGTGGATCTTTATGTTCAAATTTGTGCACAAAAAGTAGCTGGTACCATAGTCCAAAAAAAACAACTTTTCCTATTACTAGTCTAGATCTGGTCTTATTTTTTGCTGTGTGGGACACTCCAAAGTTTAAACAAGACTGAAGGGAATCCATTCATACAAACCCATTCAGCAAATGTCACGTTGCCCTGTTTTCCAGACTAACACCCCATGTTTAAGATATTTATGTGCAGTGCCTCCTCCATAGTGGAACAGAATTATTATTTCATATGGTCTGCCTAACCACCAAACATATATCTTGTTTTACTGTGCCTGGTAGTTGCCCTATGTTAGCAGTGTTGCTTTGACTGGCAGAGGACAAAGTCATTTGTAACCCCTTTCCAGTACCTTCTCAACTTGACTGGAGTCCAGGGTAGGGATGAAAAGATTTCCCCATTAATACAAAACATGTTGTGATGGCTTGGTTCCAAATGGGCAATTAAGATCCTTTATTTTATTTTACTACTGGTCTGCTGAAATTACTCTATCACAGCTAGAGACATCTGGTGACTCTCTTTAGTGATGTGGCTATGGGGACTGCCATGATGTATGCCTGAATTTCAGCATTTACCACAGCAGTGTTATTTTATTCAGTTTGCACCAAGTTTCAGTTCTCTTCTCTTCAAACATCTAGTGCTGATAGGCTCAACCTGCTCTGAGCAGTTTCTTCTATCTTAGCCGATCCCTTGTTGTCCGAGGATGATGGTCCTCCAAGATCAGTTTACTGTCGGTGGGTCTGTAGGTGCGTGTGGAGCCCTATTCTTGATCTGCATCTTCTCTCACAGAGAGGGCATTGGTTTCCAGGTGGAAGGCGGCCCCAGTCGGGGTTGGCTTGAAGTGCCTTCCTCTTGGCACGTTTCTTTCTTTTGCCCTCAATTCATGTCTCTTCAAATTCTACAGTTAATAAGTCTCCTCCCCTGAATAATATCAATCAATATATCTATACGTACATGCTACATGCATCCCCATTTCTCTGAATAACTGCTATGTACATGTGTATGTGCAACCTAAATAATGTCTACAGTACATTTCAATCGTAAATAAGTTAGGTAACCATTCTTTTCCATTCCAAGAGCTCTGTGCAAGATGTCATAGGATGCTGAGGAGTGACTTTACCCCATCTGAAAAGGTCTAGTAGCATGCTGATCCTTCCCATTTTCATCTCTGTATCAACTAATTATCAGAAGTACCACTGTTGGAGAGGAGAACAGCTATTTAAGGCTCTGTAGAAAAGGCAGCTATTGTCTGATTAGAACCAGAATGTGAGGATTAAATTGCAGTTGACTCATCAGAGAGTTAGTAGTGTATCAACCCTTGAGGGGTATGGAGGTGAAGTTTGAGATGTTCACAGCAGACAGGTGAGAAAGCAAATGAGACTGATCAAAGTCACTCTACATATATTACCAAAACCAGCAGCAGCCTGTATACTGTGTTGTGTGATATACTTCCTAAAGCTGTGTTTGTGCGTCTTCTTTGTTATAGTGTTTATTCTTTAGAATACAAAGCTTAGCTTTGCATTAATTACTAGGAATATACACATTATTGTTGACACACACACACACATCTCTAGTGCTTGCAGGAAAAAATGTAAATTTGAAATGTATAGAAAGGAAGAAGTAACATACAACAAATATAGCTTGTGCACATATAAGAGGTAGGGTAACATCTGGTCCTAGACCATATCTACACAATTTGTAACCTATCAAATGCCATTGTCACCTGATATATAATCTGGCATGTTAGATGACCGGCAAATCTCCCCCCTCTCCCCCCCCTCTCTTTGAAGACAGGTAGGCAAAGGGAAGCAGGTTGGCCATGGCTGACTAGCATTCCTGGTTGCTTATTTATGTGATGGGGGATACAAATTGAACAATTCCCTTTCAATACATCCATATCTATTAACTGAGGGTTTAACTTCATTATCATTTTACAATGTGAAGCAATGATGTAGACTGCAAAGGAAAAGAACCAGCATGGTGTAATGGCCCAAAAAGCAAAGTCCAAATCCTTATTAAGCCATGGAAAACCACTAGATGACCTTGGCAAACCAGACTCCCTCAGCTTTATAGGGAGAACTGGCAAACCTCCCTATAAGGCAGTAACGGTTTTTACAGAAAGGTTTGCTAGTCCTGCTGAGAACAAAGACATTAAGATTGACAGGAGTCTGGTTCCCTGTTTCTCCAAAAGTGGAGGGCTGATGGTCCCACTGACAAGCAAAAACAGGACCTATGCCCCAATCCCCCCCCCCCCTTTGTCGGAGATAGTTCACATGAGGATGAGTGAGAACACAAGGCAGCTGTTTTCCAAGCAACAGGGAATGGATGGTAAGTGCAGCCTGGAGACTTTCACATCCCCTTGTAGCCCCCTAAAAACAGCTACATAGGGATCAGGATCATGAACATGTAAGTGTCATGAGTGTATGACTCCAACAACCTCATCAGGCAGGGTAAAGAAAGTGCCCTAGGATGCTTTCACCCTGTCTAATGAATGGAGCTGAACAGCAGACATCACACAATGTTGTGTGACATCTGACTGAGGCCCTGCCCACAACTGAGGTGAAAGCATCACCCAATGCTTTCCCCGCAATATGGGAGGCTCCAGCGAGGGCGACACTTTCCTCATGTGATGGGGAAAGCGCCATGTAAAGGGAGCAGCTGGGTGAATCTTATCATACAGGCACCTGGCCTGATAAGGTTGCTAGTTACACATGTAAGTACAATAAGTATAGGTAAAATAAGTATAGGATAAGTAAGTACAGTAAGTATAAGATGTTCCACTGTGGCTTTGACTAGGCAGTTCCAAAGAATTGGCCCAATGTTACCTAAGTTCCAGCACTTTAGCATGGCCCTCCGCACTACAATCCTGACATTTTACTGCCCATGAACCTTATCCTCACAGCCCTGCCTTTCTGAATTTTGCACTTTCCCTTAGTTCTATCTAGGAATTTGCACAAATGCAGAGCTCTCTGAACTCAGCACTTTTATCATTTTGTTTTCGTTATGTTATGTTTGATTGTGATATGTTTTTATTCGGTTTTGTTTTGATGCTATCTTATTGTGTTATTTTTTTAACTTTGTGTTCTTTGGGCCTATCTGTTTGTAAGCCATCCCAAGACCTTTAGGGGAGATGGAGGCGAGGTATAAAAATAAAGTTGTTGTTATTATTGTTATTATTATCAATTCATATCTCAAGACCAAGAAGATAATTCCGGCTGTTGTATTAAAGTCAACGGAAGATCTCTTTCCTAGCAGAAAATTCATCATCTAGTTTTCCAGAATTACCACAACTATCTCTTTGAAAGCAAAGGTTTAGAAATAATTCAAGGCTTCCTCAGGGTGTAAAGGTAACCTACCTTATTCTGGTAAATGATCTACTGTGGTGGCTTTTTTTTTTGCTGTTTGGAATTTTTCTTGCATATCCTTGATTTTATGTGTCCCAAACCTGTCTACTTTTCTCTGGCTTCTGCTAGACAATCTCACATAGCAAAGTAACAACAGCTTCTCTGGTGTGCTGATTTACACTAAAGAAACTGCATCTTCATGGTTTCTGATAAACTTGTAATGGTTGTTTTCATTCCTGAGCATAACTGATAATCCATTTATTTGTTATTTTCCACCTGATAAAATTCCTGATGATGTTGTTCCTCACCTTGGCTATAGGGGGGGAAAACAGTTTTAACCTCTCTGTGTGAGTGAACATGCCAGTAATACACTCAGGTGCATGTATTGGGCAAGCATCTGAAGTAAATACACCGATGAAGCAGAGGACTGATGCAATATTAAAAAGCTCAGAACACAGTGAACCCAGCTGTCAGCTCTCTTTTCTGTTGTCTGTTACTAGCATATGACCAAACTGAATTCAGGATATGTCACTCTTACCCTTCCTTCCAGCCTCACCTGCCCAGTTATTGTGGCTCAGATATTAATGTATAAAGACCCAGCTATACACATATCCATGCCACTTTTGAATTCTCTTTTTATGTTACACCTGCCTTAAGTTTGATTCATGGCCTGAATTGCAGTTTGCTTTTAAGATACTAGTAATGAACCATTATTGAGTACCTTGACAAATCTTCCTTCATGCAATCTCTTTCCCTTTGGAATTGGGACTCCTTCTTAATCTCCTTACTCAAATTCTGATTCTATTTGACACCCTCATCTCACATCATTCATATAGCACTTCCCACTATAACTCTTTCAACCACTCAATATTTGCGGATTTAAGATTTGCAGATTTGATTATCAATATATTTGATTAAAATGATAATTCCAGTGCAACTTCCAGTGGGCATTGACCATAGAATTGGCTGGAAGGTGTAGACATTCTAGTTTTTCAGGTAATAAGAATAGTGGGTTTTTAATCTGCATTCCTCATATTTTCTTAATTGGTAATAAAACAGATTAAACAGTTAAAACTATTAAACATCAAGTTAAAACATATTAAAAACACCCAAATCAGAAAAATCAGAAATCTCTGATTTACAAGTGACTCCTAGTTACAAATGGGGTGAGACAACAGGAAGTGAGAGGAAATCTACCCCTAGGAAGGGAAATGAACTCCTGAAAAAGTAATCATGGGGAAAAGGGGTTTCCACTGAAGCTTTATCACCAATCCTTGTTCCAACAACAAGCCAAAATTTCCAAAATCCAAAATCCAATTGTCACAAGGAAAGAAAAGTCGGTGAAATCTTCTGAACAGGGGCACAGGTAGCAAAAAAAACCCCAAAACAAAACAAAACCGGGCAGGGCAGGGCAGGGCAGGGCCGTTGCCAAGATTTTGATTCGGGGGCTGAGTCTGGGCGAGAGAGGGTCTACCCTACTAAACCTTTTGTATTGTTATCCCAATACCCCCGTGCGTATGGGATATATTGAGCATGGTGATCAGATCATGATATGAATAAACATAACAGTTTAAATAATGTACCAGTAAGGCCTTCTCGTGGACCACCCTGAGAATTCCGGGGGGGGGCTGGCTACAAGCCCCCCGGCTACATGCCTGTTACAGGGGTCTTAACCCCTTTCCTATGAATGGAGGGATGGATGGATGGATAGATAGATGCCTACATTTTTGAAGAGTGGTCTGTCACTATTCGTATTCCTATATTATTTGCAAGGGAGTAGAGAACATAAGAACATAAGAAGAGCCATGCTGAATCGGACCTCAGCCCATTGTCCCTGTATTTGATTACGGGTTTCCTCATGGATACCAGATTGATCAGTACAGTCAAAGAATGCTGGACTAGATAGCACTCTTGTATATTTATTTCCTATATTTGCTTGAAATATGGGGATTTGTGCCTCTATCCTGTTATTATCATCCTAATCACTTGCTAAAATGGAAAGTATTAGTTGGAAATAAAAATAACCCCTCCTTCTCTAGTGCTCTTTGTCAGGCTCCAGAGAACTGTGTATACTATTTACCTACTCTCCAAGCACCAAGTTCACTCTGAAAGCTTTTTTTATTGCAGTAGCATTTCTCAATTGAACCTAGAAAAAGACACTGAAGTGCATCCCAGTAAAAGTTCATTCTTTCGGGTTTATTGCTGACGCATTGCCTCCAGAACTGAGATTAAGTCTAGTTGTGTCTAACCTTGGGGGTTGGCGCTCATCTCCATTTCTAAGCCAAAGAGCCAGGGTTTTCCATAGACACCTCCAAGGTCATGTGGCCGGCATGACTGCATGGAGCGCTGTTACCTTCAAGCTGGAGCAGTACCTATTGATTTACTCACATTTTCATGTTTTTGAACTGCTAGGTTGGCAGAGGTTGGTCCTAACAGAAGGCGTCATTCGAACCTGCGACCTTATCGAAGCATACCTTTCTATAAAGAATCCTCCTTGCATTATACTTTCTTATCATTTTGTCAGCGATGTTACTAGTACTTCCATTTGCAGTTTTGCTAATCTTTATGTCTTGGCTGCTGTCTTATGACTGCATTTCATGCCCAAAGTAAACTTTGAGCTACTGCCAGAGAAAAATGCTAAATTCTCTAAGAGATTTCAGCTCGGTTAACATTTAGCTTAGTGAAAATGCTTGGTGCAGCTGATCCAGAGCTGATGGGTCTACTAGTATTTCTCTATCTTAATAGATCAATTGAAGTGTGAATTAGGGAAAGTGTACTTTCTCCTAGCACTTTCAGCAAAGTTACTGCTTCCAAAATTTCACATTTCTTAATGGCAGAAGTACCATGAGCTGTATGAGTTGAGGAAACCAGTCTACCAAGGGACAGAAGCTGGAGAAGAAAATCGCAAGGTTTGTTGTAGGTTTTTTGGGCTCTATGGCCATGTTCTATAAGCATTCCCCCTGATGTTTCGCCTGCATTTATGGCAGGCATCATCAGAGGTTGTGAGGATGCCTGCCATAGATGGAGAATGAGTCTAGACTCTAGAACATGGCCATAGTGCCCAAAAAACCTACACCAACCCAGTGATTCTGGCCATGAAAGCCTATGACAATACAGAAAATCAGATGTCTGGAAATTAAATTAGTCAAACTAATTTTAATAAATAAACATAATAATAATAATAATTAACAGATCAAATATTGACAAAAAACATTCATATATTGTTCAAGTATTGACTTCTGAAACAAAAGAAAAAGAGGAAAAAAGTGATGTGGTTTACAGGGATACGCAGCATTAAAGTAAAATTAAATTCTAACAAAAGTTTTAAACTACATAATCAAATATGTAGGTAAAAATAAAGGTTTCCCATGACATTAAGTCTAGTTGTGTCCTACTCTTGGGGGTGGTTCTCATCTCCATTTCTAAGCTGAAGAGCCAGTGTTGTCCATAGACACCTCTAATGTCATGTGGCCAGCATGACTGCATGCAGGGTCATGATCTTCCTGCCGGAGCGGTACCTCCTGATCTACTCACATTTGCATGTTTTCAAACTGTTAAGTTGCAGAAGCTGGGCTAAGAGCGATAGCTCACCCCACTCCCTGAATTTGAACCACCAACCTTTCAGTGAGCAAATTCAGCAGGGAGCTCTAATGAAATACATATATGAATGATATCCAAAACAGCTGTATCTCTCTTCAGAAAAAGAGCAGTATTGTTGATCAAGACAAATACATGTTCATATTTTGTTAATTTTTTTGTTAGGATACCTTGCTATAAAATGGAATGCGGCCTCAAAACTCTCCAGGGGAGGATTGTACTGTCCCGTTTAAATTTTACCATGAACTGTTCAAGACCTTATTGGTATACCTTATAAACTGCCACTTATGTACAGTTACCTGAGAGTAAACCCATTGAATCCAGTTTTTGTTGTGAGTATAGAGTAATACAGTCAGTCCCCAAATTAAGAGCAACATTAGATAGGTTCTGTAGGTTTGTTCTTAAGTTGAATTTGTATCTAAGTCGGAACAGGTACATTTTTGTACTATCAGCAGAGCCAGCAGAGCAATGCAATGTTGGACTACAACTCTGGAGACCAGGAGTCAAATCCCCATTCAGCCATATAAATACATTGGGTAACTTTAGAAAAGTCACTCGGCCTCTGGGGAAGGAAAGGCATCCCTCCACACTCTCGCAATGGCGTCTGCCAAGAAAAACCTACCTTAGGGACATGATAAGTAAAACATGACTTGAAGGCAGGGAAAAACAACATACTTATCAATCTTCGTAGAGCTGTCCATTTCTGACATGTAACTAATATGTTGGATGCAAAACAAATATACACAGCAAAAAAAGTATCTTTTTAACCCGTGCTTTTCAGCTGTTAACCCAATTTCACCCACACTTTGGCTAAAGTGTTTTGAAATCTGTGAACCGCCCCGAGCCTCTGGGAGTTGCAGTGTACAAGTCGAATAAGTAAATAAATAAATGTCGTTTAGCCCCTCCCACCTTTTAACCCAGTTAAAAGAGACAGTTACAGTGCATTTAAAACCATAAAAACAGAGGGCAGTAAAAATTTTTAAAAGAACTATGTCCTCATATTCAAGTCTGGGTTTTTGGCTATACTGTATGTAGAAGGGCCCCAAAGATGACCTGACTCACAGCACCCCTTTTCAAGGCGAAGTGTTAGCGTGTCAACAGTCTTTTCCTTCCTTGACTGAAGTACTGACAGTTGCCCCATGAGGTTGTCCAGGACAATGGAGTGACCCTTCAATGTTGCATTTGGACAGCTGGCATGTTAGTACTTATGCAAAGTCCCTGCCAAGGTTCCTCACTGGCTTTTCACGTCTGAAAAGCCAATGGATTCCCACTTCCAGTCAACTTTGTTCAAACGTTCCTCTTAGAGTTTAGTGGCAATGAATATCAAATCACAAGCTTCCAGATGGCACCAGTTGCCGGTGCCAAATTCTCTACAATTTGTGTTCTTTTTTCCCCCTTACAACTTATAAAAGGAACATTGAGGGAATGGATTGTATTGGCTGCGATGTCCAAGTCTATCCTGTTGAAACAAAACAGTTGCTATATTTCAAAGGGAGCCTTTCTTCTTTTAAAACCTATGTTGTGGTTGCCAGATGTTCCAAATTTGAAATATGTTCAAAATGCGCAGCACCTTATGCAGAAGATCAGAACAGAAGCCTTGCTGTTTAAGGGATTCTGGGAGTTGTAATTCAAAAAAGGCACTTTTCCCAGCTCTTTCTCTTTGTATGTGCCTTCAAGTCACTTGCTGATTTTATAGTGACCTGATTAATTACATAGCATTTTCTTAGGCAAACTCTGTACATAGTATAAAAAGAGCTGTGTCCTGTTCAATACAATGCTAGTGTTGGCACCAATCAACTGGGATAGCAGCATAGCACATCTTTTACTAGAGCTGTTAAGTCTAACTCGAAATCTGCTGCAGGAGGGCTGCTCATACTTCTGCTATCCATCATTTTTGCCCCAAGATATAAAGCTCTGGACATATTCTTTGAATGTCTAACTAGTCATTATTAATCTCTATGACTTCAAGAATGTGTATGGGACATTACTCATCCCTGCTCTTTTATATCTCTTATACCAATATGATAATGTGCCTTACATTATTTCATGAGGCCAGAAATAGCTGCCTATTTAAGCATATAGAAGGAATAAGAGGTGTCAGTAAACTGCAAGTGCAAGTCAAATGTTGAAGTGGGGGGGGGTCTGTCACAAGTTATGAACGTGTTCTGAAATTGCATTAAGGCTGCATCTACTCTGACATCTAATCCAGATTATCCAAGTAGATGAGCCACATTATCTGCTTTGATCTGGATTATATGAGTCTACACTGCCATATAATGCAGTTCAATTTATTTATTTATGTTATTTCTATCCCACTCATATCAGTCTGTAGGCGACTCAGGGCAGTGTACAAAGTCGGCACAATTCGATGTCATATATAAAATACATACATTGATAAAAGCAAAAAGAGACAGTTACAGTGCATTTAAAACCATAAAAACAGAGGGCAGTAAATTAAAGAACTATGTCCTCATATTCAAGTCCATTATCCATTCCAACATCTTTGCCATTCCTTGGTCATTTTCTGATTCAAGTTGTCTAGATTATGCTGAGGTAAGCAGATAATGTGGATTTTATATGGCAGTGTAGATGGGGCCTGTGTCTAAGGTGACCATATTAGAACAATAGTGAATATTTAATATATAAGTGAATACAGATTAAGTGGACCAGATAGCCTCCCAGAACCAAATTAGAAACCAGATAATGGAAAAAGCAAGTATCTGATACAACCATGCAAAGGATTCATTTGAGTGTTAGTAATAAAATTAAGTGGTAATTGATCATGAGTTCATTAAATGCAGTTTAGCCAGTCATATCAGGAAAACATTTTTGAGTGAATTTTATGGAGAAGAAAAATCTGCAAGTAGCATATTTATTTGTGAACACAGAATTCCATTACTCTTGACTGCCTTTCCCATCTACACTGTCATAGAATGCATATAGTGCTCAGTGCAGACTCATATAATGCAGCTTAATTGCATTGACCTGCATTATATGAGTCTACACTCATATAATTCAATTTCATTATATGGAAGTGTAGAGGGGGCCCCAGATGGAGCTGTAGTCACACCTCCACATTTGTGGTTTTGAATTTTGCAGAATTGATTTTTCCTAGATTTTATTTAAACTGTACTCTCAACAAATCTCTAGGTCTTTTGGGACATTTTATGCCTAGAGAAAGCCATTTTTGTTCATTTCAGGTTGGGTTTTTTTTTTAAAAAAAAACAGCCTCTGCTGGATCCCATTTATGGACTTGTTTGTAGAGGAAAGACACTGTAATGAATGGATTATTTCTCTCATCAACATGAATGCATACACACACACAGAAGAAGAAGAAGAAGAAGACTGAGACCCATCAGTGACCACAGAGAGGTGACAAACAAAATAAAGCTAAAAAGCAGAGTTGTTGTCGTGTGCCTTCGAGCAGTTTCCAATGTATGCCAACTGTTGAGGTGGTGGTGGTATAATTATCCCCACAACTTCAGGTCAGTTCACTCTTTGATGTGATCACTGAAAATGATGATTCTAATGATGAGAGGAACTTATGTGGCAAATATAGTTTTGAGTTTTTAAAGAATTTGAAACACTACTCCCTGAAGGACAAATGCATACCCTGTTTCCATGGGAACTTTGAAAATACCCATTTCTTGCCATAAATAATAAAAACACTCTAAAAGAGTGCTAATCAAAACAAAATGTTTGCAACAATAAACACAAAAAGCCAAATTGTCTGTCAGATATGTTTATAATTCTCATATACAGATAGGCTTTTTTCTCGTGGTTTTCACATGCAATGAAACAAATGTGTGCTAAAGACAAGGACTTCACATGCATTGCAATTTCTCTATGCATATTATTATTATTATTATTATTATTAACTTTATTTATACCCCACACCCATCTCCCAGAAGGGACTCAGGACGGCTTACACGAGGCCAAGCCCAACAACACATAGTAAAACAGGGGTGCTCATTAGGTAGATAGTGATCTACTGGTAGATCGTGTAGGGCGTCCTGGTAGATCGCAGGCAGAGTGGGAGGAAGGCTCAGTCCCGCCCTGCAGGCTCCCAATACCGCCCAGGTACAGAAGGAGGTTGGTCTGGATGGCCCTTGGAGGTCTCCTCCTATTCTAGGAACCCGTTGTTGTTGTTATTATTATTATTAATATCAGAGGCTGAATGGCCATCTGTGAGGAATGCTTTGATTGTGTTTTTCCCTTATGGCTGAAGGAGGTTGCATTGGATGGCCCTGTCACAATGCAAGGACTCGGCCGGCCCCTTAATCACACACACAGAGACGGTAATCAGCTAACTATTTTATTGTAGAATAAAGAACATGTAAAAAGGCAATTGTCCATAGGATAGAAAAGTTCAGTTCAAAAGCAAAGAGTCTGTAGTAAATCCAAAGGCAAGGGTCTTGGCAAAAGGCTTGGCAAGAGCTCCGCAAAACCAAGCAGATCAAGAACAAGGCAGAGTTCAATCAGGGTCCAAGAAACTTCTTGGCAAGGCACGAGCCGCAACTTGGCTCCGAGGTCCTTTCCTCGCTACACCTCCTTAGGTTAGAAGTGGCCGAGGTACTAAGGATCTGTTCCCACGGATCCTATACTTAATTCCCTTGCCGAGGACCCCGACGCTCTAGGCTTCTCCTCCAATCTATGCTTCGAGCCCTCGCCCCCTTTGGCCGGTCTGGGCTGTGATGCCAGCCCCTCCTGCTAGCCTCAATGCTCCGTCTCCTATCAAACCGGGGGGGCTAGGTTCACAGGAACGAATGTGGGAAATGGAGGAGGATGAGTCCATGGAAGCGCAAGGGGAGTTTGACTCTCACGAAGATAGGGAACCAGGTGCTGGGAGGCAAGGTCGGGTTTCATTAACCCCTTCTTCCAATCCCTCCAAATCCTCCTCAGAATCTTCCTCAGCTGCCGCTGGTTCTAATGCGAGTGGGACCCCCGGTGCTGCCCCTTGCCCCCCAGGCACAAAAGGGAACTGGGCTGCTACAGGCCCTTGGAGGTCTCTTTCTACTCTTGGAACCTATTGTTGTTGTTACTATTATTAGTAGTAGTAGCAGAGGCTTAATGAATATTATCATCATCATTATGAATAAATTCAGGGGCTTATTATACTCACATTTAGTTGAATTCAGTCTTAAAATATATTATATGGCTCTCACTGAAATAAATTTCCAAGTATTTTGCTTTTATGGCTCTCTGAGTAGTGGGTAGGTAGATCATTTTGACTTGGTTGTTTTATAAGTAGCTCGCATGCTGAAAAAGTGTGAGCACCCCTGTAGTAAAATAACACAACAGCAATTAAAACATCACCACAATAAATAACTTACAATAAATAATAAACAACAACAACACAGTTTAAAAGCTTTATGGCTGGGCCAGATGTACATTATTCAAATATTAAAACAAATAACACTGGGTGCAACAGAGGTAGAATGTGTGTAATAGGAGGGTTTATGGGAGATAATGTGGAGCAGACGACCCAACAGGTGATTAAAGTGCTTCTGAGGACATTTTGCAAGGATTGATCAGAGCAGGGCAATTTACGTATTCTGGGAAGGCACATTGGAACAGCCACGTTTTCAAGCTCCTCCTAAAAGCTGCCAAAGTGGGGGCTTGTCTAATATCTTTAAGGAGCGAGTTCCAGAGTTGGGGGGCCACCACAGAGAAGACCCTTTCCCTCATCCCCACCAATCGCACCTGCAAAGGGGGTAGGAGCGAGAGCAGGGCCTCTCCAGATGATCGAAGAGATCGCCTGGGTTCGTAGATGGAAATGCGGTCATGATATATGTGTATGCCTTCAATTAAGATGTATTAATCCATCAGTCATGTTAAGTTATAGCAATATTGCACAACAGTAGCAGTTTAACTGTATGGGATTTGTAGTTTTGTGAGATATTGAGGATTCTTTGATGGTGTATGCGCTTTAAGTAGTCTGTCAACCTAAGGCAACCCCAT
The DNA here is from genome assembly GCA_030556195.1 of Anolis apletophallus. NCBI lineage: Eukaryota > Metazoa > Chordata > Lepidosauria > Squamata > Anolidae > Anolis > Anolis apletophallus. The sequence continues at coordinate 101,342,557 of JARBWK010000003.1, forward strand.
GGATTTCACAGGGCTTCCTCCTCAGACAAGGAATACTCAGACGTGGTTTTGGTGGTTCCTTCCTCTAAAACAGCATTTCCCAACCCGGGGATTGGGAACCCCTGGGGGGGGAGGTCACAAGGGGGTGTCAGAGGGGTCACAAAGACCATCAGCTCCCATCATTCCTAACAGCTGGTAAATTGGACTGAATTTCTGGGAACTGAAGTCCAAAACACCTGGAGGAGAAGAGTTTGAGAAACCTAGTCCTTTGGTTTTGCTCTCTACCCATCAGTGTCTAATTTGGCCTTCTGGAAAACTAGGCACTCCAGTCTTCCGGACCTTCAGTTCTTGAAATCACTCAACAACAGTATATTTCTGAAAAGAGCTGCACTCTATTAGCAGGTTGAAAAAACAAAAGGTGGAATGCTTCCCCGTTTTGAGATGAAAAATGCACAGACACACATTATGCATCAAGAATACACTTAATACAATTCGGCAACGGGGAGATAGTGGAATATTGCGAAGAAAGCACTTTATCTAATTGGATCTGCAATCTGTGGAAACAGTAGAATCATTTGAAGATTATGGAGGAGTTTAGCTTCTGAGACATCTTGTTCTCAATTTCCAAAATGTTGTACAGTCATAACTTGTAATGGACCTTGGCTACAATGTAGAGAAACTCAATCTTCCCTTTAATTTAATATTGCAAAGTCTATGGTGATGGAACCTGCATCACAGAAGAGTTTGGGCTGGTCTGTGTGTTCAGACCAGTTACACGGAGCAATATTGATAGATCCACAGAATTGTGGACTGCAGGGGAATGAATGTGTAATTGAATTCCACTAGTTTGGTCAAGTAAAATAAATTTATTTATTTACAGTATTTATATTCCGCCCTTCTCACCCCGCAGGGGACTCAGGGCAGATTTCAATGCACATATACATGGCAAACATTCAATGCCAATTAGACATACAACATATATAGACAGACACAGAGGCAATTTAACATTCCAGCTTTCTGGCTTCATGAGGATATGCTCAATTCCAGCTCAATTCCAGCCTCAGGGAGAGCTGCTGCTTCACCATCCATTTGTGACACTGAGTCATTTGATGGAGTGCTTCCTCATTCTTCTGCACGCTGCTGGAAGGTTGGTTTTGTGTGTGTGTGTGTGTGTGTGTGTCATAAATTAGTTAAATTAGCCTGCCCGCGTAAAGCGGTACCTAAATTTCATACTTGACAGATGCAACTGTCTTTCGGGCTGCAAAGGTCGACAGCAAGCTAGACTAATGGCTGGAAGCTCACTCTGATGGGCTGGCTTCAAACTCATGACCTCTCAGTCAGTAGTGATTTAATGTAGCTGGTCGTGTCCCAGAAACTTTGTTCCACATGAGCTCTTCTATGCATAGATAGGTTCATAGAATAATAAGAGTTGGAAGAAGGTTCATAGAATAATAGAGTTGAAAGAAGCAATGTGAATTAGGCAGAGGGAAATGTATGGTTGGTTATGGTGATCTCACTATGATGGCATTAACGGGGCCACTGCAGGGCCCTTATGGACCAGGAAAATGAAGTGTCAAACTGGATTTGATTCATCCATGTAAACAACCTCATAGGTGGAGGTTTTGCATGGCTGTATAGAATCCCAGCTTTATATTGCTTCCCGTTTATGTTGTTTATATTGTGTGCGTTTGGCTTGTAACAAGTGGTGAAATAATTATTCTTGAAGTGTAATTCTGACACCATCTTCAAACTGTGTGATACAGGAATGTTAATGGCTCCTTAAGCCTTCTTTTGGCACGGCCGTGACTGGCCTGTTACCATAGATACTGAGCTATTGTTTGCATTAGCTTTCAACTCAGAAGTTCCCATGTGCAAAATTATTAGACACAATTATTCCAAACCAAAAAATGATAAAATTAATCTGATATTTTATTTACAGAAAATGATTTCCATTCTCTTCTTGCTTTATCCATGAATGCAAAATCAAGCCTTTGCTCCCTTCATATAACTGCTATTGATTTGCCTCTATAGATTAGCAGTTTCTGAGAGTTCACAATCTGCCTTTTCCTTGCCGAAAGAAATAAAATCTGGTTTGTCTGGATTATAACAAAGATATCAACTGATGCAATCCTATACAGTTAAAAAGAGATCAGGGGTTATACTATTATTTTCTATTGTGTCTAGAGTCCACAAAGCAGCTACACAATGCAGCTGCTCCCAATTATCACAATGTTTTATCAGATGTCAAAAAAAAGATACCAAAGCCCATATACTTGCACATATAAGGGGGAGGGATTTTTAGTCTCTCTAAAAAAACACACACATGTTAGTAGGGTTTCATTGCCCTCAGATGATGACCAAACAACACATAGATCATATTTTGTTGCATGATAATTTAAGATAGAGCATACTTGTCATTAAAAGTTTATCATATATGTCAAATTCAGATAAAATATTTTAATAATAGTTATGTCTCATGTCCGAAAAGTCTACTCAAAGTACTTTCCTTGAAGAAGTTGAAATAGGACCACTGTTACTGTTAAGGAAAGAGAAATTGATGGATGGCGTTTGGATGGGTGAGTGAATAGATAGGCAAAGAGGCAAATCTAGATTTGCAGTTGGAGAAGTTTGATGCCATTTTAACAGCCATGGAATATTGGGGTGTGTAATTTGGTGAACCACTAGAGCCATGATTGATTATTCTAAATATTCCTCTATAACAGTGGTTCCTAACCTGTGGGTCCCAAGATGTTTTGGCCTTCAACTCCTAGAAATCTAACAGCTGGTAAACTGGCTGGGATTTCTGGGAGTTGTAGGCCAAAACACCTGGGGATCCACAGGTTGAGAACCACTGCTCGGTAAACTCGCAATTCCATATAATGGTAATATCCAAGTGTTATAACTATGCTTTATTAAAGAGATTTTAGGCAAACAGATAGATCTTATCCAAGGCAGCCGGTTACCTTGTGTACCTAGTTTATGATGAACAATACATATTTATGGGCACACCTACACTGAGACTTATTTGGGGGCTAATTCACCATATTAGAAGCTGGATCAATCCCAATAAGTGTCCCCACAGGGATTCCCCCAATAACCGTGGAGGTGGGAGGGAATCCCTAATGCCTAGCAATGCTGAATAAAATTAGATACCATTTTTAAAAATCCTGTCAGAAGTTACTTGAGAAACTACAAGTCGCTTCTGGTGTGAGAGAATCGGCCATCTGCAGAGACATTGCCCAGGGGATGCCCAGATGTGTTACCATCCTGTGGGTGGCTTCTCTCATATGCTCACATGGAAAGCTGGGTCTGACAGATGGGAGCTCACCCTGTCTCGCAGATTCAAACCACCGACCTTCAGGTCAGCAGTTCAGCCAGCACAAGGGTAATCCATTGTGCCACCTCTATTTGATGTCACTAGATAGTCACCCTAACTACCCCCCGCCACAGCAGTCTTTGCCCACAACACAGAACCTGTATATTCCCCATCACTTGTCTGGATGTCAGCCAAAACAATGGGGTGCTGAGTGAAGGGGGGAGAGGAGAAAATCCCCCTCTGTCCTCTCCCTTTTCCTTCCCAGTGCTCCCCATCACTCCAGCCGATGTCAGGGCAAGAGATGGGGGCATTGTAGGTCTCATGTCATTGACGAAAACCTCTGTGACATGGATGGTGCAGAGTGAAAGGAGACCTGCATCCTGTGTTCCTGGACTGCCCAAGCCTGGAAAATGTGGATTGGCAGTGGGGACAGTTACGGTTAATTATGTTTGGGAACTGTTTTGACTGTCAACACTGACCCTGAGCTGTGTGCATGCACGATTTTGGAGAATCTTGATTTTCCCCCTCAATTTTGAGTAATGCATGGCGAGGCCACAATAAGGTGGCCTTGACTCGTGTTATCACAGATCAGTCCCGTGCAGCGACTGACGGCTGTGGGACTGATCCTTATCTACACCAACCTAAGGGTGCAATGTAGATGGGGTTTTAAACTTCGTATTGCTTAATAAGCTTGCAAAAACTATCCAAGATGTAGGTCTTCGCTATATTTATCCTATAGGTATCCAAAATAAGAGAAACATCAAAGCCCAACAGTGAGCCAGTGACAGGACTTCATTCACCCCATGATTATGCATGGTTGTAAATTCCTATATAAAGGCAGGAAACCGAGGCGATAATAGCTTCAGGTAGCAAGCGAAGAGGATTTAGACAGTGGGAAATAAAGGTAAGGAACACCAAAAGGTAAAATAATTGGAAGTTAAAAGTCAGAAAGAAAGGTTGCGGAAATTGATATGGATTGGTACTTTCACTGGTACTAATGAGCAGCAGCAAAGTACACAGACTGCCCTGTCTCCAAGGCTGAATGGGAAAACACATTGAACTCATATAGTTTCAGATTCTCATTTTACCTCTCAGCTTGACACCAAATCCTTTTCAATTTGTTTGTATTTCCATCTTCTTTACTATGTTATAAAGGCCCATTTTCTCGTTACTGCAATTATATCTTCAAAGTCCTGAATCGTGAAGCAGATCAGTAAAATATTCTGAAAAGCAGAGTTTGAAAATAGGCAAGTCACTCAGCTCCTTGGAACTACTTTCTTGCTTTCCACCTACTAGAAATATAGCTATCTGTAATTAACTACTTTTGTGGTGTTGGATATGTAACCAAGTCCTGTTTGAAAAGAATTCAACTAGAAGTTATGTAAGTTTACAGGTGCAACAAATAACTCTTTTCAACCTCTTTCAAAACTCACTTTTTGAGGACATTTTGACATATTTCCTTCATATTTTATGGCATATTTTTATGATTCTCAAATGGGTTTTCTCCTTTAACTAAACAATGCAATACAATGCATGGGGTGAATTATTTTCTCAGCACTGTAATAAATAACGTGAGTAGCTTTTCAAAGACTGTAATAATTAATGGGAATTAAATTGATTTTTGCAAAAGTAATTTTCCTAGTTGTGCTGAAAAATGAACAGTTGCTTAATAGCTTCCTCCCTGAGCTTGGATCCTGAGTTGCCCTTCTGTGCATGGAAAAGACTTGGATCCAGCAAGGATTCTGGTGGCTGGCCCTTTCTTGGAATCATGCATAATATCTAATACTCTTAAGAAAACAGGCAGCCGGTTCCTACGTCCCTGGTTTGTCCAATAATATATGACCTTTCTTTTAGCGCTCAGCAGTAATGCAACAGGCTCATTGATTCTTATGATGTGCTTCAGTTCAAAAAGCCATACTCATGGCTTCCTGCCATTACACACTATTGCTTACATTATTTTATACAATATGTCACTTCAATGTGCATCTCCCACATTCTTTGGCGAACAAATGTTTCCCTGGCTGTGATAGCAATTGTAGCTACAACACAGCATCTGCTCTTTTAACTACTTGCTGTCATTTACTGGAATATTTTCCATTCCTCTCCCCCTCCGATTCTGTGAGGTGACCCAGGAAATCACCCATGTTTCCTGAGTGACATTTTGCTCCTTAATGAGCTCTGACTGACAAACTATTTGAACAGCTTTCTATATCATTAGCTTTGACACTATCTGTAAATCTTATTGGCACTTTTAAATGGCATTACTACTTCGAAATGCAGCACTAATGGGATCTTCCCCCCACAGCCACTGTCTGACAGTTTAGAAAGGTTGTGTTTGTGCCTGCACACTTGGACATCCAGACAGAATTGTTGGACTTCCTGGGAAGGCTTAGGGCAACATACTATTAATACTCACAAGGACACTGTTGTCCAGATAGTCGTGCAGAGTCCAAAAAAGTATTTTGTTTTACACACCGTCCTCATAGATGGTTTTTATTTCATGTCAAAAGCATTGCATATCTAAACAAGTATAAAACTGGTAAAATAGAGGGAGCACAAACAGTAAATAATTTTAGACCAAAAATGGGCAACAGCGCCCGCATTGTCTGTATCTTTAAACAACTCTTCCTCTGTGCATGAGGCAGGGCATTGTGGGCAAGCACACAGATGCAGAGTTGTTCATTCTGCTCCACAGTCGCATAAGATGGAGGATTCTTCTTGGTCAGCTTTTCTCAACCTGGGAGTCGAGATCCCTGGGAGGGTCATGAGGGGTGTCAGAGGGGTCACCAAAGACCATAAGAAAACACAGTATTTTCTGTTGGTCATGGGGGTTCTGCGTGGGAAATTTGTCCCAATTCTGTCGTTAGTAGGGTTCAGAATGCTCTTTGATTGTAGGTGAATTATAAATCACAGCAAATACAACTCCAAATGTCAAGGTCTACTTTCCCAAAACTCCGCCAGTGTTCCCATTTCGACATATTGAGTATTTGTGCTGTTTGGTCCAGATCCATCATTGTTTGAGTCCACAGTACTCTCTGAATGTAGGTGAACTACAGTTCCAAAACTCAAGGTCAATGCCCACCAAACCCTTCCAGTATTTTCTGTTGGTCACAAGAGTTCTGTGTGCCAAGACTGGTTCAATTCCATCGTTGGTGGAGTTCAGAATGTTCTTTCATTGTAGGTTAACTATAAATCCCAGCAACAACAACTCCCAAATGACAAAATCAACCCACGCCCAATCCACTAGTATTCAAATTTGACCATATCGGGCATTTGTGTCAAATTTGGTCCAGTGAATGAAAATGTATCCTTAATATCCAATATTTACATTACGATTCATAACAGTAGCAAAATTACAATTATGAAGTAGCAACAAAAATAATTTTATGGTTTGGGGGTCACCATAACATGAGGAACTGTATTAAAGGGTCATTAGGGAGGGTGAGAAACACTGTTCTGGGTAGTTTTGCCAAGTTACCTTGTGATCTGCCACTCCACTTCTGATTCTGTTCAGGGGCTTCCAAGTTGCCCATTCTTGGTTTTCTGTTGCTCTTGGATGGCCAGATTGTGTCATAAAATGGGTGACATCTAGCACTAACAGACACACAGTTGTGATATATTTGAGCATCATTTTGGCAATGCACATGAATAGCCTTACGAGAAATAAAATCTTAAATCATACTGTCCAGTTTCTTCTAATTTCAAATCTTGCTCCTCTTCCCCACCTATATCCTCCTGAAAATAAATGTTTGCAAGTTTTTCATCCTATCTTGGTCAAATTTGGTAAGTCCATTGTACCCAAATTGGTCAAATTGGTTTAATCTAACCACCAAGCTTTGCTGTAGACAGAAAATAGAGGCAGAATAAATGTTTCAACAATGTGACTTTAGAGCTCCCATAGCAGCTCAAATACCAACATAGAGTTTTCTGTTCCCTCTCAAACTAAATGATAGGTTGTGGCACTGTTAAATGACCCAAGTGATGGATTGAGGGGGAAAAAACCAGTGGTCTGTACTTCCATCTGATCCAGAATATGGAAATAATTATCTACTACAGGTTCTTAACTAGTATCTGGCTATCCAGCTGGCTATGCTGGATAGTTGTACTAGAATGGTAAGGTCAACAATGGCCAAAATTATATAACAAGGTCTACATTGCATAGCTTTATGTGTACTTAGTTAAGGAATCCTCCTAGTGAATTTTGAAGATACTTATCAATGCATCATTCTGTGAATTTGCAGCAGCATTCCTTATACAGTGTGTATCAGTCCCATTGACCTTGACCTTGAAGGAGCTGAGGGTGGTGACAGCCGACAGGGAGCTCTGGCATGGGCTGGTCCATGAGGTCACAAACAAATAATCAACCATCAGTCCCATTGTGGTTTGGTCTCAGTGTTGAATGGTCACTTTGCTAACTTCTCTTCATAGTAATGTGACAGCAACTGTTTATTGAACATAGACATAGTGGAACTGTTCAAATCTATTCCCACTTTTACTTCCCAATTCTAAGTCCAGTTTTGACTAAGTCAAAGTACATACTGGCCAATATCCAGAGAATTATGTGTTCCCAAACTCTGCTCATGAAATAAATTTGCACCTTTAAGGCAATACAGAAATAAAAAGAAGATAGTTAATTTGACAAACTACAATCACATTTACAGTTGTGACCCATTTCGTTCTCTAGATCTTGTAGACGTCAGCTTCCATGACTCCTCACCACTGGTTATGCTTGCCAGAACTGATAGGAATTGCAGTCCAACAATACCTGGAGGGCTGTAAGATTTAGATTCCTGTCCTAGAATAATAATAATAATAATTATTATTATTATTATTTATACCTCACCACCATCTCCCCTAAGGGGACTCAGGGTGGCTAACATGAGGCCAAGCCCAAAAATACAGTACAGCAAAATAAAATACAAAACAACGAAAAATTACATCACAATAAAATACATAAAGTAACAAGATAAAATAAACAATGCAAAATAACATAAAAGTCGAACACAAAGGGCGGGCCAAATGCACAAGATAAAATGATAAAACCCTGGATGAGATAGGAATAGAAAAAGTGTATTTGTGAGGGAGGAGCCCAAGAAGGAGGAACAGTGGGGTTAAGGACAGGGGAAAGTGTATCATGAGGTGTAGGAAGTGTATCCTACTTCAGATATTTAGTGTTCTAGAGCACTGTTTCTTAAACTGCGGGTCCTGACCCCAAATGAGGTCCCCTTAGCTTAATGCTGGGGTCCTGAAAAATTGGCAACAGTAGAGGCTTTCTGAATGCATCTGCTGGGCAGTGGACTCTGCAGAAGATGCTTCTGCTGCACTTCATGAAAAGGAAAGCCAACCTGTTTAGCAAGCCTTGTGAATGCTGATTTGTTATCAGTCAATGTTTGATTTTTATACCTATTTTATATTCCTATATATAGGGTCACATAAACATTTCTCGAGCCAAATGGGGTCACGAGTAGAAAGGTTTAAGAAACCCTGCTCTAGAGAGCAAGAAGTGCTACAGTCAAACTTTCTGTCTGAAAATAAAAGACAAGATTGCAAAAGAACGTCATAAATAACTTCATGATAATTGACATACATGTCCCATCTCTCGTTGATATTCAGCTGCTGTATCACTTTAATTTAATTATTTTTCAATGAGGCTCAAATCAAATTTGAGTTATTTATTTTAAAGCTTAGAAGCATGCCTTTTCCCTTACTTGGCTGAACATGAGATTATCAAGAGGCAATCCTATTTTCAACTGCTTTGCATCTGGAGAAAACACAACATTATAGTGATTAGCTCGAAGGAACTAAAGGGCAGAAAAGCCATGGTTTTAGTGGAGGGAAAGGTACGTTCCTTAACCCATAAGTTCAACTGCACTTTGAGTTGTGATAAGATCAGCATATTTCTATACACCAGGGAATAATCAAGATGTGTTGCTATTTGTGAGGGATTATTTAGAGCTCCCACTTTTATATAAATAGATTAGATTTTTTAAAAAAATGAACCAAAATTGCAACCGTTGTTGGAAAAGCTGACATAACATTATACATTTATTTAGGCTTGTTTGAAAGTTCTGATTAGCTGAGGCCGTCTGCAAAAGGTTCATTACGCCAGAGCTTTTCTTCCCACTTATAATGAAAAGGAGAGTGATTCTCCACATGAACAAGTCTGGTATATGATGCTTAGATGCCTGCGGCAGAGTTAAATGGACCTTACTCAATGCCACCTACAGAAGTATGGCAGTTCAATCATAGTTCAGAATAATGATTGGGATAGGCCCTTCATCACATTGGAAGAGAGTGGATGAATTTGAGGGGATGTACAACAGACTATTGGGGCTGTGGTGGTGCAGCAGGTTAAACCGCTAAGCTGCAGAACTTGCTGACTGGTTGGTTCGAGTCTGTGAGACAAGGTGAGCTCCGGTTGCTAGCCCCAACTTCTGCCAACCTAGCAGTTCGAAAACATGCAAATGTGAGTAGATCAATAGGTACTGCTTTGGTGGGAAGTTAAAGGCACTCCATGCAGTCATGCTGGCCACATGACCTAGAAAGCATCTACGGACAATGCAGGCTCTTCGGCTTAGAAATGGAGATAAGCACCACCTCCTAAAGTAGGACTCGACTTAATGTCACGTGGAAACCTTTACCTTTCTATAGAATGGGCTATACAGAACACGTAGCTTTGTCTTTGAAGAAAGAAAAAGTTTCAACTTCTGCTTGACCCTTCCCCTGATTTGTCACTTGAAGCAATAGCCTTACTCTATCTAATGACCATGATGTCCCTTAATATGATAGAGCATTGGCTTTAGGAGATGGGCAACTTGGCTCTCCAGATCTTCCTCTTGCTTCCTATAGCTCTCATCAGTCCAGTACAACAAAAACAATGGGGAACAATTATGGAAAGCGCTGTCCAAAAACATCCAGAGGGCCCCGTGATGCCATGTCATAGGGCAAATGTTCTTAGAAGTGACATCAGGGAAGGAGAAAACTCAACCCATTGATTAATGAGTGTTCCTTTGTCATGTGAGCAATTAACATAGCAAAAATTAGTCTTAAGCATTTCACTTGAGATCAGCTATTTCGCTGGATCTCAACACTGCAAGAGGCAAAAGAACAGCATCCTCATCCTGAAAATATTAGTGTAGTTAAACCTCCTGGTGACGCAGCTGGTTAAACCACTGAGCTGCTAAACTTGCTGACTGAAAGGTTGGCAGTTCGAATCCAGGGAGCAGGATGAGCTCCCAATGTTAGACCCAGCTTCTGCCAACCTAGCAGTTCGAAAACATGCAAGTGTGAGTAGATCAATAGGTACCCCTTCTGTGGGAAGGTAAGGGCATTCCATGCAGTCATGCCAGCCACATGTCCTTGGAGGTGTCTACGGACAATGTCGGATCTTTGGCTTAGAAATGGAGAAGAGCACCACCCCTCAGAGTCGGACACGACTAGACTTAATATGAAGGGGAAACCTTTACCTTTTAAAAAATGAGAGATTGGGAATACTTTTATGTCTCAATGCTGAAAAGGAAATGGTTATTTGAAAATGGTAGTTGGCAACACTGTGGAAGTGTTTTTACATGATAGTCACTTCCTCATATGCCTTCTATTCAGGCAGAGGTTCTCAATAACCTTACAGAAGATGGCTCTCGGTGTTTGGACATGCTGCAGTTATATATTACTAGCTGAACCCGGCACGCGTTGCTGTGCCCTACTTAGGAGATGCGAGGCAGTCTGGGTAAAGGTTGGAAATGATGTGGGCATGTGTTTTGTGTGTGTGTATATATGTGTATGTTTGTGTGTATGTATGTGTGTGTGTATGTGTGTGTATATATGTGTGTGTGTGTATATATATGTGTATATATGTGTGTATATATGTGTGTGTATATATGTATGTGTGTTTATATATGTGTGTATGTGTATATGTGTATGTTTGTGTATATGTGTTTGTATGTGTGGATGTGTGTGTATATGTGTGTATATATGTGTGTGTATATATGTATGTGTGTATATATATGTGTATGTGTGTATGTGTATATATATATGTGTGTGTGTAGATGTCTGTGTATATGTCTGTGTATATGTGTATGTGTGTATATATATGTGTGTGTATATATGTGCATGTGTATATATATGTGTGTGTATATATATATGTATGTGTGTATATATATGTGTATGTGTGTGTATATGTGTATGTCTGTGTATATGTGTTTGTATGTGTGGATGTGTGTATGTGTGTATATATGTGTTTGTGTGTATGTATGTGTGTATATATATGTGTGTATATATAGATGTGTATGTGTGTGTATATGTGTATATATATATGTGTATGTGTGTGTGTATATGTGTATATATATATGTGTTTGGTGTCTTCCCTCCCAGTGGAGGTGGGAGGGTTGCTGACTTTCCGGCCTGCTCTTTCTCCTTCTCGCCCCACAGTCCTCCCTTCATTGGTGGAAGGAGGGCAGGGAGAGGAGGAGAAAGAAGTGCCCGGGGAAAGGGCAGCTTGGCTCCCGCCTCTGCCGGGATCCGGAGGACATCGCCGGAGCCAGGATGGTCCTGGCGGCAAGGGAGCCGGCGAGGAGGAGGGGGTGGAGGAGGAGGAAAGAGCAGCGAGGGGGAAAGGATCGCAGCCATGCACAGAGACTGCGATCCTTTCCCCCTCGCTGCTCTTTCCTCCTCCTCCGCCCCCTCCTCTTCTCCGGCTCCCTTGCCGCCAGGGCCGTCCTGGCTCCGGCGATGTCCTCCCGATCCCGGTACAGGCGGGAGCCAAGCTGCCCTTTCCCCGGGCACCTCTTTCTCCTCTTCTCCCTGCCCTCCTTCCACCAATGAAGGGAGGAGTGCGGGCGAGGAGAAAAGAGCTGGCCGAAAAGGTCAGCTTCCCTCCCACCTCCGCTGTGATCGGGCGAGATGCGGCTGCGAGGTGGCGGAGGAGGTGGCGGAAGAGGGGGGACGGTGGCGCCCTCGTCGTTGCAAAGCCCCCTCTTCCAGTCCCTCTCCCGGGAGCGGCTGGGAGGGTTTGAAGAGGAAGGAGGGAGGGAGGGGGGTCGGAGTGCGCCTGCGCGATTGCTCTGCCTCTGTCTAGCGCTCGCGGCCAGCGCAGAACGGGAGGTAATGGGTGGTTTTTGGGGGCTGTTTTTGGGGGGGTTGCAAGGTAGGTTGGGGTGTTTTTTTGTGCTATGGTTGTACCTCGTGGTCTGGGGGAATGTGTGTCGTGGGTTTTGTGTTTCTGGGGGGTATAGTTTGGCCGTGTATAAAGGACATCCCACGACGACTCGATTTTTATATATATAGATGATACCCCCATCTATCTGTAGTGTTGGATTTCATTGTCATTTTCCCATTGTGGGGAACTAAAACATCACCTGCTTAATGCTTTAATAGAGTGTTGATGAAGTTCCCACCAGGGGACAAAGTGGCCAAATTAGTTTTGGAATTCATTGAAAATGAAGATATAAAGTATGCAATTGCTATCTGCCTAATCCTGCTGGCCTTATTTTCTGAATCCATTAGAAAAAAAGTAATCAAACATTTTAAATTATTTCTTCCAAACCCAATAAAAGTTGATTGTCACGAAGTGACGATGTTTGCTGGATAATGACAAAAGTTAACAACTAGAACTATAAAATATTGTAACATGAAAAAATGTTATATTTAGTATTCAGATGCGTAACTTCTTAAAATAGGTTTTATTAATAAATGTGGTCCAAGGACCTACCTATAGTTTCCAGGAATTGGTCAAGGGACAAATATGATCTTGAATGTCTGATGAAGAGTCAGAACTATGCCTTCTCATGTGGGAACTTTTCAAATATTTTATTCTCTGTCAGACCTCATATAGTAAATGAAACCAAATTACGTTACTACAGTTGTCGCACATTTTCTCTATCAAATTTTAGAGTTTATCAAGCATGTCGCAGTTCTGCATTTGCCCATTTCGGTATCTTACAAGAAGTAATTTACATGATCTTGATTAAATCTCATTCTAATAAGACTCTTATATATTGAATTTCTTCCATTTGTTCAGAACATAACGAATTCAGACCCTGCTCTCCATGAGATCTGTAACCTTTGCTAGCTTTTTATTACTTTAATATTGAATTGGCATGACTCTCCATCTCAACTTCCAAGTTGCTAATGAATCAGTGATCCTTGCTATTCCTTTCAGAAGTCTATTTGACATCTCCTCTCAACTAGTTATTGCACAATGCATAATTACACTGTTTAATTTTAATCCCATTTTGTATCCACTTGACAGCAGTTCCATCAAATATGAATTTCATTAGCTTTCCCGAGAGACACGTTATATCCAACATTAACTACATTGCATGCCCTTTGTGCGATATAGCTTTACAAGAGAACAAAATATTAATTGAGAACAAAATATTAATTGAGACTCCCTCGGTGTGGTTGAGCGTCTGGTGAGGCGACTCTCCTGCCGGTGGGGGCTGGCTTGCGACGTGGACCTGTCCCGGCCCCCCGGTGAGGACGAGGAGGGCCTGCGTCGGCCTGCCTCTCCCCCTGCTTCGCCCCCCCGGGGGCTCTGGAGCGGCCCCCCCTGGGCCGCTGGGGCTGGCGGGAGCCCAGAAGTGGAGACCTGCAGCGCCTGCAGCGCCGGTGGCAGAGGCCAGGTTGGACCCACCGCCCCGCGAAGGCCGCGACTGGGCACTGGCAGGCCCCGAAAGGAGAGCGGTGAGAACATGGCCGAGAAGGGAGTGGGGGCCCCAACTGGAGAAGGATTGCTTAGCGAGAGCCCCCCTCCGGCGAGGTTGGTGCGGGCCTGGGAGGCCCTGAGTGCCCAGTCCCCCTTTGTCCAGCAGGAGGGTGTTGGTGGCCTATTCCAACATGGCGCCGAGCTCCCCTGGCTCGGCGTCTTTAGCCCCTCCTCCTGCCGATGTCATCGGACATAACCCCGCCCCAGCCGAGCTGGAGCTCTTAACAACGCTCTCAACAACATTGCCAACAGCATCGCCCACAGTTCCATCTCTTGCCATCCCAGGGCGGCCTGGCACCCGGACCCAACGCCAAGGACCCTAAACATCTCTCAGGTCCTAGCGAGGGCCCTGGGGGGGCGGCCTGGGCGCCGTGCTGGCCGCCTTCCTCCCGACCTGCCGGCTAAGCTTAAGCTTATTGCCCAGGGCTCTATGTCGCCAGGGCAACAGTCGGAAGAACCCACCGAAAGCCGGCTCGGACAGGCAAGACGCCGACGGCTGAGGAAGAGACGAGACGAACTGGCAGTCGCCTCAAGCGTCGGCCCTCTCTGCTTTTATCCACTCAGCCCGCCAGAATTGGAGCTGTTGCTAACTCGGACCTGATGACAGCCAGCAGCTCTGGGGGCCCCAACCGCGACCCAGGGTCCCAGCAGCAGACTGCCCCCCTTCTCCCAGCTGATGGCGCTGAGCCGGCCCCCGAGAACTAGTTCAGCCCTCCCGCAGAGGAGCAAGGGTTAACTCGACTCGGAAAGACCCTTCGAGCACGGACCTTCTGGGGGCTGGTTATTCCCGGAAGGAGGACCGTTTAGTCGGACTCATGAACTGGCCCGGGCCGACCAGCGCTCAAATCCACCACTGGGGCTGAAGGGCCACTCTAGTGGCCGATGGGCAAGCAGCCCACTGGGTCATTCCAGAGGCATGGGCACCGGGCCAAGGACCGGGCATCAGTTTCTTGTATTGGGAATGGGGGACCGGAGGCCAGGGAGTTACCAATACAATTGGTGACGAATGCCCGAGATCCCACGCAGGCTTCCCTTTACGGGTGTGCCGGAAGCTCAACCCCAAACCAGTCCTTGTCAAGCAGGTCCGTTAAATATCCCAGTGATCTCGGGGCAGGGTGAGTACGGTAGGCGCAGGCCCAATGCTAACGTGACGGCGAGAACCGGCCCGAGTCGCAGACGGACTCGGCCCGGTTCTGACCTGCGTCCTATCCCCAGACACGTTGTTGGTAGACATCCAGCTCTCCCACTTTCCACTCTGGTGCTGGTTAACGCTCGCTCTGTCCGTAATAAGACCGCCACCGTCAGGAGTTCTGTGAAGATCTCAAAGCGGACCTGTTTTGTATTACTGAGACCTGGCTGCAAGAGAGCGACTCCATCTGCCTCCAAGAAGTGGTCCCCTGGCTACGTTGCCACGCACCAGAATAGGAACGAGGGGCGGGGGGTGGCAATACTCTCCGAGATGGTTTACACCTTAGAGCGTCCCTGCACTTGTCACCTCGGGGCTGGAGAGTGTCGGCCTAGTGTGGGAGTCCCGGAGAGCCTGGCGATCTTGCTGGTGTACCGTGCCTAGCGCACCAGCGGAGAGCCTGGCGCGGCTGCTGGAGACTGTGTCGGAGTGGGCATTGAGGTTTCCCAGGCTTATTGTCCTGGGGGACTTCAATGTCCACGCCCGATGCAGCCTCCACTCCATCTGCAGCTGCGGACCTAATATCGACCATGGCGACATTGGGCCTCTCCTCTGTAGCTCGGGACCCACACACTCGGCCGACACACACCCTCGATTTGGTGTTCAGTGCAGGGGTTCAAGTGGACCTAGCCTCCGTAATAGAGGTTCCATGGTCGGACCACTGTGCTCTAAGGATCCGGGTTGAGCAACCGCCTCCTCCATGCAAGGGCGCCGAACGTATTTTTGTTCGCCCAAGGAGACTCATGGAACCCGAAAGGTTCCTGAACGCTCTAAGGGATCTGGAGTCTACCAGCGTCTCAGTCGAGGAGCTTGTCCAGGCTTGGAACACCTCACTAGCCAGAGCCCTCGACGAGATGCTCCCAGGCGTCCTCTCCGACCCCGCAATCATCGGTCCCCCTGGTATACAGGGGACCTCAGGACCATGAAGCGGGAAAGGAGACGACTTGAGCGCGCGTGGCGGAAGCTCCGTGACGAAGCCTCAGCATCAGCTTATAAGTTATTAAAGGAGACTTATGAGCATGCTGTCAAGGCAACCAAAAATGAATACTTCTCTGCCTTGATAGCGTCTGCAAGCTCACGCCCGGCCCAATTGTTTAAGGTGATTCGGTCCCTGACGACGGTCCCTACCGTCCCAAAAAATAGTGATCAGGCCCTTACTGCCGGTGTTTTTCAGAGCTTCTTTGCAGACAAGATACTGAGCCTCCGCCGGGACCTTCCCGCCACAGTTGATACAGTAAAAGAGCTCGAGACTCCGTGGCCCTCCGCCGGGCCCACCCTCGACCGGCTTCGGCCACTGGACGCAGGTGCTGTTGACAAGATAGTGACTGCAGCTCGCCCTACCACCTGCTCCCTCGACCCGTGCCCTCCTGGCTTGTTAGATCTTGCTTGGAGGGGTTACGTGGGCCTCTGTTGAAGATCATTAATAGCTCCCTTGAGCAAGGGGTTTTTCCAGAGTGCTTGAAAGAGGCGGTGGTGGCTCCATTACTGAAACAACCATCATCGGACCCCCTGCGGTTCCCTCCAACTACCGCCCGGTGTCGAATCTTCCGTACCTGGGCAAGGTAGTTGAGAGGGCAGAAATGGAGCAGTTGCAGTCCTTCTTGGATGATGCAACATGGCTTGACCCCTTCCAGTCCGGCTTCCGTTCGGGGCATGGGGCGGAGACGGTCCTGGTCTCCATCACAGATCAACTCCGCTGCCAGCTCGACCAAGGCGGGTCTGCGCTGCTCGTGTTATTGGACCTCACGGCAGCGTTTGACACGGTCGACCACAATCTTTTGATCCACCGCCTGGCCATGGCTGGAGTGAGGGGGACAGCCCTTAAATGGCTGACCTCCTTTCTCCGCCAGCGGTCTCAGCGTGTGAGGAGGGGTGGGGTGGTCTCCGAGGGTTCCCCACTGACTTGCGGGGTCCCTCAGGGGGCCATCCTTTCCCCTCTGTTATTTAACATCTACATGCAGCCGCTTGCACAGCTGGTGCGGAGTTATGGGCTGACCTGTCACCAATATGCTGATGACACTCAGCTCATTCTGGGGATGGGGACAGGCCGGAGTCCGTCCCCGATAATTTCCAGCACTGCCTCGAAGCCGTTACTGGATGGCTGCGAGCCAGTAGGTTGAGGGTGAATCCGGCGAAGACGGAGATCTTGTGGCTAGGCCACCCGGGCGGGATGGGTGCCCAGCTTCCGACCCTGGACGGTGCGGCACTACAACCAGCGCCCGTCAGTGAAAAGCCTTGGCGTCCACCTGGACTCCCAGCTGACCATGGAGGCTCAGGTCTCCATGGCCAGCAAGGCTGCCTTTTTCCACCTCCGCCAGGCGAGGAGGTTGGCCCCTATCTCTCCCGGAACGCCCTGGCCACGGTGATCCAAGCCACGGTCCTCTCGAGGCTGGATTACTGTAACGCGCTCTACGTTGGCCTGCCTATGTCGACGATCCGGAAGCTCAAGCTGGTGCAGAACACCGCCGCCCGGCTCCTGTCTGGGGCTCCAGCAGGCAGCCGAAAAACTCCAATCTTGCGGGATCTGCACTGGCTGCCTATTGAGCACCGGGTCGCCTTCAAAGTGCTGGTTCTCACCTTTAAGGCCATTCACGGCCTGGGGCCAGCGTATCTGAGGGACCGTCTTGCCCTATATTGCCCATCGAGATCACTGCGGTCCCGAAGAGACCAACTTGTTGGTAGTTCCATCTGCCAAATCAGCCCGTTTAACATCTACTCGCCGGAGGGCGTTCTCAGTGATAGCTCCTACGCTATGGGAACGCCTCCCGGCCGAGACCAGAGCCCTGAGGGACCTACTCCCTTCAGACGGGCCTGCAAAACCTGTCTGTATAGGCAGGCCTTTGGGGAGTAGGCCCACACACTGCTGCTGTTTAAACTGTTTAAACTGCTGTTTTTAATTTTGCCATTTTAATTTGTTTAACTGTTTTAATTGTATTGCCTGTTAGATTACACTCTTTCTTTTGTACTATTCCCTGGCGTTGAGCCAGTAGTATGTGAGCCGCCGCGAGCCCCCGGGAGTCGGCGGCGCAGAAATCGCAATAATAAATAAATAAATAAATAAATAAATATAATTAATCATTGAGGCCTATTCTTCTATTATCCACGTTGCTTTAGGAAATCATGAACAGACCATATAGTAAGGGTCTGTATATAAAGTACAATCCCTGTATCCGCAAGATTACTGTCCACAGTTACCTCTACCTGAAATGTTTGCAAGCATCTCTCAGACCCCTTCTACATTGCCATATAAAATCCAGATTATCTTCTTTGAACTGGATTATATGCCACTGTAGACAAATATAATCCAGTTCAAAGCAGAAAACTGGATTTTATACAGCAGTGTAGATACAGCCTCAGTGTTCATCTCCCCTGTAGAATGAATGCAGTTTATAATAACACTTTATTTATATTCCCCCCTATCTCCCCAAATGGACTGAGGGCAGATCATAGTATACATACACAGCAAACATTCAATGATTTGGACAGACAGGACAGAGAACAGAAAGGAGATATCTTGTGTCAATGTCCAGCTTTTTGGCGCCTTGGAGGTTGTGCTCGAATCCAGCCACAGGGGGGTACTACTGCTCCACCCTCTATGGCAAAGAACCATCAGGACTTCCTTCTTGCTTTTGGTCACCCAGCATTTTATGATATTTTTCTTTATGGTGTCGTAAAATACCTCTCCTGCTTATTTAATGATACCTAATTTCTTTACTTACAGCTCAAGCTGTTTTCGAACTGCTTAGGTAAACAGTGAGCTGGGCTGACAGTTGGGTGCTCACGCTGAACCAGGGCTTTGAACTGGCAACCTTTCGGTTGGTAGATCTGATCATTGCCGGTGATTTACCAGCTGTGCTAAAGCCCGGCCCATTTATACCACTTTAATAATAATAATAATCTATTATATAAATGGGTTCACGTCATGTGATGTATACCTCAAACAAAGAAACCATACAACGCAGAAACACAATACTTGCCAACAGAAATAGGCCTCAAGCAAGGTACGTTTGTAGCAAAGAAACTTTCCCCCCCAAAACCTAAAAGGCCCCCAAAACAATGAGTAAAAATAAAACTACATTTACCAGCATCCTCCGGGGCAGCCAACGACTCACCCAGCCTCTACATTCTGAACAACATGATTGGCTGCCAATGAGGGCGGATTTGCATAACTGCTGTAACCATAGCAACGCTGGCAAGAGCCATCCAAGGCTAGGATAGAATGCTGAGAGATTTCAGTTGGTGTTTGAGGGTTAAACTGCCAAAACCAAACTCTGAGGGAGCAATTCTCCAGCAAATTCCTACCCACACAACACAACACAACTTCCAATCACAACCCATCCCACCAACCTTACGGGACCCTGTACACACAACACCTACAAACACCACAAACTAAAACCATTCCTTCCTTCCACACAGACATAAACTGACCCAAAAGACAAGCCATGCCTTATAAAAATAACAGCATCAAACGACACACTCACAACGCTACATACATCAAACAAAAAAGGGCAGAACAAACGCCAGAACAGAAACACACTGTGCAGCAGAGACACAGACAACAGGTCACTGCACGATGCACAGCTGAGAACTAAATGCAAATAACTGCACGACAAGAAGAAGCGCGCAGCCAGGAACAACAAAGATGCAGAAATGCAACACAACAGCAGCGCGCAAGGAGCGCAGAAACACGACGTCGCAACACAGAAAACAAATTTCAAAAACACCACAACCAATTCCACCGCCTAGCCTTCAGATACAACGATGCAGAAGACTACAGCATGGTGCCAGAGGCCGACATTGGCACCCTAACGCACATCTGCACACACTGCAAAGCCCTGAAATACCCAGCAGAAACAACAGGAATGTGCTGCCTAGCCAGTAAAGTCTCTCTACCACCACTTGCCACTCCTCCACAACCACTACAGACTTTGCTGAGTGGACACACTCCAGAATCAAAACACTTCCTCCGCTATATAAGACAATACAACTCATGCTTCCAGATGACATCATTTGGAGCACACATAGAAAGTGCGCAATTCATGCCTACATGACCCCACCAAGACCGTAAGTAACATCATTTCCAACCCTTACATCTCGCATCTCCTAAATAGGGCACAGCAACGCGTGCCGGGTACAGCTAGTAATAATAATAATAATCTGTATTTATACCTCACCACCATCTCCCCTATGGGGACTCAAGGCAGCTTACATGAAGCCAGGCCCAAACAGCAAATTACAATAAAATAAAAAACAAAACAACACAACACAGTAAAATACAAACATATAAATAAAAAGAACAATATACAAATACAATATCTAAAGTCACAAATGACGAAGTGGGCCACATGTACAAGATAAAAATATTAAAAACTAAGGGTGAGATAAGAGGAGTAGATTATTTGCGAAGGGGAGCAGATATAAACACGGGTTGTAAAAGGCCTTCATATAAGGGGGGAGAGTGTACTCCAGAGATAGCAGCGTTGAGTGGTATAAGGTTATGTGGCTACTCTCCAAAGGTGCAGCAGAAAGCCAGGTTTTAAGGTGCTTTTTAAAGGTTTCTAGGGTGGGGGCTTTCATAATCTCTCCAGACAATGAGTTCCAGAGTCAGGAGGTCACAGAGGAGAAGGCCCTTTCCCTTGTCAAGCCTGTGAGACTGGCAGGGGCGAAAGGAGGGCTTCCCCTGAAGATCGAAGGGTTTGGGCTGGTTCATGGACAGCAATGCGCTCACAAAGGTAAGCGGGTCCCAAACCGTTTAGGGCTTTATAGGTGATCACCTGCATCTTGAATTGGGACCGGAAAATAAATGGCAGCCAGTGAAGCTCCTTAAACATGGCTTAATGCTATGGAATTGTTGTCAAAAACCAAGAACCAAAACACACCCCAAAACCTGCGTCTCCATAGGGGCTCTGCAAGGGAATCTGTGATGACCTTTTCCCAATTTGCAGCAACTTCCCCATGAACTCACCAAGAGTTGTTAAAGTACTATTTAT
Source organism: Anolis apletophallus (assembly GCA_030556195.1). Taxonomy (NCBI): domain Eukaryota; kingdom Metazoa; phylum Chordata; class Lepidosauria; order Squamata; family Anolidae; genus Anolis; species Anolis apletophallus. The sequence continues at coordinate 101,363,730 of JARBWK010000003.1, forward strand.
GCACCCCACACCTAAGGGCGTGTCTCAACATTTAGTATAGGAAAAGCCCTAATCTCCTCTCAAGGCCCTGGGAGGCACATAATGGGCTTAGGAAGAGCCACTTTTTCCAGATTCTAACACACTTTATTTCTGGGAATGTTTCCTTATCTTAATTGTCAGATCTGCCACCCTCCCAGGATCTGTGTTGAAACTGTGCCAACAACCAAGACACCCATTGTGTGACCAGATGAAACCCATTGTCCTGATCCAGCCAAGCAAGAACAGAGCCATCAGATCCCATTCGCTACAGACCAACGATAGTACTTTCCTCCCACACCCCTTTGCTAGGCAGACCAAGAACAGCTGATAAACTTCACACCAGGCAAAGATGGTTTATAAAATTTCCAACCACATCCAGAACCAATCAGCAACAGTGATGGGCGGCGCTACTCCATCTATCAAAGAGTGGATCCTAGCCGGCACTGACTTGGAACAATTAACAACTGATGCAACAAAGTCTCTTAGTTTTGAATAGTCAAAATGCTATAAATAAATACAGTATGTATGTTTGCAATTGTCAGTTTTTGAAACACACACTCTTCTGGCATCTGTACTTGGCCAAGGGGAATAAATGCCTCTGTTCTTTGACTTCAACCTATCTGTCTTATTCAGTCTTTTGGTAACTTGACATGCCGCACATCTGAACCCCCACAGGGCTTGAGAGTTCTTGCAGTGTTGAAATCACTTTAAAGAATCATGGGAGTTGGAATTGGGTGAGGCACCAACACTCTTTGGCAGAGGAGGCTAAAGGTCTTCTAAAACTATACCTCCCTTGATTCCATGGCTGTTGAAGAATTATCAGCTAAGAAAGTCCTTTCCCTCATTCCCATGAGATGTACTTGTGAAGATGATGGGACAGAAAGAACTTTCCCAGTAGAACTCCATTTAGGTCTGGTTTGTAAAGGTACTTCAAATAACTTGAATCTAGGCCTCAAGGGACTTTATCAGTCAAATCCTACACATTAAATTGTGCCCAGCAATGTACTTGCAGCCAGGGGAGTTGTTGCAACGTGGGGGTCATTTGCTCCCTTTAGCCAGCCCAAGTTAGCAATCTGGCTATAGGTCTTTAAATCAGTTCAAGTTTCTGAATATCTTCAAAGGGAATCCCATGTAGAGCGCATTTCAAATTGGGATATAACTAGCATGAGTCACTGTGTATTAGTAGTTAATTATTAAAGTAACAAACATTAAATAACATTTAATTTTTAATTTATAAACAATTACAAATCATTTAGAAAATTAATAAATTTGAAGTGACACATGAATGTAATGAATTATCTATCTCCGAGATTTGAAATGGTCTATGCCAATTCTGGGATAAAATGTATTATTGCCAATGGCAAGTGGGCCAGTAGGTGGGGATCCTTGAGTCATCTGGGGTCAACCCTGATAAGTTGTGGAACCATTAGGCTTGGTTGATGGTTCAAAACTCGTTTCGAATGTAGGGGACGTTCGTGGTTCGATTCTGAAGTCACTTCTGAATTTTTCTGGAAAAAAAGTCAGAACTTTTAGAAACTTCCAAATCGATTTGTTAATGGCTGCGTGATTGCACAGTACGCGGATAACAGCACTGGCACTGGGGAAACTCCAGGGCCTTCTCCCTCCCTCATTTTTACACCAACCTTGATGAAACTTGACATACTACTTCAACACATCCTCTTCTATTAGAATACCAAATTTCAACATGTTCAGATGATCCACCAATTTTTAAGATTTTTTAAAAACAATTTCAGAAATAATTTATTAAAATAAAAATAAAAGAGGAAATGTAGCAGAAGTGCAGCAGGAAAAATCCTTTTAAACTTTACCCTTTTCCTCTCAGGCTGCTTTCGTGCAGGCGCAGGAACGAGGAGACGTGACAACTTGGTTACTTTTCAGGAAACACAGTTTATTCCAGAACTACAGCTGTAGGGTCTGCCCTTTGGCATAACAAGATGCTAGGAACAGAACAGCCCCTCCTTTCAGTCATTCAGTTTTTATACAATCAATGGAGTCAGTTTAAGCAATGCCTCCTTCATTCATTTTTACTGGCTATCACTTATGATGTGCATTAATTCTAACCAATTAACAATGCATTAGGTAATCTAATATTCCATTGGCTAAAAGACACTACGCAGTTTATTTTCTGACCAATTATTAAAGCTATCTCTATGTGCGTAGCTTGTCCCTATATTGTTTCTTTCTCTGATAAGCTTTCCCACCGGTCCTGCCAAGTGGGTGTTTATCAGGCTAACACATGCGATGTCTCCTAAACCAATCTCTGCCTGGTAAACAAAGTGCACATGGAGTTTTCCTAACCAATTGTAATGCATCCAGGACAACCAATGAGGTGGCTTCTCTTCTAAGCCAATCACTGCTGTTTTCTAACGTGCTTGCTAATCTCTGCATTCTTTTCTATGCTTATGCTTGGGTAGCATTTTCTCCTGACGTTTCTTCTGCAACTCAATGAGTCTCCTTCACTACCTCCTTGAATTTTAAAGAAAATGACAAAAAGGTTATAGGGGATCACCCCCCCCAACTTTCAGACACATTCATACTGTTGTAAGTCACCTTGAGGCCCAGCAAGATTGGGGATATGTAGCGTCATGTCCCCAAAACACACCCCAGAAAAAAGGGAGAGATACCCAATAAAAAATAGCAAAGTTTTCGTTTTGAGCAAAAATGACTTTATTAATTTCACCCTCTCCCTGCCTCCCAAAAAAACTTTTCCTTCTTTTTCTTCTCTGGCTCCAAACCCTTCATCTCTCTCAAAATCTTTCCTTCTCCCTTTCCTTCCTCCATTTTCCAAAACTCCTTTCCTCTGGCTCTAAACCCTTTCTTCCACCCCACACCCAACAGCAACAAGCAGCAGCAGCGACAACAGCCATGTGCTTGGGTTTATATACAGCAATGGCTGCCAGATGCTGCAAACCCCTCCCCTTCCCAAAACGTAACCCCTGATTGGCTGGGAGACAAGCAGCTTAGCCTTCGCTTCCCAGTAGGCTTAGTTGCATTAAAAACGCTTCATCATAGTTCCGACTCACTTCCGCATCCCTGAAATCAAGCGCGCAAGGCGAAACTATAAGGCGGGGTGCCCACACTTTTTCATCATGCGAGCTACAATATGAACAATCAAGTTGAAAAGATCACCTGTTGTGCATGTGAGCGTGCACATGCGCGTGCGCATGCACCTACTACAGCCTTCCAACCGCGCGGGGCTTCTTTCTTGCCTGCCCACAAACTCGCCGCTGTGCGCACTCGAGAAGGGGATGGTCCTTGCCTGCGCGAGCGCTCTCTCTTAATGTCTTCATTGCCTTCCTCCTTCCTGCTACATGCTTTCGCGAAGCAGGAAGTCCCCATCCCGTCCTGCTTCTTGCGTGCACAGCAGGCCCCTCCCACGCACTCAGCAGGAGGGTATTTATAGGCGCACCCGCCAGCGCTCCGACCAGATATGGCTTCGGCAGCAGCTCGGAAGGCTCAGGGCTGGGAAGAGGGGCTACCTGGCTGCTGCCTGGGCCGGGAAACTCAACCAAGAGAGGGACCCGCGTGAGGCTGGAGCCTCCCCACGGCAGCCTCCCCCCCTCCCTCCTCCCTCGAGGCTTCCTTACCTGGGCAGGAGAAGGAAGAGTGGAAGAGGTGCTTCCCCAAAGTGACAGATGCAGCACGGGGGGGCACCCTTCCTTCCTTCCTTTCGAGGGTGTCAATCAGAAAGGACGCCCAAGTGGACGGCTGGCAGAAAGGAGGACCCCTCCCACTGGTGGCAGTCCATGCCCACGGGAGAGAGGGGGGGGGGGGGGGCTCTTCCTAGCCGGCTCTGAAGAGCCATCCTCTCTCTCTCTCTCTCTCTCTCTCTCTCTCTCTCTCCCCCTGTGGGCCCTCGCCTCCTTTCTCCTTCGAGGGCGAGGGAGGGCGAGGCAGAGAAAGGTGGCGAGGGCACAAGCAGCAGCAGCAAGTGGAGTCTCCATCCCCGCAGCCCCCTCCTCCTCGGGTTTAGCCCCAGGAACACAGTGGAGCCCTCCCTCCTCGCCCCCAACCAAAGAAAGAAAGCTGCCCCACACAGCTCACTCGCCCAGGTCTCGGCTTGGAATGGGAGTCCTGAGGGCAGTAGCAGGGTTTGCGGCAGGGCTTGCTTGGCTTTGCCCCACTTTGCCCAGCCTCCTTCACCTCTTTCTCTCTCCCTCTCCCTCTCTCCTTCCAGCGCCTGCCTGCCTGCCTGCCAAAAGGATCCAAAAAAGTTCTCCGGATTTCTTTCTTCTGTCCTTGGCTCTCTCTCTCACAGACACACATAAATTCCCTCCATCCCTCCCACAGCCTCGCATCCTATCCATGCGCGTGCCTTCGCCTTGCTCCTCCCCCCCCCAGCAGCAACCAATGGGCGGTCATGTCACCACCCCGTGCGTGGCAAGACGAGCGCCAGGGCCCGCCCACTAAAGCCTCATTTTGGCAAAAGAAGCCCCGCGAAGGCGGTGGCGGGAGCGCACGTGCGCACGTATGGCAGGAGCGCGCCATCCGGCTGGTGAGGCCCAAAGATCACCTGGAAGAGAGCCGAAGATCACCTAGGTGCTCCCGATCACCGTAATGAGCACCCCTGCTATAAGGCAATATAGCCACATGGAAATGTGACGGAAGTCCCTTCAGAACGCAAAAACAGAAACAGAAATGGTACCTTCTTCCACCTCTGGTGGACGTGCGATAAGGTATCCAAGTATTGGATAATGATACATAAAGAACTTAAGAAAATAATAACACACAAAATAGAAAGAAGACTAGAAATATACCTGCTAGGAGTGCTCGAGGAAACAATCCCAACAATGGAAAGAAAAATAATTACAATAGCGATAACAGTGGCTAGGGTCCTATTCGCCAAGAAATGAAAATCTATGGAGATACCAACGGGAGAGGAGTGGTTTATAAAGGTTATGGAGATAATTCAGATGGACTGGTTAACTGAAAGATTGAGAAATAAAAGTAAGGCCAAGACCGAAAAAACTGACTGGGGAGCAATTCGGAATTATGTAGAACTAGCTGAACCCGGCACGCGTTGCTGTGCCATGTCTCTATCTGTCTGTGTCTCTCTGTCTCTCTCTCTATTTTTCTGTCTCTCTATCACCTCTCTATCTATCTATCTATCTATCTATCTATCTATCCCTATCCCTATCTATCACTGTCTCTCTCTCTGCATATTACTCTCCATCACACTCTGCATCACTCGCTGTCTCTGTCTCTCTCTATTTTTCTGTACCATTCTGTCTCTCTCTCTCACTCACTCTCTATCTCTATCAGTCCCTGTATTTCTCTGTGTCTCTCTCTCTTGTCACTGTGTCTGTATCACTCAATCTCTATCACTCACTATCTCTCTCTCTCTCTCTCTCTCCCCCCTCTCTCACTCCCCCTCTCTCCCCCTTCTGTCTCTCTGTCTCTCTATCACTGCCCTCTTCTCTCTCTCTCTCTAGTATTCCCTTTCTCTCTCTCTCACTCCCCCCTCTCTCACTCTCTCTCTATGTATGACTGCCCCCTCCTCTCCCTCTCTCTATCACTGTTTTTTTCTCTCTCTCACTTCCCCTCTCTCTCTATCACTCCCCCCTCTCTCTCAATCACTCCGTTTCTCTCTCTCTGTCACTCCTCCCTCTCTCTGTCACTCCCTTTCTCTCTCACTCCGTTTCTCTTTCTCTAATTCCCCCCTCTCTCTCACTCCCTTTCTCTCTCTCTCGCTCCGTTTCTCTCTCTCTCTCTCACTCCTCCCCTCTCTCTATATTACTCCCTTTCTCTTTCTCTCTATCATTCCCCCCCTCTCTCCCCAATAAGGGGCGGGGCGCGTAGGACACTGGGCGACCAGAGCACCGTTCTCCACCGCAGCCCTCTTCCCTCTGCGGCTCGCTCTTCGGCCCACCCTGTGGCTGGGAAGTGGCGAAGGGGAGGGATGATGGCAGCGCCATGTTGCGGGAGGGAGGCAGGTGCCCGGGCCCCCGAGGGAGGCGTTCTCTCTTTCTCTCTTCTTTCTCTCTCTTCTCTTTCTATCTCTCTCTTCTTTCTCTCTCTTCTCTCTCTCTCCTCTCTCTCTTCTCTCTCTCTTGTCTTTCTCTCTCTCTCTCTGCTGTGGGGAGGGAGGCAGGTGTCCGGGCCCCCGAGGGAGGCGCTCTCTTTCTCTCTCTTCTTTCTCTTCTCTCTCTTTTCTCTCTCTCTCTCTTGTCTTTCTTCTCTCTCTCTCTCTCTCTCTCTCTGCTGCGGGGAGGGAGGCAGGTGTCCGGGCCCCCGAGGGAGGCGCTCTCTCTCTTTCTCTCTCTTCTCTCTCTCTTCTCTCTCTCTTGTCTTTCTTTCTCTCTCTCTCTCTCTCTCTCTGCGGGGAGGGAGGCAGGTGTCCGGGCCCCCGAGGGAGGCGCTCTCTCTCTTTCTCTCTCTTCTTTCTCTCTTCTCTCTCTCTTCTCTCTCTCTCTCTCTCTCTCTCTCTCTGCTGCGGACAGGGAGGCAGGTGGCCGGGCCCCCGAGGGAGGCGCTCTCTGTCTTTCTCTCTCTTCTTTCTCTTTTCTCTCTCTTCTCTCTCTCTCTCTTTCTTTCTCTCTCTCTCTCTCTCTCTCTCTCTCTCTGCTGCGGACAGGGAGGCAGGTGGCCGGGCCCCCGAGGGAGGCGCTCTCTCTCTTTCTCTCTCTTCTTTCTCTTTTTTCTCTCTCTTCTCTCTCTCTTGTCTTTCTTTCTCTCTCTCTCTCTCTCTCTCTCTGCTGCAGACAGGGAGGCAGGTGCCCGGGCCCCCGAGGGAGGCGCTCTCTCTCTCTCTCTTCTTTCTCTTTTCTCTCTCTTCTCTCTCTCTTGTCTTTCTTTCTCTCTCTCTCTCTCTCTCTCTGCCCCCTCTCTCTTTCTCACTCTCTCTCTATCACTCACCCTCACTCTCTGTGGCTCCACGCCGCCTCCGTTGCCAGGGCCCGATCCAGGTGGAGCTTTTTTCCCCTCAAGGGAGGAGGGCGGGGCGTGCAGGAGAGAGGGGTGCCCGGGCCCTGGCGGCAACGGAGGCGGCGTGGAGGAGGCAGAGGAGGAAAGGGTCGGGGGGTGGATCTTAGGCTCTGTGCATGGCTGCGATCCTGCTGTTTTCGCTGCTCTTTCCTCCTCCTCAGGCTTCTCCTCCTCTTCGCCGGCTTTGCTTCCCTCCCGCCCACCTCCGGTGGGATCGGGCCCTGCCAGCAACGGAGGCGGTGAGGAAGAGGAGGAGGAGCCGGAGGAGGAGGAAAGAGCAGCGAAAACAGCAGGATCGCAGCCATGCACAGAGCCTACGATCCACACCCCCCGCGACCCTTTCCTCCTCCTCTGCCTCCTCCACGCCGCCGCCCCCGTTACGGCCTGGGCCCGATCCTGAGAAGCCGGAGGAGGAGGAAAGAGCAGCGAGGAGAGCAGGATCGCAGCCACCGAGGCTATGATCCGCTTTGGGGTTCGTGGGAAGGGATGGGAGTGGGTTTTGTTTTGTACTGGGAAGGCAGGGAGGGTGTCTTTTGGGCTGGTTTTCTGGCGGGCGCTTCTGTGGGGAAGTGTGTGTGTTCGGGCTGGGGCGCCATGTGCGCCGGGAGGGAGGTTTGTTGTTTCTGCTGGCAAGTGCGAACGTTCTAAACTTTCACGCTGGCTGCCTAGAGGCTGGGGTGGGAGTTCCGTTGGCCGTTTTTGAGGAGTGGTGTTTGTCGGGGTTGTGAGGTATGTAGGGCCGATTTTTTGTGCCCTTTAGGTACCTTATTGTATGGTTGTGTAGGCTGTCGATTTTAGTGCTTCTGCGTTGTATGGTTGCGTTGTCTATGATTGTCAATGCACGACCGTGTCAAAATTATATATAGAGATGGAATATAATATAGACTTGTTACTAGAATAACTATTAGAGGGAAAAAATGTTATTTATCTCCATACAGGCAGAGAATGAATATGTATGAACAAGGAAAAGGAGAAAAAACCAACCATAGAAAAATCTCTATTCTCCAACCGGCACCTGTCTTTTTTTTTCTAACACTGACTCTTTTCACTGCTGTACCTATACCACAACTTTTCCGAGTCAAACCTCGGCTCATTCTACTACTATTCTGTATCTTCATTTTAGATGTATGTATGTATGTAACAAACCCTTTCTTGAAAAACCAATAAAGACTTTAAAAAAAAAAGAACGCAAAAACATCTGATTTTTTCCGAATTACGCCACATCCGAGCGAACCTATCCAACCCTAGTAACAATATAAAGTTGTGGCCTTTCATTATCCAATTCAATGTTTTTTGTTTTTTTTAATATAAATTTTTATTGTTTTAAGGTTTATTAATACATGGAAAGAGGGGGAACAATCAAGGTGATAGGAAATTTGGAAACAAAAAAACCCAACAAAAAAGTATAAGTTGAAAAAGAGAAAAAAATATCAGGGGAGAGAAAGAAAGGATTCCTCCCCTGAAGGAAAAAAAAAAAAGAATGTCTGACTTCCATTCCAAGCTTACTTTACTTGTATTTTCTAAACAAATAAAAATTTACTGTCTCCTATTTATTTTGTATTCTTCTTAATTTATTCTTCATACTTTTGGAAAAGTTCCCAACATGTTTCTTTGATTGGGTTGCCCGTGTACCTCTTCAAAAAAAAAAAGGTTAATTTGTCCATGTCTTTAATTTCCCTTACTTTGGTTTTCCAATCTTCTATTACCGGCGTACCTTCCAATTTCCAACACCTGGCAAACACCATTCTTCCTGCCGTTGTCATATATATAAACAATTTGTCTTTGTTCTCGTCTAGTATTAGGTTTGAATCAGTAATTCCCAAGAGGTAATACTCCGGCTTTCTCTTGAAATTTATTTCTAGAATTTTCTGTATTTCCTTGTGTATTTCTATCCAATACTTCATGGCTGCTTTACAATACCACCACATATGGAAAAAGCTTCCTTCCTGATCTTTACATTTCCAACATTTACTTGATAATTCCTTGTTCATTTTTGCCAGTTTCACTGGGGTCATATACCATCTGTGAAACATTTTCAACCAATTCTCCCTTATGTCCGAAGCATACGTATACTTTAATTTTTTGTTCCACAACTATTCCCACTCCTTTAAGTATACAGGTCTTCTGAAATTTTCAGCCCATTTGATAGTGCAATCCTTTACTTCTTCTGTTTCTGCGGCCCTTTCTAAAAGTATTTTGTAGATTTTTGTTATTATCTTTCTGTCCGTCATTAGGATCTTATCCCAACTATTGTCTATTAAATTAAATCCTAATTCAATGTTTTTTTGTCATCATTGTGGGAGACTGCCAACATCCACAACTACTCAGGAAATACAGGACTAATGCTCTCTCTCTCTCTCTCTCTCTCTCTCTCTCTCTCTCTCTCTCTCTCTCCTGTGTTTTTACCAGCTGCATGAGGGAAATTCAGCAGGGGAAATCTTTCTCTGGGATGGATAATCAAGGTGCCATTCTTCCAGATCTGTCATAAACTAATGGCAGAGAGGCCTGAAGGGGAAGGAATAATTCTTTCCCCAGTCACACCCTGCATCTTTTCACATTTTCATTCTCATCAACATTTTTTGGTATTGTGTAAATAAGTAAAAATGCCAGGGATCAGGCGGTTCCAAAAAGGTACGCTTTGGCAGAAAAGACTAAAGCTAAAACTACAGCTCCCATGGTACTATACAGTTAAATATTGGCAATTAAAGTGGTGTCAACCTACATTAATTTTATGGTAGAGATGTACCCTGGAAGTCACTTTTCTCTTTCTTTTTCCACACTGGTATTGATCTCTCTTCTACTCTTTTCTCTCTCCTTCTTTCCTTTGGTTTTGCAATTAGCAGAGGGAAGGAAACCAGGGACTACTTTGCAGTTATGTAGCTGGATCACTGCCAGATCAAAGCAAAACAAAAACAAAACACAAAACAAAACCATAAAATATATTTTAAAATGAAACAAAATGTAATAATAATAACTTTATTTTATACCCTGTCTCCATCTCCCATGGGACAAAATGTCCACAAAACCTCAAAACAAAATAATCAATTGAAACAAAACAAAAACACGGTTGAAATAAAACAAAACAAAGCATAACAATCAAATAAAACACAATTAAATAAAACAAAAGGTTATAAAACAGCAGCATTAAAACTCAGCATTAAGACTGCGATGGATCAAGATAATCTGTTTTAGCCAAGAATCCCTGAAGATGAGAAGCCACTTACAGAAAGATGGAAAAAAGTTTGGAGTGGGTTTTTTTGTATACCCCTGACTTCATTTGAAACGTGTTCTCCTCCCTCTTTTACTAGCATAGCCTTTTGTGGTGGAAGTCCCTTTAGCTGTAACTAGGGCGGCATCTACAGTGTAGAATGAATGCAGTTTGGCATCACCTTAATTCCCTTGGCTCAATGCTATGGAATCCTGGGAGCTGTAGTTTGGTGAGGCATCATCACTCTTTGGCAGAGAGCGCTGAAGAAGACTGTGCGACACTACAACTCACAAGACTGCACTGCATTGAGCCCTGGCAGTGAAAGCAGTGGGCAAACTGTGTCCATTCTACAGTGTAAATGTCATCTCTTTCTGTCTATATACAACCAGTCCCCGAGTTACAAAAATCTGACTTACAAATGACTCATACTTATGAACAGGAGATGAGGCCCCTTTCCATACAGCAGAATAAAATCCCACATTATCTGCTTTGAATTGAGTGATATGGCAGTGTGGACTCAGATAACCCAGTTCAAAGCATATATTGTGGATTATCTGCCTTGATAGTCTGAGTTATGTGGCTGTGTGGAAGGGCCCTGAGACAACAGGAAGTGAGAGGAAATCTATCCTCAGGAAGGGAAGTTTACTTCTGAAAGTGTTACTATCATGGTGGAAAGTCCACTTTGGGGAGATAAAGCAGGGTATAAATACATATAAATATAACAACAACAACAAATAAAAATCTCTAGGCCCTTGGGAAGAGCCCAGTATTTAGAGACGAACCCTAGGCCCCTTCCACACAGCTGAATAAAATCCCACAATATCTGCTTTGAACTGGGGGCCTTTCCCCACAGCCCTATATCCCAGAATATCAAGGCAGGAAATCCCACATTATCTGAATGTAGGCTCAGATAACCCAGCACAATGCAGATATTGTGAGATTTTCTGCCTTGATAGTCTGGGTTATATGGCTGTGTGGAAAGGCCCCCAGACACTTGGACCGAAGGTGTGCGAGTAGTATGTTGGACCGAAGGTGTGCTAGTAGTATGTTGTCATGTACATGTAATAATAATATAGTAACGTTAAAGGTGCCTCCACTGAAGATTTCGCACCAATCCTTGTTTCCACAACAAGCCACATTTTTTTCAAAATCCAATGATCACAAGGAGGACAGAAAGTAAAGAAAAATCTTGAGGTCTGCTCAGACAGCAAAACAAACACTTAATCCTTCCCTATGCTATCCAAAGCTACTATGTATACACACACAGTAGCTTTGGATAGCCTGGGGAAGGGTTAACACCCCATATGGTGTTTGTTTTGCTGCCTGTGCAGAAATCAAGATTTCCTTTCACTTTCTGTCCCAGGACCCTTCCATACAGCCTTATATCCCAGAATATCAAGGCAGAAAATCCCATAATATCTGCTTTGAATTGGATAGCCCAAGTCCACACTCAGATTATGTGGGATGTTCTGCCTTGATATTCTGGGATATAGAACTGTGTGGAAGGGGCCCTATGTATGTATGTATGCATGTATGTATGTGTATATGTATCTATGTATCTACTGTATATAAATAAAAATGTAGTGTTTGTTTGTGGGATTAACATAACACAAAAACCACTGGGCGAATTGACACCAAATTTGGACACATTACACCTATCAGGCCAACAAGTGACCACCACTCATAAAACACTGAAAAACACAAGTGGAAGAGACTTAAAATGCCAAAAAAAACCCCCATACATTACAACGCATGTGCAAAACCACATGTATACAAAAATATACATACACACACAAAACACATATTCACAGACTGGGCCACAGCAATGCGTGGCAGGGGATGGCTAGTACATAATATATAAAGATAAATAGTAGTTTTGGATAGCATAGAGAAGGGTTAACACTCCATGTAGTGTTTGTTTTGCTGTCTGTGCAGACATCAAGATTTCCCTTCACTTTCTGTCCCTGTGATAATTGGATTTTGAAAAAAAAGTGTGGCACCATATACAGAGTTCCCTCGCTACTCTTCACTTATTGCGGACTCGCTGTTTTTCTGATTTCAAAAAATATTAATTTAAAATAGATATCATGGTATTTTTGCTGTTTTGTGGGGTTTTGCTGCCGCCGCTCTCCAAAGCACTTTCCCTTTTCAGTTCTCCCTCCTGTGCTCCAGCCTTGAAGGCTTTCCTTCTTTTCCTTCACTTTAAGTGTATGAAGACTTAAAATAGTGTATAACATAATGTAAAATAATGTTGGGAGCCCCCTCCAGCACCAACTGCTGCTCTGAGATCAGAGTGAAGAGAGGGGCCAGGAAGGCAGTTCCATCTTGCCTCCTGCACTGTGCTTATAATATAATATAATATTGATAATACTACTAATAACATGATACTAATAATATTACAGTATAATGTTATAGTACATTATTGCTTATTGATTGGTGGATACAGACGGAATATTTTAATCTACATTGATTGTTGATAGTTTGTTTAACTGTTACTGTTTTTAACTTTATCTGTATTAATGGTTTTATATTATATTGTCTGTTGTTTTCTGGCATCTAATTGCTGCCTTGTAAGCCGCTCTGAGTCCCCCACCCCGGGGGGTTGAAAAGGGTGGGGTAAAAATACTGTAAATAAATAATAAATAAAATAAATGTAATATAGAATATTAATATTGTGCTATGGCAATAATGCGACGGATGCGGTAGACATCGAGGGAGTCCTGGCGAGGGTTCCGGGGGAACGGCCCCGGCGACGCGCGGGGCGGCTGCCGGCGGTCCCCCTGACTGTGGCCAGCCCGGGCCCCGGTGGGCCATCCAAGTTCGATGGACACCCGATGAAGCAGAGACGGGGTCGAGGACGGGGTAGGGGCGGGGCCGGAGGAGGTCTCTCCCTGCCCTGTTTTACCTCCCCCCACGGTGGCTGTCTCCCAGAAGGTGCCCCGGAGGGCCCCCGTCCCAGGACGTTCCGGAACACTGCCCGCAGGTTCGGGCGCCTTCACCGCGAACCCCCCAACCTAGGAGGGTGGACAAGCCGCTGATGACGTGGCATGGTCTACAGGCTGGCAACAACCGACACCACAGTGATTGTCACCGCTTAGACTTGGAGTCCTTGAGGGTGTTCCTCGATCTGTGGGACCCCCCCCCAGCTCCCCCCATTTGATGGTCGCCCTCGATAGCTCCACCGGGTAGCTGCCCCCTGGCATGAGCCTGGTCTTTCCCCCCTTATTTGCTGTTGGTCACCCTGTAATGTCTCATCCCGTATGCTGTATGTCTACTATGTATTTCTGGTGTATTGTCTTGTCCGTCTTTTTATTTTGTATTGTTATTTCTCAACTTTGTAAGCCGCTGCGAGCCGTATGGAGTTAGCGGCATATAAGTCTAAAGAAATAAATAAATAAATAATAATAAATAAATATAGTACTAGCTGTACCCGGCACGCGTTGCTGTGCCCTTTTTAGGAGATGCGAGAAAGTCCAATCATCCACGATGTGCCCTCCTCTAAACTGCAGTTGGATGGAGTGTGGGTCATGGGGGGCATGGTGTGCCAAGTTGGGTCTTTATTGGTCTTGGTTCTGGGCCACAGTGGTCTGTGGGGAATGATGGGTTTTGAAGTACTACAAATCCCATTTTCCATGGTGGTACTTCAAGTCCCATCATGCATGGTCGGGCCTCTGTGTGCCAAGGTGAGGTTACTGTAAATTCAGGCCATACACAATGTCCCATGAGCTGAGGCCTAGTTAGGAACAGCAAGTTAATGAAGCCTTACTGTCAATTTTGGGCGTGGTCTGTGTTTTTTTGGGCTGTAAATTTTCAGTTTGAAGTGATTTGGGTGTTTGTTATGGGGATTGGCTCAGGCCTTTTCCTTATTCTGTTTTGGCAGTTTACTATGGATCGGAATTTTCATGTTGGCTAGCCAGTGCAGCAGTTATGCAAATCCGCCCTTATTGGCAGCCAATCATGTTGTTCGGAATGTAGAGGCTGGGTGAGTCTTTGGCTGCCCCGGAGGATGCTGGTAAATGTAGTTTTATTTTTACTCATTGTTTTGGGGGCCTTTTAGGTTTTGGGGGGGAAAGTTTCTTTGCTACAAACGTACCTTGCTTGAGGCCTATTTCTGTTGGCAAGTATTGTGTTTCTGCGTTGTATGGTTTCTTTGTTTGAGGTATACATCACATGACGTGAACCCATTTATATAATAGATTTACATTTTTACTCATAAGCTGCTCTGAGTCCCCTTCGGGGTGAGAAGGGCGCCATATAAACGTCGTAAATAAATATTAAAATAAATGGAGCCTCTTATGGCGGGAGGTCCTGGGACGTAACCCCAGCAATAAGTGAGGGAAGACTGCACTTGGCTGGTGACATTGATCCAAGGTCCCTGTTCCGACTTAGAGACAAATCCAACTCCAAAAGCCCTCTTGTTCGTAACTTGGGGACTGCCTGTTCTGAGCGTCCTCATTCCCGCGGGGTTGAGTGTTTTCCTGTGGAAATCCCACAGCACTGGGCTCCTCCTCCTCCTGCGTGTTTGTGGGTTGGGGACTGACTGAGGGAGGAGGAGGAGCAGAAGAGCCTCGCCAGCTGTCGCTCCTGCTTCTCTTTCCTCCTCCTGCTGCTGCCGCTGCTGGCCATCCTCTTGACGCTGAGCCCATGCCCGGGCGGCATCCACCTGCTTGCCTTCCTCCTCCTCCATCCTCCTCCTCTCCTCCCAATGGGCAGCCTGCTGAGCGGGGTCAGCTTCAAGGAGCCCGCCACCGTGGAGGACTGCGACTCCACCTGGGAGACCGACTCCGAGCCCGAGCTGCAAGGAGGGCCGGTGGAGGAGGAGGAGGTGGTGGTGGAAGAGGAGGAAGAAGAGGAAGAGGAGGAGGAGGAGGAGGAGGGGAAGGAGGAGGAAGAGAAGAGGCGCACCCGGCTCAGGAAGAGGAGCAAGAGCCGGAGAAGGAGCCGCTCCCTGCGGCAAGCAAAGCTGATGGAGAAGGGGCCGAGGAAGAGGAAGCAGATCCGCCTGGAGAAGAGGAAGCTGAAGCCACGGGTGCCGAACAGGTGAGCCTGGAAAGGGGGCTGGGTCTACAAGGATTCACCTTCTCCCAGCCTCTACTACCGGTAGATCCACATCTGCACTGGGGAATGGATGCAGTTTGATACCACTTCATGCCATGGCATCATTGTGGGTGTGAGTGTGAGAGATCACAAGGTCGGCCTGCCTGCCTGCCTCTGGGTGCATCCCTCTCTGCCCTGAATCCTAGAAGATGGGCCATCCAGCCCAACCCCATTCTGCCAAGAAGCAGGAAAATTGCATTCAAAGCACCCCCGACAGATGGCCATCCAGCCTCTGTTTAAAAGCCTCCACCACACTGCCATGGCCCAATGCTACGGGGTCCTGGGAGGTGTCCTTTCAGAAGGTCTTCTCTACCAAAGAGGGCATTCATTCTACAGTGTAGATCAGGCCTGGGCAAACTTTTGCCCTCCGGGTGTTTTGGACTCCAACTCCCACCATTCCTAACAGCCTCAGGCCCCTTCCTTTCCCCCCTCATCCGCTTAAGCTCTTGTCTGTTTGTGGCAAGTGTGAATGTTGCAAGTGTGAAGCCTTGCAGCTTCAAAACCTGGCTGCGTAAGCGGCTGAGGGGGAAAAGGAAAGGGCCCGAGGCCGTTAGGAATAGTGGGAGTTGGAGTCCAAAACATCTAGCGCACCCAAGTTTGCCCATGCCTGGTGTAGATGCATCCCAGGTTGCTAGGCATTAGTTGTGGGAGCCAAAGAAAAAGTGTGTGGATCAATTTATTATATCAATAATAATAATAATAATAAGAGGATTTAAAGATTGAACAGTACAAGCCAGTCAAGGTGGTCCCAATGATGACCAACACACTTGATGCAGTGCCTAAAGACCTTGGCCTGCACTTAAAAACAATCAGCACTGACAAAATTACCATCTGTCAGCTGCAAAAGGCGACCTGGCTTGGATCTGCACACATTATTCATCCTAGATATTAAGTGTTCGACGTGTGATCCAATACAAAAGCCAACGTTGTGATCTTGTTTGCTGTGTACTAATCTTGTTATGTATCTAATAAATAAATAACTAAATCTATTTATATACCACCCTATCTCCCTAAAGGGACTCAATCCTGGTCCCTTCCATCCTATCCCCCTCTCCCTTCCAAACCATTCCCCCATTCTGATGGCTGTGTGGCATGCACCTGCGTGCCTCCTTGTCCTGTTAGGAAGGAAGGGAAATGTGGGTGTGAGGAAAAGCGCATCTATACATTTCCTTGCCACTTTGATGCAGCTTGACACCTCTTTAACTGCCAGAGTCCAAGTGCTATAGAATCATGACAGTTGTAGTTTCACAAGGACTTTTGCCTTCTGTGCCCAAGAGCGCTGGTGCTTCACCAAACTATGGTTCCCACGGTCCCATTGCATTGGATAGTGACAAAGTGGGGTTAAACTGCATTAATAATAATAATAATTTTATTGGGTATGCTGTGAGTCTTCCAGGCTCTATGGCCATTTTTTCAGAAGTATTTTTTCCTGACGTCTATGGCAGGCATCCTCAGAGGTTGTGAGGTCTGCTGGAAACTAGGCATGTGGGGTTTATATACCTGTGGGATGTCCAAGGTGGGAGAAAGAAGTTTTGTCTGTTTGAGGCAAGTGTGAATGTTGCAATTGGCCACCTTGATAAGCATTGAATGGCCTTGCAGCTTCAAAGCCTGGCTGCTTCCTGCCTGGGAGAGGTGTTAGCTGGCCTTGATTGATTCTTGTTTAGAATCCCCCTGTTTTTGAGTGTTGTTCTTTATTTACTGTCCTGATTTTTTCAATACTGGTAGCCAGAATTTGTTTGTTTCCTTACCTGCCTCTCCTCATGGCTCGAGGCAGGTTACAACATCACTAAAACACAGGTTACAACATCACTAAAAACATCCTACAGAATACACATATTATAATATACTTTGACAAAATACATATTTTAAAATATTAATCCCTCAATGTCAAAGCACCCCATAACTCAATGCTATGGCAATGTGGGGTTTGTAGTTTTACAAGGTCTTTAGAGTGTTGGTGCCTTGCCAAACTACAACTCCCAGGATTCCATAGAATTGGAAGTGGCAGTGAAAGTGTGGTCGAACTGCATTCAGCCTACATTGCAGACACACCCCTTGTCTTCACTCCCTTCCAAACCCATGTTTTTTGGGGTTTTTTTTTACTTGTTAGGAAATAAAGTAAATATGGGTGTGAGCAAGGGACTGTAGAAGGAATGCAGTCAAGCTACCACTTGATAACTTCCTATGGCTAAATGCAATGGAATCGTGGCAGTTGTAGTTTGACATGGTTGTTTGGCTTCTCCATCAGAAAGTGTCAATGGGCTGCCATACTGCAACTCTCAGGATTCCATGGCATTGAGCCACGGCAGTCACTGTGGGATCAAACTGCTTTAATTCTACAGTGTGGACGTCCCCAAAGTCTAGGTATGGTTGGAGGAGAAGCACCCTTCCTTGCAGCTGCTGTGGCCTGTGTTAGTGTTACGCTTCCTGTTTTGCTGCGCAGCAAATTGTGAAAGAAGGAAGGGGCTGAGGATGTAGTTATTTCCCTCTTGCCTGGTTGATCAGCTTGCATGTTTTAAACAATCACCCGTTTTAAACTGTAGACGGTTGAAGTAGTTCTAATCCACTCTGTTTTCTTGGTTTAATCATGTCTTCCTGTCATCCGGCTCCAATTCAGGAAATCTAAATTACAGTCACACACAGGGTAACAGAATGCAGCTTCACAACCAGGTTCATTTGACATTTTGACTGAGTAGCCAGTTGCTGTATTTACATAGAGTGGGCTACTTGACACGACCCTCTTGTATGGGACTAATATTACTCATAAGTCTAAGCACTATAAATGTGTATCGGTTATTTTGAAGATATTATTTTGCTCCTCTCTCTCTTATCCCCATTGCTGACTTTACCAGAACGGCTTGAGTATCCCCTATCCAAAATGCTTGGGACCAGAAGTGTTTTGGATTTTGGTGCCCCCCCCCCCCCCGATTTTGGAATACTTGAATTTCTATATATTTACATAAGTAAAGTAAACGTTTCCCCTTGACATTAAGTCTAGTCAAGTGCTCATCTCCATTTCTAAGCCAAAGAGCCAGCGTTGTCTGTAGACACCTCCAAAGTCATGTGGCCAGCATGACTAAATGGAGAGTTGTTACCTTCCCGCAGTGGTGCTTATTGATCTACTCACATTTGCATGTTTACAAACTGCCAGGTTGGCAGAAGCTGGGGCTAACAGCAGGAGCTCACCCCGTTCCCCGGATTCAAACTGCTAACCTTTCGGTCAGCAAGTTCAGCAGCTCAGAGGTATATTTACATACCCAAATCTAAACGTGAAATTAATTTATGTTTCATATACAACTTATGCAGGTAACTTGAAGGCCATTTCATACACAATAGTTTTAATAATTCTGTGCATGAGTTCATTGAACTATCAGAAAGCAAAGATGTCACCATCTGAACCACACATTTGGACTATTTTAGATTTCAGAATTCTGGATAAGGGATACTCAACCTGTGTTGGACTCCTTGACTTTACTGCCTAGGGCAGTGTTTCCCAACCTTTTTTGAGCTGCGGCACACTTTTTACATTTACAAAATCCTGGGGCACACCACCAACCAAAATGACACAAAATGACACTCTAACACAGTCATACATATAGTTAATATGTTTTTAAATGTATTTATACACTCACTAAGTGTTAAACCTGGGCCTGTTCCAATGAACACAACATAGATATCCTGGCAGGAATGGCAGAAAGACACACACGAAGGTCTTGCTCAACAGCTGGGAGTTATAGTTCACCTACAATCAAAGAGCATTCTGAACTCCACCAATGATGGAATGGAACCAAACTTCCCACACAGAACTACCATAACCAAGAGAAAATACTATAAAAGTTTGGTGGGCATTGACCTTGAGTTTTGGAGTTGTAGTTCACCTATATCCAGAGAGCACTGTGGAGGGGAGGGAGGAAGACGTGGGGCGAGTCTGTGCAGTAGCGACTGCACGGGTCACATCTTCCTCCCTCCCCCTTCCGCAGAAGCAGCAGCGTGAGCAAAGCGAGGCAAAATGAGCAGAGCGAGGCTAGGAAGAAGGGAGCCCGAGTGGAGAAGAAAAAGTGTTTGGCAGGAGGAGGAAGAAAGGGTATTGGAGGTTCCAATTTCCCACGGCACACCTGATGATCGCTCATGGCACACTAGTGTGCCATGGCACACTGGTTGGGAAACACTGGCCTAGGGATAATCCCAAGTATTATGGAGCTGGATCAATAATTGTAAAAGGTTATCTTACTCTCTCCCGAATCCCGAGTTTTACAAGCATTACTAGATTAGTTGCATGTCTTGAGCTTTTATTTTCTAACTCTCTTCATAATTTGATGCAAATAATATTCTTAAAGCTATTTTCCCTCCCTTTAAGGGGAAAGTAATTGATCTATATTGAAGTACGAACTGAACATGTAACTTGGTTACAAAAACTGTAAATACTAGTCATCTATATTGATTTATAGAATGTCAAGATTTGTATTATAATGTGTTCTTCTCTGTATGATTTTCAGAAATAAAACCATTTTTGAAAAGCTCTTTTCCCTCCCACTAATATTAGATAAAATGAGAACTGAGGGTTCTTTTTCCTCATTATGTTTGACTCACTCTCTTAACTGTAAGTAGAGAAAAATATTTAAAACCCTGTCTTCATAGTACCTTATGCAGCTTTGCCCATATAAATAGCGGGCAAATTGTATGGGCTTTGCCAGATACTTCTCTTTGTAAATTAGAATTATAGAAGTCTTATACAAGTCTGGGTCCATTTTCTAACGGCTTCCTGTCAGGTGTCCCAAAGTGCAATCATGTGCTGGTTTCCTTAAAAGTAAACTTCACTGAATTTAGTTGCTAAAAGTCTAGGATCGCAGTCATTTGGCTTTAAGTGGAAAAGAGCCATATAGAAAGTGACACCAAAATGGGTTGCCCTGAGTTTTCGGGGCTGTCTGGCCATGTTCCAGAAGCATTGTTTACTTACGTTTCATCCACCTCTATGACAGGCATCCTCAGAGGTTGTGAGGTCTCACATAGATGTGGGTGAAACTTTAGGAGAGAAAGCTTCGGGTACATGGCCAGACAGCCCAGAAAACTCACAACAACTCTGTGATTCCGGCCATGAAAGACTTTGACAACACATTGACACCAAAATATTTGCAACGTAATCTAATTTTTAATCAAAATGTTATTTTAATACTTACATATTTTAGGTTTTAAATTGCATTTTTAGGTTTTAAATTGCATTGGTTTAAATTGCATTGGTCTGGTTTAAGAGAGGACAGCAGGGATATATATATACTGTATATATATACATACACATACACACACATATATACATACATACACACACACAACAACAACAACAACAACAACATAAAAACTGAATTTATAACAAGATTGAAATGCATAATTAAAATAAATCTTGTGTGGGGTCAGATTAGAAGGCCATTGTTTTCTCTTTAAGCCTAGCCAATACAATTTGGAGAAGAAAAGATCCTACATCATTCTGCAATAAATCTTATGTGCTTTATTTAATATTCATATGTTCCCAATTCTGTACTCAGTCTAGACAGAGCAGGGTTTTAGAAATTTGAAAACAGCAGTGACAGCATGCAATTTTGAAAATGTAATGTAGATTCTCGACTTGCTTCTGCAGCTGTTGCCCACTCCCTCCAAAAGTTAATTCCTTCTTTCTCTGTGTTTAGTAAGTATTATTGCTCTGGAGGCGACAGTCCTTCACTGAATTAGCGATCTACAAATGGATCCCACCCTGGACTGCAATCCTGCTGAAAGGACTATATCTGTTTTCATTACTGAAATAGCTGTTTAAAGGTAGTCTAACATACTGGACACCTGTAAGAGCAAGGAAATGTAGACTGACTGGTAGCTAAGGCGATGTCGAACTCAGGATGCATTGATACCAGAGCTTTCCAAGCATTTCCTGTTACTGAGACCCTTTTTAAATATGCATCATAAACATGCACAATAATTCAGTTTTAGTAGCAAAACAGAAAAATTAAAACTGAATTACTTTGCATATTTACTAGTAAAACAGAGGGTGACACAGCGGGTTAAACTGCTAAACTGCAGAAATTGCTGACCCAAAGATCAGCAGTTCGAATCCATGGGATGGCGTGAACTCCCGTTGTTAGCCTGAGCTTCTGCCAACCTAGCAGTTGGAAAACACTAAATGTGAGTAGATCAATAGGTATTGCTTCAGCGGGAAGGTAATGGCGCTCCATGCAGTCATGCTAGCCACATCACCTTGAGGGTGTCTACAGACAATGCCGGCTCTTCATGCAGAAATGGAGATGACCACCACCCTCCAGAGTCAGACACAACTGGACTTAATCTCAAGGGGAAGCCTTTAGCTTTACTTAGCAAAACAGAGGTTCAACCAACCCCTCATAAGTGATATGGTCACATACATATATGTTAATACTAAAATGTATGGTGATGCAATGGATCTCATGAATAACTTTCATATATATATATATATATATATATATATATGTATGATTTATTTCAAGAGATTTTTCATTACATTCGCACGACACACCTACAAATTGCAGCTGACACACCTACAAATTGCAACATAAGCGGCTGAGGGGGGAAAGGAAGGGGCCTGAGGCTGTTAGGAATGGTGGGAGTTGGAGTCCAAAACACCTGGAGGGCTCAAGTTTCCCCATGCTTGGTCTACTCTATAGCCTTTTCTGTCACTCTTTGGCAGAGGAGGCTGACGACCTTGTAAAACGTCAACTCACAGCATTGATCCATGGTAGTTAACATGGTATCAAACTGCATTAATTCTACAGTGTAGATGCAACCTAAGATTGTGTGAGTCCGATTGGTCTGGGGGTCATTCAAAAACTTCTAATTATGTCACTAGCATTTTCTGAACGACCCCAAAACCAACCAGACTCACACAATCTATATTGACTCAGTCCCCATCACACACTATCCCACCACATCCCTGTTTCAGTCAGCCTCTTTGGTGCATTCACATAGTGCTAACAGCATAGTTGTATCCCTGAACAGTTCTGTCGCTTACCCCACACTTACTAGCAAAGTTGATATGTGGGTGGAGATCTATTATAGTCAGTGTGAGTAAACACTACTCAGAGGGTTCGTATCAAGAAAAAGTATAGCAGGTGTGTGTGTATGTGGGCTTTTTTTTCCACTCTGCTAAAAAAAGGAAGAATCCTATCCTTTTATTCACGTGCTTAAGAAAAGCAACAACTCAAATAGGAAATTAAAAACATTGAAGGCCTTAGTTTGTGGTCATCCTTTAGCAATGCAATGGGAAAAAGTATTGTTCTCATTTTAAATTACTGTACATACACTAGAACTCACCATGGGTCTTTGACTGATTGGGTAAGTACAGAACTGAAATATGATTACGAAAAGGAATGGTAATTTTTCTGCTGGGCAAATATTACCAAGCATTGCTGTACCACTAATACTGATGCAATCATAAAGAGTGTTTCGAACAAAAACGCTTTTCTTCTGAAATGGGTTGTAATTCCTGTAAAGCGGGAATGTTTATTATTTGAGGGAAGGTTGTAAAACATCTTACGTTAAGATATTGCTGGGAATAAAAATGACACATGGAATTACAACATGTGAACCCATGAAAGATGCTTCCTCCCCCCTTTAATGTGCTCTACTTAAGCAGGCATGTTGCTGGGGGGGGGGGGAGCTAAGGGGGCTTCAGCCCCCCCCCGAAATTCTCAGGATGGTCTGCGAGAAGGCCTTACTGGTACATTATTTAAACTGTTATGTTTATTCATATCATGATCTGATCACCATGCTCAGTATATCCCACCTTCATGGGGTTATTGGGATAACAATACAAAAGGTTTGCTAGGGTAAACCCTCTTCCACCTCAGTCTCAGCCCCGAACCAAACTCAGCCCCCCGAACCAAAATCCTGGCTACGGCCCTGTACTTAAGCGAACACCAGCTTAAGCCAGTGCAAGTATTATTATTCACTAAAATCAAAAATGGACACGCACATACTGTATATATTTATAAAACGGGGTGCATCTTCTACTTTAATTTTTCACAAATATTATCTCCTGATGTTTCACCCACATCTATGGCAGGCATCCTCAGAGGTTGTGAGGTCTGTTGGAAACTAGGCAAGTGGGGTTTACATATCTGTGGAATGTCCAGGGTGGGAGAAAGAACTATTGTCTGTTGGAGGCAAGTGTGAATGTTTCAATTGGCCACCTTGGTTAGCATTGAATAGCCTTGCAGCTTCAAAGCCTGTCTGCTTTCTGCCTGGGGGAATCCTTTGTTGGGTGGTGTTAGCTGGCCCCGATTGTTTCCTATCTGGAATTCCCCTGCTTTTTGAGTGTTGCTCTTTATTTTCTGTCCTGATTTTAGAATGTTAATAATGGTATCCAGATTTTGTTGACTTTCATAGTTTCCTCCTTTCTGTTGAAATTGTCCATATGCTTGTGGATTTCAGTGACTTTCCTGGTTGTTAGAGTGGTCCAGCGTTTCTGTGTTCTCAAATAATATGCTGTGTCCAGGTTGGTTCATTAGGTGCTGTGCAATGGCTAACTTCTTTGGTTGTCTTTCATGTTCCTTGGTTTGTGTTTGGGCATTGCTGTGTTTGATGGTCCCTATGCAGACTTGACCACCATTGCATGGTATACGGCAGGCCCGGATTAGCGTCTTTGGCCGCCCTAGGCCAAGACGCCCCGCGCTGCACCCAGGGCGCGGAAAGCCCCGCCCCCAGAGCGCTGCTGCGCATGTGTTCGGCAGCAGCCCCGGCTGTGCGGCTTCCGTCGCCTCCTTCTCGCACCCTCCTTCCGTTTGTGGGAGGAGGAGGCGGCCGGTGCCGTACGGCTTCTGTCGCCTCCTCCTCCTCCTCGCGACCCTAAAGGAGGGCACGAGGAGGCGGTGACGGAAGCCGCACGGCACCGGTCCCGGTCCCGCGGCTTCCGTCCACCTCCTCGCGCCTTCCTTTCGGTCGCGGGAGGAGGAGGAGGAGGCGGAGGTGGACGGAAGCGCACGGCACTGGTCGTGGGGCTTCCGTCCGCCGCCTCCTCTGGTGGGGCCGGTGCTGTGTGGCTTCCGTCTCCTCCTTCTCGGGCCCTCCTTCCGGTCACAGGAGGTGTGGAGGAGGAGGCGGCAGATGGAAGCCCCACGACCAGTGCCGTGTGGCTTCCGTCCGCCTCCTCTTCCTCCCACGACGAAAGGAAGGCGCGAGGAGGAAGGGAAGTCCCGCCCTCCTCCTGGCCGCCTGGGCCGCCCCCTTGCAAAGGAAGGAGGCGGCCAGGAGGAGGAGGAAGGGAAGCCCGCTGGCAGGCATGCGTGTGCATGCATGCATGCCCGCCGGTGGGGCGGGGCTTCCCTTCCTCCTCCTCTCCGCCTCCTTCCTTTACAAGGGGGTGGCCCAGGCGGGCGATGGTGAGGGGAGAGCGCCATTCCCTCCTCCCCGCCCACTCACAGCGCTCTCCCCCCGCCCTCTCCCGAGGTATGATGACTCTCTCGGGAGAGGGCGGGGGGAAAGTGCTACAAGGGGGCAGTTTTTTTTTTTAAAAAAATAGTTTTTGGGGGGCCGAATCTGCTGCTTCCCAAAAGCTGCCGCCCGAGGCCGTGGCCTTGGGTGGCCTTATGGGTAATCTGGGCCTGGTATACGGTAGACTCCTGCAGAGGTGAGAGGATCCCTCTTGTCCTTTGATGAACATAGCCAGCCATAGATGTGGACAAATCATCAGGAGAGAATGCTTCTGGAACATGGTCATACAGCCCCAAAAACTCACAGCAACCCAGTGATTCCGACCATGAAAGCTTTTGACAACACATTTTCACAAATAGCTATTTTGGCAATTTGCACTAGGTGATTTAATATTTAAAACTTTTTCACCCAAAAATATTTTATGAACTGCAGTGCCAAACTCAGAGCTCAAGATAAATGGACAGACTTGCACTAACACATGCAAATCTTAGTTCAGCAGTCTCTTAGAGCCATCTGAAAAGCTGAATAATTTAGAATACTTGCAGGAGAAGAGATGGCTTTGTCATCATTATGTGTAACAAATCCTTTCTCCTCCCAAATTCTCTACCTGGAAATTGTCTAAGAAATGGTTATTATTACTACAGCTATTCTTGATCAGTTCATATTCACCAATAGTGCACTAAGACTAAGGCCGCAGACAATGGCCTCACGAGGGGGATGCGAACATTTGACACTATGAGGGAGAGACACCAACATGACTGCCTATCAAATTGTTTTTGCTGTTTTTCGACACAAATTTCACTATCAAAATCCATAATTTTGAGACCAAACCTGGTGTTGTCTTATATATGAGTATATATGATATTATCTGAAGTGGGCGCATATTTTTCTTTGTTCATTTGAGTTAGGGTTACTGCCGCCTCCCCATATACCATCTGTGTAATTTATTGTGTGATATTTTAATTGTGCTTAGCTAGCTAGCTAGCATTAATTTGGTCTGTATGCCCACGAGAGCCCTTTTCTCTCAATATCCCACATATCAATTTGAAACCTGTTGGCAATTCATCCTTTGAGAGGAATGTTGGATGGAGTGTCTTTTCCAGCAGCACAAGTTGGTGAACTTTTGTCTCGATCAAACATGAATTATAGAACTATCTGCCTATGGGCATTTGCTTTAGTTCCTTTTACTGTGCAGTATGTAGTTTCTATACTGTATCACAGGTATGGGCAAACTTCAGGTGTTTTGGATTTCAACTCACACAAATTTTAGCAGACAGTAGTTCAAGTCTAGAACACCTGGAGGGCCGAAGTTTGCCCCTACCTGCCTGTGCACAATGATAGGAGGAACTAAATTTGGAGGGGAAAATTTTATTTGTTAAAACCATGTTGTAAGGCACTGCTCCTTAAACTCTGGATCCTGACCCCAAATGGGGTCCACTCAGCTCAATGTTGGGGTCTAAAAAATTGGCAACATTAGAAATTTTCTGAATGTCCCCTAGTGCCTGGTTTAGACATCAATCTGTTGTGCCGTGTTCGTAGTGCACTCTGCAATAGATGCATCAGCTATACTTAATGAAAGAAAAAATCGGCTTGTTTAGAAAGCTTTGCAAATGCTGATTTGTGATCAGTAAATGTTTGATTTTTATACTTATTTTATATACCTATACACCTGGGGTCACATAATTTTTTCTCAAGCCCAAAGGGTCCATAGTGGAAACGTTTGAGAAATGCTGTTGTAGGGGATCTCAGTGAAAGTAGTACCATATATAGTTTATTTATTTATTTATTCAAATTTATCCGTCGCCACTCCCATCCGGCTCAGGGCGACTTACGCACAATAAAAACGAGAATTAAAATAGCATGTGCAAATACATTAAAAGAGAACATAGGATTAAAACAGCAATCCAACCCAAATATAAGCCGAGACACCTTATTTTACCACAAAAACTGGGAAAACGTATTGACTTGAGTATAAGCCGAGGGTGGGAAATACAGCAGCTACTGGTAAATTTCAATAGGTATGAATAAAATTACATTAATTGAGGCATCAGTAGGTTAAATGTTTTTGACTATTTTCATAAAACATTAATATGAGATAAGACTGTCTAATTCTGAATAAATCGTTATTCTAACCTTCTTCAATGTAAATGTGCTTACATATTCTTCCAATAATCACCATAGTTTATTTTAGCTATATATTTTGGGGGAAATGCTGTGTGTATATAAATAAGGAATAGTGGGGAAAACTGGCGTTGAAGGAGGAGGACAGGAAGGTGCATGCTACACGAAAGTGTAGCACAGCAGTTCTCGTTTGTGCCTGGAGGGCTGGGAATAGGTCCTGGGGTTCCATTAGCATTAGGGCCTGCAGCAGCAGATGTGGATTCAGAGGATGAGCTAGATGACTGGGGCGAAGCACAGGGCCCTTCGGATGGGCCTCATTCGCCCACGGAGAGCTTGGCATGGGATGAGATGTTGTTTGGGCCTAGCATAGATTCCGATCACCAGGTGGAGATGGGAAGCAGCGAAGGGAGTTATGAACACCCCGGGGGGAGGAATTCCCAGGAACTTGAAAGTGTAAACATGGACGAAGCCGAGTGGGAAAGTGCTAGGGAGGAAAGTTCTCAGGAAGATAGCGACACAGCTGCTGAGAGGCAAGGTCGCTCCTTCGATAGGAGACGGGACATTGAGTCTACTAGGAGGGCTTGGTCTAGGGTCCTAGACCGACCGAGGTCCGTGAGTAGAGATTGGAGACGAAGAAGCCTAGAGCGTCGCGGACCTCGGCCGAAGGATTAAGTACAGGATCCATGGGAACGCATCCTCAGTTCTCCGGCCACGTCTTTCCTGGATAGGCGTGAAGCGGAGTGGGACCACAAGCTTGCTGTGGTTATCAAGCCTTGCCTTGCATTTGCCTTGCCTTAGTCCTTGATCCGCATTGATTTTGCGGAGCCCTGTCTTGTTCCT
The DNA here is from genome assembly GCA_030556195.1 of Anolis apletophallus. Lineage (NCBI taxonomy): Eukaryota > Metazoa > Chordata > Lepidosauria > Squamata > Anolidae > Anolis > Anolis apletophallus. Next base: position 101,391,406 of record JARBWK010000003.1, read on the forward strand.
GAACCGCATCGGATTGCGGAGCCTTGCCAAGCTTCAAGCCTAGTTGCTACGTTACTTTGGACAATCTTGTTTGCTACCTTTTGGACATTTGCTTCTCTTTGAACTATATACTCTTTGGAACTGTTTTTATACTCAATAAAGTAGTTAGCCTTTAGTACGTCTCTGTGTGTGTGATTAAGGGGCCCGCTAAGTCCGTGATCGTGACAGAAAGAGGAGGAGAAGGAGGAGAGCTGGGTTGCTGTGTGGTGAGGTGAGGGTCCTGGCAGGAAGGCCTCCAAGTTACGTTACATTGCCCTATCTTCCAGTGTTTTTTAAAAAAAATAAATTTTTAATCTTTGATTTTGGCCCTGCTCACGGTGATTGCCTTTAGTGTCTTAATGTTTTGATTTTATATTGCTGTGTTGTTTTATTTACATTGGTTTTGTATTTTAAGTTATTTTATTTTTAATTTTCTGTTGTGCTTTTGTGTTATATTGTGTTGTTTATTGTATTGATGGGTGTGGCCTCATGTAAGCCACCCCGAGTCCCCTTGGGGAGATGGTGGCGGGGTATAAATAAAGTTAATAATAATAAGGCGTGACGCTGAAAGAAGCCCCGGGGGGGGGGCGCTTTTAGCCTTTAAAGGGGGCTGAAAAACTAGGCTTATACTCAAGTATATACAGTACTTTATTTTACTGAATAATTTGACCAAAGGCAAATCTACACTGACAACTTTTAAGTTGTTTCAAACTGTTATTACAATCATAGAACCATAGTGTTGAAAGAGACCTCGTGGGCCATCCAATCCAACCCCCTGCCAAGAAGTAGGAAAATCACATTCAAAGCATTCCAGACAGATGGCCATCCTGCCTCTGTTTAACAGCATCCGAAGAAGGAGCCTTCACCACACTTCGGGGTAGAGAGTTCCACTGCTGAACAGCTCTCTCACAGTCTGGAAGTTCTTTCCAATGTTCAAGTGGAATCCCCTTTCTTGTAGTTTGAAGAAAGTGTTTTTGCTATGCAGGTGATTACATAGAAAATCCTCAAACCAGTTTGAGGCCCAAATGGTGTTTACACAAGCCACAGATGTGTATTAAGAGCTTTCTTTCACATGCTTTCATGGGTGTTCGTTGTCTTGCCACCACAGTTTGAAGCTCGATTTGAATAACATTAAATGGTTGGTGTAGATGGGGCTCTGGTTTTCCATGCCAGGTGGGTGTTGGAGATCTGGGCATGGAGGAACCTCTCATAATTTCCATTTCATAGACTGATCAGGGATGAAGGGATTGACTCAGATAGTCTACTTTTGGGGAGTTTCCTGTTGCTTGGGCTTTTGATGTCCTGGCTGATCTCTGGAATGGAAAAAGGGACCAGGGCAACGGACATACATAATTCTTCCCAAGTGTCTCATAAAATAGAGTCAAGTGAGATCACTGGCTTATACTAGAAAGTATGTGGTGATGAAAGAAGTGACATAGATAGAACATTCATGGCAGTAACCTTAAAGTTAGTCCACCTTGGTTCTGAATACCTTAAATGCACCAGATTTTGCCAGCTAAGCAGCATCATCCCCAGTTAGTATTTGGATAGGAGACTCTAATGAATCCCAGTTGCTGTAGGTAATATTTCAGAGGAAGGAACTAGCAACACCACCTCTGAACATTTCCCGTTTAAGAAAACCTATAAAATGCATGGCACTGCCATAGGTTGAGAGGTGACATAGAGGCACACACACACATGTTTAATTAAACACAGGCTAAACTTTTTAGAAACCATATGTTACGATGGTGGTGACAGTGAAGAATCATACTTCTGCCACTATTGTTTATTATCATCCAGCAGAGCTGTATTCAGTAGTCAGGAGCCATCTGTGCCCCAAAAGAAGGCCACTGTGGAAAATTGGCATAACACTTGGCAGGCAAAATTGTTGGATCTGCACCACCTTGGATGCTGTAATTAGTACAGATCCAGCAGATATGACCTTGGATCCTGCTTGTAGTGTCTTGTTGGATACATTTCGATTTGTAAAGTCTGACAGGATCCTTGGAGTGGTGAGAACATCATGCATATTGGACCTGTGTCCTTCTTGGCTTATAAAAGTAGCCAGAGGGAAACTGAGGTCCCTTCCACACAGCTGAATAAAATCCCACATTATCTGCTTTGAACGGGAATATATTGCAGTGTGGACTCAGATAACCCAGTTCAGATATTGTGGGATTTTCTGCCTTGATATTCTGGGTTATATGGCTGTGTGGAAGGGCCCTACGTTGGCAAGGAGTGATGATGGAAAGGACATTTTCCAGTTTTCCAACTGAAGTTGAATGTGGAGATTCAGATTCCACAGGCAACTTATGCAAGAGGAAAACCAGTATTTTTTATTTTTGGTTCCTCAACATAAACTGTCAGGCGTTTTCCCCAGAATTATATGAGAGTTTGAGGAACTGTGCAGCTTGCAACAAAAATCCATAATTTCGTTCTGCACAGGCAAATTGCACAACTTTGTGGGAGGGAAGGCCCACCCTTTTAATGTTGCTCTTCTCGATCTACTTGACGAAAGGGCAGTACTAAACTGTGCACTATATCTCTATGCTAACTACACAGTGAAAGGTTTGAGTAAGTGGCAATTTGCAGTGGTGGTAAAACTGCTGTGAAAAACTGGGAAGGTGCAGGGAGAGAGAATTAAAGGACTTTAGAGAGTTGCACTTGTACATATTTGAACTGTTTGTGGGAAGGGAAGAAAAGGAATACAGTGTTCCCTCGCTACTTCGTGGTTCACTTATTGCGGACTTGCTGTTTCACAGATCTAAAAAATATTAATTTAAAATATATATCATGGTATTTTCTCTGTTTTGTGGGGTTTTGCAGCCGCTGCTCTCCAAGGCATGTTCCCTCCTCAGTCCTCCCTCCCTCCAGCCTTGAGGGGCCATTCCTTCCTTTCCTTCAATTTATTTTAAGTTTATAAAGACTTAAAATAGTGTATAAGTACTAAAATGATGTATAAATATTGATATAAATAGAGCATCCCTACATTGCGGTTTTTTACTTATTGCGGGAAGTCCTGGAATGTAAACCCAGCAATAAGTGAGGGAACACTGTAATGCAAAGTAGGATAAGAAACTTGGGCTACTCAAGCTTCAGTCTTTCCCAATTTATATGTTGAATAGTCCAAATATTGTCTGATTGGAAAATAAATTCAGGCTTATTGAAACTGAAGCCTTTGCCAGTTTGAATATTGTTCAATTTAATGGTGAAGGGTGGATCCCTGGTCTGTGTCAGAAAGTCTGCAATCTAATCACATTTGGGACAAGAAACAGAATAAAGATGTCACATTGTGACCAAACCCCATGGGAGCCAGTGGCCCTGTCAGTGATGACTTGAAGCAAGATATTATGCAAATATTATGCAAAGAACGAGGGAAATGAACCACTTTTGGTCTACGTGGGAGGAGTGGCTGCGAATCACACAGTGAGTTGGGGAACAGGGAAAGGACTGTATTGTGTATTAAAAACTGAAAAGCAACTGGACTTCAAGGGAAGACTGCACAGTGGTAAACATCCTCAGCCAGTATATGACTTTCACCATTGTCCAGTGTCCCTCAGACAAAAAAAGAATGAAGCTGAACATCTTTCTGCCCAATTCTTTCACCTTTCTTTTCCATGCCAAAAGCTGCAGTTTTCAGGGACAGCTGCACAAATCTCATGAGAAGCCTCGTGCTTTCTGGAAAACTGCAGTTTACTGGCAAGCTGCACCATTTTCCATCATTGTGTGAGGTGGGGAGGATCTTTAGTGCCCTGACAGTTGAAAGGGGAAAACACAGATTGATTGAATGGTGTCAACATCTGTTGGGAACCAGGAAAATCAAGATTTATCACCACTAGTAAAAAGAGGAGTGAATATTTCACTACAATAAGGTAGCTTTTCAGCCTGGCTGAAAGAAGAGATGATGAGGCTGTTACTGAAAACAAAATCCTTTGTGGCTTCTAGTATATTAGAGAACTGCCATCCAATCTCCAATTTCTCTTATTTGCTTGCTTGCTTACTTATTGAATTCATAAGGTATTGGAGCATATGGTGGCTTCCCAGCTCCAGGGATGCTTGAATGAGACAGATTATCTAGATCCACTCCTTCTGGCTTCAGTCCTGGTTATAGCACAGAAAGTACATTGCTTGCACTGATGAATGTCCTACACTGGGAAATGCAGCAGTGGAGGGATTTTCCACTTGATTCTGCTGAACCTCTAATACAGTGGTGCTCAAACTAAGGCCCACAGGCTGGATGCAGCCCACCCAACAGGCATGTAGCCAGGGGGGGCTAAGGGGGCTTCAGCCCCCCCCCCCCAAATTCTCAGGGTGGTCTGCGAAAAAAAGGCCTTACTGGTACATTATTTAAACTGTTATGTTTATTCATATCATGATCTGATCACCATGCTCATTATATCCCACATTAATAGGGTTATTGGGATAACAATACAAAAGGTTTGCTAGGGTAGACCCTCCTCCACCCAGTCTCAGCCCCCGAACCAAACTCAGCCCCCCAAATCAAAATCCTGGCTACGGCCCTGCCACCCAAGGTCATTTCCCCAGCCCGCATCCTAAGGTTTTCACTTAGGGTCACCCTTAGTCTGAAACCACTTGAAGGCACACAACAATAACAATCCTAATTAACTTGATTTTCTCATCAGCTAAAAGCAGGCCCACATGTAATAAATAATAATAATTGTTGGGATTTGTAGAAATCCAAGTAAAGAAAAGAAATGAGTGTTTGGTTACTTGGGTATACTTGTGAGTAAACAAGGTTTATTTTACTGTATACTTAAGTGTAAGACAGTCCTAGCCTGTGTAGCTTTACAGCTAGGTGCAAGCCCTGAATAGAGTTAATTAACCAGGCCCACCTGAGCTAATTGGGTGGGCGGAGTCTTGGGGCTATAATTTCTCCATGTTGTTCATTGTGTTTTGCTGCTCATATCTGAGCAAGAAGAAGCTGCGTATGCTTCTGGGTTTATGCTACTCATATTGAGCTTGTGGCTCATTTTAGAGCAAGAGAAGCCAAAATGTTTCCTGGGAGAGAGCTGGAAGAAGCAGCTATGTAAATCTGCTTCTGGCTGAAGTGGCTGTAAAGGTTTCACTGATTTGCTTGGACAGTAAGTAGCTTCTGGGCAGAAGAAGAAGCAGGGCAAAGTTTTGTTTGTGTTTTGCCTTTATCTACTGTTTGCTTTTTTGCCTTTACTGAAGCTGAAGTTTAAGCATGTTTTGTTGAAGCAAGCTGCTGAGTGTTTTTGTTTAAAGTTTTTGCAAGGAACTGAACAATAAAAGATAAAGTTGCCTGTCGTGCTTGGCAACAACGTCCGCCTGTTTATTTTGCCAGCGTCATTGTCTGTGTGGGGGAAAAGCAGCTGTGTGTTTCCAATCTACCGGAGCATCCATGTACAACTTCCACTGTGCAAAGCAGGGGATTACAACTCACATCATTCCCATCTCCAACACCTGCAGAATGTGTGACTACTATGCAGGACAACTAGGGACAAAATATTCTCAAAGGCTTGATTGAAGAGCCATGTCTTCAAGTCCCTATGTAAGGAGGACAGTGTGGAGGCCTGCCCAATCTCTGTGGGAAGAGAGTTCAAAAGTCGTGGGGCCACCACCAAGAAAGCCCTCTCTCTCATCCCCATCAACTGTGCTTGTGACAGTGGCAGGACCACAAGGAGGGCCTCCCGGCACATCTTAGAGCCCATGTAGTCACCAAGATAGGCAGGATCCAAACTGTTTAGGGCCTTCTATTTCCCATTGAAATACTGGTATGTTTATGTTGGTTAAAACTGTTTTTCATTTTAAATATATCGTTCTTTCAATCTTTTTTTGCACTACAAATAAGATATGTGCAGTGTGCATTGGAATTAGTTCATGTTTTTTTCAAACTATAATCTGCCCCCCCCCCCCAAAAAAACAGTATGAAGGATCATGAACTGACCTTTGACTTAAAATGATTGAGGACCCCTGATCTTATACCATCAACCATGGTAACCTTCTGGAATGGGACTAGAAGGTTCTGTTGTGCAGTGGTAGTGCTGAGGGAATTCTGTTCAGCCCCTGATTGTTGGTTTGTGAGGTTCCCCAGGGTTCATTTTTATCTTTGGTGCTATCTAATATCTGTATGAAACTGTTGGGAGAGGTTAACTAGGTTTTCAGGTTCAATGCTATTAATATGCTGACGATACACACATTTTGACTCAGTTGGCTTTTAGTTTAGTTGATTCCGTTGACCTCGCTGGCTTCATCAGATGTACTATATTTTAGTAATGATTTAAAATGAATGTTAATGTGCTGTTTTATATAATGTTCGATGTGGATTAATTGATTGTTTTATGTTTTTATTTATGTATTAGAACTGGCATTGAGTCCCCTCGGGGAGAGAGAGCAAAATATAAATTTAATATTATTATTATTTATTATTATTATAAGATACACAACAAGATTGGTACACAATTAAACAAGCACGTGTCGGAAACTTCCCAAGTGTCTAGGGACTATGTGATGTATCGGCGAATAATGTGTGCAGATCCAAGCAGGGTGGCCTTTTGCAGCTGACAGATGGTAATTTTGTCAGCGCCGATTAGCTTTAAGTGCAGGCGAAGGTCTTTAGGTACTGCACCCAGTGTGCCGATCACCACTGGGACCCCCTTCACTGGCTTGTGCCAGAGTCTTTGCAATTCAATCTTTAAATTCTCCTATCGTGTAAGCTTTTCCAGTTGCTTCTTGTCAATTCTGCTGTCGTCTGGGATTGCAACATCGATGATCCACACTTTGTTTTTCCCCACGATCTTGAGGTCAGGAGTATTATGCTCCAAAACTCTGTCAGTCTGAATTTGGAAGTCCCAGAGTAGTTTGACATGTTCATTTTCTGTAACTTTTTTCAGGCTTGTGATCCCACCAGCTTTTTGTTGCAGGCAGATGGTATTTGTGGCATAAGTTCCAGTGGATCATCTGAGCAACAGTATTATGCCTCTGCTTGTAGTCCATCTTATCATCATCATATACACAACTCCCTCTTGGGTGATGATCTGAGTCTGCAAGTCCATCTTTCAATGATGGTCAGGATTGCATTTTCACTATTAAAAGATCAAATAACAGATAGCTAATTTCTGGAGAAGTCATGCCTGGCAGGAATGGAAAATAATTGGGTTGCCTCTCATTTGGACTACTAATACACTGCATGTGGGGCTGCCTTTGGAAACTATTTTGAAACTTCAGTGGGTCCAAAACGCTGCAGACAAAGTACTGCTTACACTCTGTTCTTGAAACAAGCCTGCTAGGGACAAATAATTTGTTGTGCTACAATGTTCACAATCCCTGAATCCCTGAAGGTGGGCCCAGTGAGTGGCCACGGAGTCCCAAGTTTGCTCACTGTATCAATTGTGGCTGGGAGAAACCTCGGCAGTAAGGGCCCAATCATCATTTTTTTGATTTTTTGAATTCTGAATTTTTCAGAATTCTCCACGCTTTGGAGAATTCTGGGATTGTAGCCCAACAAATTGGTTTTCAACACTCTTCATATGGTTTTTCAAAAGTTTTGGGCTCACTTTACATAATAGCCCATCTGATGCAATTGCGATAGGAATGCACTTAATATGGAAGTGTTGTGTGCAATGTTTTCCCAAAATAGAACTATATGCTTCAATTTTCTGAAAGAACAGCCTTTTTGAAAACCTGGCAGCACCAAAACAGAAACCATAGTAGCTGTGTGCACAGCATGGCTTATTGTACAGAGTATCCTTTCAAATGGGAGCAACCTGACACAACGTAGCTGAGCAGAGGGACTGTGTGAAGTCGGTCTATGAATTAATTCTTGACATGCAGCTAAAGTTATGAAAAGCCGAGGGTCAGTTCACAGCTCCCTCAGACTGTTGGGGGGCTGGACTATAGTTTGAAAAAAAACATGAATGTATTCCTAAGCATGCTGCACATACCTTAATTGGTTGTGCAAAAAAACAGGTGTGGTGTTCCAGCCTGGTACATTTGGACAACACAGGGATGATGGGTTACCAGCCGAGTTAGCCAGGGATGAGGGGTTGCCTGGTGAGCCTGCTGTTAATGAGCAGGTGGATGATGAGGAAGAAATGGATGTTGATTCAGAGTTCGGCAGAGAGAACCATGATGGCCTTGGTTCCCAAGAAAGTGTTTTCACTCCCTCGATCTCAAGCAAGAATTCCAGAGATGGGGAGGATAATGTTTCCCAGCCTGATAGCACCACACCTGGGAGCTCTAATGAGCAGAGTTTCGACAGGAGGGCAAACATCAGATCCACCCGAAAGGATTGGAATTTGAAGAGGGGGGTGCGGTGGACACATAGAAGTTAGATTCCTTTATTAGACCAGGCGGAGAGGGATTTCGCCAGACCTGAAGCTACGTTTAGCTTGGAAGGACTCGGGTTCAGGACTCTAAGTTCACGTCCGACCGCAGGAGCGGTTTGCCTTGTCTACACACTCTTGCTTCATGGGGAAATCAAGTCGGCTTGTTTGCCAGCTTGAGAACTATTTTGGATTTACCTTTGGAACTGATTTGAACTTGCCTTTCATCTTCTAACTTTTGAACTATCTATTATTCTAAATAAAGCTATATTTACAGAGACTGCTTGTGTGTGTGATCTAGGGGGTACTGCCACGATCTGAGGTGCAACACCAGGGAACAATTTTAGCCAATATAAACTGACCAGTATTTCAGTGGGAAGTGTGGACCCTTCTTTCGGCTGATGAGAAAGTCAAGTCAATTATTAGAGTATGTGTCTTCAAGTCGTTTCACTCTTAGGATGACCCTAAGTCTAAAGCTTAGAGTGGGGGCCAGGGAAATGACCCTGGAGAGCTGCATCCGGCTCATGGACCTTAGTTTGGAGACTCCTGCTATAGATAGTCTGTACCAGCTTTAGCACAGGTTAATCACCAGCTGTAAGTGCAGTAAATCTTGCCAACTGAAAGGCTGACAGATCGAAGCCAGGCCAGGGTGAGCTCCTGACCTTCAGCCCAGCTCCTTGCCCATCTAGTGGATAGAAAACAGCAATGTGAGTTGCTAAATAGGAATCACATTAAAAGCCGGGAAGTATTTTAGGCACAGTGTTTCAATCAGAAAATGGAGGAAGGTTTATGAACAAAGAAAGCGACAGCACCCTCTTGTGGCCGGAACCAAGCACAGCCTCCAAAGATGCCGGAAGATAGGGGGAAAGCCTATAAATATATTTCTTGTCTATCTTGTCATTGGATAATTGGCATTGAAAGTTTGCCATATATGTGTTCTGTGATCCACCTTGAGTCCCTTTCGGAGTGAGAAGGGTGGAATATATTTACTTTGCATACATGTAGATACATACTTTCCTTAATGGAGCATCACACTGCCGCATGTACAAAATGTGTTTAACTAGTTATGCACATTCTTCCTCGCATCACTGAATATACAATATCTTTTTTTACAGGGAGATGATGCAAATGAAGTGACAGCTAAACCAAAGAGAAGTTTTTATGCTGCAAGAGATTTGTACAAATATCGGCACCAATATCCAGTAAGACTGTTTTGTAGTTTTACATAAGAACATAAGAAGAGCCATGCTGAATCGGGCCTCAGCCCATCTAGTCCAGCATTCTGTGTCACACAGTGGCCCACTAGTTGTACACAGGGATCTCTAGCAGAAAGGAGGGCAAAACCCTCACCTGCTCCCGACCCCCCACAACCAGTACCCGGGGAAAATCCTGCCTGCCAACACAGAGGTGGCACTTGGATGTCCATTTCAGTAACTACTGATTTTCAGCAGTCATTAACACAGAAGTGTAGAAATGTTAAATCACAGTATTTTTAAACAGTTCTAGTGGAATTCCCTTCAAATCTATAAAACTATTTGAACAGTAGCCTTGTTAATTTCTGAGGAACAGCCTGCTGCCAATAATGGTTGGTGTTACCATTAGAGCACAAGTATGGTCAATTATATAACTTTTGTACTGATTTTTCCAATTGTTTGGAGATCCCAACTAGATAGTGTTCACAATCTTCTGACTTTAGCACCACAAAACTTCCTAAGGATCTCTTAACACTTGTAGATAATTTTGTGAATGGTCTTTTCCAGTGGACAAGGATCCTTGTACCTGAAATAAAAATATGTCAATCCAATGGCTTGCAAAGTTGGGGTTAAACCGTCCTTCTATCAGCCCTTCTCCCTCGCTTCAACTTTCAATCAGCCATGGCTATTTTGGATACAAAAAACTGCACATCATCTAGAGAACTAACCTTGGAATGAGACAGCATAATAAAACAAATGTCACATCTTATACATTGGGAATGGCAAGCACTTTAGCAAAACATACTGGGACAGATTTACAAACTGTTACTAAGCAGCCAACGTAGCATTTTTCCTTTTAATACAGTAGTTCCCAACCTATGGTCCATGGACCACCAGTGCTCCGCAAGAACAAAAATATGATCCGCAGCCTAACCATTACTACACTGTTGCCTTTGAAACCATGCGGCAATGAGAGAGACTGGTCTTGCGAAACCCTCTTATAGTGCCGAGGCAACAGGGGTGTTGGGAGGGGAAAGGCTGAGTACCCACAAAAGATTACAACTACCACATCAGCTGTAGATTATTAAATATGGTTTTCTGTGGGCGAGCAGATGGCGACAACTGGATGGCATATGTTCTGTATCAGAAACTAGAGCTGATGTGATCTATCCAAATCAATTTTCTGAATTGGCACCCCAAATAACCAAACCGAATCTAAAGTTCACCAAAACTGATTCATAACCCTTTTGGTACTAATGTTGGAGTGTTATCCCTCATCAAGGCGGTCCCTGTTCAAGTGATCCCTGGTTTAAAAAAGGCGGTAGGGGGGTTGGGAACCACTGTATTTATTTCATTTTAATGTGATAAAAGAAGTTTTTCTTGGCATGCAAAGCATGGATAAATTGCAGGACATTTTCCTTATCTGCCATATTTTCAAGCTGTAATTTTAGACACAAATTTTGATTGGCCAGAGTTCATTTCGGCAATACTAAAAACATGCTAATATCCCTTCTCTAGCATAAGACTTGATTCTTACGACTTGATTGACTGATCCTGCTTTGTATTTCTCTTCATCTTTGCTCAGCAGAACTTTAAAGATCTGAGATATCAGAATGATTTGTGCAACCTCCGCTTTTACAAGAACAAAATTCCCTTTAAACCTGATGGTAAGTTATCCATGATGTTGTTAACATTGTATATGTGTGTGATGGTGTGCTTTCAAGTTGCTTGTCAGCTTATGGCGACTCAAGGAATTCTGCAAGGTTTTTAAAGGTTCGAATCTGGGAAGCGGCATGAGCTTCCACTTTCAGCCCCAGCTTCTGCCAACCTAGCACTTTGAAAACATACAAATGTGAGTAGATCAATAGGTACTGCTATGGCGGGAAGGTAATGGCGCTCCATGCAGTCATGACGGCCACATGACCTTGGAGGTGTCTACGGACAACGCTGAATGTTTAACCTACAGCACCTTGTATTTGTTGGTGGTCTTCCAGCCAAGTCCTAATCGGGTCTGGTACTGCTTAGCTTCCAAGATCCAGTGGAGTCTGGTGCTTATGGGATATTTAAGCCGCTCTTTTTTCTGTACTTTCACCAAAACAAAACATGTTCTGGTCAGTAGCCAATTATATTTGACCCTGGTTCATCTCATATATTCCCTTGTGGATGTTTTGAGAGCAAGGTAGTTTAGTACTGTCAAATAATTTAGTATACTTACCTGCAAAGATAGCTTAGTTTTCATGTTACAGAATTTTATTTACCAACAGATGCTTGTTATGGATCTCTAAATATTTTGACATCTTGCATTTGTGCAACTATTTTATAGGTGTTTACATTGAAGAAGTCTTGAATAAGTGGAAAGGAGATTATGAAAAATTGGAACACAATCATACTTATATACAGTGGTTGGTAATGTTTTAACTTTTCCCATTCTTTTTAAAAATAAATCTGACTAAACTGGCTTCATGTATTGCAAACCTATGTGCTTTTTTTTCATTCAGGCTTTTCCCACTTCGAGAACAAGGGTTGAATTTCTATGCAAAGGAATTAACAACATATGAAATTGAGGTAAAGCTTTAAGTTCCCAATATCACCTTGCAGTTTGATTGATCTTCTCGGCCTCACAGCCCTTTTACACTATGGAATTATGACACTATGATAGCAGGCCGAATGCTAACAATACTGCGAGAACCGGACCGAGTCAAAGACGGACTCGACCCGGCTCTGACCTGCGTCCTATCCCCAGACACGCTGTTGATAGACATCCAGCTTTCCCCCCTTCCACTCTGGTGCTGGTCAATGCGCGTTCCGTTCGGAACAAGACGGCCACTGTCAGGGAATTTTGTGAAGATCTTAAAGCGGACCTGTTCTGTATCACCGAGACCTGGCTCCATGAGAGCGATTCCACCTGTCTCCATGAAGTGGTCCCCCCGGATTACGTGGCCACGCACCAGAACAGGACTGAGGACGGGGGTGGCAATACTCTCCCGTGATGGATTACACCTTAGAGCGATCCCTGCGCTTGTCACCTCGGGGTTGGAGAGTGTTGGCCTGGTGTGGGAGTCCCGGAGAGCCTGGCGATCCTGCTGGTGTACCGTGCGCCTAGCGCACCGGCGGAGAGCCTGGCACGGCTGCTAGAGACTGTGTCGGAGTGGGCATTGAGGTTTCCCAGACTCATTGTTCTGGGTGACTTCAATGTCCACGCCGACGCAGCCTCTGTCCCATCTGCAGCCGCGGACCTAATCTCGACCATGGCGACATTGGGCCTCTCCTTATGTAACTCGGGACCCACACACTCGGCCGGACACACCCTCGATTTGGTGTTCAGCGCAGGGGTTCAAGTGGACCTAACTTCTGTAATAGAGGTACCATGGTCGGACCACTGTGCTCTAAGTATCCGGGTGGAGCAACCGCCCCCCCCCCCATGCAAGGGCGCCGAACAGATTTTTGTTCGCCCAAGGAGACTTATGGAACCCGAAAGGTTCCTGAATGCTCTGAGGGATCTGGAGTCTATCAGCGTCTCAGTCGATGAGCTAGTCCAAACTTGGAACATCTCATTGGCCAGAGCTCTCGACGAGATTGCTCCCAGGCGCCCTCTCCGACCCCGCAATCATCGGTCCCCCCTGGTATACAGGGGACCTCAGGACCATGAAGCGGGAAAGGAGACGGCTAGAGCGCGAGTGGCGGAAACTCCGTGACGAAGCCTCAGTATCAGCTTATAAGCTATTTAAGGAGACTTATGAGCATGCGGTCAAGGCAGCCAAAAATGAATACTTCTCTGCCTTGATAGCGTCTGCAAGCTCACGGCCGGCTCAATTGTTTAAGGTGATTAGATCTTGACGACGGTCCCTACCGTCCCAAAAAATAGTGATCAGGCCCTCACTGCCGGTGCTTTCCAGAGCTTTTTCACAGACAAGATACTGAGCCTCCGCCGGACCTTCCAGCCACAGTTGATACAGTAAGAGAGCTAGAGACCCGTGGCCCTCCGCCGGGCCCACCCTCGACCGGTTTCGGCCACTGGACGCAGATGCTGTTGATAAGATAGTGACTGCAGCCCGCCCCACCACCTGCTCCCTCGACCCGTGCCCCTCCTGGCTTGTTAGATCTTGCCTGGAGGGGTTACGTGGGCCTCTGTTGAATATCATTAACAGCTCCCTTGAGCAAGGAGTCTTTCAGAGTGCTTAAAAGAGGCGGTGGTGGCTCCATTACTGAAGAAACCATCATTGGACCCTGCGGTTCCCTCCAACTACCGCCCAGTGTCGAATCTTTCGTACCTGGGCAAGGTGGTTGAGAGGGCAGTAATGGAGCAGCTGCAGTCCTTCTTAGATGACACAACATGGTTAGACCCCTTCCAGTCCGGCTTCCGTTCGGGGCATGGGACGGAGACGGTCCTGGTCTCCATCACAGACCAACTCCGCTGCCAGCTCGACCAAGGCGGGTCTGCGCTGCTCGTGTTATTGGACCTCACGGCAGCGTTTGACACGGTCGACCACAATCTCTTGATCCACCGCCTGGCCATGGCTGGAGTGAGGGGACGGTCCTTAAATGGCTGACCTCCTTCCTCCGCCAGCGGTCTCAGCGTGTGAGGAGGGGCGGGTGGTCTCCGAGGGCTCCTCATTAGTGTGTGGAGTCCCTCAGGGGCCATTCTCTCCCTCTGTTATTTAACATCTACATGCAGCCGCTTGCACAGCTGGTGCGGAGTTATGGGCTGGTCTGCCACCAGTACGCTGATGACACCCAGCTCATTCTGAGGATGGAGGGCAGGCCGAGTCCGTCCCCGATAATTTCCAACATTGCCTCGAAGCCGTTACTGGATGGCTGCGAGCCAGTAGGTTGAGGGTGAATCCGGCGAAGACGGAGATCTTGTGGCTGGGTCGCCCGGGCGAGGTGGGTGGCCGGCTTCTGACCCTGGACGGTGCGGCGCTGCACCCAGCGCCGTCAGTGAAGAGCCTGGGTGTCCATCTGGACCCCAGCTGACCATGGAGGCCCAGGTCTCCATGGCTAGCAAGGCCGCTTTTTCCACCTCCGCCAGGCAAGGAGGCTCGCCCCTACCTCTCCCCCGGAGGGATCTAGCCACGGTGATCCAAGCCACGGTCATCTCGAGGCTAGATTACTGTAACGCGCTTTACGTTGGCCTGCCTATGTCGTCGATCCGGAAGCTCAAGCTGGTGCAGAACACTGCCGCCCGGCTCCTGTCTGGGGCCCCAGCAGGTTGCCGTATAACACCAATCTTGCAGGATCTGCACTGGCTGCCTATTGAGCACCGGGTCGCCTTCAAAGTGCTGGTTCTTACCTTCAAGGCCATTCACGGCCTGGGGCCAGCGTACCTGAGGGACCGTCTTACCCCATATTCCCCAACAAGATCACTGCGGTCTGAAGAGGCCAATCTCCTAGCAGTTCCATCTGTAAGGTTGGCCCATTTAACATCCACCCGCCGGAGGGCGTTCTCCGTGATAGCCCCTACGCTATGGAACACCCTTCCGGCTGGAGTTAGAGCCCTGAGGGACCTACTCCCGTTTAGACGGGCCTGCAAAACTTATTTGTTTAGGCAGGCCTTCGGTGAGTAGGCCCATGTGGATTTTCATCCGGCTGCTATTTGTGTTGCTGCTCTATTGTTTAATTGCTCTGCATTGTTTTAATTGTGTTTTTAAATGTTTTTTATGTTTTAACCATGGCGCTGTGCCATTGGCTCTTGTGAGCCGCCGCGAGCCCTCGGGAGTCGGCGGTTGATAAGCTCAAATAATAAATAAATAAAATAAATAAATAAATAAAGTTAGCTGCCATGGCAATATTTGATAGAATCCTAGGATTTGTAGCTGGAGGAGTTACTACAGCTCTCCGGCAGAGAATTCTCAATACACTAAACTGCAAACCCCAGATTTCGATAGGATGAAAGGGCCCCAGAGATATGCCAGTCCTGTGTCAACATGACAATTGAACATAATGATGTTCTGTAGTTATGTTGAACATAATGGTTATGTTGAGCATAATGATGAAGGGAGCTGTATAACACTCAGATGGTAGGGTTGATTTAATAGGTTTGCTGTGTGGGAGAGGTATATATAATGTCTTTTTTTTGGTCTCCTTCTAAAAATGTATTTATAGGAGTTCAAAAAAACAAAGGAAGCAATCCGAAGATTCCTTTTGGCTTACAAAATGATGCTGGAGTTTTTTGGAATAAAACTTACAGATAAAAGTGGAAACGTAGCACGTGCTTCTAACTGGCAAGAAAGATTCCAGCACTTGAATGAGTAAGTAATTTCCAGCAACAGATACTTTGGAACTTTCTGAGGAGTGTTATCAGGCAATCCTCAGTTCAATTTCCCCTCCTTCATTGGGTTATCATTATTATTCCATCTCCAATTCCCATGAATGTATATTGGCTGTAATTGCATAAAATCCAGCCAATGTATGCACAAAACACATGGTCAATCCCATTCTGTAGCCAGTGCCACAATATTACTTTGCATCCATCATTGAAATTTTCAATTTCATGGATAATAGTAATTTATTTATAATTCCGCCCTATCTTCCCAAGAGGATTCAGGGCAGATCACGGTACACAATCACGACAAACATTCAATGCCATTTTGGATAAACAAAACCGAGACAGACAGAACAGAAAGGAGGTGTGTTGTCTCGACGCCCAGCTTTTTGATATCTTGGAGGTAGTGCTCGAATCCAGCCACGGGGGGTGCTGTCGCCCCATCCTCTATGATGAAGAGCCATCAGATCTACCTCATTTGTTTTGGTCGCCAGGCATTTTCTGATTTTTTTTCTTTATGGGGTCATAAAATATCTCCCCCTTGTTTTTGCGGTACCTAATTTCTCTACTTACAGCTCAAGTTGTTTTCAAACTGTTTAGGTAAACAGTAAGCTGGGCCGATAGTCAGGAGCTCATGCCAACCCGGGACTTTGAGCTAGCAACCTTTAGGTTGGTAAATCATATCATTGCTGCTATTTTACCAGCTGTGCTAAAGCCCGTTCCACAATGGATGTATCTTTCACTTGCATGTTGTATGTATACATGTGAGTATGCACACACATTCAAGTCTTATGTTGTCTTATAGCAACTCCATGAGTTTTGTAGGGTTTTCTTAGCCAAGGAATGCTCAGAGGTAGTTTGCTTATCAAGAGGTGGTTTTGTGTTCATTGACAGTTTCCCATTGAAGATCTAACCAGGGCTGACCCTGCTTAGCTTCCACAATCAGACAGGATAAGGTGCCATTAGGGGTTTTAGGCTGGTTCAGACCATATGTGGATATCTGATGATCTCAAAAGCAAGAAGAGAGTGCTTGGTGGGAAGCCAATATTTTGTTTCCTATGCTTTATGGAAGGATGATATCTGTATTCTGAATTATTCTGATCCAAGCCTGAAAATCTTTGTGAGTGTTTATGTGCATTTGAACACAAGAGAGAGAGAGAGAGAGAGAGAGAGAGAGAGAGAGAGAGAGAAATAAAATCCAGAAGAATATCAGGAAAAAAGCATGCAGACAGAATACTGTCAATTCTCTATTTGAATATGTTTTTTCCTTTTCACGCTTTTGTCTGAGTACTTTATATTTTATTAACCTTGTCAATTTTTTTAAAGGCACTGGTTATTGAACCTAACCATGTTATATAACTGTGCTACTTACAGTATATGAGTCGGAGAATGGGATGATCCATTATTGGAACCATGAGACGTAGGCCAAAAATAAGATACTCATGAAGTTCTCCATACTCTGTACATATGTACTGCCCAACTATTTCGTTTAATCCTTGGTCATTGTGGTGGTTCATTTGTTTTTAAAATATGCCGGTTTCTCTCTCCTCTTTTCACTTCCTCCCTTTGTCCTCAGCTTACTTCATTTGATGCAAACTGACTTCAAAATGAAAAGGTCGTTTGCACTCAATTAACTCAGCAGGGGAAAAGAAGAGAAGGGGGGGAAATTATGCCCTTCCCAGTGGACTCAGGCAAAAGTAAACTCCTTCAGCCTCTTGTGTCCTTCCTTATGAATAACTTTTGCCGTCTTGACCATGTTTTGATGTTTCCTGGCCACCAGTGCCTTGGTTTCATCTCTAGAATATAGGAGGGTATATATGTTTGCACATAGTTTGTGCATCTAACCTGAGTAACCATGTAATTCTTATTCCCTCCTTGCATGCTTGGAAGCAGCTGAGAAACATTAAATGTGACAGCACAAGATAAGTGCTGGTGCATATTTGAGATGTGTTTATGTTTCAACTGAAACTACACATCAGATTAGGAAGGGCGAATGAAGTCGGTCTCCTTACATATTCTTATCAACTTGTTTACAGCCACCTTTCCCCACAGCCAACATTCAAGATGGCTTACAAATTAAAACAAATATGGCTAAAACGTGCAAATGGTTAACATGAAATATGTTTAATTAAACAATCAATAACATTAACTCCAATTTAAAACATGCAATTAAAAATTTAAAAATCTGTTTGAAAACAGTTCGGTGCCCTATTAAAAATTGCTTCTTTAAAAGGCCTGTCAAAATACAATTTTTTTACCTGTCAACAAAAGGCCATCACCCCTGGTGGTGTAGTGGGTTAAACTGCTGGACTTGCTGACTGAAAGGTCGGCGGTTTGAGTCCGAGCAAGGTGAGCTCCTGCTGTTTGGTCCAGCTTCTGCCGATCTAGCAGTTTGAAAACATGCAAATGTGAGTAGATCAATAGGCACCGCTTCTGCAGGAAAGTAATGGTGCTCCATGCAGTCATGCTGACGACATGACATTGGAGGTGTCTACGGACAATGCCAGCTCTTCAGCTTAGACATGGAGATGAGTTGGAAACGACTAGACTTAATGTCAAGGAGAAACCTTTACTATTCTGCACTCACCAAGAAGGGAATTACAGAGTCTAAGAATGGTCATTAAGAAGACCTTTCCTTGGACTTCCATCAGGTATGACTGTGAAGATGGAGGAACTGTAAGAAAGGGTCCTTTTGAGAATCTCAGGGCTTGAGTGGGCTCTCATGGGAAATACACTCAGTCACATGTTTTGGCCTCCAGCTCCCAGAAGCCATAGCCAGCTTGTCCAGTGGTCATGAATTCTGGGAACTGAAGCCCAAAATACCTGGAGAGGCACAGGCTGTGCAGGCCTGATTTTTTAGATTGTGTGTGTCAGGAGCGATTGTGTGTGAGAAACTGCAAGTAGCTTCTGGTGTGAAAGAATTGTCCGTCTGTAAGGACGTTGCCCAGGGGACACCTGGATGTTTACCATCCTGTGGGAGGCTTCTCTCATGCCCTCACATGGGAAGCTGGAGCTGACAGACGGGAGCTCACCCTGTTCTCCGGATTCGAACTGCTGACTTTTCTGTCAGCAGTCCTGCTGGCACAAGCGTCTAACCCAGTGTTTCTCAACCTGTGGGTCCCCAGATGTTTTGGCCTTCAACTCCTAGAAATCCTACCAGCTGGTAAACTGGCTGGGATTTCTGGGAGTTGTAGGCCAAAACACCAGGGAACACATGGGTTGAGAACCATGGAGGGTTTTATATTGTGTTTTATACTGCAATTGTGATGTAGGCATCAAATTATGCCTTTTGGAAGCCGCTCTGAGAAGAGCGGGGTAAAATGCCATAAATAAATGCCATAAATAATAATAATAAATAACCACTAGTCTAACCCAGTGCGCCATTGGGAGCTCCCACTCTATAAGATAGCTTAGACCTAAGCTTTATCAGGTTTCATAGGTCATTCCTAGGTGTTTTTGGTAATAAAATATAAATATGCAGTCCTCAAAATGCAATGTATATTTCAATTACTTTCCCCGGGTTTCAGCATTGTCTCTTTCAAGTTACCCTTTTAGAGAAATAATGGCGCATTAGTCTGTAACTGTATCTGTCTGGTGGAAAGTTAGTAGTGTGAAAGGGTTATTACAGCTTACAGAGAAACTTAATAGTTCATGTAATGGTTCCCATCCCATCTCATTTGTCTTTGAAAGATGATGACCATCATTATGTCAAGATGACAGGTAGGAGTGATTAATTTTTTTCCTGTGCCTTTTCCCCTACTCTGACAGGAATAATTCTTTTTCTTTTGCTTCCTATCATTTTGAGTTCAGTCGATCTTTCTTTGCAGGTCCCAACATAACTACTTGCGGATCACGCGTATCCTGAAGAGCCTCGGAGAACTTGGCTACGAGAGTTTCAAACCCCACCTGGTGAAGTTTATTCTTCATGAGGCTCTTGTGGAAGACACCATCCCCAACATTAAGCAGAGTGCTTTGGAATATTTTGTGTATACCATCAGGGACCGGAGAGAAAGGAGGAAACTCCTACGCTTTGCTCAGCAGCACTACACACCTGCGGACCACTTCATATGGGGGCCGCCAAGGAAAGAGAAGCTGGAAGGAAGCAAATCGAGTAAAAAGCTGTCATCGCCAGTTTCTCTTCGCACCAGCTGTGCTTCTAAGCATAAAAAGGCAAAAGACTGCAAGAATGCCTCAGCAGTTTGCAACTCAGGCGGTAAAACATCAGATGAGAAAAGGGCAGAGCACACTAAAAATGATGAAGACTGTGATCCAAGTGGCAAGTGTACCAGCAGCAGCCCCGACAGGGCGAAGCAGAGCAATGGTGAAAAGAACAATGATGCCGAGTGCCATAACCCCAAACCGGAAGAAACTGGTAGTCCTTTGAACTCAAAGGGGAATGCATCCCATTCCCAAAAACTTAAAGGCAAAAACGACGACAATCTTATTCAGGACTGTAAACATCCCGAAGCAGTAGAAAACGACTCCAGCGACAGTCAGGACAGTTCAACGAATACATCAGCGTGTCTACAGGACAATGTAGGTAAGGAGGCGATACCAGTGGAATTAAGCACGAAAAACAAAGACGACTCTCAAACATAACTCGAATGACCCAGTTGCTTAAATCTTCTTCTGAACATGACAAAATGGTGTCACCCTCACTCGTACAAAACTAAATGAGCAATCTCAGTACTGGGTCCGGCGTTGAATCCATCAGCTTAGTCTCTTGAGGGGTTATGTCTCCTTTGTTTGACTTGGTTTACTGTTTGCACTTTTTAAAGCTGTGTATTAAGCTTAAAGAATAACTGCGTGACATTCAAGCCTGACGGAATTAATTTATTAAGACCTCTTTATGAAAACAATTAATATTGATTATTGTCTCCCTCTTCGTTTCATTTTTCTTTTTCTTTTTTTTAAAGTGGAAATCTTTTATTCCAGCTAGATTTCTAAGGAACCAGGGTCAAGATGTCTCTCCAGTAGAAACATGGTCGGCATGCTAATTTTTTCAATATCTGCTATTGCTTAAAAATCAAAACAATTTAGGCTTGGATTTCAACTTCATATAGGTAAAGAGCAGGCATGGGCAAACTTGGGCCCTCCAAGTTTTTTGGACTTGAACTCCCACCATTCCTAACAGCCTCAGGCACTTTCCTTTTCCCCCTCAGCCACTTAATGAAGGGGTTTGAGGCTGTTAGGAATGGTGAGAGTTCAAGTCCAAAACACCTGGAGGGCCCAAGTTTGCCCATGCCTGATATAGAGAGCTGCTTTAGGCCTTGAGTCACATGGGAGAGTGAGATACATTTGCTTGGTCCCAGTTCTCCACTTGGAAATGGCACTAATGATCTACTTTCCAGAGTTAGTGTGAGAGTAAAATATAACAATGATTAGAAAACCACTGTCGGCATTTAAAAAGTGCTATAGAATCAACTAGTAGTACGATTCATACACCAGCATCCGTTGTGCCAGCATGATCACGCACCTTGCCACTTCCTTTTCCATTGGTGAATTCCATCATGGATAATGTGCTGGGCTACAGTGCATTCAGCTTCCCATGTTTTATCTGCCCCCCATTTGTTATTTCAACTCTTTCCCCATCCATCCTTTTCTTTTCAAGCAGTTGGCATTTGGTCACCACCCCCAGCTCCTTGAATGTCAAGCTAGTCACTTCAAGGATCACATCCATCCTTCTTGCCCTTGGTTGACCCCTTTTCCTTTTTCCTTTCATTTCCTCCAGCAACATTGTCTTCTCTAAGCTTTCTTGTCTTCTCATTATGTGGCCATCTTTGCCTCTAATATCCTTCCCTCCAATGAGCAATCAGGCTTTATTTCTTGGCTTATGGACTAGTTGGAACCTCTTGTGATCCAAGGCACTCTCAGAATTTTCCTCCAACACCAGAATTCAAAAGCGTCTATCTTCCTTCGCTCAGTCTTCCTTATGGTCCAGCTAACACATCCATAGGTTATTATGGGGAATACCATTGTTTTAACTATGTGGATCTTCATTGCCAGTATGATTCATCTAAAGCAGTGGTTCTCAACTTGTGGGTCGCAGCCCAGCAGTGGACTGTATAAACGAAAATCCAGTCCGCAAACCTCCTTCCTCTTTATTTTATTTCTGCTCCTTTCTCCAGACCTAACCATTCCTGCCCCTTTTGGTATTAATGTTGGAGAGTGGTCCCTGGTCAAGGTAATCCCCGGTCAATTGGGCCCCGGTCAAAGTGGGCCCTAGTCAAAGTGATCCCTGGTTAAAGTGATCCATGGTCAAAGTGGCCCCTGGTCAAGTGGCCCCTGGTCAAAAAAAAGGTTGAGAACTACTGATCTAAAGAAATCAGGAGAGAGCATGTCCCCATGCTTATTTCTGTATTTAGGACACTGTTGGTAGGAAGAGATAAATTTGCTTAAGAGATGTTAAAGGCAGGAAAAGGTTAAACACTGAAGAGACCAAAATTGATGGTTGACAACTCTTAACGATTCAGAGAGAAGTAATATTTTGAAGTTGACCTTTCTTCCTAGATTCACTGGTGCAGTTTGAAGAGCCTGTGTGCCAAAGGGGAGAATTCAGCTTTCTTTTCATCCTTCCCCAAATCCTCTCTAATATTCTTATATTGTCTCCCAGAACACAGAGAAAAGAATAGCAAGGAGGTAAAAACACGAAAGCATACTAGGATTTTCAAAGCAGATCCAAACAATTTTCTGTTGCTATAAGTTGTTTAGCTCTTCTCTAGAAAAAGTAAGACTTCCTTCCCCCATAGATAGATCAAAACCTGCATTTTAAATATGGGCATTCATTTTAAGCTTAGTGTTGAATTGCTGCTTTGCCATCCAAATTTGACAGTGTATGTGCCACTGAAGTTCAGAGGTCCAAATGAGGAGCACAGATATTCATGAAGGGTGGTTTGCATGTGTTTCATGTATTCCTCACCTCTGGAATGAAATGCTTAGGTGGCCAGAGTGGAAAGCTTTGAGACAGATGGGACTAAGGGGTTCCTTCTTTGGAGGCTTTTAAACAGAGACTGGGTGGCCTTCTGTTGGGGGTGCTTTGAATGTGATTTTCCTGCTTCTTGGCAGAGGGTTGGACCAGATGGCTCATGAGGTCTCTTCTGATTTTATGTTTCTATAAGAAGAATTTGCGAGAAGCAGGAAATAACCTATAGACAAAAAACAAATAACGGACCTCTCCTCATGAATCATCCCTAATGCCAAATAATGAAAACGTGTCCACCCCTGCAATGCTTGGTTTTCCTTGCTAAATTATAAGAGGGTTTTTACCAGAAACAAGGTGAAAGTGTGGGGTGAAATGTTTATCTGCATAGCTTCTTTGTGTGGACATTGGGTGAAGGAAGCCAATGTTAAGAGTAGGACAAGATTTGTATCTGTATGTTCTTCTCTTACTATTTTGAAATGCTCTTAAAGCACATAGTTTCATATCCCTGCCTTCTGGAGAACTATGTAGGAGGTAAGGACCCTAACCCATTCCAGAGATCTGTACCAGCGCTCCCAACATGATGGAAGTTATATCACATTGCTTTTCGGCCATTTATTTATTTATTTACAAGTATACGTGCACATTGAAGATTTGGGAGCAACTTCCTCTCACATGGCCATCCTGTTTAGCCTGCAGAAGAGAAGGATGAGATGAGATGAGACATGATAGCCATGTATAAATATAAGAAAGGAAGTCATAGGGAGGAAGGAGCAAACTTGTTTTCTGCTGCCCTGAAGACTAGGACGCAGAACAATGACTTCAGACTACAGGAAAGGAGATTCCACCTGAACATTAGGAAGAACTTCCTGTGAGAGCTGTTCAGCAGTGGAACTCTCTGCCTTGGCGTGTAGTGGAGGCTCCTTCTTTGGAGGCTTTTAAACAGAGGTTGCATGGCCATCTTTCGGGGGAGTTTTGAATGCAATTTTCCTGCTTCTTGGCAGGAGGTTGGACTGGATCGCCGACTCTATGATTCTATGCAATGGAAAAGTTAACTTTTTTTAATTCTGGGAGCTGAAGGGGTCCCCTGTGGAGAATGGAGGGTCTTGTGGAGGGTTTGGAGCGGACATAATATGGAGCCCCAGGGGCTGACACAGGGCCACCTTTGTTGAAGGCATCTCCCCGCATTAAGAAAATTGCTACTGTGCCCTCTTTGAAGGACTCTGAGGTAGCACTGAAGAAGGAAACTTGATTTGTACCTCACATACATGATAGTGTGTTGAAAGCAAATAAAATGCAAAACCAGTTCCGGTTCTGTGCTAGGAGGCACTTGACATATCTTTACAGCTCTCCTTTTCATATTGTCATGTGAAAACAAAATATACATGAGGTAGACTTTTTTATTCTGGTTATCCTTTTTTTTTCTCCAACCACTGCTTTTACAAGAATGCTGGCTCCGATTTAAAATGTATTTGTATTGGACCATCAGTGGACTGTTTCAAAGCACAGAAGCAGTTGTGCTTTAAAAAGCACACATTTTATTTTCTTCTTGTTGACATAAAATATATATTAAAGCCCCACTTCTTTTTCTGGGATTCACTTTAGCAGATGTCTCCCAGGCAGAAAGAACGTAGAGAGGAAAAGGAGGAATTGTGGACATTTTACAGCAGTGGTTCCCAAACTTCCACCTTTCTGATGCCTTGAATTTCTGTCTTCCAATTTCCTTGACCACTAGTAATGCTGACAGGGACTTTGGAGAGTTGAAATCCAACATGTCATGGAAACATTATATGAGGCTGGGCAATTCATCAAACACAATTCATGGGTAAAGTCAAAGAGGCCTTCACTGAATGACCTATGATGTTGTTTTACCATTTTACTGTGTTATATTTTAAACTGTTTTCCGGGCTTGTCCCCATGTGAGCTACCCCGAGTCCCTTTGGGGAGATGGTGGTGGGATACAATAATGTATTATTATTATTATTATTACTACTACTACTACCTTCTCCAGTGACCCATGTGTGGAACAGTGTTAAACACATTTCAGATCCTTTTTGTCCCAGGTACATTATGAGTTGCTAGAGATGCCAAGATGACTGAAGACATTCTTAGGTAACAGAATACATGTGGCACAGGCAGGAAATGCAGTCCCACACTTGGCTTTGTATTAGAGCAGCTGGAGTGCTATAGACTAAAATCTATATGATTTTTAAGCATTGAAGTCTGGCATGGAACTACCCCCATATTTCTTAAGATAGACTTTCCTCCATCTGGTTACCTAAAGTTGTATTAGAATACAGTGGCCATCATTTCTAGGAACATGTTAGAGAAGACTGTCCTCAGGGCTGCTTTTTTTTTTGTTGAGACTATGAGTTAATACTAGGCCTGTGGCACATCTTAGGGGTCTAGCCATGCATCAATAAGATCAGGTTCATTCAAAGTTATCCGAAAGAGTGAACTCCTGTATAAGAAGCAAAACCGAAACAGATATAAATCCATATGTTGATGAATGGCTATTTGTTTATTTCTTATTTGTTCAAAAAGCCTGGTTCATTTTCATGTTTCAAAGTTAGCCTTCTTCAGAAGCTAGAAATAAAAAGACATCATTTAATTCCATTAAACATATAAAATCCATTTTCTTTCATAATAATGCCACCAAGCTCTATGGCCATTTACAAGGAGGATTTAGCAAATTTATTGAGGTTAGGAAGAGTGTAAACCACATGACTATTTTGGAAAAAGCTTATATACCGTAATTTGATTTGTTTGGAAAAAGGAAATCAAATTTCCCCCTACACTGATTACTTAGTTTGTCTGATATTAGCCGCCTGCAAAGATATTATACACACACACACACACACACACATATATATGAAAAACACTTTTTTAAAAATGTGTCATTCTTATATTGGATTTGAGAGGAAACAATTCTACACATATGATTCTTTATTTCTACCCTGCCCCATCTCCGGGAAAGTACCTGGGGAGGCTCACAACATGAATAAAACACAATAAACAATATATACAGAGTAAATGACAAAGAAAACAAAGAAATCAAAATAACAAGTAAACAACAAACATTAAAAACATTAAACACATTTAAAAATAATGGTTCCAACAGATTAAATAAGTTAAGTAAAGACCAAAGTGCTCGAATGTCTATATAGAACACATACTGTATACATAATACAACTGGCTCTTTTTGTGTGAAATGACCCTGTATGTGAATGCAGAATGTGTCCCTATTTACGAGGACTTATCTTCCTGCAATATCAGCCCTTTCTCTCATGATTTGGGAGACTGGAAAGGAAAGAGATGATAGAATACCATCCCTGTCACGTGTGACAGATCCAGAGACTCTTGTGTGCTCCTCCCTCTTGATCACTGGTGGTTTTTCAGTACCATTCCTTCTCCAGCTATTATCACACCCAAGTTTCATTTACTTTTGTTTCTTGTAATTTCCCCCCAAAATGAAAATCCTTATCTTGACACTTCAGTGTGTGACATGATAAATCATGACACATGCTATGCATATTGTGTTACTGGTGTTAACACATAACAATGTATTTTTTTAAAAAAATGCTCTATTGTAGGATATGCTTTTGGTTTTAAAAATGTATGAGTAGATGCTTTGTTTTGAATTTTTATTTACTTGAAGAAGTAGCAAAGTGCATTGGTCTGTAATCCTTATGCATCCTGGTAAAAATTCACAAATTTGGGGATATGTTTGATATTTGTGCTGCCCACTTTTGCACCATGGAGCACGCTGATGCCAGTATATACACCCAGTAGATGTATCTATTACCCAAAAGGTGTAATGCGAAATGAACTTACAAGAGAAAAGGTCCCATTAAAAACACAAGGATTACTTCTAAATGTACAGTAATGGACAGGCATATAGGGTTTATTATCTTTAGGGTTTTTTCGTGTCAGGAGCAACTTGAGAAATGGCAAGTCGCTTCTAGTGTGAGAGAATTGGCTGTCTGCAAGGATGTTGCTCAGGGGGCGCCTGGAGGTTTTTACTATCCTGTGGGAGGCTTCTCTAATGTCGTTGTACGGGAAGCTGGAGCTGACAGAGGGAGCTCACCCCGCTCCCCAGTTTCAAACTACTGACCTTTCAGTCAGCAGCCCTGCTGGCACAAGGGTTTAACCCATTATGCCACCAGGGGCTCTATATCTTTAGGTGGCACTAAGACTCTTATATTGTAGCTACCTGAATCCATTTTTATTTATGCTGAGGATATCTGCAATGATTATGGGATCAACTATTATGTATATTGAAAGGTTACACTAGTGCTCTTGCATTTTTATCTGATTTACTTTATTGTTTGACGTTCAGAACATATACTGTATACATATAATTTATTGCCATGCACTGATGGGATGAATTTGTTCTTCTTACATCAAAAGTACTACTACAATGTTCTGCATAACATTACATATCATGCTGTCAATAAAGTGACCAAGCCTTTTCTTCTCTGCCTGAATGAAGCCTTTCCCCCAGTTTCTAAATCACTTTGAGGATCCTATAAGAAAGAAATGTTCATGAAAATTAGAGGTTTATTGTTGAAGACTTTCATGGACAGAATCACTGAGTAGTTGTGAGATTTCTGGACTGTATGGCCATGTTGCAGAAGCATTCTCTTCTGACGTTTTGCCTGTATCTATGGCAGGCATCCTCAGAGGTTGTGAGGTCTGTTGGAAACTAGGATAATTGGGTGTGGAATGTCCAGGGTGGGAGAAAGAACTCTTGTCTGTTAGAGGTAGATGCAAATGTTTCAATTGGTCACCTTGATTAGCATTTAATGGCCTAGCAGTTTCAAGATCTGGCTTCTTACTGCCTGGGGGAATCCTTTGTTGGGAGGTTATTAGCAGGGCCTCTAAGGATGCCTGTCATAGATGCAGGCAAAATGTCAGGAGAGAATGCTTCTGGAACATGGCCATACAGCCCGGAAAACTCACAACGACCAGGTTATTGTGTGTCTGATATCTTTAAAGCAGCAGTTCTTTAAGTGGAGAAGTGCCAATCCACGCAACATTGGATACCTGGTGGATGTCTGGGAAGGAAAAGGAACATTTGTTGCCAATGAGCACAAATGTGATACTGATCCCTGGCACCATGCAAAGGGATGAGATTGCCAGTCTGCCATATCAGATAACTGGAGATGCACTGATCTAAACTATCATTTGCACAAATGTCTTACCAGCTGAATCATTACTCATTTACAATGGCTTGAGTTATTTATTACAACATTCTTGAGTTAAGTTTGGTGCCAGTCTTAGATGAGGGTGGTTGAAACTTCAGCACTTACATTTTTTATAAATTATGAAAGCTAGCTTTCTGTGCACAGATCCTGTCCTGTGGTATTTCAGTTCGCATCCAGTTGTGTTTTTTTTTAAGTATAGGAGAACTTCCTCACAAACTGCTAAAGACAGCTCTCTTCTGTGATAATGGTGGCCGGTATGTAAAACTGGGTTGACAACTTGTTGAAATAATTGTTTTGCATAAATGTATACACTTGCACTCAGTATTAGAGCATTAAACAGAGTTGCCTTGTTTGTGGATCTACTCATTCAAGAAGTAGAGTGTGTATTTGCAGCTGCAGCTTGCAGGATTTTGTCCTGTGTGGACACTTCCCAGCCTTGGGATCCCCTCAAGTGAATGCCATATTGATAGAAGTGTCCGTATGTTAAGTGCAATGTATGAATGCCACTTCGTGCATGAATTGCTTCCCTACCAACCTGCATACTGCACAACATCAGGCTGCGTCACATATTATACCTGCTTAAACAACCCATATACTCAGGGTAAAATAAAGCACTTGCATCAACTTCAGAAGTCAGGTGGCCATCTCGGGAGTTTATTGGTAAATGAAGACAGCAGCTTGAATTAAACAAGGACTACTGTAATAATGTGTGGCTCTGTAATATCTTTTATTGTATGTGTATTAAAATTGCCACCATTAACTTCATTTTTATTTGTGAAATATGATCCAGTAAATGTAACACAAATCACTGGAACACAGGCAACAAATGCATAAAATAAAGCTTATTTGTTGAAGCAGACTTGCGTCTTCTTTTTTCTGCTGACATTGGTTTACCCAAAGGAAAAAAAATATCTCTGAATTTACTGCATTATAAAACTTAAAAATTAGTTTGTGAGATTGCTTAATGTCTGGATCTTTGTGACAAAGTGGCATGTTTAGGTACTTTATGGGGAGAAAACTTCCTGGCAGTCACTTTATTTGAAGGATAGTGGAAAGCAGGTGAGTAATGCTTAATGCAGTTGAAAATATCCAATAAATGATGTTTATAAAAATTACTAGTATAAAAATTAATAGCAACAGAATATCAATTGTTTCCAGTGTTGTCCTTTCCACTGGTGGAAAACTTTTCAATCAATCAATAGAAAGGACAGATAGATTTCTTCAATGATTTGCCTTTACACATTCTGCAGTCCTCACCTGTTTTGAGTTTCCTTTGGGAAAGAAGTGGAATATAAATACACAAATGCAGTGGAACCTCAATTTAAGAGCATCCCTATGTAACAGCATTTTGAGTTAAGAGGCATCGCTCTGCCTAGGTTTCGCTCTGATATACGGACAGTGTTTTGAGTTAAGAGTTAGCACAGGAGGGAGTGCTAGTACAAGAGTACAAGACGTTAGGATTTCAAGGGAGCAGCCTCTGTGCCTCATGTTCTTGTCCTATTTGGAAGGTTGCTTTCTGCTTTGCTCTTGTCTGCTTTGGGAAATTGTTCTAGTCCACTTTGAGGAAGTTTAGGTTAGTTGATTTTGTGTGGTTTTTATTCCTAGTATGTTTGGCTTCATGAAGAGAGAGCCGGGGAGAAAGCAAGATCTATTTATTTGTATTGCATTTATATACCGCTTTTCTCATCCCTGGGGGGGGGGGGGCTCAAAGCGGTGTACAACAAGTAATGGCAAAATTCAATGCCAAACACATATACAAACCAAACAATAATAACTAAAACTATAACATGTAACTATAAATTAATCCTTAAACTCATATTAAACATAGAACATAGACATTCAAAGTTAAAATATAGAATTAAAAACATCTTAATATAGCATTAAAATCACAAAATCCAGAATCGTAATCCAAAGCCACTTCTACTCAATTGCACTTGTGTCCTATTCATTTCTTGTACTGCATTACTTTACTGCTTGAAGGCTTGGTCCCATAGCCATGTCTTTATGTTATTTCTGAAAGCTAAGAAGGTAGGGTGCTGATCTGATATCACTGGGGAGGGAGTTCCAGAGCTGAGAGGCCACCACTGAGAAGGCCCTGTCTGTCCTTCCCACCAGTTGCACTTGTGAGGGAGGTGGGACCAAGAGCAGGGCCTCCCCAGAAGATCTTAATCTCCAAGATGGTTCATAGGGAGAGATGCATTCGGACAGGTAAGCTGGGCCAGATCCGTTTAGGACTTTATAGGCTAAAGCCAGCACTTTGAATTGTGCTCGGAAGCAGTCGGGCAACCAGAGAAGCTGGTGCAACAGGGGGGTTGAATGCTCCTTGTACACAGCACCAGTGAGGAATCTGGCTGCTATCCATTCGACCATTTGGAGCTTCTGAACAGTCTTCAAAGGCAACCCCATGTAGAGCATGTTGCAAGAGAGAGGGGGAGACTGGCATGTGTACAGTATGAAGAGAATGATGCTTCTGCCTCTTTGCTTTGTGCTTCCTTGCCACAATTCTGTGCTTCTACCATTTTCAAGTTGAGCTTTCTTTTTTAATTGTTCCATATGAATGTGCTATTTACGCATTACTTCTTATTTATAAAGTCAATTTTTATTTTAAAACACATAAAAAAACTTGTGGGGGTTGGGGGGGCTGGAATGGATTCATAGCATTTCAATGGGAAATTCACTGGGATAAGAGTGATTTGAGTTAAGAGCTCAGTCACAGAATGAGTTAAACTCTTAACTCAAGATATCATTGTACTACTATCATCACTAATATTAATCTGCCCCAAAGGATCAGAGACTTTTTGGAACACCATAACTCCACAGTGCCTCAATCTTTCACATAAATATTTAATTGCAACAGGTAGTGATAGGAGCTCAACATGTCACTCGTAGAAGATGAAATGTATAAGAAGAACCTGCAGAGGATGAATATGAATACCGATGTGCTTTAGCTGAAGCTTCTGGCATATGATTGAATCTCCCAACAGTCTAACTCTTGAATCAAATATTCAGTGGCTTCAGCAAATGACATGCCCTTTTACTTTATCAAGTCTGGTTATTCCTGGGGTTCTTTTACTTGCTTGCCTATATCTTCATTTCCTGGTTTGCATAGGGAAACAATCCTTGTTTCCACAATAAGACAGTTTTTTCAAAATTCAACTATCATAGGGACAAAAAGTGAGGTGGACTCCTCTGAACAAGGGCTCAGACAGCAAAACAGGATTTCACCTCACTTTCTGTCCCTGTGAAAACTGGATTGTTGTGGAAATAAGGATTGGAGATAAAGCTTCAGTGGAGAAACCTTGTAGATTTCTCTCACCTCTTGTTGTCGCTCTCCCAGTCTTAACTATGAGTCATTTGCCAGTTGGATATTACTGCGCTCTGGCACCACGAGATACAAGGCCACAAAGTGGAGTCCACAACATGTGAATGTGGAGAAGAGCAAACAACAGACCACCTATTACAATGCAGTCTGAGCCCTGCCACATGCACAATGGAGGACCTTCTCAGAGCAACACCAGTGGCACTCCAAGTGGCCAGCTACTGGTCAAAGGACATTTAGTATAATGCCAAGTTTATAAAACTTTGTGTTTTTTAAATACATTACAACTGTATCCTCGGTTCGCTTCGATAAAGAAATAAATAAATAAATAAATAAAACTCAAGCTGGTGCAGAACACTGCCGCCCGGCTCCTGTCTGGAACCCCAGCAGGCCGCCACATCACACCTGTTTTGCAGGATCTGCACTGGCTCCCAATCGAGCACCGGATCTCCTTCAAGGTGTTGGTTCTTACCTTTAAGGCCTTGCATGGCCTGGGGCCAGCGTACTTGAGGGACCGACTCACCCCACACTGTCCCCGAGATCACTACGCTCCGAGGATGCTAATTTGTTAGAGATACCCTCGGCGAAATCGGCTAAACTGACATCTACTCGCGGAGGGTTCTCCGTTATAGCTCCTACGCTGTGGAACGCCCTCCCGGCTGGAACGCGGGCTATAAAGGACCTGCTCCCGTTTAGACGCGCCTGCAAAACTTATTTGTTTAAGCAGGCCTTCGGTGAGTAGGTCCTGCCCATGTTCCGCTTTAGCCACTGTCCTGGGGTGTCACGCTATCTAATTTCTGAACTGTACCTGGGGGTTTTGTATTTTGCTGTTTTAACTGTTTAATTGTCTTAAATGTTTTATCGCATTGCTTGTGTGTAGTTGTACCTTCGGTTCCTGTGAGCCGCCGCGAGCCTCAGGGAGTCGGCGGCATAGAAACCCGAATAATAAATAAATAAATAAATAATAAATAAGTTGGATGTTTGTACTGCGGGGACAGCCTGTTCTTACTAAGCATAAATTGCTAAGGGTGCATCTAAACTGTAGAATTAATTAATTCATTATTTATTTATTTTCAACATTTCTACCTTGTCCTTCTCAACCCCTGAAGGGGGACTCAGGGTGGCTTACAACAGCAGCAATTTGATGCCGACAACATACAACACATTACGTACAACATTATACAAAAGATACAACATTAGATTAAAATACATTTAAAACATTATTGGTATCATGTAGCCAATTCAAAATCTGATTTAGCAAACAACGACCCAGTCCAAAGCCTGTCATAGTCAAAATTCCAACATTATGATTACTACCAAACCTACTGTCCAAAGGTCTGGTCCCAAAACCATGTTTTGAGCTTCTTTATAAAAGAGGAGGGATGGAGCTGACCTAACCTCGATAAGGAGAGCATTCCACAGGCAGGGGGACACCACCGAGAAGGCCCTGTCTCTTGTCCTTGCCAAACGCACTTGCAAAGGGGGCAGGACCGAGAGCAGGGCCTCCCCAGGCAATTTTAAATTCCGAGGTGGGACGTAGAGGCAGTTTGGACAGGTAAGCTGGGCCAGAACCGTACATGGCTTTATAGGCCAAGACCAGCACTTTGAATTGTGCTTGGAAATGGACCGGCAGCCAATGGAGCTGACATAACAGAAGGCTGGTATGTTCCCTGTATGTCACTCCACTTGCAGTTTGTTACCATGTGGTTTGTAACCACTTTAACTGTCATGGTTCGATATTATGGAATAATAGGAACTGTAGTTTTACAAGGGATATTAGCCTTCTCTGCCAAAGAGTGCTGGTGCCTCACCAAACTATAAAGCACATGATTCCATAGCACTAAGCAGTTAAAATAGTGTCAAACTGAATTAATTATACACCATTAGAAACTCGCTAGAACTAGTTATTGAATTGTGTCCTGAAGTTTTAAAAAGTGGGCATAATACTACTATAGTATTTTAAAGCAAACCTTCACTGTTCAATGTAGGTTTTCTGTAGGTCTTGCCCTTTACAGAACATATACAGCGCCCATTTGAAGGGCTAGTAAAGGCCAAGATAACAGCTGGATTCTTACATTGATGGAAGAAGATCTGGAAGTCATTCCTTGTTAGGAGTAGCTTAGAGAGCTGGGTATGTTTAGCCTGGAGAAGAGAAGGTTAAGAGGTGGCATGACAGCTACGTTTAAATGCTTGAAAGGATGTCATATTAAAGATGGAGCAGGGTTGCTTCCAGTTGCTCTAAAAACTAGGACATGGAGCAATGGATTCAAACCTTGGGAAAATATACTTGAACATTAGGAAGAACCTAATGATAAAAGCTGTTGACAGTGGAATATGCTGCCTTTGGAGGATGGTTGCATTTCCTTTTCTGGAGGGTTTAAGCAGAGGCTGGGCAATTGTCAGGAGTGCTTTGATATTGTATTCCTGCATAGCAGGGGGATGCACTGGATTGCCCTTGTGGTCTCTTCCAGTGCTGCTAACATTGTGTTGTCAAAGGCTTTCATGGCCTCCAACAGACAAGAGTTCTTTCTCCCACCCTGGACATTCCACAGATACATAAACCCCATTTCCAACAGACCTCACAACCTCTGAGGATGCCTGCCATAGATGCAGGTGAAACATCAGGAGAGAATGCTTCTGGAACATGGCCACGCAGCCTGAAAAACCAACAGCAACCCAGTGCTATCATTGTTTGATTATATCGTACTAGTCAATCTCAGCAAAGACAACTTTCACACTGTCATATAGCACCTGCTTACTCTCAATCTGTGTTCCAGAAAGCAGGGAAACCCCTTAGAATAAAGTTCCAGGTGTAACACAGGCTAGAAGGGGGAAAAGATGAGTTGGGTCTTTGTGGGAAGTACTCCCACCAGAGTAAGGAGCAAATTGTACTCTTGCCCCAGAACCATACATGGAAAGAGCCTCCTCGAAGACTGAGTAAGTAGTCGGGCATCCCCCAGGTAACGTTTCTCGTAAACGGCTAATCTTTCCACATCCAAAAGCATTGCTTTTAAACATTTGAAACCATAAAAAGGAACAGCAAAGGGCTTAAATCTCCCCATCTACAGTAGCATCTAAAGAGCAAACTGAGAAGGCTCACAGAACACCTGAGTATGGAATTCCCCACGGTGGTGAAATGTACTGTATTATAGGAGGTGTCCAATTAAATTATAGTAATTATTTGTGCATTTGCCGTTTTAGAATTGAACTAGCACACATAGATGTATACCCTACAATTTTGGTGACACATTTTCTTGTTTTAAGGGGCCCCTACTATTCCCGTATACAGTTAAGGTAACAATTTGTGAATGATGTGTGCTGTTATGATATACAAAACTTTGTACAAATGTTAACTTTTCAGGAAAATAAATGAGTTCCACATTGGGTTGCTGAGTTTTCTGGGCTGTATGGCCATGTTCCAGAAGCATTCTCTCCTGACATTTCACCCACATCTATGGCAGGCATTCTCAGAGGTTGTGAGGTCTCTTGGAAACTAAGAAAGTGAGGTTTATATATCTTATGGAAAGACCAGGGTGGGAGAAAGACCTCTTGTCTGTTAGAGGTAAGTGTGAATATTGCAATTGGCCACCTTGATTAGCATTTCATGGCCTTGCAGCTTGAAAGCCTGGCCGGTTGCTGCCTGGGGGAATCCTTTGTAGGGAGGTGTTAGCTGGCCCTGATTGTTTCCTGTCTAGAATTCCTGTTTTCTGAGTATTGCTCTTGACTTACTGTCCTGATCAGTGAAACGTCAGGGAAGATTGCTTCTGGAACCTGGCCATACAGCCTTGAAAACTCACAATAACCCAGTGATTCTGGCCATGAAAGCCTTTGACATCATATCCACATTCATTTTCATTAGATGAAATCGGTATTTCTATCTGTATTTCATATCTGAGAGTTTATCTAAGGAAATTTAGATACAATTAAACCGCAAGGAATGCACTTGTTTGAAATATATTGGCCTTGCTCTCTAAACATCCAGAGATATATGTTAGGATCTCTTTTCCTCTGCCAAGAAAATGACTGGCAGCTTTCAGAACTGGAGATCTCAATTATCTATTCAGCTTTGCAGATGTAAGTACACACTTCTAAACTTCATGACAGTCTCATTTACATCTAAATCCACACATAGAAAAAATTGGCCACACACTAATCACTTATTTTTTCAGGGCAAAAGTATCTTTGTCAGTATACTGTTTTCATTGATTTTAAATTCTTTGTAGAATTGCTTCTGATCCTTCCATCAAGCAACTTCATAGCGATCAGTCATTGTGGTAGTATCATGTAGATTTGGGCCCGAATCACTGTTAATGAAAAGATTTGTAGTTTTTGGAGGTCCGTTTTCATTTGATTTCCAAGAACAGAAAGGGGAAGAGAGAGATGAAAAGACCAACAAAACAGATTCAGGGAGTCGATATTTTTGACTACAGTTTTCAAATGTTCTGGTTAAAATTTAAAATAATTCCTAAAAAGCAGTAGATTGGTCAATTGTTTTTAAACTTGGCAAGCTTGCAGTCATAAACGGGGTCTACAACTGATGCAGATAGGCCTTAAAATGGCTGAGGGGTGTGTCTTTAAAGTTTCCCATTGCACATGCATGTGTATCAAGGAATGGGTATGTTTCATGAAGCAAAGGAACCAGGGAGCAAAAGTTGAGTTTGCAATGTGAAAATGCCATTGTCACATCAAATGTATGAACCTGTCCTGGACATGATGTTCTTTTGCAGTGCAAAATGGCAAGATGGTCTGCACGCTCGTTGGAACCATAAACACGATGCAGTAGATGTTGGAACCAGTTTCTGGTTTTGTAATGTACCCTGCAATACATTTTATTGCTCTGTGACTACATAGCTGCCTTCTGCCAACTTGTATAAACAACTTCAAAAATCATGGCTTATGGCACTTACTGTTATAGCCTGAAGTAAAAATATGAAAAACCTCTGAAGTGGCAATTTAACTTCAACTTGATCTTATGTGGATATCTGACACCTGGATAGGTTTCTCTGTGGAAGCAGCTGGACAATTTAGTCTGTGTCTGCATACATTTTAAGATAATAGAAGTGAAGGTGCAAATGCACATTCTTGGACAATGACAATCCCTGTTCCCATTAAAACCGGTGGTAGTGCTCTCTATACATTCAGTTGTACATTTAGTTGCACATTATCACCATTCCTCCCAAAGATCTTTTAGGACAATTGTTCTGTAACCTCAGCTGCAGAGACGTATGCTACTCAACCAGGATGCGGGATCTCAGCCATGGCAAATTACCTTTTGTATCAACTATGTTTTAGCAAGGCAATTAATGTTCCAGACAGTCCAGGTGTGTACTGCTTTGCTCCTGCAAACATCAATTTCCCCCATTTTTAGGAAATGGGACAAAATTACCAGCGTAAAAGCTGGAGATCAAAGTTCATCAGGATAAAAGGTTGTCCTTCCACAGCAAAAGAGAACATCTAAGAAAAGGTGAGAAAATGGAATTACTTGGAACCTATGTGAGCTCCATCAGCATATGTAGCTTAACTGGAGCAGCTGGTGGAGGCTTCCTTGGTTTTCTTTGAAAAACAGTGTAAGGCAGCAAGTTCCTGTGGTTTGTTTCACTTATTCTTATACCAGCTGGCAGAATTCTGTGTCTTATTCATGGCTATCTGGAAAGTCTGAAAATAATCCCTTTTAAATGTACTATTTAGAAAAAAGTGTAACACCCTCAACACAGAAAAAAAAGGTTTGGGCCTCAACCTTACATCTCCATGGCATAGCGCGAACCCGTCCAAAAAGCGGCCCGCGGGAGGCGTATGTGGCCCGCCAGCCCCTTGGATGCGGCCCGCCTACCCTCCTGCAAGAAATCAGCTGTTTTTTTTTAAAAAAAGAAAAAATCGATCTTTGGGGGGGGTGGGGGCGATGCGAGGAGGGGCGGAGGGAAGCCACGTCAGGTGCCCTAGGGGCGGGACTTCCCCCCGCCTGTTCGTCGCTCGCGCGGGGCCGCTTGCGGGCATGTGCGGCAGGGCAGGAGCTGCGAGGCACCCTCCGCCATGTCCCTGGCTGCTGAGGCGGCTGCCCCGGTAGCTTACCTTCCTTTCTCTTCCTTTGGAGAAGGAAGGTAAGCTCCCGGGCGCGGGCGCTGCAACAGCCAGGGACATGGCGGAGGGCACCTCGCCGCTCCTGCCCTGCCGCGCATGCCTGGTGTCTTGCGCGGCCTGCCCCTTTTCGGCGGGGCTGGGTGACGTCAGGCGTGGCGCCGGCGGCGAGGAGGAAGAGGTGGAGGCAGAGGCCCTGGCCCCCGCTGCAGCCCCCCAGGTGATCAGTGACCGGAATTCCGGCCCTTGGGCTGGTAGAAGTTGGACAGCCCTGGCATAGTGTAAATATCCTCATGCAGAGCAATTCTAGGCAGAGCCATATACTCTGCCCTGACTTACTGGAAAGCCCTTGAAGCTGTTCCGCACACAGCAATTCCATGCATTGTTCTACGCAGAGAGGCACCCTCATAGCCAGATGCAAAATGATCAGAGTTCTACTGCGATTGCTGCAGGGCCTTGGTAGATCTCAGTATCATTGTTTCATTTCTGGCTTTGTGAATGTAAGCAGATACTTCTGCAATCCTGCTTGCTAAGCATGGAAAGATTGTCCTGGGGATCTGCAATATGTGGGGACTTGAGGGCAGAGGGAGAAAGGGAATACCAACGAGACTTGTGCATTTGTATAGAATCACTATCCGTTTCTGTTTGTTTCATTCATAAGGCCCATTTTATTTTTATTTTTCGAGCACTTCTCCAGAAAATGGGTGCCTTTCCAAATAAGCTTTTTTGTCTTAGGCCAGGTCTGAAAAAATGAATATTTTCGCCCCATTGGTGGCAATGGATGAGCTTCCCACGCTCCACTTCTCGTCGGTTTTAGGGCTAGAGGGGTGAATCTTGCCAACTCCACCACCATTTCTCCCTGCCGCTTCCCCCTTCAATCAGGAAACCTACTTTGCACCATGGCTGAGGTCTCTCCATTAGATCTAGGGGTGGACAATGGTGGATCCTCGACGCAGAGCTGGAATGCTCTGCATTTGCTGGCGGTCTTGTTCCGCAACCGTGCAGGCCCAGAAAGGCATTGGGCCTTCACGCCACACACACACACACTGTCTTTCCAAGGAGAGTGCGTGAGTGGCTTGCAGGCCCAAAGCATCAGGGCCTGCAGCCGAGTGCCTCTTACTCAGTGCCAGCACTCAGCTGAAAGCCCTGGCAGATGTAGGTGCTTTGGGCCCACAAGCCACACACACTCTCTCCTTGGAAACGGTGTGTGTGTGGATTGCAGACCCAAAGTGCCCTAGCCTGCCAGTGCCTGCAGCTGAGTGCCTAGCATCTCTTACTCAGCGCTCAGCTGCAGGCCCTGGCAGGCAAGGGTGTTTGGGGCCTGCAAGCCACACATTCACTCTCCTTGGAAAGAGAGTGTGTGTGTGGCATGCAGGCCCAAAGCACCAGCATCTGCCATGGCCTACAGCTGAGCAATGAAAATCAGACAACCAAATGGTTATCATTCCCACTTTTCCTTTGCTTCACCGATATTTTCATACTGGAGGGGGGGGGGTGCACCATTTTGTGCCATCCAAATGAAGTAAGTTGTACGAAAGCATGAATTAAATGGCTGAAACGGTTACCGGGCCCATGACTAATACTAACCTCTGCCATGCCCCCTACCCCAAACATCTACACACATAAAGACATCTTAGACATGCAGATATCCCTAACAGAATTCCAGACTCTATTTGTTACATTTTTCGAACTTGCAAAGTACTACCAAAAATGTGAACATTTCCCTCCTGCTATAAATAAGGATGCATCTTTTAAAAACACCTTTTAAAAATCATGTCCTTGGGTTGTTGTTGGTTTTTCGGGCTGTATAGCCATGTTCTATAATCCTTACTCCTCTGTAACTATTCAACAGTTTCCTCATCTTGCGTAACAAGAGGATCTGGGAGGGCTATTATTTTGCTGCCTAAAAGAGGTAGAAAGATAATTTCTTTCCTTATAAGAGCCCAAACAGAGACTGAGAGTGATCTGAATTACTTGATTAGATATTATCAGGGCTATTTTCTCTTCGGAAAGCTTCCTTGACATTGCTGACTGACAACAATGGGGTATTAGGAAACTCCCCGTGTAAAGGTATAGTAGAAGCATATTTTTACTGTTACACAGCTCAGAATAAATAAATAAGGCATACTGTGGGCCAAGAACCTTGTCTTGCTGGCTTGAATTGATGAGAGTTGTAGTCCACAGCTGGAAGGCAGAGGATGGCTGGATTAGACCAAAGGTCAGGTGAAGCACAAAGCTTAGTCTAGCTATTCAGACATGAGTCCCACTGCTTTCAGTGTGTTCTCCTGCAAAAGCTTGCTTGGGTTTGCTATGCCAGTTTCTAGCATTATGTTAGCTGGTGCCTTTGCAGGCAAACTATGAAAGCAATAGCCCACACTTGCTGTTAAGCCTCACTGTCTGCTTTCTTTTTTCTAACAAGCTGCTTTCTGGCAAATATTATGAACCAAGCTTTAGGAAGGCAGGTGACCTAACTTGGAGTCAGCTAGTTCTTCTGAAAGCAGTAAATGAGAATGAAAAGAGCACACCTGGGAAGCTGTCCCAGCATATAGCCTCTCCACTCTGGTCGTGCTTCAGTCCCAAAGCATTTATTCTTCTAGAGGTCCTCTAATTGAGGAATGCTTGTTCTGTGCCAAGAGAGTAAGGGATGGGAGGCTTTCCCCCCTTTCTGTATAAAGAGACAATCCACATGTGATGTGACCTGTTTCAACAAGGTGCAATGTGTTAGACTCCAGCAAAAGAACACATCCAATATTTTTCTGACATAAAGCCCAGAAAGTCTGAAAGTGTCTCATCAGCTCTGAAGGCTTCACAAACCTGTCAGCAACTATAAACCTCTTTGAAAAGGTTTCTTCAGTTATTTAGAG
This sequence comes from Anolis apletophallus, assembly GCA_030556195.1. Lineage (NCBI taxonomy): Eukaryota > Metazoa > Chordata > Lepidosauria > Squamata > Anolidae > Anolis > Anolis apletophallus. The sequence goes on from JARBWK010000003.1 coordinate 101,431,569, forward strand.
ACCTTTTGACATACCAACTCGGCAGTGGGTGTTAACATGTGCAATTCAACTAGATCCTCAGGCAGAGCCTTGCAGTAGGGTGTGTTTCAAAAATATCTATTCCTTTAGATAGATGTCATTGTAACAAGAAGGGGCAAACAAAGTAGGCTTCTCCTTACTAAAGTTTCTGCAAGGATACAATTCATTTCATGTCATTTGTGAAGCACGATTTGTAAAAGTCAGTTCAGAACAATAAAACCTGCTTGCTATTGTCATGTTACTTGACACTAAAATCCAACAAATACTCTGATTGCAATAAATGAGATGAAGAGAGCAATCATTGGTTGGAGATAAGATTTCCATGCAGATCTGGTATTGCTCTTGAAAATTAATTTTTTTTAAAAAAACCTCCAGAAGAGCTACACCCTGTCCTTTGTACATCACACTGGTGCTCTACAATGCCTACAAAGGGATATTTTAGCAACTTGAAGGACTTTATCACAAATGGCAAACAACCTGGCATTTCAGCTGGACTATCATCTTTGGTAACAGTTCCTATCACATGAAGCCATGTGCATCTTGTAGCTGGTTTGCCTTCCCTTGCATTTTCCTGACCCTGGTTACAAATAGCTCCCAGTCCTGCAACATTCCTGCCACTTATCTTGGTATTAGGGTTGCCATATTTTGATAGCAGAAATAAGGGACATTTACGGGATTTTTCGCAAAAATAAGGGACACTTAATAAAAACTTGAAAATCAAACGTGAGGATGCCTGCCATAGATGTGGGTGAAATGTCAGGAGAGAATGCTTCTGGAACCATGGCCATACAGCCTGGGAAAACTCACTGCTGTATGGCCATGTTCCAGAAGCATTTTCTCCTGTCATTTTGCCCACATCTATGGTATGCATGCAGATAGATGCTTCTAACCAGGTCCTTTAGGGAAATCCAAAATTAAATATGGATTTCCAAAAATTTAAAATAATTAAATATGGAAACATTTAATAAGGATTTCCAAAATGCATCAATATTCGCATAAGTAGAGTACTCTATTTTAACAATTATAAATTTATAGTGGAATATAATCCTGATTATATATCTGGATAATCTGAATTATACTAAAATCAACATATATGGTTTTCTACATGTTTAATGCATTAATGCATCAATATTAGTGTAAATAGAGTACTCTATTTTAACAATTATAAATTTATAGTGGAATATAATCCTGATTATATATCTGTATAATCTGGATTATACTAAAAATCAACATATATGGTTTCTACATGTTTAATGCATTAATGCATCAATATTAGCGTAAATAGAGTACTCTATTTTAACAATTATAAATTTATAGTGGAATATAATCCTGATTATATATCTGTATAATCTGGATTATACTAAAAATCAACATATATGGTTTTCTACATGTTTAATGCATTACTATCAATATCAGCATTAGTACTCTATTTTGCAACATAAGTATTGATATAGTACCCTGTTTGTTTTTTGGGATTTACAGTTTACCTATAAACAAAGAACATTCTGAACTCCACCAATGATGAAATTGAGCCAAACATGGCACACAGGAGTCCCCTGACCAACAGGAAACACTAGAAGGGTTGGGAGGCCATTGACATTGAGTTTGGCAGTTGTAGTTCTCCTACATCCAGAGAGCATTGTGGACTCAAATAATGATGGTTCTGGACCAAACTTGGCACAAATCCTCAATATGCCAAAATGTGAACACTGGGGAAATTTGGGGAAAATAGACGAGACATTTGGGAGTTGGAGAGTTGCTGGGATGTATGGTTCACCTACAATCAAAGAGCATTCTGAACCCTACCAATAACAGAATTGGGGCAAACTTCCCACAAGGAATACTGAAGAGGGAACTGACCTTTCTTCCTGGGAATTGCAGAGTGCTTGGACTCGGAGGCAAAGGCTCCCTGAACAGGCAGCCCACGTGGGAGACCTCCTTCCTCCCAGCAGCCTCTGCCCCACACAGAACCCCCAGGAAGGAAAGGAACGATGGAAGAATGAGGAAGGGGGAAAAAGCCAGGCAGGCAGGCAGGCAAGACGGAAGGAGGAGAGGAAGAAGGGGGGCGAGGGGGGAAGGCTGCCTGCATGGCGAGGTTTGTTGGCCCAATGATCCCAATCCCCTTGCCTGGAAGCAATCGAAGCAGGCGAGAGGCGGAGCCTTCTCTCTCGCGGAGCATGCAGGCAGCCTTCCCCGCTTGCCTTTCGCCCCCTCCGAATCCCCCTCTGTGCGGCCTGGCTTGGAAAGGGAGAGCAGCGGGGACAGGGGGCGCCCTCCTTCCCCCTACCTACCTACCTACCTACTTTCAGTCTGAAAGTAGGTAGGTGCCCCCTGACCCCGCTGCTCTCCCTTTCCAAGCCAGGCCGCACGGAGGGGGCAAAAGGCAAGTGGGGAAGGCTGCCTGCATGCTCCGTGAGAGAAGGCTCCGCCCCTCGCCTCCCTTTCCAAGCCAGGGAAAGAAGGAGGGCGGGCCACGCGCAGCGGCGCCCGAGCCCTCCTGCTCCGAGCCGGCCCCTCTTTTCCCAGCACCAGCCAGAGAGAGGGCAGGCCAGGAGGAGCCAAAAATAAGGGACAGCAGCTGGAAATACGGGACACCTGAAAAAGGCCCAAAATACGGGACGTCCCGTATAATACGGGACATATGGCAACCCTACTTGGTATAGGAGCCACCAGTGGCACAGTGGGTTAAACCGGGTTGTGGCGCAGCTGGTTGAGAATCAGCTGCATTAAAATCATTACTAACTGAAAGGTCATGAGTTCAAAGCCAGCCCAGGTCAGAGTAAGTTCCCGACCATTTGTCTAGCTTGCTGTCGACCTTTGCAGCCCAAAAGACGCATCTGTCAAGTAGGAAATTTAGGTACCGCTTATGCAGGGAGGCTAATTTAAGTCACCATAAGAATCTTCAGCAGTATGCAAAAGAATGAGGAAGTACTCCATCGGTGTCACAAGTGGACGGTGAAGCGACAGCTCCCACAGTGGCCAGAATTCAAACATACACTCATGTAGCTGGAAGTTAAATAGCCTCTGTGTGTCTGTCTATATATGTTGTGTGTCTATGGCATTGAATGTTTGCTATGCATATGTGCATTGTGATCCGCTCTGAGTCCCCTGCAGGGTGAGAAGGTCAGAATAGAAATACTGTAAATAAAATAAATAAACCCTTGTGCTGACAGGACATAAACTAACAGGTTGCAGGTTCAAATCGGTGGAAGGAAATGGATGAACTCCCTCTGTCAGCTCTGGCTCCCAATGCGGGGACATGAGAGAAGCCCCCCACAAGGATGGTAAAACATCAAAACATCCGGGCATCCCCTGGGCAATGTCCTTGCAGACGGCCAATTCTCTCACACTAGAAGCGACCTGCAGTTTCTCAAGTCGCTCCTGAACGAAAAAAACAAACAAAACAAAACAAAACATACCTTGGTACAATGGATCTCTTCTGTTTCTGTGCCAGAAGGCTAACAGCAACATCTCAGTGGGTAGGATTTTCCTAACTGTGGTCTGGCAATGTGGCACAATTATGCCCATTGAAGAGAGGTGTGATATTAAAGGTACTCATCGTGTTGTGTTTCCCTTATCAATAATTCTGTGACTCTAGAAGCGGGGCAGTGAAGATTATTGAATGGAAGAAGTGGCATATCTATAAAGATATTTTTAAAAAGACAAATGACAACTTTGAGATGAAATCACAGGAATTAAATTGAAATATAAAAACATCTCCAGGTTCCAATAAAGGCAATTAAAAGAATACTATAATAAGGACAAAATAAATGGATTTACAGAAGAAGAAACATTGGGGGGGGGGGGGAATAATGAAAATAGAAAAAAGGGTAATCACAAAAATGTATAACAAATTATTAGTGTGGTCGACAGAAACAGAGCAGGTATGATAAAATGGGCAGCCAATATAGGACGACCAATCAGAATGGAAGAATGGGAGTATATATGGAACAGTAAATTGAAGCAAACAAGTTTGTATGACTTAAAGGGAAATTGGTTTAAAATTATGCATAGGGGGTATATAACCCTGCAGATATTGGGAATACACTATAAAAACAAAATAATTGTTGGAAAGGCGAAAAGCAGGAAGGAACCTTCTTCCACATGTGGTGGTCGTGCAATAAGGTTAAGAAATACTGGAAAGAAATTTACAAATAATCTCAAAAAATATTAGATATTAGATTTCAAATGAAGCCTGAATGCTTCTTACTGGGGATTACAGATATGAAGATGGAAACAAACAAAGAGGAGTTCTTCACTTATTTAACCACAGCGACAAGAATAGTATATGCCAGAAAGTGGCGGCAAAATGAAATATCTACAAAAGACAAATGACTAATCAAAATTATGGAAGTAATGAAGATGGATAAACTGACACAATTGTTAACAAGGCATCGAGGAAGACCAAAGAAAGTAACAGATTGGCAACTTTTTAGAAACTATATGAAGACGGAGAAGAGAACTTTAATTATATAATCAATCTGTAATTGACACTTATTTGTCTTGGATTAAAAAATGAAAAGGGAATGCAGACAAGAAAAAATAAATAAAAACATAGCCTTTGAAGAAATTAAATCCAACAAAGAAAATGACTGGAATTACAGAAACCTTTTTTTTCCTTTCTTTTTCCTTTCCCTCCTTTTTCTATCATAAATCTCTCTCTCTTTCTCTTTTCTTTTCATTTTTCTTTTATATTACGATATGTAGAAAAGAGTGATTAAAATATTACAAATAATAATAATAATAATTGCGTGACTGTAGTGGAATAGCAGGTTTCTGTGATAAAGTCCTGAGAGAACAAGATGATTAGACAGTCACACTATATTATCTTTGACTGCTATAGCCCATACCCACAATCACATTCTGGATTGTTGTAGGTTTTTCGAGCTGTATGGCCATGTTCTAGAATATGGCCATACAGCCTGAAAAACCTACAACAACCCAGTGATTCCGGCCATGAAAGCCTTTTGCACATTAGCACAATGCAGCACTTTGGATTGTAATTGTAATTGGTAAGTTAATGGTTATGGCTCAATGCTTATGTGATGGACGGAACTTTGTTTTAACTTAAATGTATGTATATTATGTGATAATGTTAATTGTATTTTAATCTTTAATGTCTATGGTTTTATATTGTATTTATATTGTGTTTCAGCATCAAATTGTTGCCTTTTGTTAGGCCGTTCTGAGTCCCCCCTCGGGGGTTGAGAAGAGCGGGGTAGAAATGATGTAAATAAATAAATAAATTCGACAATACATAATCACATTCTGTATACTAAACTTCTTCTCTTGATCACTGTTGAGATTTGGAAATATTGTGGAGTTTTGAATTAAATGATGAAATAGACAAAGGGCAGGGGAAGGAGATCTAGTAAAACACTAGGAGCTTTTTGGAGGAAATATGGGTCATACATCTGAAGAATAAATGTCCACACACATATTGCAGCAGCCTGGGATGTCAGCACATGAAAGCTGTATGGCTGCAAAGTGGGACTGTGAGGTCAACCCTGGCCCCGCATATTAGCCCAGAGTCATGTTGTAAGCAACACATTATGAAGAGGTATTCATAAACTTGCATTATAACCTTCAGAAAGCCAGCAGGCAATGCTAACTCCTCAGCAGCTGGAGGTGCAAGCAAGTGAACCCGCATTAATCTGTCAGTGGTCTTGCCATGTTTATACTACTGACTTCAACAGACCAACTGTCTGCCTTCCTTTGGATAGGTGTGAAATAAGAGTGTGAAAGGGTGGATGTTAACACTTCTTATCCCACCTGTCTTTTCTGATCTGTAGGTTTGCATGTGGGATCCTATCCCCATTTTGTTAGAGCTGTGTGAATCTAAAATAATTTAACTTCCTATTTTTCACTGAAGTGCCCGACAACACACTCATTTCTTCTAATACTATCGCTTTGCATTTGGAAAGCGGATGCTGCTTTGCTGGATCAAGGAACCATGCTACAGGTGCTGACAAGCTGCTGGGGTGGAATAGAGGAAAACACCAACTTTGAATTATGAACAAAGGTTTGGAATAAGTCTCTAATATCAAAAGCTTTGGCTACATATTACCTCCTGGAACAGACACATTCACCAAAGCTGCTCAACCCTGGCAACTTGTTCCAGAGCCCAGATATGCCATTATGCATAGATGCACAAAAGGAAATGTGATTGATCTGCCATTTTCCTTAGAAAGATCAAAACTTGGTATAAATTTCAGCTCCTGGTTTTATGTGCTGTGGCCAAGGTAGTTACAAATGTATAACTGAGAGTTATGCATTTATAACAACAACAACAAAAAAATTATTTCTTACCCGCCTCTTCTCATGGCTCGAGGCAGGTTAAAGCATAATTAAAACACATAAGCATTGTAAAATTCTATAAATATGCATATTAAAATGTATTTCTATAAAATACATATTAAAATTCACAGAACAGAAATTAAACATAAGACATGAGTTTAAAAAATATGCTTAAAAGTGGCTGGGTAGGCCTGCCAGAAGAGATAGGTCTTTAGTTGGTTTCAAAATTTCAACAGCTGATTTAGCTGTCAGAGTAATTTTGGCATGTCATTCCATAGTAGGGCAGCCAATGAAAAGATCCTCTGGGTGACAGTCACAAGTCGGCTGGTTGCTTAGAGTAGCTCTTCCCCAGAGGACCTAAGTGTCTGGGGGAGATTGTAAGGGAGAAGTCGATCGTGTTGGTGACCTGGGCCCAAAGTGTTGTTTTTGACTTTTAAAGGTCAAAACCAACACTTTGTACTTTGCCCGGAAACTAAGTGGCAGCCAGTGGAGTGACTTTAGGACAGGTGTAATATACTCCTGGATGTTCCTGTAACCAATCTGGCTGCCATATTTCGAACTAGCTGTATTTTCCAAACTTGTTACAAATGTTGCTCAGTGTAAAGAGCATTGCAGAAGTCCAACATTGAGGTCAACATTGAGCTATTCCAGAACTAGTCCTTTTTCGGAGGGCTTGTAAGACCGCCCTCTTTAGATTGGCTTTTAATTAACCTGGTCTGGCCTGGCATGTTTATACCTTGCGCGCAAGGGACTTTTTATTCCTGTGAAATTTTTATGGCATTATGTTTTGTTTTATGTCTTACTGTAGGTAATAGGTTTTTATTATGTATTGTTCGTTTTATTGAATGTTGTGATCTGCCCCGAGCCTGCAGGGAGGAGCGGAATATAAGATTGAATAAATATAAATAAATAAATAAATAAATAAATAAATTAGGGCATGCACTACCATCTTAAGATCCTCCATATCTAGGAAGGGACACAGCTGGCATATCAGCCAAAGCAAGCACTGACTGTCACATCTACCTTGGTTGACATTTGGAGAGACTGATCCAGGAGCCCTTCCAAGCTGCAAATGCAATCTTTCCTGTAGAGTGTAACCCCATCCAGGACTGGCTGACATACTTCCATCTTCAGATGAGGACCCTTGATGGCAAGTACCTCTGTTTGTCTGGAATCTGTTTCACTTTGGAAGCAACATAAAATCATAGAATCATAAGGTCTTAGAAGAGACCTCGTGGACCATCCAGTCCAACCCCCAAAGTAGGGTTCCTTTCACAAAGGAGTGGAAACCTTAGCCACTTTTTGAGTGACATAAATGGATGGTGAATAGCTGCTGTGGATTTGGGGGATGGGGGGAGATTGGACTAGGATTCACTATGTGCCTATGTAATTGCTGTGGTTACCTAGCAATGTAGAGCATAGAGAATTCTGGCCATCCTCATGTGTATTTGCAGAATTAGAAGAATTAGAATTAGATTCTATCTGAAGAGAGCACACAACAAAACAGGTTTTATTCATGGAAATTTCAGGAGCTGTATCTTTAAACTAGAACTGGGAACAACATTTCCTCCACAAAACTATTGTAAAATTCACTGCAGCGGGGAGGTAAGCTTACAGTGACAGCATTATGTCCTTCACAAAGCTGTTTGCCAGTTCAGCTTCTCTGAATGCCATTTTACAAATGCAAGGGGAGGATAATTGTCTGCCAAAACAAAGAATGGCACCAGGGAACAACCATTGGCAAACCTGATCAACTTGCTTATGAGAAAGACTGTAGATGGGCACATGGTTTGGACACAAAAGGTTTCTGATCTACTAAACCCAATTTTTCTATTGGCAGTTAAGAATTGGGTTGACTAAGGAACTCAGATTTGACAAAATAGATTTGTTTATGGCATTGAAAGCTGCTAATTATAAAGTAATGCAAATGAAAATAAGTACTGTACAAAGAAATGAGAAAAGTAGGCTAAAACACATTCATCCAAGAACCAAAAGCACTCAATCAGCAACAGCCCAGTGTACTGGAGTTGTGTCTACCTAAAACTGGCAATGAAGATCCCATAGTTAAAGCAATGGTATTCCCCGTGGTAACCTATGGATACAAGAGCTGAACCATAAGGAAGGCTGAGCGAAGGAAGATACATGGTTTTGACCTGTGGTGGAAAATTCTGAGAGTGCCTTGGACTGCAAGAAGATCAAACCAGTCCATACTCCAGGAAATAAAGCCCGACTGCTCAATGGAGGGAAGGATATTAGAGGCAAAGATGAAGTACTATGGCCACATAATGAGAAGGCTGGAAAGCTTGGAGAAGACAATGATGCTAAATAAAATGGAAGGCAAAAGGAAGAGGGGCCGACCTAGGGCAAGATGGATGGATGTTACCCTTGAAGTGACTGGCTTGATCTTGAAGGAGCTGGGGTGGTGGCTGACAGGGAGCTCTGGCATGGGCTGGTCCATGAGGTCACGAAGAGTAGGAACAAATAAACAACTACCTAAAAAGGGTCATTGTCTACAAGAGAAAAGACTGATGGGAAAAGTCAAGCTTAGCTTGTCTTAACAGTCAGTTCCTTAGCAGCCACACAGAAACCCCTTCTTCTACTCCCCCGTCAAAAGTGTCACAAATATTGACAACCAAGAATATTACCTTTAAAAATAGTAGCAACTATAATTCCACAGACTCTGAAAAATTACTACTATCAAGTTTGCTGCCACAGTTATAATTTTTAAACATATTCATTTACTTTTCCAATTTCTCAAAAGTACATAGAATAGTTTCTTTTAGTTACTTTGAAAGGGAGCACTTAAAATGCCACATTCTAGCTGGCTTTGCATGGCACAACCAGCACTTTGGACAAAACAAAGCACAAACCAGTATTTGAATCATGTGATATTACACCCAGTTGTATATCTATTTTGGAACACACACTCTTCCGGATCCCTCTGAATTGAAATTACCAGCCAATCTTCAAGAGTGTTCAGATTTGGTTCAATTTGGAGAAACCCTGTTTCAGTTTGGAAATCCGAATCTTTCTGAATGAGCATAATAGAGTTCTTGATCATCTATATCTTTGGTTCTCGATTATTGAGATAAAAGCAGATTATAAAAATAACAATAACGATCATGATGATGTAACATAGAACACATTAATTGTGAATTCATCGTTTGGATTTACTACAGCATGAGTGAGGAATCTCTGGATTCAACTCCCCTAATGTCTGGTAGCTGGCCATTTTCTCTGGGGCTTCTTGGAGCTAAAGCCCAAAATATCTGGAGAAGCAAACATCTTGACCAACATACATTGAAAAGCAAAAAAAATGACAGTTATTCCTAAGAGATTAAAAAAAGTTCTTTACACTATTGCCTTTTAAAAAGATGAATGGTTAAATGATTGGGAAGGTAAATAGTGTGTTGCAAAAGTATTTTGTGTCACTCTTTTTAAAGCAAGAGGGGCAGAAAGAAAGTACACCACTATTTTCAGAACTGAGAGACAGTTGATGTTTGAGCTAAAACTAAAATCTTGAGTTAAATAGACTGCAGCTATTCTTCAAAATACACTGAATTTGCTCTTCATTAGATAGATGGAGAAGTGGGATCTATTGATGGCTCAACACCATAGAATGAATGCAGTTTGTCTGCAAGTATGTGTACTGTAATCCGCTCTGAGTCCCCTTCGGGGTGAAAAGAGCGGAATATAAATAAAGTAAATAAATAAATAAATAATAAAATAGACTCTTTCAAACATTTGCACTTGCTAGAAGTAACTGAGGCTTCATCTACACTGCCATATAAAACGGTTAAACTGCATTGTAATGGTAAGTGTAGACTGAACCACATAAAATTAGGATTATATGAGTCCAAACTGCCATATGATCCAGGTCACCGCAGTTAATCAGCATTCTACAACTGGATTACATGGCAGTGTAAATGGGGCCTGAGTCTTATGGTGATGTTGGGATACTGAGTGAATATTGTATATGAAATTGCTTAGACTGAAGGGCCAACAATCAAAGGAATAAAAAGTTGCTGTGAGTTTTCAGGGCTGTATGACACTGTTCCAGAAGCATTCTTTTCTGATGTTTTACCCACATATATGGCATGTTGGAGCATGTAAAAATCAGTTGGTGAGTGTGTTAACTGGAAAATGCAAAGCAAAAAGCTGATTGATTGGCTTATGCCCAGAAGCTAGTTGAGCCTAGGAGTTTTGGCAACAGTTACATTTTTAGGTTTTCTGTGCAGGAGCTTAGCGAGATAGTTTATATTTTTGCAACTAGGCTGTTTGGAGATATTTCACATAGACATCTAAAGACCATTTGAATCTCTCTCAGAGGACATTGTTTGAGTCAATGCAACTGTTCACATGATTGTATATATGTTGCTCTGCATAATGAAGAGTAAACGCCTTATTCTTTACTGATCATCTGCATGGCATATCCTTTCTCTAGCAAGGCAGTGTGCAGATTGCTAAAGACGTGAACTACGTATGATTTTCATTCCTCCACATGGGAGGCATCCTTAGTATTTTCTTAGCTAAAACAGCTAAAGAACTCCGCCTCTTTTTCCATGGAGAAGGGTGGAAATGGAGCCATCTTGCAGAGAGAGTTCCTCTCTATTTGGGGAGTTCAAACAGTAGACGCTCCATCATCCAAAGGAAAACAAGGATATCAGAGTTTGATTACTTCTGGGGACAGATCCAGGCAAGCCTTTATCCCAGAAGCATCCGCGTTTAAAAAGCATGGGCTTTCTGGGGTGGGTGTCCAGGTTTTCTATCGGGACTAGCCCAAGAGAACATCTGGAGGCCCTACCCCCCTCCCCCCAAGCCACCAGACACCTTAGAAAAGTAATAAAAACTTACCCATCCTGCATTACAAGCCTTGGTCGGCTCTCACAGCGCTTAGAAATGATGCACCAGAAAAGGGGGGGCGCGGGGGAAGCGATTTTCCTCCCAAGGCTTGTAATGGAGGATGTGTAAGTTTTGATTACTTTTCTAAGGGGTCTGGTGGCTTGGGGGGAGGGGGTAGGGCCTCCAGACGTTCTCTTGGGCTAGTCCCGACAGAAGACCTGGACACCCAGGGTTTTCCTGGTTTGTACCGAATTAATTTGGGACTGTCCAGAACGTTGTCTGGACAGCCCCTCCTTTATTGCGGTAGATACTGCAATAAAGGTCCTGTCTGGATGGGCCCTAACACACAAGCCAGAAATAGGGTTAGCTTGCTGTTGCCTGAATCTAGAGGAAACAACAAGATTTTTCCCTCCTCTTCTCTCCCTCACTGCTGAGATAACTGAGCCCAGATTGGGTTGTTGTTGGTTTTTCAGGCTATATGGCCATGATCTAAAAGCATTCTCTCCTGATGTTTCGCCTGCATCTATGGCAGGCATTCTCAGATTGATTTCTCACTTTGAATGTAGTTTAAAGACATGTCAGTAAACCGAGGGCAAAGGGGAAAGAAGAGCATGAAACTGGGACCTTTAAGAAGCAGTGGGAAAACGGAGGGTTAATTTGGACTGTTCTTGACAAATTGGGGCAATAGGAAATTATGCAAACCTGTATGTAGTCTTTCCTTTGGGTTATGCGAGAAGGGGGTCTTTATCTTGTGGAATGTAGACCAGTTCCAGCAATGGGTTAATCTTTTTTTTTAACCAACCCCCCCCCCCCTCCACATAGCCTTCTGGTTCTCATTGCACATTGGATGAATCTTTACTGTGCCATAAATACAAACCTGAATTAACTTATAATGTGGAAGATAGGGCTCATTTTTCAGATTTGCTTGGGGAAATTAATGTGTTTTCATTTTTGAGTGCTTCCAAATGGCTTGTAAGTGCAAGATTTCAATGGGCATAGCAGGTGGGACTCTAAAAGCTTTCCTCATTCTGTAAACCAACTAGCGAATTATTTGATACAGAAACTTAGGAAGGCATCTGCACATGGTTCATTAATCAGAACTGAAGCCAGCAGGAAACAGTACAGTGAGGAATAAAACTATCTAATCTCACAAAGGTCTGCTCAGGATAATATATCCCAGCTGTATATATCAAATAGATAATTCAGCAGTAAGTGAGCCGGAGCTTTAATTATGGTAATTTCATGATGTTCCAAAAAATTTTTTTGCCTCATTATCAAACCTAAATTCAGCTGGCATTCCCAACTAAGGGAGATCCGTTGAATTAATAGGATTTTATAAATCAACACTTAAGTAAATCCATCTGATGCAATGAGCCTACTCTAGTTACAAATCTCATTCTAAGCCAGTGTCAATTTTGCCAGACATCTTCAGATATTACAAAAGTCCTTCTCTAGGTGCCCTCAAGGTACTTTCTCTCCTAATCTCCTCATGATTATCCCTGCACAGAGCTACTTCAGCTTCCTCTCAGAGACACAAGGGTCCTCTTCTTTATTATCCTTAAGCTCTATCATTGCAGACCTCTTAGCTGGAATGATCCCATTGTATGATTCACAATAGGACTGGAGAAAAGAAAGGCATTTCATTTCTGAAAATTCTCCAGTCATAACAAAAAGAGCTTTCAAAAGACATAAAGGATTCTGTTTTGGACCAACAGGAAAATGTAGGGGTGAGAGAGACAATCTTTAAGTTCAGAGTATTGAGAAATCCTGAATTTACTTCTCTGGATCTGACTAGGCTTGTATTTAGCGATTGTAGTGAAATGTGTTGATGTTGGTTCCAGATTTTCCTTAGTAATTGTTATTCAAAGGGATGCTATATGTCATCCAAAAGGAAAGATCTAACTTTCCACAGTCAATAAAATGTAGATACATATATATATATATATGTATTTTACATGCTGCCTTCCTCCCAACACAGTACACAAAGTGGCATACAAAAGGCTATCTATTGAAGTGACAGCTAAATATTTTGGGCTCTTTCAGCCATTTTGGATACTGAGCAGGGCCTTTTGCAATCTCTACCATTGGGGGCTGGCCTTCCCAAACTAGAGTTAAGATGGCTGTGATTAGCCATGCCCACCTCGTCCCTTTTAGCCTCGCCGGCCAAAAGAATTATATTTTAAAAGTTCCCTTGCCTTTACCAAAGTTGCTTAATGGTTGTGAAAATTAAAATAACCTTGGGAGACATCTGAACATTATAGAATATTTATGAATCAAAAAGGTAAGTGGTTCAAATTCGGATTTGCACCTCCCACTTTTCCTGCATGGTTCAAAATTGCTTTGGAAGTCCAAAGTCGGTAGGTTTTTACGACTTTTAGGTTTTTCCGAACCAACCCTACTACAAAGGACCCTTTCATGCCATATAGTTATAGTGTTATTATTGCATCAAAATTAGGATCCAGGTGAAAAGATCTGGCTTATTTCCCAGAAAACCACCTCTCAGCAAGAAATCCTATCTGCATATCGGAGTTAGTTTAGAAGGAGGCATGCTTAAATGTGTTGGAGCATGCAAGGAATCAGTAAATGTGTGTGCGTCAATTGCATGAAGCTGATTGGTCGGACAATGCCTGGGGAGCTGGCTGAGCCTGGAACTTTTGGATACTGTTACATTTTGTTCAGGCTTGAGCTATGTTCAGAGACAGTCAGTTTGAAGAGATAAGCAGAGAAAGAGTTTGGTGTGTACTCTCGCTTCAAGAGCTGCTGAAAGAATTTATTTACATGGGCAGAAGACATTTTTTAAATATCTCATAAAAGGACATTGTGAGGTGGTGAAACTGATCACACTGTACGTATGTTGTTCTGAACTAAGATGAGTTAATGACTTGTTGTTTAATTTTTACCTGCATGGTGTATTTTCTTTCTCTGGCAAGGCAGTGTGCGCGCTGATCAACAGTGAACTATATGTGGTTTATTTTACATTATGCCACAAAATGCAACCCATATGAACAGATTTTTGTTGTTAAGAAAGGAATACTGGTCTTCCTTTCTGCTACAAAACGAATCAAAAACACTCTGCGACGCTTTGCTATTGAAGTATTTATTAAAAATGAACTGGCATCTCTTTCCCATTCTCATCAGTTCCACAGTAATGTTGCTCTTGAATGCCTCTGTTACCAGCAGCAACTAAATTACCATTATTCCCAAGGCAGGGTTAACATTAATGCAAAACAAACATGTTAAACGAAGAGTTGATATGTAGAAGCTATGCTGTTACCTAAAACAAGCCCAGCTATTTCAGCTTCATTAAACACCAAGATGGAGAGAGAAAAGGCTTATATGGACCAAATCTGTTCATTAGAATGGGGTCCATATTACCCCCCCCCCCCAAAAAAACATGTTTAATATTTTCCTGCTGCTATGAAAGAGCTGGCACCCTCTCACACAAAGTAAGCAAGATGAATTCAGGTTTTCTACAAATTCGGGTTTGGCACAAATCAGTATTCAGTCTCCAAAGCCATTTAATTAAATCAATGCTTTGATTGAAAAGGCCTTTAGTTGATCTCCAATTAATTTTGTTTGTTTAATCTCATCGGCAGCATATCAAGGGCAAACGAGTCATATTTAGAACTGCTGTGTCACATCCAAATCAGTTTAAAAATGAATTCTAAGAACCCTGTCCAACGAAGCTTTTATTGAGCAGCCAAACAATAGAATTGCATGAGGGGTTTAGGCACCGTTTCCATTTGCAACCCTCCTATGGATTCCTATTTCTCCTGCATTTTTAAGACTAAAGGAAATCTACTGCAGTGGAAGGGCTAAGAGCCATGTTGGAAAATTCCTCAGTCAAAATTATTACAATACAAATGAGAAAATTTAAACTTATTCTAATACATTGCATAAATCCACATACCATAAAACTTTAGCATGCTAGATCAGTGTTTCTCAACCTGGGAGTCGGGACCCCTGGGAAGGGGTCATAATGGGGATGCCAGAGGGGTCGCCAAAGAAACACAGTATTTTCTGTTGGTCATGGGGGTTCTGTGTGGGAAGTTTGGCCCAATTCTATCCTTGGTGGGGTTCAGAATGCTCTTTGATTATAGGCGAACTATAAATCCCAGCAACTACAACTACCAAAGTAAAGGTCTGTTTTACCCAAAATCCACCAGTGTTCACATTTGGGCCTATTGGATATCCATGGCAAGTTTGGTCTGGATCCATCATTGCTTGAGTCCACAGTGCTCTCTGGACGTAGGTGAACTACAACTCCAAAATGCAAAGTCAGTGCCCACCAAACCCTTCCAGTATTTCCTGTTGGTCATGGGAGTTCTGTGTGCCAAGTTTGGTTCAATTCCATCATTGGTGGAGTTCAGAATGCTCTTTGATTGTAGGTGAACTATAAATCCCAGCAACTACTACTCCCACATGACCAAATCAATCCCCCCCACGACCGCACCAGTATTCAAATTTGGGCAAATTGGGTATTTGTGCCAAATTTTGTCCAGTGAATGAAAATACATCCTGCCTATCAGATATTTACATTACAATGCATAACAGTAGCAAAGTTACGGTTATGAAGTAGCAACAAAAATAATTTTATGGTTGTGGGTCACCATAACATGAGAAATTGTGTTAAGGGGTCGCCACATTATGAAGGTTGAGAACCACTGTGCTAGATCATGAGGAGGAGGAGGTAAGTCATAAGGGATGCAGTTAAATGAGTGTGTGAGCCTTTTGCTTTATGCATCACCGTTTTAAATTAATAGCATCAGGGAAAAAATAGTTTAGAGCTGTCTATCCAGACAATGACTGGGATGCCTTTTGAAGGAAAGAAAAAGCAACACCAGCTGTTCCAAGGAGAATGCAGGTGTCAGCAAAATCTCTATGGCCGATGCTCAGAAAGTTTGTGTCAGCAGCTCCAGACAGCCGAGCCTGTCAGCATTTCCATCCTGCTTCAAACACAAGAAAATGCATATTTCTTAACAATTATGCCAAAGGCAGGAAAGGAGCCTTTGATACTTCAGCCCTGCAAAAAACAACACTTTCCTCTGCTAATAATTATTCTTGTCAGCCATGGCAGAAGCACTAGTGCTCCTCGTGAATTGTGTGAGGTCTTCCTCATCTGTAGGCTGTGTGCCATGACAATAGCCTCATACTCTTCTTTTCAGAGATAAGGGACCCCTTTACAAAAAGGCTCCCGGTTCTTATAATATGGATTATGGCTCAAGGCCTCATTGCAGCCAATACATGTTGCTAAAAGCTCCATCTGCAGCATTCATTTGCAACACAATAACTTGTCTTCTATGAATTTCAAAAAGTGAGAGTGCTCGCTTTTATTTGCTGGCTTTTATATTAAAATCAGAAATACCTAATGCATGTTGTGGACTAAAATACTCAAGGCAATTAACCAATACTGTTATAAACGACGCAGAGCAAAAAAAACAACAGTTTAGATAATGGAACCAAAAGGTAATGAAATCACTGATAAATATGGATAGTTGGGTGAAACACAGCTTAGCACCATGGAGAGGGCAGATGAGCTCTCTCTATCAGCTCCAGCTCCTCATGCGGGGACATGAGAGAAGCCTCCCACAAGGATGATAACACATCAGAACATCCGGGCGTCCCCTGAGCAACATCTTTGCAGACGGTCAATTCTCTCACACCAGAAGCGACTTGCAGTTTTTCAAATCGCTCCTGACCCGACCAAAAAAACCACCCAAAAAACACAAAAACATAAGAAACCTACATTTTTATCAATTTTCAAGTATTTTTTTATTGCATGCAGTAATGCACAGCTTTTGAAATCTTTAAAAGGGATTTTTGATGGAACTTGTTGTGAAGGCTTCTTTCTTTCTTTCTTTCTTTCTTTCTTATTTCCATTTCTATACCCCCCTTCCCCGCAGGCTCGGGGCGGTTTACATAGCCTAAAAAGCACAATCATAATATACAACAATAAAACAACTTTAACAGAGATTTAAAACAGATTTAAAACAGATTTCCGACCCGCACAAAATAGTCAACATGGGTTATCAGAGGTTAAAAGCCTGCCAGAAGAGCATTATTTTGCAGGCCCTCCGAAAATAGGATAACTCTCCGAGGGCCTGAACATCCTCCAGTAAGGCGTTCCAAAGAATCTGAGTTACCACCGATACACAGATACATCTATTCTATCCTCTAATCAAAGCCCAAGAAAGCGTAAAAACACTCCTTTTGCTGTGCTTTTTCAGATAGCATCCTGTCTGATTTATAAAAACTTACACCACAAATTGTTTATAACATTAGGCTGCTTGTTGTATACATCGACCTGGAAATAAGCACAGTCCAAAATAATGAGACTTCAAAGGATTCCACCAGGCAGGTAGCAGCCAGTCTTTGAAGCTGCAAGGCCATGAAATGCTAATCAAGGAGGCCAATTGCAACAGACAAGAGTTCTTTCCCCCACCCTGGATATTCCACAGATATATAAACTTCACTTGCCTAGTTTCTAACAGACCTCACAACCTCTGAGAATGCCTGTCATAAATGTGGGCGAACCGTCAGGAGAGAATGCTTCTGGAACATGGCCATACAGCCCAAAATACCCACAGCAACCCAATCTATTGACATAGCAAGACAATACAATTGTTAATTTGTGGGAAGGTGCCATGAGGCTTCTAAGAGAGAAACCCTACTAAACAAAATAGGATTGTTGTGGATTGGATGCAAAATTATGATCTTATGAACACTTAGATGAAAGGAAATCCCACGGCACTCGAATGCTATGAACTGGGCTCTTTTCAATATGGATTTATAGCCCTATAATTCCACTTTAACTGTTATGGTTCCCATCTAGGGAAACCTGGGATTTGCCATTTAGGATGGGCCATTAAGAGAAATGCTCTAGAGCAGTGGTTCTCAACTTGTGGGTCCTCGGGCCTTTTGGTCTACAACTTCCAGAAATCCCAGCCAGTTTACCGGCTGTTAAGATTTCTGGGAGTTGAAGGCCAAAACATCTGGAGACTCACAGGTTGAAAACCATTGCCTAGTGCTTCACCTGACTATAAACCCTGCAGCCACAATTAAAGTGGAATCATTATACTATAACTGGGGCCAGGGCCGTAGCCAGGATTTTGATTTGGGGGGGGGGTGAGTTTGGTTCGGGGGGGGGGCTGAGACTGGGTGTAAGAGGGTCTACCCTAGCAAACCTTTTGTATTGTTATCCCAATAACCCCATGAATGTGGGATATGAGCATGGTGATCAGATCATGATATGAATAAACATAACAGTTTAAATAATGTACCAGTAAGGCCTTCTCGCGGACCACCCTGAGAATTTGGGGGGCTGAAGCCTGGCACATGCCTGCCTAGGGCTCACTTTCAGGTAAACATTTCACAGTGGACCAAGGGGGTTTGATTAGGACCTTCCACAAATATGAAAAATGTGGATCCCCACCCCATAGTTTTAAATAGAGGTGACATGAATGCACACATTCCAGCTTTTCAGTATTCATGTTGACATTTACTAATATTTGGAGCAATGATCTGCAGTCACTGGAAATTACAGGTCTGGATCCCATGGATCTGGAGGGCCCACTGTACCTTTTTGAATTTACTTTCAGGGTGCATTTACTCTGTAGAATGAATGCAGTTTGAAATCATTTTCATCATAATGGCTCATTGCTATGGAATTCTAGAAACTGTCATTTGGTGAGGCACCGGCACTCTATTGTAAGGAGCCCCCAATGGCACAATGGATTAAACCCTTGTGCTGGCAGGACTCCTGACGAACAGGACAGCGGTTCAAATCCAGGGAGAGCGGGTTGAGCTCCGTCTGTCAGCTCCAGCCCCCCATGCAGGGACATGAGAGAAGCCTCCCACAAGGATGGTAAAACATCAAACATCTGGGCTTCCTCTGGGAAACGTCCTTGCAGAAAGCCAATTCTCTCCCTCCAGAAACAACTTGTAGTTTCTCAAGTTGCTCCTGTCACAACACACACACATACACAAACCTCTATTGTAGAGAAAGCTATAGACTTGATAAAACTCCCAGGATTCCCTAGCATTGAGCCATGAAGGTTTAAGTGGTGTCAAACTGCATTCAGTCCACAGCCAGACAGCATAGTATAGTGGTTTGAGTGTTGGACTAGGGCCCCTTCTACACTGTCATATAAAATCCAGATTATCTGCTTTGAACTGGATTATATGGCAGTGCAGACTCATATAATCCAGTTCAAAGCAGATAATGTGGATTATATGATTTGATAATCTGGATCCTATGGCAGTGTAGAAGGGTCCCAAGACACTGGGAGACCATGGTTCAAATTCCTGTACAGCAAAGTGGGTGATCTTGGGCAACTCACACACCCTAAATCTCTGAGGAAGGAATAGCCTCACTTCCAAAATCTGAAATAATCCAAAATTGCCCACATGGGTGACTCAGACAGCGACACCTTTACTTTCTGATGAATCAATGCACAAACATTTTGTTTTGTGCACAAATTTATTAAAAGATTGTATGAAATGACCTTCAAACTATGTGTTAAATTAAGGCTTATATAAAACAGAAGTGAAATTCACATTGAGACTTAGGTCCAATCTCCAAGATATGTGTGTGTATCTGTATTTGCATATCTATACCTATTTATCTGTATTTGAATACACACGCACACAAATATTTCAAAATGTTGAACACACACACACAAATATTTCAAAATTTTGAAAAAATCCAAAACATTTCAATTTTGTATAAGGGACAACCAATCTGTTCCTTCTAGCACTAGCTCTAAATTGTGATATTAAATAAGATGAAGAGAGCTAAAAGGGGGTGTCACTTGTGTATGCCCAAACAACTCAATTTCTTACAGGACCCTTTATTGACCTCAAACATCCATTAAGTCAAAAGCCAAGGCTAAAAGTATAAGATGGACTCTATTTTTTCAAACCCATGATAGCAGAGCAGGGAGTTTGTTTTCATGCTATTTACCAAATACCAGAAGCATGCCCTTTTGTTGCACAGCAGGCGCCTGTACCCTCTCAAGAATGTGAGTGACAAAGCTCGAGAGATAACATCCCAACCCACTAACATTTGCTCGTACTCTCACTATTATTTCCCCCCCCTTTACATATCTTTTCTGTTACATTACTTTACAGGGTAGTCTTAGAATAGCTTTTTATTTGTTTCTTTTTTTTAACCCAACATTTCTCACTTTGGGGTGTGTGTGTGTTTTTTTCTTTTCTTTTCTTTAGAGTTGCTTTAATTTTTTTGGCTTCTTGCCATGCTACTGAATCTGTTTTTTGGGGGGACTGCTTGCTAGTTACCCAGGCAACTGCGGATCAGTCAGAATGGAACAGGGTGTGCGGGAGCAATGATCAGATTGCCTGGAAGAAGTCAATGCAGTTGAGATAGGCACAGGTGACGTAAATAAAATGGAGACTGATAACATCTATTTGTCACTTTTGCCAATAAAAGTCTGAGCAGCCAACTGCTCCACACCCATTACCCTGAAAAGAGTTTGCATAATTTTAATATGCATGTGTTTTGGAGTCAATCATTTCAGTATAGTAGACAAGGCAGACAGGTAACACTGTGATATGCAACAATATATAAGGGGGGAAATCCACACTGCATCTCTTCCAAATGAGGCTACATTTCATTCCACTCAAGTCCTGAGGCACGGGGATTCAACACAAAGACCAGACAGATCAAAAATAAAGTCATTTTAAGCCAATTTCTAGAATTATAATAAGTATATGTTCATTTATACTGCAGAACTATTTTTATTTATCGTGTCAGAAACCAATTGAGGGTACACAAACAAGTTAAAAACTTGACCTGAAGTTGGCCACTTGGAGTACCTCTGGTGTCGCTATGAGAAGGCCCTCCATTGTGCATGTGGCAGGGCTCAGACCGCATTGTAAAGGTGGCCTGTGGTTTGCTCTTTTCCACACTGGCATGTTGTGGATTCCACTTTGTGGCCCCATTTCTTGTTAGCGCTGCATCTCGTGGTGCCAGAGCACAGTCTGTTCAGCACCTTCCAAGTTGCCCACTCTTCTGTGTGCCCAAGAGGGATTCTCTCATCTGGTATTAGCCACTGATTGAAGTTCTAGGTTTTCACCTGCCACTTTTGGACTCTTGTTTGCTGAGGTGTTTCCGCAAGTATCTGTAGATCTTAGGAAGCTATTTCTTGATTTAAGGCATTGGCTTGCTGGCTGATATCTGAACAGAGGATGGACTGGAGATGTCAATGCCTTGGTCCTTTCATTATTGGCTGCTACTTCCCAACGGATGTCAGGTGATGTAATACTGTCTCAGTGTAATTTCTCCAGCGGTGTTGGGTGTAGACATATTGCGGTAATGCAGCATGTCTTATTAAGAGCCGCATCCACTGTTTTAACATTGTGAGATGTGTTCCACACTGGGCATGTGTATTCAGTAGCAGAGTAGCAAAGTACAAGGGCATATGACTTCCATGTGTCTGGTTGTGATCCCCAGGTTGTGCCAGTCAGCTTTCACACAGTATTATTTCTAGCACCCACTTTTTGCTTGATATTCAAGCAGTGCTTCATATAATTTGGAGCACAGCCCAGAGTAACTCCTGGGTATTTTGGTGTGCTGCAATGTAGCTTGACAATGTTGTGTACTATAAACTACCATGAATTCTATGCTTTGGAATCATGGGACTTGTAGTTTTATAAGGTCTTTGGCCTTCTTTGCCAAAGAGTGCTACTGCCTTATAAAACTACAACTCTCATCATTTCATAGCATTGGAAGTTAAAGTAGTGTCAAACTGTATTATTTCTATAGTGTAGATGCACTTTAAGAGAAATTGTAATTGCACAAGAAATTATAAGGTGATAAATGTGTATTGTCTACATTGTACCATTTAAGACTACAAGTTAGTGCACGTAATTGAATGCTTTCCTCATGGGGAAAATTCACTTATGTTGTGAAAAAGGTTACTAGCATATGTCTTTCTATATAGACTCTCTTTGTATAGGGCAGTGATTCTCAACCTGTTGGTTCCCAGGTGTTTTGACCTACAACTCTCAGAAATCCCAGCCAGTTTACCAACTGTTAAGATTTTTGGCAGTTGAAGGCCAAAACATCTGGGGACCCACAGGTTGAGAACCACTAGTGTGAGGTTATATATCCACCCTTCCTTCATCTCCTCCTTTTTAAAATAGAAGACAATTTGAATTACTGCATAGATTTGAAGTCAACTTGTACACAAGTGCATGCGGTACCTTCACTGGGGAACAGACATTTTAAAAAAACCTGATTCATGTAATTCCAGTACTGTGTAAGTGGTTTACTAGGCCCTGAACATACCAACATGCTGGTGTCAGTCTATGTTTGCAGCTGTTTTTCAAACTTTTGGTTTCACTCTTATCCTGCCACTTTCCTTCCTCCTCCGCTTATTTTAAATGATGCAATGTTAAGAGCTAATGTACACACAATTAAGTCAGCAGGGGGAGAGAGGTGGAAGAAGTTTATTAAACTGTAAATTTTTGTTTTTACATGACACCCTGCAGCACATTTTGCTATAGTTTTTCAATGAATATCTCACAGTCTCAAACAATTCAACATAATGTGTGGCTGCCACAAAAACAAAGTTTCTGGTGTATAACAACTACTTAAAAACTAAGCTCCACACAATTAAACAGGAAACAACATTTTCAAACCAGGAGTACAAAATTTTTCAATTTTTTTTTTACATAGAGACAGGTCTGGTGAAATGGAAAACGTACAAAATGCAGATCACCAGCCACAAGGCAGATGCTGGGAAGAGGCAGCATCACAATCATCTATGAAGGTATTATTGGGGGGAAAGAACAGCTCCAGAGCATAGCAGTGAAAATTTTCAGCAGCATTTCATTAAAATAGCAAAGATCTTTATCACAAAATGATCAAAGAACTTCACAATAAAACAAGCTGTTGAAATAAACATATTAAGAACTTTTTTAAGGATTTGTCTTCTTAGTTGTGAAAGATGGCATTAAAAGAGAGCAGCCCCAGTAAACTATAATAAACATATGGCCAAAATTGCCATGCGTCCCTTCAAACAAGAGGCCTAATGATAACGGTTGTTGTTCATAGACAGCATATACTTAAAAAAAAGTTTATATACAGCATGAAGACATTTTATTCACCTCTGTGTATGGGACTGAAATATTCAACATTGTTGGCCATGGAAAGCCAGGCTAGTATGACCACGTTTTTTTTTCTTTCCAAAGCCTGAAACAAGAAGCCTCAAATCTAGATTCATTTCATGAATTTTTAATAGAAAGCTTCGGTTTTCCATCAGAGCTGTATAATTCCAAGACCGGTTTGACATTCAAAACTTAATATTTCTATCAATAAGTCAGCCTTATGTTAATGAATCTACGCAGTTGATTTTCTCTCTGATGGGTACATAATTCTTTTACAAACACAGAGTCCATATAGAAAACATTCTATAAAATTTGTTTTTTTGTGCTTTTTTTTTTCTTTTTTGCATTTGTGGAAGACCGACAGTGCCCTCTGGCGGTATGGATAAACCTGGTGAAGGGAAATAGTATACAAGAGAAAGCCTTCAGTTATTGTGATCCATAGCTTTAAACAGGGATTTGGGCAAGCTGTTTGCTTATTAGTAATTAAAAATGGGTTAAGACATTGCTCCCAAGAAATCAGAAGGGTTTTCTAAAATTGACGTATTTTCATAAGGAGCTGACATAAGGAAAACTAATTGAAATGTCTTGATCATTTTTCAGAAACAAATTACAATGCATTGATTTGTTTGAATCTACCTTTGCTGTTATACTGTTAAGTTATACAAACTTTTGGAAACCTCTCTAGACAGTTAGGGATAATTGTAAATATATCCACAGGGGAAAGGATGGGATGTGTCAGAAGGAACTAACATTTGCTCAATTTCTGATTGTATTTTATTCTTTTTCTAGTTGTTTTTCCTGCTGTATATGTTGTGCACTTAAGTTGCCTGTCTGATGGTGACAAGCAACTTGTCACCATCAGATAGATTAGATGAATTTCATCTAACAGTGTTCTTAGAATAAGAGGTGGTTTGTCACTACTTTCTACTGAAATATAGCCTTTGATTGCTAGGCAAGAAATCTTTTTTAAGCTAGTTTAATATGTACGCTTTTACCTCTGTGTGTTTTACCTGATTGTAAGCCGCTCCGAGCCCTCGGGGAGTGGCGGCGTACAAGTCCAAATAATAAATAAATAAAATAAATAAATATTGCATACAGCAGCTGGTATTCCTTGGAGATCTCCCATCCAAGAACTTACCAGTGCTCATCGTGTTTAGCTTCCAGGATCAGGTGGGATCTGGTGCACATCAGGGCATTAAAACAGAAGTTAAGAACTTATTTTCTTCCAACACTGCATGTGCGCATTTTAGTTTTTGTATTCTGTGTAGTATTGTCTAACATTGTTCAAGTATTATATATTTGTAGTGTAGTCTAACAAAAACACACATTTTCATTTTTGTAATCATATACAGAAGGTTTTTGTACATAATGTATCTGGTTAATTTACTATCATCATTGTGCATCAAAAGAGCCCTTCTGTCCACCGGAAGCTTCTGCTAGACCCAACCTATGTTTCAGTTTCCCTTCTTCTGGTTTAGACCACTGCTTCTTAAACTGTGTGTCCCATGACGTTCTCCTAGCTCAGTGTTGGGGTCCTGAAAGCTTTGGCAACAAAGTTTCCTGAACATCACCTAGTGTGACTGCTGTAGACATTTACACAAATTTGTTGTGCAGTGTTTATAGTGGACTCTGCAGAAGATGCTTCAAGGAAAATCGACCTATTTAATAACCCTTGAAAATTTTTGATTTTTATACCAATATACTTAGGGTTGTATAAAGTTTTCTTAGGCCAAAAGTGTCCTAAGTGGGAAAACTTAAGAAACTCTGGTCGGAACAAATCGTAACAAGTTGCACACAGGATCAGCCCTATCAATGAAACAACTCTAATAGTCCTCATTAGAGTGGACCTGAATTTGAGAATTCAACATTGAGACTAACAAGAGGATGTAAGCCAAAAAATGTATTTGCTGTAGTTTTGCTCAGGGATTATAAACATAACTTCTTTTGACTAGAATTTGGGGCACGTGGGCTTGTCAAATCTGGGAGTCAGAGCCCAGACCAGTTTATTTTCCGAGCTCTAGTTATACTGCTCAGCACAAAATACATTTCTATCAGAGCTGAGAATGGTTAATTTCAATCCTGTAAGAGTGATGCAGGAATCTAAGAGTGACTTATTTTATTTATTTTGTGTCAAAAGAATTGCATAAATAAGTAAGTTTAAAACTAATAAAGGGATCATAAGCAACTAAATAGTTTTAGATGAAAAACAGGCAACAGTGGCTGTATTGTCTGTAGTTTTAAACAGTTCTTCCTCTGTGTATGAGGCAAGGCATTGTGAGCAAGCATGCAGATGCAGAGTAGTTTGCTCTGCTCTACAGTCGCACAAGGCGGAAGATTGTTTTAGGCAGTGCCATTTAGCCAGGTTGTCTTTTGATCTGTCAACTCCACTTCTGAATGTGTTCAGAAACTTCCATGTTGGGGGACATGGAAAGAGCCTCCTGGAAGACTGAGGAAATATAGTTGGGTGTCCCTTGGGCAATGTTCCTTGTAAATGGCTAATCTTTCCAACCCAAAAGCACTGCTTTACAACATTTAACCTCACCACACTAGTGGTTCTCAGCTTGTGGGTCCCCAGATGTTTTGGCTTTTAACTCCCAGAAACAGCTGGTAAATTGGCTGGGATTTCTGGGAATTGTAGGCCAAAACACCTGGGGACCCACAGGTTGAGAACGACTGCACTAGAGATTGAATCCACTTTAAATCCAGTTTCTGCCTCCTGCAGAATTCTGGGCTTTGGAGTTTAGTGATGCTGTTAAAGGCGCCTCCCTAAACTACAAACCCCAGAATTCTGCAGGAGGCAGCAACCAGATTTAAAGTGGATTCATTCTCTAGTGTGATGAAGTAGAGTGATGAAAAGGGAGTAGGCACTGAAGGTATCCAAATGTCTTTTTAGTTGCTTGCAGATCTGTGAAGCAGGTCTCAGCACTACACCCCTGAAAAGATAGGTGGCAGCACTTAATCATCAATGACTACTGACTTAGCAATACACAAAGATGACCTTTGGGGGGAGAGGAGGAGGAGGAGGATCTCCAGTGGCAACAGGTTTCAGTTCAGCTGTCCCAAATGCCTAAACAGCAGTTAAACACGCTCAATCCCACTCTACCATTCTGGATGCAATTACAAATCTCGAAGAGTAAAGAACCGGCTTGGGTTTGTGTCAAACAATCTCACCAGCCGCTTTGAAAAGATCAAACAATGTCATGATCCAAGCATAGCAAATGCTTCTGAAAGTTCTAAAGAAATCGGGGGAGAAAGGGGTGCATGTGTAGATGCACACTGACTTAGATCAGGGGGTTGCTTTGCATAAAATGCGAACCATTCGACTCCAACAAAGCACATGTGCAAAGCTTAGTGCCTGTTTCTGTGCTGTGTATTTTTTTTTAGAAATAAAACATTAGGTCAGGTTGGACAAAAGATGAGTACGAGCAGCAGCGCACTTCAGCAACCTAGAAGAATGAGATACTAAAACAGCTTTACTGTCTCTAAATTTAAAAATAAACTCATGCTCAAGGCAGGAGACATTTGTTTCTGCACATGGCAAAAGACCCCTGCAAATGAAATCCTAAACCTTTCTTGTGTTTGAAATGACAATGTCTGTGAGACACAAGACGTAACTCCTTTCATCCCAACCTTTGTCACTCACTGTACTTTTTACTCAGCTATTGTCACCCGCAGCTCATTCAAAAGGAGTCACAGTCAAAAGCCTGTCCTGTGAACTGGACCATTCTTTTCCGCTGCCAAGACCCTGCAAGAACCGAATAATTACCAGCAAGCCTGGAATGAAACTGGAGGCAAGCATGTAAATCCTCACTGTTGCCCATTCAAAATCCTTTGGGGAAAAAATTCTTTGTGGGGCTTCAAATGAAAACATTTCATTCAGTTTGTTCAGGAAACTCCAGAGACTGACGAGTCAAGCATCAACTTCAATTTGTCTTTAACATTATTCACTTTTAATCCTCTCTCTCTATGTCAAACACTTGAAAGGATTTGGCACTTTAAAAGGGGAAAAAATCCCTGCCAGATATTCCCCCCACTCCAGTGCGCCAGAGGTTTAAAAACTCACACACACACACTCCCATTTCCTTTCTTAAGAGAGCTGGAGTGGCAACAAAGACTCAGGAAACAGTGAGTCCAGGAACCTCCAAGAGTCTGTCCTCTCAAAACAAAAGATTCTGGCTATTTTCCTTCCCCTTCCCCAAGGGGAAAAAATGGCAGTAAATATTGAGTGCCAGAAATGAGAGAAAAGTTTCAACGTAGACATATAATCATAGAGTTGGAAGAGACCTTGTGGGCAATCCTGTTCCACCCCCTGCCAAGAAGAAGGGAAGTCACATTCAAAGACCCCCGACACACGACCATCCAGCCTCTGTTTAAAAGCCTCCAAAGAAGGAGCCTCCATCATACTCTGTGGCAGAGAGTTCCACTGCTGAACAGCTCTCACGGTTAGTAAGTTCTTCTTCATGTTCCGGTGGAATCTCCTTTCCTGTAGTTTGAAGCCATTGTTCCACGTCCTAGTCTCTAGGGCAGCAGAAAACAAGATTGCTCCCTCCTCCCTATGACTTCCCCTCACATATACATGACTATCATGTCTTCTCTAAGCCTTCTCTTCTATAGGCTAAACATGCCCAGCTCTTTAAGCCACTCCTCATAGGGCTTGTTCTCCAGACCCTTGATCATTTTAGTTGCCCTCCCCTGGACACATTCCAGCTTATCAACACCTCCCTTCAATTGTGGTGCCCAGAATTTGATACAGTATTCCAGGTGTCTGAGCAAGGCAAAAATAGAGAGGTAGCATGACTTCTCTAGATCTAGACACGAGTATTCGTGTTAATGCAGGTCTAAATCCCACTGGCTGCCGCCACACATTGTTGACTCATGTTTATCTTGTTGTCCACGAGGACTCCAAAATCTTTTTCACACATACTGCTATCATTCTGTATATGTGCATTTCATTTTTTCCTTAGTGGGGTATCTTGCATTTTTCTCTGTTGAACTTCATATTATTAGGTTTGGTCAATCATCTCTCTAATCTGTTAAGAGCGTTTTGAATTCTGCTCCTGTCTTCTGGAGTATTGGCTATCCCTCCCAAAAGTCTGCAAACTTGATGATCATGCCTTCTAACCCTTCATCTAAGTCAGGGGTCCTTGAACTTTTTAAACAGAGGGCCAGGTCACAGCCTCTCAAACTATTGGAGGGCTGGATTATTTGGAAAAAGAATGAATGAATTCCTAGGCACACTGCACATATCTTATTTCTATTACAAAAAACCCACTTAAAATTACAGTAATTAAAATGAAGAAAATTTTTAACAAATATAAACTTGCTAATATTTCAATTGGAAGTGTGGGATTGCTTTTGGCTGCTGAGATAGGATTGTTGTTGTTGTTCTGTACTTTCAAGTTGTTTCAGACTTAGGTTGACCCTGAGCAAGGGCCATGGAAATGACCTTGGAGGGTTGCATCCGGCCCCTGGGCCTTAGTTTGAGGACCCCTGATCTAAGTCATTTAGAAGCATGCAGTTTCTAAAACTGGTTAGATGCATCAGATTATAAAAATTACACTATGTAACAAAATTTGAAAACATTTCTGTTTAACTGTTTAACTGTGTGGTGCTTACTTTGAAAGTAGTTGTTGTTCTCCAGAAAGTTTGTTTTTGTGGCTGCCACAAACTGTGTGAATTGATTTACACTCTATGAGATATTCACTGAAAAACTGTAGCAAAATGTGTTGCAGGATGTTCTGCAAAAACCATGTTTAATAAACCTTTTTCTGTGTTTTTATGATAGAACCAATTAGAAAATGTCATTTATAACTCGGGAAGAAAAATCGTGTTACATAGTGTTACATGTCACATCCAGCTATAGAGTTCTTATCATCCAGAAAGTTATGATGTAGTTCCAATTAACCTAAGAACTGCCAATCATAAATCTATACTACACCTGTACATAAATAGGAGTCTCAATTTACCATAAATATATTAAAGTGATTTAGAATTCTCTCTACTGTTCATACATGCACACAAGTGATTTCTCTGCTTGAATAAAGGGAAAGGGAAAGTTTCCCCCTAACATTAAGTCTAGTCATGTCCGACTCTGATGGGTGGTGCTCGTCTCCATTTCTAACCCAAGCCAGCGTTGTCTGTAGACACCTCCAAGGTCATGTGGCCGGCATGACTGCATGGAGTGCCATTACCTTCCCGCAGAAGCGGTGCCTATTAATCTACTCACATTAGCATGTTTTTGAACTGCTATGTTGGCAGAAGCTGGGGTTAACACCAGGAAC
Organism: Anolis apletophallus; assembly: GCA_030556195.1. Classification (NCBI taxonomy): domain Eukaryota; kingdom Metazoa; phylum Chordata; class Lepidosauria; order Squamata; family Anolidae; genus Anolis; species Anolis apletophallus. The sequence goes on from JARBWK010000003.1 coordinate 101,461,136, forward strand.
TCACCCCACTCCCCGGATTCGAACCACCAACTTTTTGTTCAGCAAATTCATCAGCTCAGTGGTTTAACCCGCTGCGCCAACAGCTTTAATAGCGCATACTAAACTCCATTTTTGTATTTTCAGATGTCAATGTAATCAACAAGCAGGCAAATTTACTTTATCCTGAATATCTTCTGCCATTTATGCCTGAAATATCCTTTTCTATTTTCCAGAACTTGAAGACAAATAAAAGCAAATAAATATCATCTATATTTGTTAAGAATTTCTAGAGGCAACGTTGAATGAGAACATAGCAATCAAAACACCAGGAACTGTGTAGTAATAAGATTCCTATATAAGTCAGGTGACCAAATTGGGGGAAAAAAACCCAACAATTTCTGTACATGCTATAGGCAGAAAAAAAACCCACTAATATCTAAAATACACTTCTAGGTTTGTCATTTTCATGGAAAAAAAACAAACAAGGGTGGCTTGTTTGCTTGAGATAAAACAGAAAAGTTTAATGTTTTCAGTGTTGTGGTCCTTCAGACTGTGATGGCACCAGACAGCCTATCTATTTTTAATGTTACAACTGCCAAGACAGCATCAGAATTTTTTACTTTCAATCAGGAAAAAAAACCAGAGGCCTGTGTCATTTGCACTAAAGCTGCAGATATAAAATCAAATCTGGTGGAGGGGTAATGAAGTAGTTGTTCAAAAAATACTAAACAATTACATTTTTATTTCAAAGGAAAACTTCACAGCATACCAAAGACGGCATATCGAGCCACACCAAAGACAAAAACAACCAAGTGCCTTACAATTGAATGGTTTCAGTCTGAATAATTATTAATTTACAGTTTCCTTAATTATAAATAACTAATGTTATAGCAGTTTTTAGATTGCCAACTCTAAAGGTTATGAAAATAGTATCAAATTGTATCGACAAGAATGACAAATAATATAATTGTTTCACAAATCCTTTAAAAATATATTCTTACTAAAAAAAACCTATACACAACATTCCCCCACATTCATTAAACAAGTGTCAGGTGGGTTTTTTGCCAACTATATTATATCATTCATCTAAAACGGTTACTCCAAAGTACAGCTGGTTCAATGAATTAATGGAACTTACAAATGTGTTGCTTTACCAAGTTCCCATTGATTCAATAATTCTGCTTTGAATTAGAATTTGATTTATGATTATGTCAATGGCATATAGACGATAGCATCCAAACAAAGTAACTATACAAACTGTTGAGAACTTTCTTCCTTAATTTACATCCTCCTTATTTTTAGTTCATTTCAGAAGGCAGATTCCCAGGTACAAAAGACCAGGATGTTTCTCTGTCATTTATTTACATAGTTACATTTGTTTGGAGTCCCCGGTGGTGCAGCAGGTTAAAGCGCTGAGCTGCTGAACTTGCTGACCAAAAGGTTGGTGGTCCAAATCCGGGGAGCAGGGTGAGCTCCTGCTGTTAGCCCCAGCTTCTGCCAACCCAGCAGTTCGAAAACATGCAAATGTGAGATCAATAGGTACCGCTCCGGTGGGAAGGTAATGGTGCTCCATGCAGTCATGCTGGCCATATGACCTTTGAGGCATCTACAGACCACGCCGGCTCTTCAGCTTAGAAATGGAGATGAGCACCTTCTCCCAGAGTTGGACACAACTAGACTTAACGTCAAGGGGAAACCTTTGCCTTTTAAACATTTGTTTTAAAATGCGAATTCAATGTTTTTTTCTTATTTTAAAATTTTCTAAAAGATACAATAATATTTTCAATACAGCTTAGAAACAGGAATTTAGATAGAGCTTGCAAGATCTCCTTTATTTTTTTTCTTCCTTCAGCTGCTTTCCAAGACAGAGAGAGTAAACAGCCTTCTCCCAGCTTTCTTCTTATCTACACAGCTGAGAGTGTAGGATGTTTACATTACCTGTCACTTGGAATTCTTCAGGATCAAATGCAAGCCAAGTACCATTGCTCATAAGCAGCTGTAAGGAGAAAATGAAGAAGATAAATTCACCACAGTAGGGAACAATAAGGTTCTTTTGCTTCTTGGAAGGCCAGTTTTGTCTGCAGGTAAAAATGGAGGAGGAGCAGCTTTGAGGAGACCGCCACACGAAAACGCCATCAACATCTGAAGGTGGATGGGCAACAAGTCCAGGACACTTACATTATTCAATCAGTGTTGTCAAGTTTTGGCCCATAGTACTCCCAGGCAATCAGATGGCATGTTGCTGCCTGAAAAGAAATAAAAATTACTACTGTAAACAATATTTTACATTTTCTCTATCTCGTATATAATAGTTCTTTGGATTCAGAGTTTTGTTCATTTAGTGTTACAAGGAACTAGTATAAAGAAACTGAATATACGGTACTTTTATACTAGTTTTAAGGAAACTGAAAGTATTTAAATACTTGAATTTTCTCTCCTTCCTTAACGCGCTAGTGAACAGCGAGATGATCGGTTTTTCACACCAATGGTGAAAATCTAATTTATTTATTTATTTAAAACTTTTGTACCCCGGCCTTCTCACCTCCATAGAGGGACTCAGACCGGCTTCCAGCAAGAGTCAATGCTATACAAATTAAAAACATCTTACAACAACATTATTAAAATACATAAAAAGTACAATACATAAAAAGCTTCGTTCCAAAGCCAGGTCTTCACCAGCCTTCTGAAGGACAAAATGGAGGGGGCAGATCTAACATCGGATAGAATTCCATAGCCGAGGGGCCACCACAGAGAAGGCCCTGTCTCTCGTTCCCACCAGACGCGCTTGCGAAGATGGGGGGACCAAGAGCAGGGCCTCTCCGAAGGATCTTAATGTCCTTGATGGTTCATAGGGGAGAATGCTAACAAAGTAAAACTCCACACTAGTGAAATTGTTCTCGGTTACACAATTATAATTTTCCCCTAAGCAATCTATCAATGCAAAAAACAATTGTGTAAAGGGAGAGTGAAAACAGGAGAGTGGTCATTCATTCAAGGTCCAGAGCAGAGGCATGCTCAACCTTCAGATCCCTGTTGACTTGCTCAGTCACCCTGAACATAGGAGAATTGACATCAACAAAATCTTTATCTTACACTAGGATTCACTACTAGAGTATTAGGAAAGCAAACAGCTACAAATGAAGTGTATGGAGTCACGAGTAAATGCAAGTGAAACAGTGGAAACCTTTGAGCTCATTTCATGGGAAGTACAACAGCAGGGGAGGGCACCATGAACAATGTATCTTTATTTACACAAAATTCATTACAAAATTTTACAAAATATTCTCTACGTGTTGTATATCTGAAGGAGGGCTGTAGCTGGGGGAGTCAACCAAATCCCCATGTTAAGTCTGGTATAACTGGCAGCCAAAGCCTAAGGCATGGAGGTGGGGGAGGGGGATGTGAAGGCCCTTGTGAAGGAGACCCAACTTGGTGGGGGTGGTTGACAGGGGTGGAGCTGCAGGCTATTTAAGGCTGCTCTGTCCCCCTGCTGTGCTCTTTGCTTCAGCATGAGGTAGGAGGCAGGTTCCTAATGGGGAATTAGGCCTTTCCTCCTTGCTCCCCCTCCTCTTTTCCAGATAGTAGGGTTCCCATTGCTATGCCTATATATAGGTCATTTTCAACTATTAAAAAGTTTGAAAACATGCATAAGAAGCACAATGGGGGCAAGAAAGACTGACTGGACTTGCACTCTTGAGTTCCATGGGGTCTGGTTTCTGTCAAAGTGTACTGACACAGTTTTCAAGTGTTTCCAACAGACATCGTGGTATTCTTTAGTAACTATGAATTACCAATTAACAGTCATTTTCAATTATTTTAAGACTTGAAACTTTGTAACTAAAACAGAAAATTTATTAAATTAAGTCTCTATATAATATAGAATGAACCATACTATTTAAATTATTTTGTGTTATGGAACTTCTCTTTATGATTCGCTTTAAAAATGTTTTTCAGTGATTTTTTGAGTGATGGTCACTCATTGGCCTAATAGGGGTGTCCAAATTTGGTGTCATTTTGTCCAGTGGTTTTTGAGTTATGTTAATCCCACAAACAAACATTACATTTTTATTTATGGATAGATAATATGCCTTCGTTAATTTTTCTTATATAGAGATTTTTTGGGACACCTGTATTATACGAAAGGTAGCTGAAATGTATTACGTAATTCCAAACCCATTATCTATTTGGTTTAAACTACAGGTGCAGAACATTTAACCCTGCAGATGATTTGTCCTAAAACTTTGATCAAGATGCACTTGGCGTGGCCAATGATAATAATAAACTTTGGGAGTTATTGTCAATAGGTACATGAGGATGATGGTGGGTGCATTAGATAAAGAAAATAGTGTTCATGAAACAATCTTTCAAACGGTGTATTTATTTCTAAAATTAAAAACAAGGGCTTTGTGCTGCATATAAATTCTCCACAAAGAAGCATTGAGTCTGGGTAGGACTATTAGTAAAGGGTCTCCCCAAGGTCTCTCACTCATAAGGTCACCATAAATCAAAACTGTCTTGATGGCACAAATCAACAAGCCAATTCCGTCATGGCACATGTTCAGTCAAGGTGCACAAATACAAGTCACAAAGAAAGGCAGCACAATATAAGTGGCTAAGTTACGCCCTGAAGCACTTTCACATTTGCTGTATAGAAGCAAAATTAAATTAGTTGCAGAGGAGAATGTTGTACTTGACCGATTGTGCAGGAATAGAACAATTCTGCCCCTAAAATATGCCACTTGATTATATCACAACTTCTCAAATCCTTCTTAATATGAGATACTTTTAAAGTGTTCTTCAGACTCTCCCAGGAGTCTTTGATGTTTGTTTGTTTGTTTGCTGTTGCACTTAATGGGAGCCATACTCCAACAAGGCTACTCCATGGCAACTGATTCAGAGAGAGTGATACACAATTCAAAACTAACTGTTCAAAGCTAACTGCAAAAAAAAGCATTTACTTTATTACGGAAACTTTGCTGGATATGTGATGAATCTATATGTAGAGGTAACCATGGAATTTCAAAAAAGATAGTAAGCACCTAATGGCATAGTGCCATTGCATTAAGCACCTATGGCAGAAGTAGGCAGAATTTTGAGTAACACACACACACACACACATAAAATGTATTATTGCTTCATTAATGTTATACAGGCCACCTAAAATTTAATGTACCTGTTAATGAAACTGTTATCTGCAATTTTCATATTCCATCAACTAACATTTGGCACAGCACCAGTAATTTAATGGCCAGCCTTACATGTGCTACAAAAGGTACAATGGAATATGTTGACTGAATTTGAATACGACCTTATCCTGATTTATGACCACTTCTGGAATTACTTCAGCACAATTTATGCTTTCTCACAAAGAAGGGGCATTGAGAGCTGAACAATGATTAGCTACACTCACTCTGATAACTGTAATAATAAAGTTCATAGCAGTTTCAAATCTTTCTAACTTGGTAAGTTTGGGTTGCCAATCGAATCACTTTGGGTTCTCCCATCATTAAAAAGAGCCAGATCACTAAAAATCAGAATTGCAAATCTTTAGCTGTTTGCCCCCATATATTCTGACATTTTAATACAACTCAGACATAACATAACATTGAACACCTCTTGCAATGTACAAGCCTCAGGTGACTTTTTCCTATAAGCTTTCAGCTTCTCATGAAATCCTTCGGAATGATTTATATCAATTTCAATATCAACAGTTCTCACATATTGGTTTTAATATAATAATAATAATAACAACAATAATTTATTTATACCCTGCCACTATCTCCCTGATGGGGACTCGGGGCGGCTTACATGAGGCCAAGCCCAAAAAACAAATTACAATAAAATAAGAATCAAAAACATCATCAACAACACAATAAAAATACAAATGTATAAATAAAAGAACAATATGCAAATACAATATCTAAAATCACAAATGACAAGGCAGGTTTTGCTCATTTTCATTGTGTATCATATATTTGGTGTCTTAAAATCTCCTGCATCTGACCTACACCACCTTAGTATGGTATGTTTTTTTTCCCAGTTTACATGGAACTTGGTTCAAGAGGAAGCAAATTGCCTACTAGAATAGTGTACATGTTGGTAAGCATGCCTCGATTCACAAAAGTATCTAGTTCTCGTTCCCAGTAATAGTGTGTCAAAAGGTAGGGACTGGCCTGTCTGAGCACTACAGAAACTGAAAGTGAAGCAACATGTCTGATGAAACTGGTTTCTATACTGCAACAGCAAAAAACCATCCTATCTCCCATCATGCTCAACGTTTGGGGCAAGATTATCCAAACTTTTCTAATACTGTACAAGCATTACATGCCAAATACGGCAAATATTATATTTGGAAGATTTATTTATTTGAAACTTTTATATCCCGATCTTCTCTGCCTCCGTAGAGGGACTCAGACCGGTTCACAACAAGGATTCAATGCAACAATACAATCTAAAACATCATACAACAACAAAGGATTAAAATACAAATAGAATAAAATATATATAAACCAAATCACCAAAATAAAATAATGTCCAAAGATACGTACAAAAATAATCAAGCTTAAGTAATAGTAAATGGATCCAATTCTAGAACTATTGAAATCAAAAGCAGAACCAAACAAGGTTGTCCTCTTTCCCCTTAGCTAATCTAATTAGATCAAACAAAGATGGCTTCAATTGTCTTTCAAGGACCTTTGTCTTCATGAAGATGGCAAATTACCTATATACACCTATGTATACAATGGAAAATTGTCAAAATTTGACTCCCAAAAAACTCAAACCTTCTGCTCTTTCCACCAGTGAGGAAGCCTCAAAAAAGCTGCTGAAAAGAAAGCAGATAGCCATTGCTTCCTTCATGTATTGACTAAGTTCTTGGATTCTCAGAGCTTACTCCATGTTGAGAGAGCCTGAAAGAAGCCCCACTTGCCCTGCTCTAGTCCAGAAAGAGCCATGGCTGCTACTGTCATTTCTTCAAGCAGGCATTAGAAAGGCAGTGCTGTGTCAGACAAAGGTACCATATTGACTCAGGGTCCCTATCCCGTGTCTCTCTCCGAGAGAGTCTGAAGGAAGCAACAATCTCCTGTGCTCTCCGGAGCTTTCCCGCCATGGTGAACAGTAGATGCTTCTCTGCTGCTGGGGTGGAAGCACCAAAGCTATACCATTACCACCAATTTTCTGTGCAGGAACTGCAAAAGGCTCCTGGAGAGAATAGAAGGAATCAGAGCTCCTTTAAGAGTGGAAAAATAGCAGTGATGGCCAATGTCATGTAATGTTCTGCAGCTGATGGCGGCTGGTGATGGAAGGGTTAATGTTAGTATTAGTTCTAAAGGCTTGTGTAATCTGTAAGAGTTCATGGGTGAAAGCAATTAAGGGTGGGGGTATGCAAGATATAGGTTGCAGCTGGGTGTTACTGAATTTAAGGAGCTAACTTTGGGGCTGATCTTCGGGTGAAAAATATTGTCTTATTTTGGTGGTAGATGCTGCTGGTTTCCCCCCAGGTTTGTTGGATTTTCGGTATCCTGGCCTGTCTCCTGTAATCTTGGAACCTTGAACCTTTAAATGTCTTAAATGCAAATAGGACAACATTACAAGACCAAAGCTAATACAAGCAAAAAAAAAACAACCCACTTCTGAGTCTGTTCAGGGACTTCCAAGTTGTCCATTCTTGGTGTGCCCTTGGAGAAAGACCCCTGTGGGGGCCATCCATTTGGGATTTCCACATTTAGCTGCCTAGAGGGATTATCTTGCTTTGCTGGGGGAACATTAAGAGGAGTGGTGGTTCTCATGAAACTTTTCCTTGATTTGATTCTACTGGGAGGAGACTGATGGCCATGAAGGATGGCTGTCACAGTGTTTAACCTTATTTCTCTCACAGTTGGCAGCAACTTTTTGTCACAGATCAGGGAGGGCAATGCCAGCTAGCTTATAGAGTCTATCAACACCTGTAAGTTTGAAACATCCTGTGATTATTCTACATGTTTTATTCACCTGCTTTGCGTGGACAGACTTGTCCCTAACAGGGCAGGCATACTCAGTAGGTGAGTAAGACAAGGCCAGGGCTGATGTCTTCTTAATTTTGGGTCTGCACCCCATGCACTACCGGTAAGTTTCCACAGGATGTTATTGCATGCAGCTACTTTGTGTTCATAGAATGTTTACTAAATGTTAGTGTTCGATTTAAGGTGAGGTCGAGGTATTTAAGATGGGAACAGTATGTGAGCTCTCGGCCTTCCCAGGTAACTTTCAATTTCCTGTTGGCTTTACAGTTACTTAGGTTTCAAGGGTAAGGCTACCTCTATACAGATCCCTTTACTGATTGACTTTGCAAACCTCATGGCTACTCAAATGAGAATTCAAGCTTGTTAATTGCAAACATCCACACTTGATTTGAACAGACAAGGGTTCTTTCTCCCACTCCGGACATTCCACAGGTATATATACACTCCACTTGCCTCACTGTCAACAGAACCTCTGAAGATGCCAGCCAGATACAGGTGAAACGTCAGGAGAGAATGCTGCTGGAACACGGCCATATACATAGCCTGAAAAACTCAGAGCAACCCAGTAATTCCGGCCACGAAAGCCTTCAACAATACGTTTCTTCTCTTTAGGAGGCACAAAACTAAACTTAATGTTTCAGTTACAATTCCTAGTAGCCAAAGAAAACCTTTCTGTCCTTTGGTATCATCCATATATTGGGATGCTTCAATAATTTTTAATTCCAAAGTGAAAAAGTTGGAGAAAATGGTTAGCATCACAGCTCTTTTGTATAGGAACAGATACCTTTAAACCCCATTTTTCTGCTGAACTTAATAGCTTTGGTTCAGTGGGTGCTGACATGAAACTTAATGTCTGTTAGGGACTATGTGACCTAATTCTGGATCTCTTTTAAAGCGCCACAGCTTTCATGTCTTAGAAACACCTCACATTATTCCAGAGAAACTTCACTTCTTTGTCTTCTCGGTCCAAACTGAGGGAAGACAATGGAAGTAGGTTATCATTTAACTAGCAATTTTACTACTCTACACAAAGATAACTCAACGGAATATTTAGCTAGTACAGAATGAAAAATCTTGTTTCACAAGTACAGGCATTGAAACCTAGCCAAACCAAATATAGCTTGAAAGTACAGCAAGGCCTTGTTTATCTGTTAGGGGTTCATTCTAAGCCCCTTCTGGAATGGTCAAGTCCCATTACATACAATGGCAAAGTAAAATAGTGGTCTATGGAATGGCAAAATCAACATTTACTTTTTTGGATTTTTACTTTTTCATTATTTTCAAGCCATGTATAGTAGAATCCATGGATAAAGAATCCACAAATATGGAGGGCTCCACTTTTCTTGGACATACTCATGGAGAAAAATGTCCTGTTGACAGAACAGGTCTGTAGGAGAAAGTTTAGTTTGTCTATAAGTAGAAGTATATTTCTCAGCTAAAACAAAATAATTCACCTTTGTTTATTATGTCACTGCAAAATTTCTGTTTCACTATGATTGATTTCAAAATCAGTTTACAGTATGGCACCCAATTCCTTCCTATTTGAATTGTATGATTTTAACCTATATTTGCCTTTAAATTAATTTCTTTGGGAAGCTTTTCTGTCACCAGGTAAATTTCGACTGAACTCAATGGGACAATGGCAAAGTTGCTACAGAGAAATTAAGGCTGAACATCCCTTATCAATAATTCTATAATTTAAAATATTTGGAAATCTGAAATTGTCCACTTGGGTGGTGAAAATCCTGGCATCTCTGCTTTCTGATAGTTCAAGTGCCCACAAACTTTGATTCATGAGCAAAATTATTTAAAACTAGCTGTACCCGGCACGCGTTGCTGTGCCCTATTTAGGAGATGTGAGATGTAAGGGTTGGAAATGATGTTACTTACGGTCTTGGTGGGGTCATGTAGGCATGAATTGCGCACTTTCTATGTGTGCTCCAAATGATGTCATCTGGAAGCATGAGTTGTATTGTCTTATATAGCGGTGGAAGTGTTTTGATTCTGGAGTGTGTCCACTCAGCAAAGTCTGTAGTGGTTGTGGAGGAGTGGCAAGTGGTGGTAGAGAGACTTTACCGGCTAGGCAGCACATTCCTGTTGTTTCTGCTGGGTATTTCAGGGCTTTGCAGTGTGGGCAGATGTGCGTTAGGGTGCCAATGTCGGCCTCTGGCACCATGCTGTAGTCTTCTGCAGCATTGTATCTGAAAGCTAGGCGGTGGAATTGGTTGTGGTGTTTTTGAAGTTTGTTTTCTGTGTTGCGACGTCGTGTTTCTGCGCTACTTGCGCGCTGCTGTTGTGTTGCATTTCTGCGTCTTTGTTGTTCCTGGCTGCGCGCTTCTTGTCGTGCAGTTCTTTGCATTGGTTCTTAGCTGTGCATCGTGCAGTGACCTGTTGTCTGTGTCTCTGCTGCGCAGTGTGTTTCTGTTCTGGCGTTTGTTCTGCCCTTTGTTGTTTGATGTATGTAGCGTTGTGAGTGTGTCGTCCGATGCTGTTATTTTTATAAGGCATGGCTTGTCTTTTGGGTCAGTTTATGTCTCTGTGGAAGGAAGGAATGGTTTTAGTTTGTGGTGTTTGTAGGTGTTGTGTGTACGGGGTCCCGTAAGGTTGGTGGGATGGGTTGTGATTGGAAGTTGTGTTGTGTTGTGTGGGTAGGAATTTGCTGGAGAATTGCTCCCTCAGAGTTTGGTTTTGGCAGTTTAACCCTCAAACACCAACTGAAATCTCTCAGCATTCTATCCTAGCCTTGGATGGCTCTTGCCAGCGTTGCTATGGTTACAGCAGTTATGCAAATCCGCCCTTATTGGCAGCCAATCATGTTGTTCAGAATGTAGAGGCTGGGTGAGTCGTTGGCTGCTCCGGAGGATACTGGGAAATGTAGTTTTATTTTTACTCGTTGTTTTGGGGGCCTTTTAGGTTTTGGGGGGGAAAGTTTCTTTGCTACAAACGTACCTTGCTTGAGGCCTATTTCTGTTGGCAAGTATTGTTTTTCTGCGTTGTATGGTTTCTTTGTTTGAGGTATACATCACATGACGTGAACCCATTTATATAATAGATAGTATATACTGAAAAATTACTATCATATTATATATATAAAGGGCCCCTGGTGGCGCAGTGAGTTGAACCGCTGAGCTGCTGAACTTGTTGATGAAAGGTCGGCGGTTCGAATCCAAGGAGCAGGGTGAGCTCCCGCTGTTAGGCCCAGCTTCTGCCAACCTAGCAGTTCGAAAACATGCAAATATGAGTAGATAAATAGGTACCACTTCTGCAAGAAGGTAACGGCGCTCAATGCAGTCATGCTGGCCACATGACCTTGGCGGCGTCTATGGACAACACTGGCTCTTTGGCTTAGAAATGGAGATGATCACCACCCCCTAGAGTTGGACATGACTAGACTTAATGCCAAATGAAACCTTTACGTTATGTATATAAGGCATTTATAAAACACATATGGAAAGCATGTTTAGACCTGGGTTCCATCTGTAAGATATTTCATTATGTATGCATATGCAAGTGCAAATATTTAATAGTAATAAAAACAAAAACAAAACTGAAATCTAAAACAACTCTGGTCCCATATTTTCTGGATAAGGCATACTCAACCTGTATTTAATTAAGAGTCAACTGGGAACGTTATCTATAGAAATGCAAAGTTCCCATTCCTTGTAAGTAATCCTTGCCCACACCAGCCTAGTTTTTTGTGTCATCTATTAAAAAGGACTATTGGGCAGACAAAATGAATACGAAAAACACATAATGCCTTGAACTTGAAAAACAAAATGCAAAAATTTGAATGCTGCCCTCTTGTGGTGTTCTCTCACACTTTTCAACATACAAGGGCAATGAACCTCAAAATAATACAGTAGATGCCCAACCGTGCCAGCTCTCCTTGCGGGAATATGAGACAAGCCTTCCACAAGGATGGCAAAGCACCAAAACATCCGGGTGTCCCCTAGGCAACGTCCTTGCAGATGGTCAATTCTCTCACACCAGAAGCAACTTGCAGTTCCTCAAGTTGCTCCTGACACATACAAAAATACAATAGATTGTCAGTTAACCAGCACTCATGGAGATGCCAGAAAAAAATAGTTTCCTCTGGTTGTCTGAGAGTTACTATTAAAAATAGGCCTAATACTATACCCCATACTATAGCATACCATAAACTTTGTATTGACTTTATATGAATATTGAAACACAGTAATTAAAAACAAATACAGGCAAACTGTAAATTGCTGAGACAAACATGTGCAGTGCAAAGTGTTGGCTTATGGCATGGTACACCAAATTTAAACATACATTTCTGCTAAAAACTGAGTTCTGGTTGCTTAAGTTCTGGTTAGGTGAGAGTCTACTACATGATCTGTCAAGTTCTTCAGCTTTTAAAAACATTCTGAAAAGTCAGAAAGTCAATATTATTTATTTTTCACAGAATTACTGGATAAAAATAGTTCACAAGATAACAACAACTTTATTTATATTCCGCCACCATCTCCTCAGAGGGACTCAGGGCGGATTTCAACATAACAACGGCAAACATTCAAAGCCTCCATAAACAGACAAATATCAACATAATAATCCCAGGGGAACCCCACATATCAAAACAGCATAAGAACCTAACATCACTAAATTAAACACAACATAATAAAAATATATGACATAAAATCTATATAAATAAAAATGTAATGTTCATTTGTGGGATTAATATAACTCAAAAACCACTGGATGAATTGACACCAAATTTGGACACAATACACCTATCAGGCCAACAAATGACCATCACTCATAAAAACACTGAAAAACACAGCACAAGGGACTTTAAAAGCCAAAAAAGTTAAAAGACACTACAGCGTATGTGCAAAAACGACTCCCCCGGCAAACAAAACACACAGTAGCATATCCACACTCTCTTGCAGACTACAGGTCCCACTATCCCCTAGACCAGGCCCTTTAGGAGAGGAGGATGATCCAAATGCACTGCTTCTAAGCTGCAAGCTTTCTTCTCCTTGGATTTCTTTGAGAGCATCCCAATCCCTGCATATTTCCAATTTCCTATTCTGGACTGCAACTCCCAGCAATCCTCCAGATAGATAGATTAGATAGAGATAGCTAGGTAGATCAATCAGGAAGACTGCTGGGAGTTGCAGTCCAAGAATAGGTAGAGAAGAACGGGGAGAAAGAGGATGGGAAAGAAAGGGTAGGGGGAAGGAAGAAGAGAAGGAAGGAAGTGGAGAAAGAAAGAAAAAAGGGGAGGGAGGGAAGGAAGGAAGGAAGGAAAGAAGAGAAAGAGGGAAGGAAGGTTGGCCACAGCAACGCATGGCGGGTATAGCTAGTCTGAACATAAACACATTCTTTGATTTATATAAGCTAGCTGTTGTTGCCCAAATTGTGCGGATTAGTTGTATACCCAGTGATGATAACTGGGCTAGCATAAATTAGACTGAGTCCAGATACTAAATGGTACTTGATCAGAGATCCGGTAGTGATCTTTAATTGTCTAATTTATTATATCTTCATGATCTAAGAAGCTAGAAGACTTATGAGTCAGACTCATGGTCCATTTAGTTGAGTAATATCAACTTTGGTAGCAATTGTTCTCTCTAGATTTCAGGCATGACTCTTTCCTGGCCCTATCTGGATATCTCTGATATTTCCAGGTGTCAAGTACTAACCAGGTCCAACCTTATTTAGTTTCCAAGTTAGACAGCATCCGATGTGTTCAAGGTGGTACCGTGGTTTCTTAGCAGGATTCTTCACTTGATATAGCTTTAATTGTCCAAGCAGTCTCAATACAGAAGATAAAACATCCAAAAAATTAGTAATTAAATTCTTGCTATGGATAGGATAATACAATACTTGTGTAATAGCTATCCCAAGAACCAGTGAGAAACAAAAGCTCTCCACCCCAACTGTTAATAGGAAATAACTTGTAATAGCAGCACAGTCCTCCTAATCCCTGGCAGCTGCTTTGCATGAGCTGTCTGCTATCATAACACAATTAACCATGTGATGACTTCTAAATTAAAACTCCTAGTCTCAGATGGCCCCTCCACCAGAGCTTGATAAAGTTGAACTTTCTCAGCTGTTCATTTATCAGCTTTTGAAAGGGGGGCGGGTGCGTTTTGACCTACTGCAAGGTAGATACATATAGTACTAGCAGAGAACAGTTACTCATGTTGTTCCAGTTCATCTGGATATGTTAACAAGCAATGTTCTTGATTGAGATATGATACACCTTTTCATTTCACTTGTGACTTCTAACCTGATACACCAAATATAGGGAAGATCATTTAGAAGAAAATACATGCTCCGATATTGCTCTGCCCAAGATATTCTATATGAAAATTGTATCTGACATAGCATGTTACAGTCCTCCACAATCTATAGACTTTACATTGATAGAAGTGAGTGAGGGTAGCTTCAACAACAGCTAGGCCATTGTGCCATAAAATGATACTGCAAGAAAATATTTCTGTGCCTTTTTTTTCATTTGTCAAGAAAACTGTCAAGAAATATGACACATACTTTTGTCAACTGCAACTTCTGCTTCTTTTCGGATGCTTGTGTTGTGTACTATTAGGTTTGAGACTGTCCTCACAGTGGGCTGTGTTTTTTCAAATCTGAAACAACAGAGTGGGATGGAGCTGGGACTAAATAATTCCTCTTCCACTCTCATGCCCAGGAAGCCCCCTTCCACAAATGAGAGAGAAATCCTCAAGACAAGAAACCTTAATGAAATTTTCTATTTCCTCTCTAGCAAAATACTTACTTGGCTTATAGACTAACACCCAGCAATTCCTCTCCTTCTCCAACTGTCTCACAAATCATACCGTCATCATTGGGTTTCTCATCTACTAATACCCATGAGGTAAAACAGAAAAAAAAAGGTTTCCCCTGACACTACATCTAGTTGTGTCCGGCTCTGGAGGGTGATGCTCATCTCAATTTCTAAGCCTAAGGGCCGGCGTTGTCCATAGACACCTCCTAGGTCATGTGGTGAGCATGACTGCATAGAGCGCCGTTACCTTCCCACAGAAGCGGCACCTATTGATCTACTCACATTTGCATGTTATGTGCAATTGATGTTTGATATTTGGAACGGTCTTGGATCATGATTTTAGGATTATGTGATTTTAAGATTTATATTAATATTAACATTATATTTAATGTTTAAATGTTGCTACGTTTTTATGATCTGGTCAATAGTTATATGTTACTGAATGGGCCATAAAATTAGCAGAACTTTCAGATATGGACATTTTGAATAGTGCGATAAACAACAAAAGTCTCGAAAAATGCACGGACTGGCAACCGGTACTTAGCTACTTAAAAACTACCAAGTTAAGTTAACAGTGGAGAAAAACCTATGAAACAGGGCGCAACAGCCCACCTAACAGTCTGCAATATTCAAGAAAATAAGGATCCCCCAGTCATCCGGACTGGAAGCAAACCTATTTCTTTTCTTTCTACTTCTTCTTCTATTACACTAATTCTCCCCCTCCCCTTTCCTACCCTTCTATCCCTTTTTCCCCCTCCCTATCTCGATACTATCTTCCCGTCACAACCCCCATTTTCTTTCTCTTGCACTGTTCTTTTGGACTACTTGTGTTTTTTTTATTATGCTATTGTAAAACTATTCAATAAAAAACTATTCAAATAAAAATAATAGTTATATGTTACTGTTATTTTATGTTAGGCTTCATATGTATATGAGGGATTAAATTTTGCCATGAATATGTTGGAAACCACTTTGAGCCTCACCCCTGGGGTGAGAAAGGTTATATAAAAGTGAAGTAAATCAATGTTTTTGAACTGCTAGGTTGGCAGAAGCTGGGCCTAACAGCGGAAGTTCACCCCGCTCCCCAGATTCGAACCATCAATCTTTTGGTCCCTGTGCCGCCAGGGAACCCTCACCCATGAAGATGAAGTGTAAACATGAACGGATGTCAAGGGGATACTGATTTATGGCAAAGGATTCAAACTACTGATCTATGTGGTCTCTTTCTCACCAGTGTATTAACAAGTGAAACCTTATTTTAATGAGAATGTAATAAGCTCATCTCCAAGTCAGCTCAGCTTTTCAAGGTCATGCATGCCATGATGTTTTACTGATGCTTTATGCTATGTTTTTAATCTGTGTCGTTGTTTTTTACGCTGTTGTTTGGTATTGTAAGCCGCCCCGAGCCCGCCGGGAGTGGCGGCATAGAAGCCAAATTAATTAATTAATTAATTAAATGTCTAGAATTTAAAAAGTAATATAAATCAGAATATATACTTTTAAACACTTCAAGAAGATCATTGTGGATCTCCTCAATACATAATAATACAGCTCGGTAGGAAATAGAGAAGTCATCTTTTTTTAGGTTCACTAAATATGTTGTTTTTATTTAATGAAAACTTAAAAGTAATCTTAAAACTAAACATACATGCACTGAAACCTGAACATCTTAGAACTGGGTCCCATTTTGCCAAGTACAAGTCAAGTGCACCTTATCTGGAAATCCAAAATATTCTAAAATTTTATATTGTGGCTGAGATAGTGACACCATTGCTTTCTGATGGTTCTATGAACAAAAGTTTTGTTCCATGACTTAAAATATTGCATAAAATTGCTTTTAGGTTTATTTGAAACATCAATGAATTTTGTGTTTAGACTTGGGTTCCATCTCCAATATCTCATTATGGACATATACCTAAGTTCTGTACATATATTCCAAAATCTGAAATTGAAACCATCTCTGGTCCCAAGTACTTTGGACAACCTGTAGAGAATTCAAGCTGGACACCACTCTTTCTTTAATTATATTGCATAAATGTCACTGTCTCTTCTACATTGAAATTGTAATTATTTTATTTACAGGTATACAATGAAGTCCTATTTTATCAAACTTCACTACTTTTCATCAAAGGAGATAAGTAGGCAATCAAGCATTTGCTCTTCCCCCGCTTCTTGAAAGCATAATGAATATATTATGGCACAAGTCCAAGACTTCCCTACAGCCCCATCACCATTTAAGGATATAGTTTTTCTGAATATGAACAAACTGGGATAAGTTTGGATTAATCATCCAACCCATTTCCTCTTCTGGAAGGGAGTTGCCCAGCCGGTTTTCTGAGCAAACAATCAAAAGGAGCCAGCCGGCCCTATAGTGTTTACAAAGACAGCAATCTCACTCATGTGACAGCATCAGAGAACTGATACTTCAAAACAAGTATGCCACAGCAGGAAAAACAATCACACAAGCTATAGGAAGGCACTTATTTTAATCACTATGGCTTTGCTTTGTAATAACAACCCATTCACAGCATGCAAAGGAGTGCATGCACGCATATAAAGCCCCTTTCCTCTTGTAAGCCTATGCAATGATACAGGAATTCAATGCTACGTTTAGAGAGAAAGGGAGCTGCCAACATTTCGTTGTGTACACCTAAACATTAGCCAAGGAGCCAAATTCACATTAGTGGAATTCCTATCAGTAACTATCATAAATGTAGTTAGAGCTATGAAGAGCCAGAGGAGATCAGAGAGCTAGAAGGAAACCCAAAAAAATCAGGGTTAATTGATAAAGCAAGAGAGGTAGAAAAACAGATTGTAGTGTCATGGCCAAATGACACCTGGGGCTCTTTCATACTACCCCAAATTACAAACATCTGACTCATAGTTAGGAACAGGGGTGAAACAACAGGAAGTGAGAGAAATCTATCTCGAGGAAGGGAAATTCACTCCTGAAAGAGTTATTATGGAGAAAAGGCATTGCCACTGAAGCTTTCTCACCAATCCTTGTTTCCACAATAAGTCAAATGTTTCACAAGCCAATTATCACAGGGACAGAAAGTGAGGTGAATGAACAGACAGCAAAACAAACCCCGTATGCTATGTATGTATGTATGTGTGTGTATATATATATATATACATACATACATACACGCAAACATAGTACAGTCTCACTTATACAGCAGCAGAACGTTGGATAATCAAAAATGTTGGATAATAAGGAAGGATTAAGGAAAACCCTATTAAAAGTCAAATTACATTATGATTTTACAAATTAAGCACCAAAACATAAAATGGACAAAAAAGCAGTTCAATACAAGGTAACGTTACATAGCAATTACTCTATTTACAAATTTAGCACCAAAACATTGCAATGTATTGAAACAGGTGTGGATCTGGATGGGAGGCAGACAGCATTGGATAATACAGAATGGTGGATGAGCAAAGGTTGGATAAGCAAGACTCTAAAAGGTAAAGGTAAAGGTTTTCCCCTGACACAAAGTTCAGTCGTGTCCGACTCTGGGGGTTGGTGCTCATCTCCATTTCTAAACTGAAGAGCCAGCATTGTCCGCAGACACCTCCAAAGTAATGTGGCCAGCATGACTGCATGAAGCGCTGTTACCTTCCTGCCCGAGTGGTACCTATTGATCTACTCACATTTGCATGTTTTCAAAGTGCTAGGTTGGCAGAAGCTGGGGCAAACAGTGGGAGGTCACGCCGCTCCTCATATTCGACCTGCAGCCTTTCGGTCAGCAAGTTCAAGAGTTCAGCGCTTTAACCCACTGCACTACTTGTGGCTCGAGAGACTACTGTAATATATATGGAGTTACACTTTTAAAATGTACCTGCTCCGACTTACAAATTCAACTTAAGAACAAACCTACAGAATCTTTTTTGTAACTTGGGGACTGCCTGCATACAATTACAACACTATGACTGCATTTTAACTGCCATGAGCTCCATCCCACAGAAACCTGGGATTTGTTGTTTAGGGAGGCACTAAAGCGCACTGGCAGCTAAGCATCCTAAATACCACTCTCTAAACTGCAAATCCCAGGTTTCTGTGGGTATGAGCCATGACAATTATAATGCACTCATAGTATTGTTATTTTGATGTGAAATGACTTTAGGTCAGGCTTTACTGAATATATAGAATCATTTTAAGATGAAGAAGGATGGAAACATGATTTCTGTGCCAAACATTCTGGTAAACATACAACTCTGTTCCTTATCAGCATTAGCTTAGTTGTATACCAAAATAGATATGGAGGGGAAAAAATAGAAAAAAATATTTATGATACCATGCCAATGAAAACTGTGCAATGGGACTTAATTGATGGATTGGCCAAACCAGTTCTTGTAAGTAGCAAAAGAAAAGGGATTGAGAAAAATGTAGTTTCCAAGTCTTCTGAGCACTTTAGTTATGCATGACCAAATACTAATATCTATTTCTGATTAATATTGCGAGGTGTAGTAACACAGCTCATCCCATTGAAGGGTTGAGTCACTATCCAAATAGAGAGGTCTCTCCAGACTTGAGATTTCTACTGATGGTGGATCATCGCATCAATACATAACATTCATGAACACAGACGTGTCCCTATGAACACTGCTGGCATTTATTAATTTGACACAGGATCATCTGGGGGGTTTTCTGGCATCCACAGGGGGTCCCGGAGCTGAACTCCCATGGATCTGGAAGGACCACTTTAGTTAGAAAGAGTTGTTTACAGTACTTTCCAAAATGACAAGAGGTTGCCCACTCTCAATAAAAAAGTGATG
Source organism: Anolis apletophallus (assembly GCA_030556195.1). NCBI lineage: Eukaryota > Metazoa > Chordata > Lepidosauria > Squamata > Anolidae > Anolis > Anolis apletophallus. Next base: position 101,480,666 of record JARBWK010000003.1, read on the forward strand.
CTGCTCATTTGTTTATTATTGAGTTAAAACACTGAACTATATCATTCATTAGCAGCTGTTGAATCTTAAAGACACTAGAAGCAAAGATACTTGACAAATAGACATCCAGCCAATGATCTATTTGTGGATTCAGCTAGCATGCTTGCTTGTTTTACAGCTTTTGAATATGGGGATCGTAGGGGAGGGGGCAATATTAACATGGCTGTGTACAATAACCTAACCCTGCAATTCAATATATCCAACAAGTGCTGCATGCCATCTGTTGTCGAAAACAAACACCATTCAGTGCTCCTAAAAAGCTTATATTTAGTACAAAAAAACCCTCAAAGCAATAGAGTTTTCTCCACTGTAGTAAAAAGGAATCTAGTCACAAGACTTCCTGAAAACGAATTTTAATTCAGTTTGATCATGTAGTAAATTGTGCAGGAATTCAATTGAAGACACAGATGCTCCGCACTTCACAGCTTGGCTTCTGTGGTTCAAATTGGATACTCTGCAAGTTATTGTTAAAAATAGCTGTACCCAAATTGTGTGCATTCAGTCAAGGAACATCCTAAAGAACTGAGAAAGCAAAGCACAGCACTAATTATTACCTTCAAGGACTCATGGAAAACTGGTGTGGCCCATTCATACAGAAAAGAAAGCCAGTGCCTATCCAGACTTTCTCTGATGTGGAAATACCGCATATTTAAGGAGACAAAGTAAATACTGGCATTTAAATTATAAAAAAACTTTTTTATCTGTAGAGGGCTACATAGCATCTTGTATAGGGTATGTGACCTTAAAAAAGTAACTTAAGATATTCATTCAAGATACACTGAAAATTCCTATGGAAAAGACAGTAACAGAACTAGCCACCATTTTGCAAAAAGAGATAGCTAGTTAGGAAAAGCTTCTGTAATTGTCAAGGATTGGTAGTACACTGAAATGAGGAAGTAGGCTTAACTGCATTTAAAAGCTGGAGAAATTACAAATATTAAGTTTCACTGCATCCACACTGGTATAGTAACAACAACAACTTTATTTTTGTACATCACCTCCATCTCCCCTAAGGTACTCGGGGCGGCTTACACATGGCACAAAGTGCCTATAAACAACACATAAAATAAACACACAATACAATATATGATAAACCAATAGTATATAAAACAACAATTTGAACTCAAAACAGCACCCAATAACCTATAGTGTTGACTGTCGTAAAAACAACTGTATACAAGGAGAAGGGAAAGAGATAGTGAAAGTTTTAGCAGAGGACCAAGGGAATGGGATGTAAGTGCTGTGCTGTATCATAATTGCGGACCATTGAGCTAGACATTTTCAAAGGCTTGTCTAAACATCCAAGTCTTCAACTCCCTTCGGAAGGAGGACAGAGTGGGGGCCTGCCTAATCTCCCTGGAGAGGGCATTCCAAAGTCAGGGGGCCACCACCGAGAAGGTCCAAAGAAAATGTACTTCATGAGTTGTAGTTCGGAAAATACCAGCACTCTTGGGCAGATCTTGTTAAACTCTCGGGATTCCATAGCACTGAGCCATGTTAATACAGTATCACACAACATTAATTGTCCAATGTAGATGCACCTGCAGTATGCAAATTAATGAAAGAAAGTGATAAGCATGACCAAGTCAAACTCAGTGCTGTAGTGTGAAATGTGATCCGGACCCTTCTCCAGAATATTCCATTACAGAATATTCCATCTCCAGAATATTCCATGTATTCTCTACTGCAGCAAATATCAGACCACTATCACCTCTTCCAACCTAGCAACTATTTCCCTCTTGGATACGGACAACGTCCCAGTTTTGTTTACTGAGATACAGGATTCCCCCTAAACTTCAAAAAAGGAGAGATGAAGTGGCATTATGGGGCGCTCCAACCACACTATTCTATTCCTTCTCCACTATCTTTTTCTGTATCTTTCTCTGATAAGACTGCTTCATAGTCTTTGCTTTCCCCTGCTCTGAATTTTGAATTAGGACACTGATCTGCATTAAGAGATCTGCTGATAACTCCCCCTTGTTCACATATAATTGGGGTGGACAAAGGGCAGCCCTCTCTAATTTGACTGCGGCTCTCAACATTCCTCAGCACTGGCAGTCAAAGATGCACAGATGCAGTCAAGCAATATGTGGAGTGCTGCATTTTTACCATAGCTGGTAGATATTATTTCAATAAGTACAGATGTCAACATTATTGATATGTAAGGAGCCACCAATATCAGGCATACAAGATAGGGGGCAACCAATTAAAAAACCACACTGAACTAAAGAATGAAATGCCTTTAGGAACCAAGTGTGCTTAGCAACAATGGGGAGGGGGTATAGGGACATTCTGCAAATATTTAAACTACGACAGAAAGAAGGATCACAGCTGTTCATTTAGTTCCCTGGTCACTGAGGAGAAAAGAATAAGTTTAAGCTAGAGAAGCAAATATTGGAAAATCCCCTATTACAGTGATTAAACAACGCAACAAACTATCCAGGGAAAGATAGGTCCTTGATCCTTCAAAGTTTTAAGATTTCCTTTAACAGGTTTTCAAACATGTGCAGATTATAAGACTGGCTGTAGTGCAGGCCATTTTTTTCTGAATTGCCCTGCTGAATTAGAAGTTATCAAGTTGTATTAGGATCTATTTGGGTTGTCCATGTCGCCAAGATTTGGCAATTTGAAGTACCTAGTTTCTACAGCAGAACTGATTACATTCAGTCCATTATCAAGACGGAATGGATAATGGACTGAATATGACGACATAGTTTTTTAAAATTTGTAAAAATTTTTTTTATTGTTTTTGATGTTTTTAGATATTGCAATGAGATGTTTTATTCTATTGATGTATGTTTTTAAACGGCATAATATTGTGCGATTGTTCGCCGCCCAGAGTCACCTTTGGGCTGATATGGGCGGGGTATAAATGAGGTAAATAAATAATAAATAAACTTTCCAAACGTTTCATATTGGTGACACACTTATTGTAATAATGTATAATTTTGTGACACAGTAATTCAACTTTACTAGCAAACCAGAGGTTAAACCAATCTGTTATGAGAGATACGGACACATACTATACATAAATTGTTATATTGACATGTATGGAGACACAACATATCTCATGAAAACCATTCATTTACATTTTTTTTAAAAATGTATGCTTATTTCACAGACTCAAGTGAGTTACTGTTACATTTGCACGACATACCTACACACTGAAGCAGACACACTAATGTGACATAACACACAGAATGAAAACTGTTCTGTAGAAACACTGTATCACCTTAATTACTTAGGTGATCTCTCATTGTCTGAGTATGATGGCCCTCCAAGTGTTGTTTTGGCAGTGGATATGTAGGTCGCTTCTTGTTCTGCAAGTTCTTCCACGTGAGGGCATTGGTTTCCAGTTAGAAGGTGGTCCCAGTCAGAGTTGGCCTGACGCGCCTTCCTTTTGCCTTTGCGAGATCAACAAATGCCATTTGCAGAGGTTGATTTTTGTTCACTATTTTTGTTGAAGTTGTCATCCAGTGAAAATCATGTACATTGTTCCTCTGAAAGAGCGGAAGCCATTCTGAGATTCTAGGAGGTTGTCTTCTGAGACAGGCAGTTTGCAAGGATTCTTGTGAGGATTTTCCCAGCAGAAGTTAGAAGGAAGTTGCCTTGAGGTTTCCATAGACTGTTCTTTCCTCCCTTTATGAAAAGGGTGATATGGTGGCATCTTTGAAGTTTGCTGGGATTTTCTCGGTCACCCACACTTTTTCAATGAGCTGGTGGAGTTGTGTCAGCTCAGGTCCACTCTCTTTAAAGACTTTGGCAGGGATCCAAACAAGTCCCTGGCTTTGTTATTTTTTTGTTGGTGAATGGCGTAACTGACTTCCTCCAAACTAGGGAGTGCTGCAAGCTCATCCCTGGTTTGTTGTGGGATTTGCAAGGCAACCTCTTCAGCCATGTTGGAGCTATGGTTCAGGAGGTTATGGTAATGCTCTTTCCAACATAGTTTTTGTTACATGCTTTTAAATAAGAGAATGTACATCATGAATAACAGATAATGTATAAATGTACACTCACATGGAACAATAAAAACGAAAGATCAACTTTCAAATAGTAGAAGCACAAAGATGTGGCACAATGGTAGAAACAAAGTTGTGGCAAGGAAGCACAAGGTGAAGAGGCAGAAGAATCATTTTCTTCATACTGTACTCATTACAGCCTCCCTCCCTCTTTCTCCCTCTCTCTCTTCATGAAGCCAAACATACCAGGAATAAAAACCACACAAAATCAACTAACTCAAATTTCCTCAAAGAAGACAAGAGCAAAGCGACAACAATCTCCCAAAACAGGCAAGAGCATGAGGCACGGAGGCTGCTCTCTCGAAGCCCTAAAGCCCTGTACACAAGTGTACGCTCCGTCTAGTGCTAATGCTTGACTCAAAACACTCTTATGTCAAAGTGAAACTTAGACCAAGTGACAGCTCTTAACTCAAAATGCTATTAAGTCGAGGTTTCACTGTATATACATTTCACATTTTTCAATTCTGCAGGCCACAAAAGATAACACTGGTAAACACATATTTTAGTGACTCATATTTTAGACATCTTTCTGGGTATATTTGCTGATTCCAAAAATGACGCCTGTTTTCTCCTATCAGCTCTAGTTTTTGAGATACAGAACATATGCCACCTACCCGTCTCAATCTGCTCGCCCACAGGAAATCATGATGACCACAACTAGGAAACTAGAGCCAATGCTGTCTTTCTAATGCAATTTTCTGAATCAAATAACCCCAGGAACAGGTCTAAAAACCAAGACACCAAGAACAAAAACTATTGGGGGAGGGGGCTGTGTAATAAGACATCACTATCAGTTGTGGTAATAAATTCTGCAATAAATAGGGGTTGTGCCCAGCAATCTCTTTTTTCAGTCAAATGTTGCTCAAATTCAATGTCAACTAATGTTGCAAGCAAGGAAGACAAAATATCCAGTACATTCACACTGATTATAATTTCCTAAATGTCTTTTTAACTTACAATGTCTCAATTACCTTCTATATCCATTCCAACCATTCTGCCATTTTATTTTTGGATTTCCCCTAAACATTTTCAAATTCAATGCTGGTTTTGAAAGAGATCAATCAGAAATCATATACCTTTTTCCTATTCTGATTCTATTACTACAGAAAACCACAGACAATTTAAGTTCACTTGTAGCAGCTTTTTGAGAATTGAGTTGGTTCTTGAAGGGGATCAATTACGAGTAGTACACTTCTGGGAAATACCCCCAAAGACTTATAGTTCTGAAAGAGCCGCCTCCAATACTACACTACGAGCTACACTACATTACACGAATAAAACAAGGCAGTTTTGCTTTAGTCTGCTTCTCCAATGTAAAGCAGGGAAAATAACCCTTTGCATTTTTAGGATCATAAACCAATGACGTGATGGTACTTAGGTGCACAGACTACTTTAGAATGTTAATAATTTATAGTTATGGAACATATGTCTGTTGAAGTAATCTAGCCAAGATCCAGTCAGTGCATGGATGAGAAGGGCACAAGCTGCGTGAAGGCACTCAAAGCAGCCAAAGACAGAATGGAAACTCTCAAGAGGGATTTATAACGACAGTACCCACTCTGAATGATGTGAAATTGTAGTATACAAAAGAACCCCCACTTCCCTACACTTACAGCAAAATAACCCAAAAGCAAGACAAAATAAAATATATTTAAGTGGCGCACAAAACAAACAAACACATTAAAGTTTATTCTCAGCTTCCATCATGACTGTTTTTGTTTAGATTCCAGGACTATTTCTGTTTAGGGTTTCAGCACCTTACACTTCCTTCTAGCACCCTATAAGGTGTAACGAATTGAAATACGACATGGTATACTAATAGTTCCCAACCTGTGGTCTGCGGACCATCAGTGGTCTCCAAGAACGGAAATATGGTCTGCAGCCTCATCATTACTACACCGTTGCCTCAAAACCAAGCAGCAACAAGAGCAACTGGCCTAGTGAAACCCTCTTATAGTGCTGAGGTAACTGGGACGCCGGGAGGGGAGAGGCTGACTATCCACAAAAGATTACTACCACCACATCAGGTCTAGATTATTAATATGGTTTTCTGTGGGTGAGCAGACAGCAACTACTGGATGGCATATGTTCTGCATCAGAAACTAGAGCTGAATTTTCTGAATCAGCACCCCAAATAACCAAACCAAATCTAAAGTTGACCAAAAAACTGATCTGTAACCCTTTTGGTACTAATGTTGGAAAGTGGTCTATGGTCAAAGTAAGGTTGGGAACCACTGTACTATACCTTCATTCGCCCAGAATCTCCATCAATGCGCAAAGTTTTGTGGCTACTCAATCCCACTGAGTTGATCCTCCAGTGTTTTCTTAACATTTCTTATACATCCACAGGGATTTTACAAGTCCATAATATGGTATGAAATCATGTGACTTTTCTTTGAATAAGTATACACTGAAGGAATTACTAGAAAACGAGGCAAGATTTTGTTTCTGAAAGATAAATTTTGCATCCATCATAGATCTAATACTAAAATCATACATGCACAGATATGCACACATGTACACACACCAAAAAACCTTGCAAACGTCTCGGCTAAATAAGATAAACCAGCAAAAAGGCAGTCACGTGTAATTTCATGAATAAACACCAAATGGATATCTAGGTACTGATTTTCTACAATAAAATTCTGTTGGAATTCTAATGGCCTAATTACTCTTTTCATTGGCAAAGTTCAACATCCTTAGGACTGGTACTATACCACTTGTATAGACCTTCATGTGGAGCTGTTGTGGCGCAATGGGTTAAACCCTTGAGTCTGCTGAACTGCTGCCCTGAATGTCAATGGTTTGAATCCACAAGATGGGGTGAGCTCCAGTCTGTCAGCTCCAGCTTCTTATGCGAGGACATGAGAGAAGCTTCCCACAGGATGGTAACACATCCGGGCATCCCCTGGGCAAGGGCCTTGTAGACTACCAATTCTCACACACCAGAAGTGATTTGCAGTATATTTTCAAGTCACTTCTGACATGATAAAAAAATAGACTTTTGTGATCCTTATTATGGTTATAATATAACACTATTCCTGAGTTCGTCCAAGTATTTTCTGCTGTAGTTGCTACATCATTTCTCTCCCCAGCTCTATCTTTAGGAGTCCATAATATTTGCTTTCAGTGAAATACCTTTCCTCATATACTTTGTCCCTGGATGTGAACTGTTTGAAATACATTTACGCTGTCTGAATATTCTTCAGGGATTACAACTTCCATTGAAAGCAAGATGTCAGTTTGTCTCACCCTTTTGCGAACAGACACAGCACCACAATATTTTCATAGATATGTTGGGGATTTTGGCAAAATCAGAAATTTAGTCTCATCTTCTGAAAATATGTTCTAAACTAACTTCCTGCCTCTTCCAACTAAGAGGAAGGTCATATGAACCTGCACTGATATAAACTGCAAAGGCTGTAAAAAGACAACATGGGAGTTAACAGTGGCATGCCGTGGAAACTATTTCCATTTATTGTGCCTTTCCGCCAAAGGAAAATTTCATTTTAAATTATGGTATATGAATTATCCAAAGCTGTAGAAAGTTTTAAAAGTGTAATAAAGTTCTGGTCGATGTTACTAGAAAGCATGGGTATATTTAAAAAACTAAAGGCAGAGCACAAGACTTTGGAGCATATCAAAATTAGTATGCTTACTGTGATGTCTTGGCCTAGCTTTTTCCCCTCCTCTGTTTCATTTTCTTGTTTTGTTCTCCCTTTGGGATGGACTGTTCCATTTGTGCTTAGTTTTAGTTTCCAACAGACCCCTCAACCTTCAAGGATGCCTGCCATAGATGTGGGCGAAACATCAGGAGAGAAAGCTTCTGCAACATGGCCGTACAGCAACCCATATATATTTCCCCTTTATAAATTTAAATCCCTGACAGAGAAATATATTATATAGACTTCCCATAGTCTAAAATACTGAAGTCACACAATGTACTTCTATTCAATTTGCTATCTCTATTCAAAGTTATGCAAAGTTAACAGTAGGAAAATTAAGTAGGGCGAGTCTCTGATACTTTAGAGCCAACCAGAAGGGGAAATGGAGGCATGAAAGCACTCAAGCTATTTGGGTGGGGTGGGGGGCAGCATTTAACCTTTCAGCCTTTTCACCTATTAAAACTATGAAGGGAAACCTGTGGTGCTCCAAATGTTGACAAACTACTCTTCCCATTACACTTCACCATTAGCAGGACTCATGGGGACCAATAGGAAGTCGAATCAATTATAACCTGGAATCAGGTATCACCTGTTCCTCAGTCTTGATACTTAAAATTCACCCAAGCATAAATAACTTACATCGTAAATTATTGAAGTCCACTATAGCCTTTATCTCTGAAATAATCTTAATTTGTCACAAAATTGGGATAGGATAGAAATTATATGGTTCAAACAGTAAAATGTAAGTTAACTGGCAATACTGGTTAGAAGAACGAAAACTAAACTCAGTATCTTTTAGATGTAGGGGACTTTAAGTACTAATCAAAAGATGGAAAAATAAGCAGCATTCCTGCTGCTTAACTGTAGTGCTTTATGGAGGCCATAAACATCCATAAATTGGCTACCACTATGAAATCTTCTAAAGTGCATAAATTGGAGGTTATATTAGTGAAATTACAAGTACTAAGATCAGTAATCAAATTACTGATATGAATAAACACCTTATAGATAACAGTCGGATCTTACAACATAAGATTAAACCAGAAATTACAGGCATTATGATCAGACCTATTATCAGAAGTTCACTCTGATAAACAGACTGCTGAGAAACAATTTCAGATCATTGGCTTTATCCAGAACTTAATAGCTCCTGTACATAAAATGAGCAGAGTATCTCTAACAATATTAAGACATTTAAATTTATGGCAAAATCTCCAAATGCACAGGATAGAGTAGGTCTACACCAGGGGTGCTCATTACGGTGATCGGGAGCACCAGGTGATCTTTGGGCCTCACCAGCCGGATGGCGCGCTCCTGCCATGCGTGCGCACGTGCGCTCCCGCCGCCGCCTTTGCGGGGCTTCTTTTGCCAAAATGAGGCTTTAGTGGGCGGGCCCTGGTGCTCGTCTTGCCAATCTGTGGCCCCCATTGGACAAGCTGGCTAAGATTCTGGGAGATGGAGTCCCAAACACTTGGAGGGTCACTGTTCATGCAGCCTGGGATAGAGTTATGATTAATGATTTGAGATTTTTTTTCCAAAAATGCAATAAATTTATGATCAGTGCCAGAAGAGGTGATTCTTGTAGTTCTGATGTCAATTGGGATGATGGTTTTCCTGGGCCTGAGTTGTCAAGTCCTGGCCTTGTTGAAAGGCCTGGATTTGGCCTTGCTAAGAAGCCCAAGGTTTCCTATGAACGGAGGACTTCTCCTGTAGATTCTCAAGGTCAAATTCCTGAAAGAGGCCCAAGGCAGCCTTTCTCTTAAAAAACTGTCTTCTGAAGATGATTTGTTAGGTGCAGAAGTTAATGAGGTTGAAGATAGAAGACAAGACTTTTGTAAAAAGAGAAAGTTCCTAAGCTTGCCGAAGGTCATTCTGTCTACTAGAAAAGGGGGGAAAGAAATCCTTATCTGGTTGTAAATTTATTTATTTATTTATAACATTTTTACCCCACTCTTCTCAACCCCTCCCCGGGGGGGGGGGCACACACACTCAGAGCAGCTTACACTGGCAACAATTCGATGCCACAAATACAACAAATAACAGCAATATAAAACATTAAATAGAACAATAGATTTTTTTAAAAATAGACATTATCACAATCATGTAGTCATTTCCATTATTATTTATCACAGTCAAATAGTCCAGTTCAGTGTCCAAAGTGCTATCATGCCTGCTGGCCAAAGGCCTGGTTCCAAAACCATGATTTCAGTTTATTCCTAAAGGAAAGGAAAGATGGAGCCGACAAACTGAATGTTTTCCTTTCATTTCATGAGACAGGAAAAGCTTTATATGAGACGGGGAAAGGACTTTAGCTCAGTCAGGTCAACGCTGGATTTTCATAATCATCTTGTTTCCAAGTGAATTTCTAGCTTAATGTTTCAAATTTTACCAGGTTGCTGTTCTGGGCATTGGATTTCTATGTTGTCTTGTTCCTTTGGATTCTGCATCCTTGGATCTTGTGTTTTTACCTTTTTACCTTGAAGTTCATTTGTTACCTTTGGAATATATTGTTTTGGACTATATAATTTCTGTCATTTTTATTGCTTTGCTTACGTATACCCTTCAATAAACTACTTGCTGATTTAACTATACTGATGTGGTGTTTAAGGACAAAGGTGTTCCTGCTCTGGGATACAACAGTGATTGATTTAAAGCTAACAATTATGACAGCAATTAATAAACATCAAGTATTAAAATGAAAACATGGTACCCTTCGCTGTGCTTAAAATTTGACCTTTCGGTACATATAAGTAGCATAGTTATTTTGACCCACCTTTACTTAGAGATCTGGATTTTAAAAGGCCCCACTTTTCTGCCTCTTCTTTTTAAGAACGTATTCAACATTTCTGAACGTTTGACGCCTGTGGCAGTTGGCAGCTGCAAACATCTGACTGAAAGCTTCATCTACTGCTTCACAGCTTCCAGTCGAGGATGTTTACAGTCGCTCACCGTCAACAGCAAAATGCTTTCCATAGTTGTTTTTCTTTATCATTAACCTACTGCTAGATTCAGGCAGGTTGCCTAAGTCGACTGGTTTCAACTCTCCTCTTCCTGTTGCTACAGAAAGAGTGTCATGGTAGAATGAAGTTTCTCTCTTAAGACAGCCTCCTAGTAATGAGACTTCTGTGACTATACATGTTAACTGTTAACTTATGGCAGCACTGAACTTTCTATACGGCTTTCTTAGGCAAAGAATACCCCGAGGTGGTCTTGTCAGTTCTTGTCTTTGAAATATAGTCTACTACAACTGGTATTTCCTGATGGCCTCCCATCCAAGTATTAACCAAAGATGACCCTACAAGAGATCCAAGATCAGAAAGGATCTCATGTCTTTAGAATATTTAAGTCCAGAATACCATGTAGTTTTCCTAAGGTGTTACAAATGCAGTAGTCAAAGCCATGTAAACAGTTTCTTATGACTGCGATACATGACATGTTGGGAGAAGGAGGCAATACAATCACCTTCACAAACTGGTGTGCATGGATTGCAACCCTATCAAAAGGGTCTATCAAGGTAATACTGCTTTTATGTTCCCAAATAGTCACTGGTTGCTACTCACATCAATACTGATTGGGAACTGACTTAACTGAGTTGAAAATTTCCTATAAACAAGAGAAATCCAATATAAGCTTGCAACCGCCTGGGAACCACTTCCCAGGAATTTATCATTACAGCAATTACTTATAGTAAATCAGCAGGTTAAAATGAAGCTGTCAAGAGGAGAGAGTTGCTTGTTACTCCCCCACTCCCTACAATATTGGCAGGGAGACTGACTCAGAGTAAGCAGGCTAGTGGGAGTGTTATAGTTATTTGGAATGCAAGGACTTGCCATGCTATTTACTACAACAACTGACAAATATGCGGACTCAACATAAATCACTCTTTTGAGAAGCCAAGGTTAGATCTTTTCCACACCAAGGTTAAGAAAATCCATCTTCGAGGCAGCAGGTGAAAACAAGCAACATTGCACCAGGGGTTGGCTCTTTTTATTCACTACTTGAGTTGGAGCTATTAAAGCTGCCTAGGGAACCACATTTTTCTCAATGGGTCAAGTCACTAAGGGAACAAAGCAAACTTTGAGTGCTGTGCATTCCAGGGATTCTTAGCGCTTGGCATCCCTATACCACTCCGCACAAGGATCAACTTTCTCTGTGTAGCTTAGAACAGATTTCTGACCTAGCTTTGAGATTCACACCATGGTGCTCAATTCAACGAGAATACTTTCTTTGAGGGTCTATAAAGTTAACACGTTACATCCTGGTTTTCAGAAGCAGAAAGCACCAGGTGTTTGAGTACCAACAGAGAAAGTAAGAAAGAAAACACACACAAATCACATGCTAACAATACCCTGCCCAAGTAAGTCATGAAGAGAAGCAAGTTATTTTAGTTTAATTATGCTTTGTCACAAGCTGGAGATTAGCCTTTCATTCTGCAGGTACATTATCTCCTTCCAATATGTTGAAAGAATACAAGTTCTTGGTTGTTTGAATTCATTAGCTGAAGGACATTATGTCAACAATATGCCATTTCACTTTCCATGTGTATAAGCTCCCTGTCAGACATCAAACAGATCATATCTATATCAAAGTCAGAGCAAGGTCATGTCTGAAGTGTTTCAAGTTTTTACAGTACAAGTAGGAGCCCTGTTGTACAAGTGGATAGCATTATGTAAAGTTTAGGGTCCTATCTTAGCATACGAGTTATTAAAATGTTTCAGACAAGAGAAATAAATTTATTCTGAAGCTTTAAAAATACTGCTTTCATTTATGATTGTTCTATCAAGTCCAATTCAAATGTAAGTAACTATCAAATTCATGAAAAGGCTTATTGATGAAAAGAGCAAAATAATGACATTATTCGTTAGATAAAGGGAAAAGCAATGGCATCAAAATAATCAAATCTTGGCTCATGGGATTACAACAGAGATGCATTCACACAGAATAATTCTACTGACACCTCAGTCAGCCAACTGGGATGGTTCACCACTTCATTACTCATTCGGAAGAAATCTACTTGCAAAATTTTATTTACATTATTCTGTAGATCATGGCCAGAATCTAAAGAACCAGTGAGCACACTCACCAACTAAACCCAAGTTTACACCTTGACAACTATATATGTACCTTTTTCTTGCTTTGTAATAACTCTATTACAAAGTGGCGCAATGGGTTTAAACCCTTGTGCCAGCAGGACTGAAGACTAACAGGTTGGAGGTTTGAATCCGGGGAGAGCGCAGATGAGCTCCTTCTGTCAGCTCCAGCTCCCCATGTGGGGACATGAGAGAAGCCTCCCACAAGGATGGTAAAACAAAAAAACATTCAGGCGTCCTTTGGGCAACGTCCTTGCAGATAGCCAATTCCCTCACACCAGAAACAAATTGCAGTTTCTCAAGTCGCTCCTGACTCAAAAAAAGGTCACATCCCAAATGCAAAACCTTATTCCCTTTGTGTCACAATGCTTCTGGAATTAAATTTTCAAGTAAAATGTTTTCTATATATATACATATTTCTACATGCTTGATTTCTACATAAGTCTCCTAATATTTCCTAATTTTCATAATGACTTAGGTGTATTAAAGTTGCTTAGATGATATGTAAAAATATCTGAATGTAATAATAATAATAGACTTTATTTATAGACCGCCCTGTCTCCCCGGAGGTACTCATGGTGGTTTCAAAAACCTATGGCAAACATTCAATGTCTAAAGAAAAACCATACAAATGTTTTACATCAGGACAAAACACATGAGACAATAGAAAACAACATAACTATAACTTAATAATCAAAATAGAGAAAAATAAAGTAAAAACATCATAAAATACAAAAAAAAACCCTGATAAAACACACTAAAAATAAAATATAAAACCAAAATTCATCAGCTGAAGTTCAACAATAGGAGCGCTAAAAGTCGTTGGCCTAATCAATTAAAAGGAGCTGGGTGAGGGATATTGCAAACAACATATCATAGGGCTGGGGAAATGGATGAAGTCCATGTAAAAGAAATAAAAAGATTTACTTACTAAAATCCAGTAATTTCATTAGAATTCTCATCACAAATGTGTAGAATCTAGAGAAGCACTGTACATGCTAACTAGAAGTTTAGAAGTAAAGAAGAAACTATTCAAATTTTCATTAATAATTCAGCCATTAATGGAAGGTATTTCTGTGACTAGATATGTTAATCAGTTTAATAAACAAAGGAAAGTCTTTTTTATAAAAAAAAAAGTTAAAGAATAGCACTGGGCTACAATGGGCTTTTCTAAGGTTAGGACAACATTAAAATGTTCTGCATCCAACAATGCCAAGTTGGCAATACAGTAACATTCACCTCAGCTTAGAGTTGGCAAACCATTTGTCTTCAGTAGTAAAACTTGCAATTATAGATCAAGAGAGCAGATTATTGCATACTCTATGCACCACAGTTCTCTCTCACACAAATATATTCGCCAAATTAGTGTTGTGCCAAAACCCACTGCCAACAGTCTAAATGTGTTTAAGAGAATTTATTTTGGAATTTTTCAACGAAGAAGAAAAACACTTGTTGTCAAATGACTTGTGAAGACGCGCCTGGGGTCTTTGGCTTAGAATAGGAACAAGGATGTGACATCTCTTCCCAGGGGACTTCTTCTTGCCTTCCCATAGAGAACTGGAACTCCCAAGGACCAAACCAGTCACTTTAGATAACTCAAACAGGCTTTATTGTTCTCCAAACAGGGGTAAAATAAAATATACATTACAGTTCTTTAGTTGTTTGGGTCCAGGAAGCTTTCAGCCGGATGGCTTTCCAAATTCTCTCTCTTAATGGCTTTGAGGTGAGAACTCTCTTAGTCCCAGTCAAATGACCTATATTGAAGGCACAGAGCCTTCCTCTTGGTGCCAAATGACTAGTTGAAGGCGCTTGAGATTCCACAGTCCCATCCAGGTGTGCTGGATATGCAGAATGAATCCAAGATATGAAGAATTGGTGCTAGAGAATGCCTGACTGAGGCCTGGCTGGCAAACCCTCTAACACGTCCTCTTCTGTAGAGATGCAAGCAAAATCTAAAGAGAAAGCTAGATTTCCAAAGTCTCAAGGGGGAGGAAAAACAAACTTAACGATGATTGACAGCTCTAAAGAACCAATCAATGCAACCAAAACTTAACAACACTAAACAGACTAGCTGAAACATAATCCAATAGTTTAAACCTTGCAACTTAAAGTCTTATACACAGGTGGCATCAGCCATGCCTTCACATGACTTGAAACAGCTCTTAAATAATTTCCTTCCAAGTTATTCAATTTGGATTTCTAAAATTAGTTCCATGTGCAAATCTTTGCTACTGTAATTACGTTTGTGTACACAGGCACACACACCAGCGTTTTGCACTTGCAGTTCTTGCCAAAACTTCAGTGAACTGTAAAAGCACTTTGCAAAATTCCATGAGAGTATTCTGCTCAAGTTTTTTTTTTAAAAAAAGCAAAATGTTCCCAAATCTTCAGACCAGAAGCAGCCTAGGAGTAGGGTGTAGCACTTCTAACTACCTTTCAACTACACATTTAATTATTCTCACAGTAAACACAACATTAGATTTAGTATTAGTTACTTCGATGTTGCATTGCAGAGTTTAAAAGAAATCTGCCTTTTGTACTTTGTAAAGCTGAGAAATCTCTTTACTATATCAAACCAACTACAAAGGATCTTAGACGATGCCACAGCAAAAGGAATGCAATAATATCCTTCACTTTCAAGTCTTGAAGTTCATTCTTGGGAAATTAGGGGAAAAAAGAGACCATCATGTAATAAATAATAATAATGAAACTTTATTTCTAACCCGCATCCATCTCCCCAAAGGGGACTCGGAGCGGCTTACATGAGGCCGTGCCCAAACAACAAATCACAAAAAATATCACAAACATCAGAAAACAATAAACACAATAAAAGCAATAAACACAATAAAAATACATCTATAAAACCACAACAACATAAGTGAATCTAAACAGAAACGAGAGGGCGAACCACATGTACATATAAAATGTTTAAAACTTGGAGGAGATAACAGGAGTAGTGTCAACACATAAAGGGTCACGTAGGGGGAAGAGGTCTCGCCAAGAAAACGGGAAATGGAAAGATCTACTGGATCAAAAAATGGAAAGATCAACTGGATCAAAGTAAGTAGATGTCTTACATTTGAATACTATGTCAAATTACATAGGATCCTACCGAGCAAAATAGCAAATACTCTTGAGGATGCCTGCCATAGATGCAGACAAAATGTCAGAAAAAGACCTGCTTCTCAACATGCAATGCCTTACTTTATTTGTAAAGCAGCCCAGAAAGCTTACTGCAGCAAAAAGTGGGTTTCCCCAAGTGATTCTGGCCAAATCAATGTTGTGAAGCCTCCCGTTGACAACACTGCAAAGCATGAGGTAAACCTGCACAGACCTAAGTTGTTAAACCTTCCAAGTTCTATGCAATGTGCATTGCCCTTACTTTATTTGTAAAGCGATTCCTAATCCAAATGCAGAGCTAATTTTAAAATTTGATCACATATAACTTGCTCCCACAAAGTGATTTATAACCTTTTCTCTACTATATTATGAGATCCATCACCTCATCAGAAATCTATGAATTTGAAAGTAAAGGGGTATTTGCACAGACTGACAAAAGTACTTCCCGTTAAAGGAAAATTAAAACATTTTAATGTAAAATTATAGCCTATAAAATTGCATTAATGCGGAAGATTCCTATTCTCAGATGTAACTCAGGAAATTATATGTGAGAAGCAATGGGAGGAACAACAAAAGACCTGGATATTCACACGGTTAATTAGCTATAAATATGATCTAGCAACTGAAACGCTGCCACTATTATATTCAAGGTTATGAAGTTAAAATTATGTTAATATATTATACCTTCTCAAGTGAGCAATTTCAGGTTAACTTATTGTCTAGTAAATGTAAAACATTTTAACTATTTAAAATATTTGTATGGGAAGTAAACCTTACAAGATCCAAACCTCTTCAAAATTAAATGTTGATATTCTAAAATTTGCAAGTTCAAAATCTGCAAAACAGATTACTACTTGTAAATTGGTAAAATATCCTATAGTTGAGTCTTTTCAGACCAGCATTTTTCAATCTGGTGGACGGGACCCGTGGGGGGTCGTGAGGGGGTTTCAGGGGGATCACCAAAGAACATCAGAAAACACATATTCCTGATATTCTTAGGAAGTCCTTGGAAAAGAAGGCTGAAGATCTCTCCACCTGTCCTTTTCTTCCTTTTTGGAAACAGATGGTGAATCCTCCCAGCAAAAGCCCTCATCTTGCTGCGATTGGCTGGCCTCTCAGCTGGCCTCTCAGCCAGGGGTGGGCCTGTTTCTGAGACTCCAAGTGGAGAGGGGTCATGGCAGTGTGATGCGCATGTGCAGGCAAGGGGGAGTGTGTGAGGCTGGAGGGAGGCTCATGTCCCTTCAAGGCAGGGGGAAAGCGCCCTTTGATTGTAGGTTAACTATAAATCCCAACAACTACAACTCCCAAATGACAAAAACAAATCCCTCCAACCCCACCAGTATTCAAATTTGGTCCTGCATAGCAGATATTTACATTACAATTCATAACAGTAGCAAAATTACAGTTATGAAATAGCAATGAAAATAATTTTATGGTTGGGGATCACCACAACATGAGGAACTGTATTAAGGGGTTGCCACATTATGAAGGTTGAAAACCAGTTTTAGACAGAGACAGACGTATTGTAGTGAACAGACTTATTGTGACAGTTTTATGATCTAGAGCACTGCTTCTTAAACTGTGGATCCTGACTCCAAATGGGGTCCCTTTTGCTCAATGGAAATTAAGCAATTCTCTTTTCTGTCTTAAAATGCACTTGAAGTGTACTGGTTTATAGCCTTCTATACTTTTATCTCTTTATCAGATTGTGATGGCTTTATGACTTTCCTCTTTCTACTATTATGTCCAGGTTAAAAGGCTACGTCCAGGCTACAGAAGGTATATATCAGATCTCACTGAGTTGAAAAGTTTTGGGAGATTAGGTGTATTAGCACTTGATCCAAACTTTTTTTTTAAGATACTTCAGTATTAGACTCCTTGCTTGCATAGCTTGTTCAGAATGGCCAGAGCTTGTGTCCTGTGAAAAATGCACTATGCACATTCAATAGCAATCTCTTTTCAGCTAAGAAAGCTGTAATCAAAGGATATATTTTTGTACTTTTATGACACCAAAAATATGCTTCTCCGTAAGAAGCTGAGCAAGAAAAGAACATCCAAGTGTTGCATCCAAGTTGATATAAACTCACCATCTATCAACCAGGTATATTGTGTGTAACACACTGTTTTTCTTCCATCATGGAATTCAGATTAGTCTACATAAGGTTCCAGGGCTCTATCATACTGTTCTTCCCCAGCAAGTACAATTTAGCTCTCCATGATAGTAATCACTGACAGACGTCTCATCTACTTACTTTTATTTAATCCCCTTAATCTACTGGCACCACCATATTATGTGGCATTAGTACACCCTGAAGAATACTTGGAGATATTGTCCAAAAAACTATTTTTCTTAGTTCTGACTCTCAGTCCCTTCCACACAAACCCAAAATATCAAGGCAGAAAATCTCACATTATCTGCTTTGAACTGGATTATCTGAATTCACACTGCCCTATATTCCAGTTCAAAGCAGAAAATGTAGGGTTTTATTCAGTTGTGTGGAAGGGGCCACAGAGAACTACTACCCAACAACTTTATCTGCACCTTGAAAATTGGCAATGTATTATGAAAAGCTACACATACTGACAATGGTATATGGCCCTGTGTATTAAAAGGGATTTACTTTTGAATAGTAATGTACAGATTGGGACTTTGCACAAGTGTACGCATAAGAAGAAAAACTTAAATGGCTGAGCTGACAATGCACATTCCTCTTCCATATCCAAGAGTAAAAATGTTAAAATTTCTGTATGCAGCACACAGCATACAGAAAAAGAGATCACCGCTGCTAATAATTAAATTTATATAATAGACAAGTGAACCATACTTATGTGTGTATGTACCTTCAAGTTACCTGTCAGCTTATGGTGACTACATTTTTAAGTGCTTTCTTAGGAAAGGAATACTCAGTTCCTTCCTCTGAAATATAACCTACAGTGCCTGGGATTTGTTGATGGGCTACTACCCAAGTACTTACCCTAACTGATCTTGCTTAGCATCCCAGACCAGATCAGATTACATCTTACACTACACCACATTAAATCCTTTACCTACAGCAGGGGTGTCACTCATTCTCAACAAAAGACTTATCAGCCATATGGTTGCACTCAAAGGGACTGTTGTAATTTTGTGTGTGTCAGAAGCGACTTGAGCAACTGCAAGTTGCTTCTGGTGTGAGATAATTGGCTGCCTGCAAGGCTGTTGCCCAGGGGATGCCGAGATGTTTTACCATCCTGTGGGAAAAGTCTCACATGTCCCTGCATGGGAAGTTGGAGCTGACAGACGGGAGCTCATCCCGCTCCCAGGGTTCAAACCACCAACCTTTCAGTCAGCAGTCCAGTTGGCACAAGGGTTTAACCCGTTGCTGTATAAATGTAACTTTGTTGTCCTGCATGACGAAATTTCAGTCATAAGAAATGTTGCCTCAATTATAAATTCTACAGACATAAGAAGCCAGATCCAGCCTCCTACAATAGTTAATTTAGGCTGGAGTGAGACATAGTATATCACCTTTATCAAGACACATACTGAAAAACATCATGAGGTAGCCACAGAAGGAATACTTCCCAGCTAAAAGACCCATGTTGTCTTGGAAAAGTCAGCTTCATAGCCTACATGAAGATGTCTTCCTAGAAGTGCTCTACTGGAGACTTCCTACTACTACCTGATATCAACAGGTAGTTATGTTAACCTGATATCAACAGTGATTCATTTGTAACATATCAAAAGTACTGAATGACAATACAATCACAAGACATAGCTTCCTTTGCTCATGGCTAGAAGAAGAGGGAGAACATGCCATTTTCAACAGAGACTTAGCGGTTTACGTTTTTGCCTCATCCCATTGAATTCCAATATATTTCCCTATATACAGTAAAAGAATGAATGAAATTTTAAACTGAATCAAATTTCATTTCTATAGATCCATAGTACTTTACAACCTATATAAAAGTTAAAGATATCCATATACAGACAAGGAAACATGTACATGAAACTTTTTGGAAACCTCATCAGGAAAAGACATCAACGATCAGATAGACCTATTTACCTTGGTTTTTACTGGTTTAACCTGCATTTATGGACGTGCCCTGCATTTACTGATAATCCTGCTCTCAAAATTGCCAGGAGAAACCAGGAATTGATTCAGAATAAAGATTGTGCAAATTCCTTTATTCAATTATGTGAACAGTTCCAGATTATCCATTCAATTTACACAAAGCAAGTTAACTGTAAACGCCTGTAGTCAATTTCCAATTGCTGACCTGATATCCAAGCTAAGATCTCAGTTCTGTGGTATTTGGGAGCCTAACGTTCAGGAATAGCTGCACATTTATGTGTTTAAAGTCACACTCAGATATTACTAGTCTAAATTCACCTACATGGGTGCCAAGTATTATTAAACACTACTGGAATCAAATGAGTTTAAACTAATGCAACCTTATCTGAAGGATGCACTGTGCATGAATCGTCAGTTTGAGGCCATGGTGACAATCTAGCCCAGGCCTGGGCAAACTTCGGCCCTCCAGTTGTTTTAGACTTTTAACTCCCACAATTTCTATCAGCTGTTTGCCCAGGCCTGATCGAATCAACCAGGAAGCAATTTTGACGCTCAGCCTCAATGGCAAAGGCAGATTATATGCTTCAACCTATTTGTACTGTGTGCCACACAGTGCAATTTCATATACAGGCATACTTCAAGTGAACACAGCCTCAGACAAAGAAATTCCTTAATACAAAGTCTTTTTATGGAAATCCAGTCCAGATCAATCTTGCTTCCTTACTAGTTGTAATTGTTTTTCCGTACCAATATCAGGACTATGCTAGAGGAGGACTGGAGTTGCAGTCCAGGGTTGGGTTGCAGAAGCATGTCTGAAGTAAACAATGTAAAAAGAATGGGGTGCCACTCTAGATTATCCTATTGTAGTTGTGTGCACAACAGGCAACTGAAACAGCTGCTTCCAGAAT
Organism: Anolis apletophallus; assembly: GCA_030556195.1. NCBI lineage: Eukaryota > Metazoa > Chordata > Lepidosauria > Squamata > Anolidae > Anolis > Anolis apletophallus. The sequence continues at coordinate 101,501,562 of JARBWK010000003.1, forward strand.
CATGCATTGAGCATTTATGAAGAACAAAACAGAAAGAAAAGGAGAAAGATTAGATCGATGATCTTCACTACCAAAATGGAAATAATTAAGTTCAAATCACTTCCTTCTCTGCCTCTTTCATTCCACATTTCATCCCATCCTCTGTTCGGATATCGGCCAGCAATCAAACACCTTAAATCAAGAAACAGCATTCTGATATCTACAGACATACTCACAGGAACATCTCAGCAAGCAAGAGTCCAAAAGTGGCAGGCTAAAAACCAAAACCTCAATCAGTGGCTGATACCAGATGAGAGACTCCCCACTGGGCACACAGAAGATTGGGCGATTTGGATGGCACTGAACAGACTGTGCTCTGGCATCACGAGATGCAGAGCCAACTTTAAGAAATAGGGCCACAAAGTGAAGCCCGCAGCATGCAAGTGTGGAGAAGAGCAAACCACAAACCACCTACTACAACGTAGTCTGAGCCTTGCCACAATGGAGGACCTTTTCACAGAGAAACTAGAGGTATTCCAAGTGGCCAGCTTCTGGTCAAAGGAAATCTAGTATAATGCCAAGTTTTTAACTTTATTTTAAATATATTATAATTGTGCTCCCAATAAATCCCACATTAAGGGTACAGTGCAGATGTACCATAGTGGCTTCTTTTCATAAGTGAATAACATTAGTTTTTTTTGGGGGGGGGGGGGAAGTTTGCTGAAATATGTTGAAGCACTACGTTTTTTGAAGTGTATGAACCTATCCCCATTTTTTCCATGTTATTTCCACTTCCAGCACCAATGTTTCTATTAAACAAGTGCCATCAAGAAACAGATCTACTCCATTAACTGAGTTATACCTGTATGTGTATTGTAAACTCCCTCCTGTTCAACGGGATTTCCTTGCAGATAAAAAATAGCCTTGTGGGAGGTGAGGAGGTTGTGATGGTAGATACCAAACATCTAACTCTCACACAGGAAAAAGAAAATCTCTCCATGTTGCTTCATTTCTCTGAATCTCATGTACATTTTCTTCCTGACACAGCTTCATATGGGAAGCTTTGACATGGAAATCAATGCACTTATAAAGTAATTTTTTGCTAGCATGCACATTTATTGATACATTTCACTTAAGCGTTGCATTTTCTAAAACTACATATTTATGCCTATTTTTCAGCTATGTGCGTTTTAACTGTTCACATTTCAAAAATCCAACCTTGTTTTGTACACACTTTATGTCTCGTTAAAAATGTCTCATTAAGTGGAAAGATTCCTGAAATAAGAGTATCTCTTCCTACATATGGTAAGTGTACGGAGGCATACATAAGCTTTCATTGTCAATTCCAACTAAATCTTCTCCATTCTTAATATGCACCCTACTTATTAATAATATGCATCCTACATCCTTGGCCTACATAAGTCCGAGCCCGCCAGAAGGAGCGGTATATAAAACGAATAATAAATAAATAAATAAAGAGTAGATTCCAAAGATGTGGCAAAAGTTGTGACTTAAGAATTGGCAAGGCTGAACATAAAGTAATGTATAATGTCTCAAGTGTCACCATGTACTCTCATGTAAATGTCTATGTTAGGGACAGGTTAAGTGGCAACTTTAGTTCTCAAGAGGCACAAACTGCAAATTGTGAGGGTCTCACAGACAAAAGGTTTCACAGCTGAGAACTAAATCTAACTTTGCCTAACTTTGCCTTTGAATGTCAAACTATGGCCTTATGAGATCGGATTGTAGGGTATCTCAGGGTGCACGTACACTACAAATTTATGCAGTTTGACACCGCTTTAGCCACCATGACTCAATGCTATTGGATCATGAGATTTGCACCAGCCCCACTTGACAGAGAAGGTTAGAGACCTTGCAAAACTACAGCTCCCATGACTCCGTAGCATTGAGTCATGGCAGTTAAAAAGGTGCTAAACAGCATTAATTCTACAGCACTGATACATGTATATATCTGGAGCCATACAGTAAGCCTCTTAAATTTTAATCTGTACATACCTATGTATGCTTAAGTGGCTAAATAATTAGCCCCACGGTTTATGTAGAGTCCCAGTCATGAAAACAAAACTTGAATTTGGAAACTGTCTTCAAGCTTGTCCCCATACATTGTTATTTGACACTGCCTTTTAAACAACCTATTTAGAAACTGAACTTTTCAGCTCTACTGGAAAACTACAAAGAATCCTATGGGAATTACTTTAGAATGTAAGCACTGGATGATCAAGTTTAAAAAAAATCCCATTGAAATGAAAGGCATGCAGAACTGACACTTAGGGTGCACCTATCCTGTAGACTTAATGCAGTGTGACACCACTTAACTACAAGTCACTGTTACGGACTTGTGGGAGTTGGACATTTGGTGAGGCAGCACTCTGGAAGAGACAGCAAAAGATCTTGTAAAACTACAACTCCCAGGAATCTAAAGCATTGAGCCATAGCAGTGAAAGTGGTGTCAAACTGCATTAGTTCTACAGTGCGGATGCAACCTTCTCTTTGCAAGTTCTGAATATGCAAAAAGACAGGTCAAAGTTATGTGTTCAAAAAAACAACTAATATAGATTAGCTGGTTTAGTTGACATTCCTCACTACACATGATTTTTGGATCATGTGATTTTTTAAATATTTAATATTTAATGCTTTGTCTTAGTGTTTACATGTTGTATATGCCTATGTTTAATGGTTTTAATGATTTTAATTTAAAGTTACATGTCAGTGATTAATTATTGTGATTTTATTTTATTATATGTATGTTGGCATTAAATTCTTGCCATTAATATGTTGGAAACTGCCTTGAGTCCCCCCAGGAGTGAGAAAGGTGGTATATAAATATACTAATACACCCACAAGAGAAAAAACATATGACTGCACATGATTTTGGCAGGTTACAAACAAAACTGAGCTACAGAAGTGCAAGTATAGTACGTGCTTTTGTTCCAGTGCTTCATAATTTACTGTAAATTAATCACACTAAATATATTGGTTGCAAAGTTGAGTGTAAATACATCTTCCAACTGACTCTGATGCAGGCAGTTATCTGCCACATTAAGCATGCCAGGAAAATAAGCATTAATTATGCCAGGAAAATAAACTTTAAGGACAACAGATCATGAACACAGTTTTTGAGAACATGTGCTTCAGCTTATAGGAGGCAGAGGACTTTCAAGGTTATCCATCTAACTACAGCAAACTGCTCAAGGAAGCATTAAAAAAAGCAGCTGAAGCAGACAGGAATTTCCATTGCTTTCCTGAGTTGAAGACACACCCTCCGACTAATGATAGGAAAGCATTCTGAATCCGGACTTAACTCTCACAAGTGCTCCGCCTGGGGCAAAGAAAGTCTCTCCCTTTTCCAGCAAAGAAAAGAAACTCTTGCTCAATAAGTAGCAATTATGCCGCAAAATTTATATGCCGAACACGACCAAATGGAAGAAACACCAGATCAGTCGAGCATAGCTTTAGTGCTTTTGAGTATGATTAACAGAACAAGCCTTCAAAGGTCAATTAAATGTCAATACTTTTTGAGGGGGAGAGAGGAAAGTCTTCTGAAAGTCCGTTCAAGAGGCCCTGGGACTCTACAAGGCTAGCTGTACTATACAATCCCACAAACAACATGATTTGTGTTTGTAAATACGGAAATGCTTCCTGCAAAAGAGTAATTAGCATTTATACTATTGGTCAGAATACTGCTGAACTGTCTTAGGAGTTAGGCTTAATCAAATAGACAACTGCCTTAGAAAGAATTTAAAGATTCTTTTCACTGTTTTGTTGGGGGAGATTTTGTGTAATGGAATGTAAAACAACACTTTTTTCACAACTGCTAACCATACACTTTAGGGTAGAAAACCCACTGCTATGAAGGTATTTTTGATATAGTCAAAGCTTTCGATGTATTTCAGCTCTACTCATCTAATTATCTAAACTAAAGTATCACATTGTTGGGCATCTTATTAATTAATGCATTGTATCTTCAATACTAACCAGAATCTTCACCACAACCAGTACGTTACACTGGATTTTATCTGCATAGCTCAAGCAAAGGCCTTTGGGGAAAAAATGAAAACTTTGGGTGCATCTACACTGTGGGATTAATGAGGTTTGACACCGTTGTAACTGCCATGTCCTTCTTCGTCAGATAGCTCATCAAACTACAACCCCAGGATTCCATAACATTAAAGTGGTATAAAATTGCATTAATTCTACACTGCAGATGCATCCTCAGATGGACTGCAAAACATATTAAGAATCTACTTACAGAAGTACATGAAACAAGAATACTTTAGGGTTTTTGTGAGTTTTCCGGGCTATATGGCCATGTTGCAGAAGCATTCTCTACAGTAAATAAAGAACAACACTCAGAAAACAGGACAATTCCAGCCAGAAAACAATCAGGGCCAGCTACCACCTTCCAACAAATGATTCCCTCAGGCAGTAAGCAGCCAATCCTTAAAGTTCCAAGGTCATTCAATGCTAATCAAGGTGGCCAATTGCTAGATTAACACTTGCCTCAAACAGACAAGAGTTCTTTCTCCCACCCAGGACTTTCCACTGATATATAAACCCCTTTTGCCTAGTCTCCAACAGACCTCACAACCTCTGAGGATGCCTGTCATAGATGTGGGTGAAACGTCAGGAGAGAATGCTTCTGGAACATGGCCATACAGCCCGGAAAACTCGCGGTAACCCAGTGATTCCGGCCATGAAAGCCTTCAACAACACAAGAATATTTTTGTAGATACTGGAACTTCTGTTGAACAGAACATCTATTTGTTAGGAAACTTTTCCTGTGCTTTTACAAGGACAGGCTCCAAATTCTCAACGTGAATAATGAATCTGAGTGGCCTCTGAGGCCTGAAAACCCATTAGACTTATTTGCAAGGTCAACCAAACACAGGACAAGATGTTAATGGTATTCTCTGGTGTTAAGGGTTTCTCTAAAAACGATTCATTATTTTGATCTCTAGAGGCAAAGAACTGTTACCACTTCAGTGAAAAATCTTCCTTGGGAGAGTTTCAGTCCTAGTTTACATACATCTAATAAACATAACTTACTTGCCTAATTTCCAACAGACCTCACAACCTCTGAGGATGCCTGACATAGATGTGGGTGAAACATCAGGAGAGAATGCTTCCGGAACATGACCATACAACCTGGAAAACTCACAGCAACCCATTACAGAAAAAAAAAATTATAAAGTAAAATTTAAAATAAATACAGAAGTGGAGATACAGTGGTGCAATGGGTTAAACCCTTGTGCCAGCGAGACTGAAGACCGAAAGATCACAGGTTTGAACCCAGGGCGAGCGGGTTGAGCTCCCTCTGTCAGCTCCAGCTTCCCATGCAGGGACATGAGAGAAGCCTCCCATAAGGATGGTAAAACATCAAACATCCGGGTGTCCTCTGGGCAACATTTTTGCAGACGACCAATTCTCTCACACCAGAAGTGACTTGCAGTTTCTCAAGTCACTCCTGACGCACACACACACACACACACACACACACACAATCCAGAAGTAATTCAAGATACTTCTGAACAATAGAAAAGGCTCAAGTCTAATACTATCAAAAATACAGAACGTCCTAATATAAAACGTTATTGCTTTGTACTGCCTGCAAGCTCACACCTGCCTTTTTAGCAGGCTCTTTTCAAAGAGTTTACAAAGTTACCCTTCAGCTCCAATCTGAAATAGGCAGGAATATAAACTCTCATCATGGCAGGATCTGCAATATAGAATTAATATAGTTTGGCACCACTTTCACTGCTAGGGCACTGTGGGATTTGTAGTTTGGTGAGGCACCAGCTAACCTTTGGGCAGAGAAGGCTAAAGACCTTGTCAAACTACAACTCCCATGGCTCCACAGCTTTGAGACATGGTAAAGTTGTATCAAACTGCACTAATGCTAGTGTGGAGCAGGCATGGGCAAACTTGGGCCCTTCAAGTATTTTGGACTCTAACTCCCACCATTCCTAACAGCCTCAGGCCCTTTCCCTTTTCCCCTCAGTCACTTAAGGAAGGAGCCTGCGGCTGTTAGGAATGGTGGGAGTTGGAGTCCAAAACACCTGGAGGGCCAAAGTTTGCCCATGCATGCTTTAGATCACTGATTCTCAAAGTGGTCAGTACCGCCACCTAGTAGGCGGTGAGGCGATCCATGGGGGTGGTGGGAGGCTCAGGGGAAATTGGGGGGCGGTGAACCCCTTTAAGGGGGTGGTGAACGATTGGGGGTTCTGTGTGCCAAGTTTGGCTCAATTCCATTGTTGGTGGAGTTCAAAATGCTCTTTGATTGTAGGTGAAATATAAATTCCATCAACTACAACTCCAAAATGAGAAGGGCTAGTTTCTCAAAACTCCACCAGTGTTCAAATTTGGGCATATTGAGTATTTGTGCCACATTTCATCCAAGTCCATTGTTGTTTGGGTTCATAGTGCTCTCCAAATATAGGTGAACTACATGTCCCCTAAATCAGTGTTTCCCAACCTTTTTTGAGCCGCGGCACACTTTTAACATTAAAAAAATCGGGGGCACACCACCAACCAAAATGACACTCTAACACAGTAAAGAATGGCTGGGGGATGGTGACCTGCTGGGAGCAGCTGCTGGGAGTGCCGAAGCTGGGGGGGGGGAGGAGCCAGGCAGCGCCATGCCCCCGCTCCTCCACGCGGGTTCAGATCTCCCACAGCTTTGCCAGCCTTGAGGGGGCAGTGCCAAGCCAGCGGTGGCAGAGCCAGAACAATGCTGGCTGGGCACTGCCCCCCCAAGGCTGGCGAAGCTGTGGGAGCGCTGAAGCCGGGGGGAGGGGGCGGAGCCAGGCCGTGCCGTGCCATGCCCCGCCCCCTCCCCCAGCTTCAGTTCTCCCACAGAGGAGAAGCATGAGCAGTGGATGGGCTTCAGTAGGCGGGGCTCCTCCTCCACGCGGCTTCAGAGAGCGAGGGGTGAGAGTCGTGGCGGGAGTCATGGCAGATTGGAGGCTGGCTGGGGAAACGGCTGAAGGAGGCAGTGCCCCGGCCCCTTCTTCTTTTTCTTCACCGCCACTTGGCCCTTCCTCCTCCTCTCCCAAGCAGCAGGAGTTCGGCAGGAGGAGGGGGGAAGGAAGGCGGGCAGAGAGCTTTTCTCGCGGCACACCTGATGATCGCTCACGGCACACTGGTTGAGAAGCACTGCCCTAAATCACTGCCAATTCCTCCCAAACCCCTCCAGCATTTTCTGTTGGTCATGTGGGTTCTCTGTGTCACGTTTGGTCCAGTTCTGTAATTCGTGGGGGGTCTCAGTGGTCTGTGGAAGTCAGAGCTGAATCAATTGAAGGTACTGCAAATTCTATCATCCGTTGTCCATACTCCCCCAAACATATTGTTTTTGTGATTAATCACTATGCTTTAATTATGTTCAATTTGTAACAATGAATATACATCCTGCATATTAGATATTTGCATTAGAATTCGTAAGAGTAGCAAAATTATTTATGAAGTAGCAATGGGGGTCACCACAACATGAGGAACCTTATTTAGGGGTCACGGCATTAGAAAGGTTGAGAACCACTGCAGTAATAAGTATATCTTTCTGTTTATTTGCTATTACATTAAAAAAATTAATTTCTAGGGGGGGTGGTGAGTAAAAAAATTTCTGGAAAGGGGGCGGTAGGCCAAAAAAGTTTGGGAACCACTGCTATACATGGGGGTTACCACAACAGGAGGAACCTCATTTAGGGGTCACGGCATTAGAAAGGTTGAGAACCACTGCATCTCTGTTTAATTGCTATTACATTTTTTAAAAATTAATTTCTACAGGGGGCGCTGAGTAATTTTTTTTTCTGGATATGGGGTGGTAGGCCAAAAAAGTTTGGGAGCCACTGCTTTAGATGCATCCCAGGTTGCTAAGCCTGAGGCTGTTAGGAATGATGGGAGTTGAAGTCCAAAATACCTGGAGGACCCAAGCTTGGTGTGGATGCATCGGATGACTCAATGGGACTTCAAGGATAGGATGCCCTTGCCCACAAAACTACTGATCGGGAGGGAAAAAGTGGAATGAGTGCCAGCCACCAAACTCAGCAAATACAATACCTTTTTGCAGAAGCACCTGAGCAATGCCTTGTGTCCTCTGAGCTTGGATGGGGCGGGCTAGTTCTCCCTCTGGAACAGAAGCAAAGGAACAATCATAATCAGAGGTTGGCCATCTTGACCCCTTCCCCCCCTTCATCATCTTCTCTCTGGTGGATCCCATTCCTTCCTGGGGTGCACCCACACTGCAGCTTGGCAACACTTTAAAGTGCCAAGGCATCCTGGGAGTTGTAGTTCCCCCCCAAGGTCTTCTTGAGCCTTCTCTGCCAAAGAGTGCAAAAGGTACACATCCTGGGATCGAGGACTGAGCCATGGCAGTTTAAAGCGGTGCCAAACCGAGTTAATTCCGCAGTGTAGATGCACCCAGAGGCAGAAATCCACCTTGCTGGTCCAAGTTGGGGTTTTCTTCTTCTTCCTGTTGGGCTGGGGTTGCTTCCTCCTTCTCTAATAATAATAATAATCCTGGAGCAACTTTCCCTGGTGTCCTTCCTTCTTTCTGCTTTTCCCCCAAGGATTCCAGGCTCCACCCCCCTCTCTCTCTCTCTCTTCTTCCTCCTCCCCTCTCCCCTCTCTTCCTTTTCCTCCTGGCCAAGCCTCGCCCTGCCCTTTGTCTCCTTGGCTTCCCTTCTTCTCCCTTTCTTCCTCCCTCTTGACAGCTGCAGCGGCAGCAACAACGCTCCCCTCTCCTTTCCCCCAAGTTTGCAAAGAGCTCTCTCTCTCTCTCTCTCTCTCTCAAACCCCAAGTGCGCACGCGCGGGCGCTAAGCCGCCCCACCTGCAGGGAGCGACTCCGCCACACTTCTTGTTCGGCTTTGCCCGGGAATTCCGTCCTCCCCATGCTAATTCTCCTCCAATCCGCTCCCGAGGAACGCAAGCCGCTCAGCCAGTCGGCCGCCGACGCCAGTAGACGCCAGCCAATAGGAAAAGGAATGGGAGCGTTCAGAGTTCGCTCGCCCGCCTGTCTCTGCCTTCAGGCGCGCGCTCTCTACTTTCCTTGCTGGGGCAGAGTGCCTTCCACTGGGGAGAGCTAGCTAACCCAGCTGTGTGTCCGCAGAGAGAGAGAGATCTTTGGTGCATGAATGCAGTTTGACACCGCTTTAACTGCAGCTATGGAATCCTCTGATTTGCCACTTGGTGAGGCAATGGAAAAACCACCACTTTAGTGATTCTATGGTATTGAGACATGACAAAAGTGGTGTCAAACTGCATATATTTATTGAGAAGACACAAAGTTTAAAACTTGGTATTCTATTAAGTGTCCTTAGACCAGTAGCTGGCCACTTGGAGTGCCTCTGGTGTTGCCATAAGAAGGTCCTCCAGTGTGCATGTGGCAGGACTCAGGCTGCATTGTAATAGGTGGTCTGTGGTTTGCTCTTCTCCACACTCACATGTGGACTCCACTTTGTAGCCCTATTTCTTAAGGTTGGCTCTGCATCTCATGGTGCCAGAGCGCAGTCTGTTCAGCACCTTCCAAGTCACCCATTTTTCTGCGTGCTCAGGAGTGAGTCTCTCATTTGGTATCAGCCATGGGTTGAAGTTCTGGGTTTTAGCCTGCCACTTTTGGACTCTTGCTTGCTGAGATGTTCCTGGGAGTATCTCTAGAACTTCGAAAACTATTTCTTGATTTAAGTTGTTGGTGTGCTGGCTGATATCCAAATGGGATGGGCCAGAGATGTCACTGCCTTGGTTCTTTTACTATTGGTTGCTACTTCCTGGCAGATGTCAGGTAGTGCAATATGGGCAGGGCCGTAGCCAGGATTTTGTTTCGGGGGGGGCTGAGTTTGGTTCGGGGGGGCTGAGACTGGGTGGAAGAGGGTCTACCCTAGCAAACCTTTTGTATTGTTATCCCAATAACCCCATTAATGTGGGATATAATGAGCATGGTGATCAGATCATGATATGAATAAACATAACAGTTTAAATAATGTACCAGTAAGGCCTTTTCGCGGACCACCCTGAGAATTTGGGGGTGAAGCCCCCTAGCCCCCGGCTACATGCCTGAATATGGGCAACCTTTTGAGCTTGGTGTGTTAAAATTGGCCAAAAAAACGACATAACTGTCCGTGCGCCAGTGATGAAGCGAAGCCAGGTCTGAACTTAGAAAGTTTTTTTATTGATTAAGTGAGCAAAGTAAAGCATGCTCACACAGAGCAATTCAGCAGTCTGCACCTCACAGCAGAATCAGCATGGTGACTGACTCAAGCAGTTCAGCGTCTCCCTTATCAGTATGTCTACACAGCTGAAGGTCAAAACAGTGCTGGACACCACTTGTGCTTTTTTAACTCTATACATGCCTGGTTACACAACACAGCATCTTATACAATGGTTGAATTGCAGAAACATTTGAAAATCACACTGACAATAACTTGGGGGAGGGGGTGTCACTTTGGGAACAAAACTATAATTTTGTGATATTTATAGTTTAAATAACAAAATGTATAATTGTAATCACTTCTTGGAAGGAGAGCAATGACCAATTTCGATAAAATAGTGAAGAGTAGAGACATCACAATGGCAACGAAGATCCACATAGTAAAATAAATAGTATTCCCTGTAGTAACCTGCGGATGTGAGAGCTGGACCATAAGGAGGACTGAGTGAAGGAAGATAGATGCTTTTGAACTGTGGTGTTGGAGGAAAGTTCTGAGAGTGCCTTGGACCGAGAAGATCCAGCCAGTCCATACTCCAGGAAATAAAGCCCAACTGCTCATTGGAGGGAAGGATAGTAGAGGCAAAGATGAAGTATTTTGGCCACATCATGAGAAGACAGGAAAGCTTAGAGAAGACAATGATGCTGGGGAAAATGGAAGGTAAAAGGAAGAGGGGCCGACCAAGGGCAAGAGGGATGGATGGCATCCTTGAAGTGACTGGCTTGACCTTGAAGGAGCTGAAGGAGGTGGCGGCCGACAGGGAGCTCTGGCGTGGGCTGGTTCATGAGGTCATGAAGAGTCGGAAGTGACTGAACGTATGAACAACTGAAGGGGAAATTGATGCTTTAACAGAAGTAATGTCAGGAGAAAGTGCTGCTCAGCAAAGGCTTAGAGTAGTGGGGTAGCTTGCCAGCAACAATGACGAGAATAATCTACTCTGATTGGTACATAAGCACAGGCTGTGATTAGTCAGGGAACATCATGTGCTTCTGGAAAGATAAGCAGCCGTGATTGGCTTAGCACATACCATGCAGGTTTGTTTACAAAGTTACGCGCATGGCAAATAAGGTTTCTTTCTTGGCAGGCACTAGGGAGAAGCTTGGTAGAAAATGTAACAATTCAGGTACATTCTGCACTTAGAGCAGATAACATAGAAAGGAGATGGGAATTAACACCGCCCTAACAACGTCTTTTTAGCAAATAGGAGTGTGATGCTACAGAATGCTTTGTTTAATTGGGTAGTGTAGTGTGAGTTCATGAATGCTAGCCAATGCCAATGCATGAAGAAGGGTGGGACTGAAATATTGCCACCATTGCTTGTATAAAACCTGCGTACTGAGAAAGATCGGGGTCTCTGTCCTCCAGCAGCTCGTTCTGCATGGGGCAGACCCATCAGCTGATGTCATGCAAATAAAGGCTGGTTTCATTGAACAGCAGTAAAATTGTCGCGTCATCCGTCCAAGCGCTCGCTAAGTAACAGCAGCCAGGCACAAAGGTATTTGCCTTGGGAGTTCTGGGACTCCTAATTCTGCTACATAACAAATTGCAATAATAATAATAATAATAATAATAATAATGTTTTATCAAAAGTGGTTTTTTTCTTACTTTGATTTGATTTGATTTTATATCACAATCAGAATAAATAGCTTTTCATCCAAATGCCTCGTAATGGGACATGTTTTGTCTCTCAGGCGCATTTCTGCCATGCAGAACAAATAGAATGCTTAATAGAGGAAGAGGGAAGTTGTGAATAATTCAAAACAGAAAGGAAGAGTTTTCCATAAACCTTGATTCTTTGTGATGAACTGGCTTTCAACATTTGGGAAATGCATAGTAAAAGCACGAGGTAAACCATATATCATGATAATTGTACAATTGACTGAAGCCAAAGAAATGTAAATGCATGCACTTGTATCATTCATTCATTCATTAGGCGATCCCTCATAGCTCAAGGATGATGGCCCTCCAGATGTGGTATCATGATCTCTAGATATCTGACATGCGGTTCTTGGCGGTGGGTCTGTAGGTGGCTGTGGAGCCCTATTCTTGATCCGCATTTTCTCCCGCAGTGGGGGGGAATTCTTCCTCCAGGTGAGCGGAGTGAGCATGGGACAAAGTTGTGCGCCATCAATAGCAAACCTGTACATGGCAGCATTGGAAAAATCTTTTTTGAATGACCCATCATCCCCAGGCAAATTTATAAAATTCTATGGGCGTTTTATTGATGATTGTTTTTTTCTATTAGATCGCCACGCCCCGCTGGATGTTTTTCAGCGATGGTTAAATTCCTGGGATGTGAACATACAGTTTACTTTTGAGCATAGCACTCATGCAGTTAATTTTCTTGACACCACGGTGTTCAAACGAGGGAATAGACTTTGCGTTCGCAATTACAGAAAGCCAACGAATAGGAATTCGTTATTGCATTATCGCAGTCACCATTCATATTCATTGAAGAATTCCTTACCTTATTCCCAGTTTATACGCCTTAAGCGAAACTGTACACATGAGGAACATTTTGTGATGGAGTCAAATAAACTTAGAGCACAACTACTAGAGAGAGGTTATCCGTATTCAGTTATCAATAGCGCAGAACAGAAAGACAGATCCATACCACGTTCCAACCTCTTTAAGAAAAAGGCACCCACTACCTCGAATCGCATTGTCTGGCCGTTGAGACTTACCCCACATAGTAATCAAATTGTGGGTATTGTGAAGAAATACTGGGGCATGTTACCAGACATCCCTGCTTTTCAATCCCCTCCTATGGTTGCGTATAGACGCACGTAAAATTTCAAGGATTTATTAATACACTCCACTCTACACAATCCCCAACCCAGGAGTATTGTATCACCAGGATGTAGACCATGTGGGGATTGTGTATCCTGCAGGCAGGTACACCGGGGCAAGGAAGTGACCAGCCTCCGAACCCACAAACAGTAGAAGCTGAGGGACTATACTACTTGTGATTCGGAGGCCTGTGTGTACTGTCTATTCTGTGACTGTGGAAAGATTTATGTGGGGATGTGTTCTCGCCATTTGCGCTTGAGAATGTCTGAACATCGTTCACGTGTACGCACTGGAGCAGATAATAGCATCCTTTACAGACATTTCCTGGAGGCTAAGCATGCCCCCGGCTCCTTTAAGTTCACTGCATTGGAGAAAGTCAGGGTACCCCCGCACAGCAATCTTCATGATTTGCTCATTAAAAGAGAAACGTGGTGGATAATCCATCTTCAAAGTGAATATCCCCTCGGACTAAATGAGCCCCTCCCTCTATCTGCCCTACTCACCTGAATCTGCCTCAATCCTAAGTGCATATAGTGCATCCCTGTAAGTTTACATTCACCTTCAGGTCCGCAGGAGATGTATGCTGGATGCGAACCATGTCTTGGTATGTCTGTTATTTCTTTGCAAGCTACTACTATGGAAATAGATTGCTGTTGTATATTACTTTAATGTATGTTATTATTGCAGAAATGTGAATCCTCCTGTGTCACGCCTTGTTCAACTTGCTATTTGCTGCTTGAGGAAGCCCGTGGAGGGCGAAACGGCCGGGCTCGTAATTAGACCGTTGCGGCCCCTGTTCGACACGCCTCCCGGAGCCTGCCTTGGATGTATAGTAACGCTGTGGGATCGCGTGGGGATTATTTTTGACATTTTGGGTGTGTAGACCGTGCTTGCTACAACACATTTGCATAGGAACTTGCTATTGGACTACTGACTATCTCCATTTGAACCTTTCCATCCGGTCTTCACACCCCCCCCCCACCCTTGATAAGCCTTTCCGCGATTCCCAGTCTCTCCCGGTGATGTATATCGGCTCTACTTGGCATTTTGTTACAATAAGTGCATTGACTAAATGAATGTATACTGTTAAATATATGTGATGTTATGATATTGAAGCAACCTTGGTGTTTTTTCTTTGAATTTTGCAGCACTGCTGGTCACAGCTGACTTCCAGTTTTGGCATAGACTCAGAGAATTTGGAAGCCCCTGGTGCTTGCATAAATGCAAGTATTATATATTGCAGTCCTACATCTACTAGAATAATAAAATCACAGAGGTGGAAGAGACTCAGTCCATCCCTATTCTGCCATGCAGGAATACAATCAAGGCACTCCCAACAGATGGCCGTCCAGCCTCTGCTTACAAACTTCCAGAGAAGTAGACTCCATGCTCCGAGGAGGCAGCATATTCCACTGCAGAACAGCTCTTAAAATCCTAAGAAGTGACGCAAGAGTGCTATGGTCACGCCACCTTCGATTCGTTCAGACGTGGCTAAGTAAACAACGTTAGAGTTAGTGCTGCAGCTGCGCGTCAAGTGACAGTGGCAATTTGGGATCACAGCAAGACAAGCGAGTGAGTGATGGAGACGTTTTTGAGAAGGGGAAATGCAAATGCCGAATAGGGCCCTGGACAAAATTATGACACAGATGAAGGCCCTAATATGAGTGGTGGACAAAAGAAAAAAGAAAAGACGGTGAGCTTGAGGCAATACAGCGAAAGCTATCTTTCATTTGGATTCACTATCTCCAGGGATGCGATGGCACTGACTCCGCTGTGCTTGGTGTGTGGTGAGAAGCTGTCCAATAGCGCCATGGTGCCAAGCAAGCTTAAATGCAATCTCCAAACGAAACACCCTTCCGTTCATCAAAACAGGCCCAGGTTTCACACTAAGTGAGTGTATAAATACATTTAAAAACATATTAACTATATGTATTTCTGTGTTAGAGTGTCATTTTGGTTGGTGGTGTGCCCCAGGATTTTGTAAATGTAAAAAATGTGCCGCGGCTCAAGAAAGGTTGAAAATCACTATCTTATAACATCCGGTTTGCAAGTAAAGTTGAATTACTGTGCCATGTAATGCATGTCTAAAGAGTGTTTCAGCTACATGAAGTATTTGGAAACTCAGGCCTCCGCGGGCGGTCCCGCAGCTGCACGCGCCGCGCCTTTGCTAGGCAGCCCGGGGCGCTCCGGCTGCGCTTCCGCATGCGCAGACCTTTTGCGCATGCGCGAAAAGGTCCGGGCATGCATACTGGCTCCCGCTTTGGAGCCAGTGCGCGTGCGCAGATTGGCGCATGCGCACTGGGGGGGCGCAATTTTTTTTGCGTACCCCCCGGGAAAAGCTTGGTCCACCCCTGGTTATAAGGCAGTGCATGTGGGGCCACCCCTCCAAAGTGTTTAGAAATTATAAGGAATATTACATTTAGTGTCTTAATTTCTGTCAGGAGTGAACTTTGTAGATGGGCTGAGTTAATTAAGGCTGGCAGAATAAATATTTCTCTTTCACCGGGGCTTTTATGCTGTATAATATTTATTTAGACTTTCAATACGAAATTTGATGCTGTTTTTGGATTTTATTGTATGATGTGTTTTTTGCATTTATTTTTATTCTGGTAAACATTTATTATATTTTTATTTCAACATTACCCATGTACTTGATAGGCAAAATATGTAATTTATAAATAAATGGCATTTTTTTAAAAAAGAAAAGACAACTGTGTTGAGCAGTCTCCATAATTCACCATATGTTATGTTACCGTTATTGTTAAAAACAATGGCAAATTCAGCAGTGTTCACATTATTATCAAATGTAGGTTAAAACTGCCACAAACATTTGACAATTGTCTGTATTCTGTATCTCCATTTTAACGTGGATTTTTTTTTCCATGTCAGGAGCAACTTGAGAAACTGCAAGTCACTTCTGGTGTGAGATCATTGGTGCCAGCCATGAGATAAAACCTCCATGACTCTTGTTGGCTATCGGTTCTCCTCTTCTTGGCCAGAGGTATTTAAAACTATGGCCCAGCCAGAAGAGACAGTTCTCTCCAAGTAATTTATATTATTATTTGTCACAACTTTGTGGAGGCAGTTGGTCATGGATCCAAGAGTGAGTGTGCAGTGGCTATATGCCACTAGAATTGGATACGGGTCCCTCTCCTTAGGGCAGTGATGGCGAATCTATGGCACATGTGCCAGAAGGGGCACATGATGCCCCGTCTCCTGGCATGCGTGCTGTCCATCTCCCACACCAGGCTCGCTCACTCATTCGCAATAAGATCATGCTTATGCCCGATTATCTGGCAGTGTAAGGTAAAGGTAAAAGTTTCCCCTGACATTAAGTCTAGCCTTTTCCGACTCTGGGTGGAGGGGTGCTCATCTCCATTTCTAAGCCGAAGAACCAGCATCGTTCGTAGTCACCTCTAAGGTCATGTGACCAGCATGACTGCATAGAGTGTCGTTACCATCCCACCAAGGTAGTACCAATTGATCTACTCACATTTGCATGCTTTCGAACTGATTGGTTGGCAGAAGCTGGGCCTAAGAGCAGGAGCTCACCCGGCACCCTGGATTTGAACTGCCAACATTTTGGTCAACAAGTTCAGCAGCTCAGCAATTTAACCTGCTGCACCACCATCTACGTCTACGGCACTGTAGACTCATATAATTCAGTTCAAAGCAGATATCTGGGATCAGATCCTGGGATATAGGGCAGTGTAGATCCAGCCATAGATACATCTGTTGTGGAAGTAGTGTTTGGATGCTATTTCCCTAATACTCCACACAGATACTTAGTATTTTGAAGGATAGATTACTTCATAAAATTTACTACCATAATCTATTTGCTTTCTTTGAAGCTATAAAATGAAGAAGTGTTGATGTATGTATTCTTCACTGACATTCACCCTCATCAGGCTATAAACCAAATGGTGAGAATGGCTCAGAAGTGAGGATAAAGCTTTAATCCCTCTGTTTGGAGTCTCAGGAGCACAGAGGAAAAACTGGAGCAGAAGGAAGGGAGGTGGTTAGACAAGACTTTCAGAAAACTAAGCATACAAGTTGTAACAGAGCTGCTGCGTAGGAGGCTAGCAAAAGGAAATGCACACTTGTTCTGATTCAGTACATAGGCTCAAATACATTCAAATTTAGACAACATACATTGCACTGTTAATGGGAGAAAAACACGAAACAGTTCAAAAATCTCTGTTCCCATAGTTTTATAGGTTTCAGCACTTGCATGTTGAAACCTCGGTCATTGCTTCATAATTATTTTTTATACAGATGTGTAGACACTTAATTATGCAGTATTAAACTTTGTGGTTGATATTTTTCTGCAGGAGAAATTAAAAGGAATGCTAAAATTATGTGTGCATGTATATGCCTGAGTAAAATTGTATGAACAACATTATACCAATTGTAGAAAGTGGGGGGAAATTAAATTGTGTGCTTTACTTTTCTCTTCCAACCTTGTGTTTATTTAAATTGTCTTTTAATTATTATATTATGATGAGTTTCAATAATTCTGCACATACATTGTACATGTTATAACAACCAGTCTAAAGTAAAGGTAAAGGTTTCTCCTGACATTAAGTCTAGTCGTGTCCTACTCTGAGGGTGGTGCTCATCTCCATTTCTAAGCCAAGGAGCCGGCGTTGTCCGTAGACACCTCCAAGGTCATGTGGCCAACATGACTGCACAGAGTGCCATTACCTTCCCGCAGAAGTTGCATCTATTTACTCACATTTGCATGTTTTCGAACTGCTAGGTTGGCAGAAGCTGGGCCTAACAGTGGGAGCTGAGCCCGCTCCCTGGATTCGAACTGCCAACCTTTTGGTCTGCAAGATCCACAGCTCAGAGTGCCACCAGGGGCCCAGTCTAGCTGCATGATATATGATGGCATGTATATATTCATTTTTGTGAGATGTGCTTGACATACTTCCAAAAACGTTTTAGTGGAAACACGGTTCATAGGGAGAAATCATTCCCTTCTGCTGTCAGGGCTGTCCTAATGAATCCCCTGCCTTCCCACTTTTTCATCTCCTTTAAAAATGTCCGTGTCCCTCTTTCCGCCTTCCACTTTCATCCTTGATTCACTTTAAACGGTATTCAAATTGCAAAAGAGTTTGCACTCAGATGAACCGGGAGGAGTACCGCTGCCACTCCAACCTACTCACAGGATGGGTTAAGATAAATCAAGTTTATTCCAGTCATCAGCATTTTATAGAATTTCAGAATTATGCAAACAAAGACAAAGTGTGCATGAGCAACATCTAATGCATAGGTGATAATTCTTACCTGAGGTCTATGTAATCAGCATAGAATGTATATGAAGACTGTTGTTTACAAGGATGTTCTCAGATCCTGGCCCTGTGTGTAGCCCTAATTGCTGGTGGGATAGCATTGGGCACATAGTGCTTTAGACTTGCTGTTAAGTAGAACTTGTTTGTAAGTTGGAACAGGTACATTTTTAAGTGTAACCCCAGCCAAATTTTATTTTTATTTATGTGTGAGTGTGTGTGTGTGTGTAGATATAGATAGGTATAGGTATAGATGGATTGTGGTACTTGTTTTGCAGTCTGTGCCCCTGTTTAGAAGATTTCAGTTCACTTTCTGTCCTTGTGGGAATTGGATTTTGAAACACTTGGCTTGTTGTGGAAACAAAGATTGGTTATAAAGCTTCAATGGAGACCCCTTTTCCCCATGATAACTCTTTCAAGAGTGAATTTCCTTTCCGGGGGGTAGATTTCTTTCACTTCCTGTTGTCTCGCCCCCATTTGTAACTATGAGTCATTTGTAAGTTGGATGTTTGTAACTCAGGGACTGCCTGTATTACAAAACATCACATTTACTAAAACAGATCAGCATACAGCAGAATTTTTCATTCTTATTCTTTGTCCACAAGACAAATCACCATGACGTTAACAGGTGGGATGGCATTGATAATATTTTCACCAGCCATGCAGCTTCTTGGAGCATCTACACACCTGGCCAAGCACAAGCTTACATTGTATTTAGAGCAAAATATTTCATGCACCTGAACTCCAAGGATCCCCTTATATATAAGTCCCAGTTCCATATTCTAAGCTGCTTCTTACTATACACTGCATAAATATGTCCTTTAAATAGCTGCTACTGTTGTATTCTGTTCAGGAAGCAGTCCCCCCCATCCCCCCCAATGGAGCATGTAAGGTCTGTGTCTAGTACATAGGTGAAAGCAATCCCAGCAACAGCTGTGCTGCGTCCAGTCAATAGGCAGGGAGGAAAAAAATACTGATGACACAAGACAGCTAAAGTTAGTTACATACTTGTATGTCGAAGTGATTGCAAGGAACGGGATTGTGTCCCACTCCATCTGCACTGTGCCATTCATTTGCTTGGGGCAGGGGTCCTAAAACCTTTTGAGCCGAGGGCCAGTACCAGTCCCTTAGACTGTTGTGGGACCGGACTATAGTTTGAAAAACACAAACAGATTCCTATGGACACTACACATATCTACATATTTGTAGTGCAAAAAAACCTATTTAAGAGCAATACAATATTTAAAATGAAAACCAGTTTTAACCAACATAAACCAACATTTCAATGGGAAGTGTGGACCTGCTTTTAGCTGATGAGATAGTCAAGTTAATTAGGATTGTTGTTATCTACCTTCAGGTCGTTTCAGACTTAGGGCAACCTTAAATCTAAAGTTTAGGGCGGGGAAATGACCCTCCTGGACCTCATCGGGCCATGGACCTTAATCTGAGGATGACTTAATGCAGTTAAAAGCTAGCTTCAAACAGTGAAGTCCAGAGAACAAACAAAAGCATGCAAAAGAAAGCCCGCACTTTGTGGTTTGTGTAATCACCATCTGGGCCTCAAACTGGTTCCAGGATTTCCTATGTAATCATCTGTACATCAAAACCACTTCCTTCAATACCAATTTAGGAGCCCCCAGTGGTGCAATGGGTTAAACCCTTGTGCCAGCAGGACTGAAGACCAACAGGCTGCAGGTTCAAATCCGAGGAGAGTGTGGATGAGCTCCCTCTGTTAACTCCAGCTCCCCATGTGGGGACATGAGAGAAGCCTCCCATAAGAATGGTAAAACAAAAAAATCTGGGCCTCCCCTGGGCAACGTCCTTGCAGATGGGCAATTCTCTCACACCAGAAGCGACTTGCAGTTTCTCAAGTTGCTCCTGACACAAACCCAATTTGAAACTGACTTAAGGGGTCACTATAGATGTGCCCTTAGTATGATGTCACTGTGCAACCTTTGTCTCTCAGGCATATTAACACAGGGCTTCTGCATCAGACTGGTTTTATGTTTGTCTTCAATCATTTTATGAAGCAAATAAGCAGCTTTTAAACTTTTATTTCATACACAGTTTTCCTTTATTTCATACAGAGTTACATTTCAGTCTAGTGACATGACTTGGTTTTAAAAAGAGGCGTTTTAAACCACAAGACAGCTATAATCTTTCACTAGTCAAATTAACATTTAATTATGATTATTGTGCTATAACATGTTCAGCAATTCTTAACCAGCTTCTGACTAGCTTTTCCTTTACAACTGTTCTTTCCCTCTTTCCTTCCATAAATGCTAATATAACATTTATGTGTATAAAAGCCTGCTTTATGCAGCTAAATGTCATTCTGGACGGTCCAAGGGAGGAATTTATTGACTTTGGAAAAAGGTTTACATGGTAGACTCTCAGTTAACCAGAACTCGAACAACCTGCAAAAAAAAACAACAACAAAACCCTGGAAGAAATAATACTTTAATTTTTTGTATGTGTGTCAGGAGAATTCTGGTGTTAGAGAATTAGACGTCTGCAAGGACGTTGCCTGGGAGACGCCCAGATGTTTTCATATTTTACAGTCCTTGTGGGAGGCTTCTCTCATGTCCCTGCATCGGGTGCTGGAGCTGACAGAGGGAGCTCATCCGCACTCTCCCCGGATTCTAACCTCCGACCTTATCGGTCTTCAATCCTGCCGGCACAAGGGTTTAGCCCATTACTTCGCCGGGAGCTCCGTTTACTTTAAATATTAAAAAACTTTTAAAATTTGCTTCTTATTACTGTATTTCAATATTAATATCAAGTCAATACAGAATGTATATGGTTTTTAAAAAAATTTATCGTAGCAGAAGCAAATTGAGGGTACAGTTGTAATTCTTTTTAAAAAACACAATTTGAAAACTTGCTATTATACTAAATGTCTTTTGACAGTAGCTGGCCACTTGGAGTGCCTCTGGTGCTGCTAAAAGAAGGTCCTCCATTGTGTATGTGGCAGGGCTCAGGCTGCATTGTAGTAGGTGGTCTGTGGTTTGCTCTTCACACTCGCATGTCGTAGACTCTGTTGCCCCAAATTCTTAAGGTCAGGTCTGCATCTTGTGATGCCAAGGGATAAACAACAGAAATGACCAAAAGTTTATATAGTATATAGCATGG
This sequence comes from Anolis apletophallus, assembly GCA_030556195.1. Classification (NCBI taxonomy): domain Eukaryota; kingdom Metazoa; phylum Chordata; class Lepidosauria; order Squamata; family Anolidae; genus Anolis; species Anolis apletophallus. The sequence goes on from JARBWK010000003.1 coordinate 101,522,973, forward strand.
GGTAATAGGCCTCTTTTTAATAGTAACTCTCAAGCAACCAGAACCAAAATTTATCCAGCATCTGCCAATCCCCATGGCTGCTGGTTAACTGAGACTCTACTGTATTTGAAAATTTGGTTCATGGTACACTCCCACTCACCTCTCACACATTCCATTTTTGGATGAATGCTCAGAAAACATGTGAATATTCTCTTTGTTGCCATACCCACTGAAAATGTCATGTTGAAGTAAGGATGCTTCTTTCAAGCAGAGCAGACATCATTATGCCACAAACTGATGTCTGCTTGGTTGGCTTTCCATAGTATTAAAACAGCATTAAAAGTTTGCAGGAGACTTTGAGCTATAACTGAATGCCGTTATAAATATTGAACTACAAAAGCTAAACGATGCAACCAACTAATGATGGGGGAAGGAGGGTGAGCAGTGAATGCACCTTAGTTCAATGCTCTGGCTTAGTTTATGTTCCGGTGAAGTCCTAATGAATTATACAGGAAGGACCCCACACTGGAGTGGTGTCTTCTGAGGGTCGGTGTTGCTAAGCAGATCGCTTGCTATGTCGCCATGCATGCATAATGGGCAATAGCCATTATGTCTGAGTGCAACCAAGTACTTAATGAGCTGCATGCTACAATGCATTACACGGTTTAAGCTCTAGTAAAGCATGAGCAAGGAAGGGTCAGAAGTGCAAAGCTGGAGGGCTGGCACATACAGTGACTGTGTTTGCACCCAGCAAGGAACTAATCAGTTAGTGCAAGGCAATTGGCGATCTAATCAAATAGAATATAAAGCAATAACAGCAATGTCCAGACATTTGGTGAAATGGTGATTAAGTTTTTGGTCATCATTACTTTGAACCTACAAAATCTTTGCCAGCCCCTAATATACCAAATTTGGAAATCCAAACTAATCAGGGAATAAGTTTAGTATTTTTTAATTAGCACATGGGAAAGTTACTTTCTTATATTATAATTCCCTAAATAACTCATCAAAGTGTTCTAGGAGTTGTAATCAAAAAGTAATTTTCCTAAGCTGAGATCTATAGTACATACGTACTAGTTGCAGTTGTCTCACACAAATATCTCTGAGCAGTGTAAGATAGAGCTCTTTTTAGAGGAGGAATGGTTTATTAAGTAACACAACTCACTGAAACGTAGATTGTGAGAAGAGTAAAGGCTCTTATGAATCGAGAATAGGCTTGTCAGTTTGCAGCATTTCAAAGCCAGAGACTCAAAGGGAGAGCTGGTGGTGTCACAAGGCTGTCAAATCTTAGAACACAAAAGCCTGCTCCTGGGGCCGAAACAGAAAGCAGCAGCAAGGGGGAAAGAGTCACATGATGGAAAGACCAGAAAAACTGGAAAGCTTTTCTGAAGACAGACAGAAAGATATCTCTTTTGCCTTATGCAGAGAAAGGAGGGAGGCATTTTCCCTAATATATGTGTTTAAAACCTTGAAAAACCTCTTATGCTGTATAAATAATTGGCTAATGTTGAAGGACATGAAACTTAACTGCATGTTTCACTATGTTGCAATCATAATGTAACACAGTGTTGGATAAGGTGCTAGTTACACATAACTAGTTTGTAACTAGTTATTATCCCATTGAAGGCATTTATTATCCCTTAACCTGTCAAGGCTTCCAAAGTGATGTACAATTGTTAAATTCACTTTGAATGTAACCAAAACTTTCAAAGCAGTCTAAACTCCTTAAAAATAATTCAAAAGTTACTTTTTGCTCTTACTCTACCACAGTGGTTCTCAACCCTCCTAATGCCGCGACTCCATAATTTAGTTCATCATGTTGTGATGACCCCCAACAATACCATTTTCATTGCTACTTCATAACTGTAATTTTGCTACTGTTATGAATTGTAATGTAAACATCTGATATGCAGGATGTATATCAGATGTATTCACTTGACCAAATTTGGCACAAATACCTGATATGCCCAAATTTGAATACTGGTGGAGTGGTGGTGGTGGGAGGGGGGGGGGGGGGGGGGTTGACATTTGGGAGTTGTAGTTGCTGGGATTTATAGTTCACCTACAATCAAAGAGCATTCTGAACTCCACCAATGATGGAATTGAACCAAACTTGGCACACAGAAGCCCCATGACCAACAGAAAATACTGGAAGGGTTTGGTGGAGTTGTAATTCACCTACAGCCAGAGAGCACTGTGGACTCAAGCAATGATACATCTGGACCAAACTTGGCACGAATACAATATGCTCAAACCCTGGTGGAGTTTGGGGAAAATAGACCTTGACAGTTGGGAGTGGTAGTTGCTGGGATTGATAGTTCATCTACAATCAAAAAGCATTCTGAACTCCACCAACTATAGAATTGGGCCAGCCTTTCCTTACAGAACCCTCATGCCTCATGCTGGCACAAGCCTCCCTCCAGCCTCACACACACTACCTCACCCACACATGCGCACCACGTTACCATGTGCCAAGCACACTTGCTCTCCCCTCCCTGCTTGGAATCTCAGAGGCCGCCCAATCACAGTGGAGGAGGGGCTTTTGGTGGGAGGATTCACCATCTGTTTCCAAAACTGAAGAGAAGGACAGGTGGAGCGATCTTCAGCCTTCTCTGCCAAAGGAGTTCCTAAGACCATCAGAAATATATGTTTTCTGATGGTCTTTGGTGACCCTTCTGAAACCCCCTTGCAACCACTCCCCAGGAGTCCCGAACTCCAGGTTGAAAAACACTGCCCTACCATCAACTGGATGACTAAATTACATCGGCTAGTGTTTTACAGATGTACTAATCTTGCGCATACAGGTTTTCTCAAAGGTACTGAACACCAGTGAGCAAAATGTAGATGCTTTGAATGCTTAAAGCCATTTGTTGCACAAACATATCCACCATGGTACCAACAGTTCAGAATTAGCTTCACCAGCTTGTGAAATGGCCTTGTTGGCCTTAGTTTTCTTATGTGCTAATTTACTGCATGCACCCTAGATATACGAATGCATCTACTGCCTAAGTCAGATAGATTTAAACACTTGAGTAGGGCCCTAAATCCTAAAGGCTGACAACAGCTCTAGCAACTGACACAAAAAATTAACAAGATAGTCCTCTGAGGCACTGTTTCTTAAACCAGTGTTTTTCAACCTTTTTTGAGCCGTGGCACATTTTTTACATTTACAAAATCCTGGGGCACACCACCAACCAAAATGACATTCTGTCATTTTACTAACTGTCACCCTCCCTCCTTGTGACGCCGCTGCTTCCACCAAAACACCCTCCCCCGGGAAGCCCACACGCAGGGGGTCCATCACCATCCTGCAGGGGAGGGCTGTGCTGAGTGGCCGAAGTGCACGCAGGCTCAGCTGAGCAGGACGAATAGGAATTGAGCACACGGGGTGGCTCCAAGCCTCGGAACAAACTGCGGTGGAGGCTCGCAGCCGTTGCCAAACCCCAGCTCTCCTTCCCAAAGGTGTTCACCCCCCCCCAGGAGTGCCCCCCCCCGCGTCCCTTCGGCTTCCCGAAGGGGCCAGATCGGGAAGGAACCAATCTGGGCTGTGGAGCTGCGCATCCCGGCCTCTGCTCTGCTTTGCATTGAACCCAGAGCCCAGCCAGGAGAGGCCAGGAGATGAGGGGTTGCTCCCCTTCCCCGGTGCAGAGGGGCTAGAGGGCAGAAAGCTTCGCCTCGGGCCTCCGGGAGTGGGGTCGGACGGGGGCAGCTTCCGTGGACTCCTCCTCCCTCTCCTCCTCCTTGCTGCCAGAGGGGAGGAGGGCAGAAGAGCGCCCAGGAGCCAGGAAGCAGGAGGAGCTGCAGCCCGGCCAGGTAGCCCTCGGCGCGCAGAGGGAAGGGAAGGAAAGAAGGGGAGGAGAGAGCGAGAGGGAGGGAGGGAGGAAAGTTCTGGCGCCGAGGGCTCTCCTGACTGCAGCCAGGCTGGCTGGCATTGCTGCTTCGGCCAGGAAAGACTCATTTCCGCTGCCTGAAGTTTCCTGCTAGGCTCTCTCTCTCTCTCTCCACTGTAATTTCCCACAGCACACCTGATGATCTCTCACGGCACACTAGTGTGCCCCGGCACACTGGTTGAGAAACACTGTCTTAAACTGTGGGTCATGAAAAAATTGGCAACAATAAAAGCTTTCTGAACGCCATCTAGTCATTTACACAAATCTGTTAGCAACAATGTGCAGTGTCTACAGTGGAATATGCAAAAAATGCTTCAGCTGTACTTCATAAAAAGGAAAATAAGCTTGGATTGCTGTGAGTTTTCCAGGCTGTTTGGTCATGTTCCAGAAGCATTCTCTCCTGACGTTTTGCCCACATCTATGGCAGGCATCCAAAGAGACTGTAAGGTCTCATTCTCTGAGGATGCCTGCATAGATGTGGGCAAAAGGAGAGAATGCTTCTGGAACATAGCCATACAGCCTGGAAAACTCACAGCAACCCAGTGCTTCTGGCCATGAAAGCCTTCGACAACACTTTGAAAATCAGCCTGTTTAACAAATCCTGAAAATGCTGGTTTGTTATCAGTAAATGTTTTATTTTTTATACCTATATACCCAGGGTAATGTAAACATTTCTTGGGTGGGAAGGGGCTTGAGTGGAAAATGTTTAAAAAACATGCTCTAGAGCAGGGGTGCTCACACTTTTTCAGCATGCGAGCTACTTATAAAACAACCAAGTCAAAATGATCTACCTACTCACTACAAAAATTGGAAACATATAACACAATATCTGCTTTGAACTGGGTTTTCTGAGTCCACACTGCTATATAATATGATTCAAAGCAGATAACATGGGATTTTATTCAACTGTGTGGAAAGGACCTCAGATAACCCAGGGCCGGCAGCACTTCGGCAGCAGCAGGAGCCTGCGGGGCAGGACTGAGCCTTCTTCCCACCTTGCCTGAGATCTACCAGGACGCACTACGTGATCTACCAGTAGATCGCGATCTACCTAATGAGCACCCCTGCTCTAAAGCAAATAGACACATGGATGTGGTAGTGAGTTCTTAGTAAGCAGGTACCAAAACACATGGGAAAACTACACCACACACTCAACAAGCAATTCCTAGAATCTGCTATTAGAAAAATGCTTTCACAAAATGCACAATAGAGCTAACTTTCAGCTAGTCAATTCTCCACAATTGTGAGTTTTATATTCAGTCTTGATTATTTGTGAGATTCGTGTGCTCCTTCTCCTTCTGTCCTGTCAAGAGCATCATTCATACCTTTCACACAGCAGCCCCATCCTGAATGTGGGAGAAGCCATCACTGTCCATGCTGTGTCCACCTCCTGGAATGGGGCTGATTTGTGAATGTTCACAGGGCAGCCCCTTCTTCAGGAGGTAGGTGCAAGGGTGACAGTGATGTCTCATCTCTCCCCACCTGCCTCCTAAGCATTGGGCTGTGTGAATGTGCACACAACTCCAGGATTTGGCAAGAAGGGCACTGGCTGTGGAGCTCAGCAACCAGGTGCACATTCTTCATGCTCCCCATGAACTACCCACCCACAGTATTTGTAGGTTTCCCCTCACTTTCATTATGGTCCTGCTCCTCAACCCCCACAAATGTGGAGGGATTGTTTTATTTTGTTCCAGAAGCATATTACTCCTAAAACATAGTGCAATTACTCTTGCTTTCATCTTTCAAACTACTTTAGGACCAAGATGCTTTAGAGTGTGCTTCTATATTTATGAACCTGACTGATCATGGCGGTCATTGGTGGTTTCACATGGGGCCAAGATCCCTTTAGGAACCACTGAGGATACAGCTGTGAGTGTGTTGGCCCCTCTGTGGAATTCCCTGCCAGTTGATGTTAGTGCATACCTAATGTGACTTTGTTTTTGTCATCTGCCGATGCAACCTTCCTGAAATGAAAGACCAATCACACTGATATTGATATAATTATCTCATCGTGCATTCTGTGTTTTGACAGTGTTGTATAGTGCTTTGGCAGGCAAACATGCAACATCTTGCAAGGTCAAAAAAGTCGAGGCAGGAAGTCATGCCAACAACCTGGGTTGATGCCAAGTTATCTGAATGTAAGGAATGGCCTATTTTAGGAACCGAAGTATTGTCACTGCTGACAATGTGGTTACTAGGGAGATTTGATGTAAGTTTGATTAAGAGTACAGTAGGCCTACTTCATGCAAAGCATAAATAGGGGTACTGCTAAATCATGGAAACATGAAATTGTGTTTATTACAGTTGTCTTCCAGTTTGTAGTAACACCAATACCAGGTCTCTCTTGCATAATCACATGTCTTGTATGGTTTTTAGCATATTTGCTGATGAAAAAGCTAGTGAAACTTCAAAACAATGGCAAACATTCAATGCCTACATAAAACACATGACACTAACATAAAATCCCAGAAAACTCCCACATATATTGCATATATTTGCTAACCTGTATTGTATGTGTATGTTAATTTGCCAATTTGCCTTACCTCTTTGGTGTGAGAGGAGTTATAGACATGTGATTATACTGAGCATGTTCAGACTCAGGACTCCATTTTGTATTCAGTCTGCTTACCACGTCATTGGAGGTGGATGTGCTTGCATCAGACCTTAGTGGCACATGCATGTTGCTGTTTGGACTTTAATGGATACAGTATGACTTATGGACTTCAATGAGTACAGCTATACTTAAAGACTATGGACTATTTAGAATGATATCCTGTATACTCAACACGTAGAGAAGAACTAAATCATATATATAACTGAACTTAAATAAGAAATGTGCCTGTATGGTGAAGTAATAAAAGATGTTTAAAAGTAAACAAGATTTACTATTTTTCAAATAAGACTTTGGTTTTTAAAATCTCTGAGTACATATTTTAACTAACAGGTTTCGAGGTTTACAACTGCAAAGAAACAACCATCCTCTGCTAACCACACACACACACGTGTGTGTGTGTGTGTGTGTAGTGGTATGTCTTCATCCATGGCAGTTCAAAGTCATGGTTTATCAGTTTAACAGTTACCTGTGTGCCATTACATGAATGCTCATGAATATCAATATCACTTGTTCAAAGGGTTGACTTCTAACAAGGTCATGCTTCTCTTGACTAGTGGTTTTCAAAAGGTGGTCTCTATGTTAATGGAGATACACATTTGCCAAACAGATGTGGCATCCTTTTTACCTTTTCAATAAGGTTATGGTGCAGGTATTTCCAATATGTTATGGAATTTCCTATATAACAATTATCTGATCACAGGACTCGAAGCAAAGAATTGAGTTGTTATTTTCCCATAATCATCAAAGTAGTCAGGATTGGGACTCCCCCCCCCTAGTTTCCTCCATGTTTATCCACACAACTACTGAAAGTGCTTTAAATAACACAATTTTCATGTACACTCCAAATCCCTCTAATTTTCCTTATTTTCTTATACACACATTCACTCCAGCATCTGTCCTGCATCTTGTACCAAGAAGTCAATGAAATGCCAACCAAGAAAGAAGATTTATGGAATAGCTTCCATTCATTCTATAGCATACAAGTTAACATATAAGTAAGAAATCATTGGAAAAATTCAGTAAGTCGAATTGCACACAAGGCCTGCACACAATACAACTGTATGTGGACACATACAAATAAAACTATGATACAACTTCATACAAAAGCTTGGTCTACTGCAGACAGTGCAGTAGGAATTAAAAAGGTTATGAGATGAAGTGCCCATGAGGGAAGTATGGAGAAAGACTTTGTCTCAATGGGACAACAACAAAAAATTTTCAGCAGACATATGGAACATGAGGCTCACCATAGATTGCTAGCTTGTAACTTCCATCAGTCTTTGACGGCATTGTGAGGCATAATGGGAACTGAAGTTCAACAGCATTAAGGGCTAGTCTATAATCTTCTTTCTATCATAGACTACCATTTCCTTTTCTGTGTTTAGGATGCAATGGAACTAAGAGCTTTTTCTACTGGTTGTGTGTGTCTCTCTCCAGTGTAGATGCCACTCTGTAGCTGACCATCTTTGACTGCAGCCCAGGACATTTGCTTCGTGGAGAACTTTGCTGCCCAGTCTCCTGAACGGCTGACCACAATCACTCCTCCTAATCCTCCAACCCTAGTTTCCATTCTATTCAGGGCTTCAGCAGCAGCCTCTTCTGGTGACTTTCCTGAAAATAAAAATCAGAACATATGAACTTCCTTAAACTTTAAGTAAATGTAATTACCAATTTTACCACCACCACACACAAAAAAAACCTGGGAAAACATATTGACTCAAATATAAGCTACTGGTAAATTTCAAAATAAAAATAGAAACCAATAAAATTACATTAATTGAGGCATCAGTATGTTAAATAAAACTGTAATTTAAGATACAACTGTCCAACTCTGATTAAACCATGATTCTAACCTGTGAATGTGCTCATATAGCCTTCCAATAATAATAAAGAGAGAAATAATAAATGTAATAAAAAGTAATAATAACCATAATAATAACAGTAATAATAGAGTAAAATAATAACTGTAATAATAGAGTAAAATAATAACTGTAATAAAATAATGGAGTAAAATAATGTGAATGTAACATTAATAATAGAGTAAAATAATAAATGTAATAATAATAATAACAACAAAATAAAACATAACTTTGATTCGAGTATAAGCCGAGGGGGGCTTTTGCAGCCTAAGAAAAGGACGGAAAAACTCGGCTTATACCCGAGTATATATCGTAAGTCTGAATTTAAAAAATCAAATCAAGCATCTTTTTATCTTGTCAGATTATCCAACAACAGGCTGTTGTGGCTATTTATTTATTTCCGGCATTTTGCCCCACTCTTCTCAACCCCCGAGGGGGGACTCAGAGCGGCTTCCAAAAAGGCACAATTCGATGCCAACACAGTAAAACACATAAAACACAGTATAACCCCCCAAAACATTATTTATTTATTTATTTATTATTGCAGCTTTTATGCCGCCGAACTCCCAGGGGCTCGCGGCGGCTCACAGCAAGGTTAAAACATCAATATCGGCATAACAGTTAAAACAATAACAGTAGCATTAAAATAACAATTAAAATACAGCATAACAGGGACAGAGCAACATCACACCAGGACAGACACCGCAGCGTGCCACAGCGCCTGCTCACTCACTGAAGGCCTGCCTAAACAGGTGAGTCTTGCAGGCCCGTCTAAATGGGAGCAGATCCCTCAGGGCCCTGGTTCCGGCCGGAAGGGCGTTCCATAGCGTAGGAGCTATAACCGAGAACGCCCTCCGGCGGGTAGATGTCAAGTGCGCCGACTTTATTGTTGGTATCATCAGAAGGTTGGCATCCTCAGATCGGAGCGGTCTCGGAGGGCAATAGGGGGTGAGGCGGTTTCTCAGGTACGCTGGCCCCAGGCCGTATAAGGCCTTAAAGGTGAGAACCAACACTTTGAAGGCGATCCGGTGCTCAATAGGCAGCCAGTGCAGATCCTGCAAAATTGGTGTTATACGGCAACCTGCTGGAGCCCCAGACAGGAGCCGGGCGGCAGCGTTCTGCACCAGCCTGAGCTTCCGGATCGCCGACATAGGGAGGCCAACGTAGAGCACGTTGCAGTAATCTAGCCTAGAGATGACCGTGGCTTGGATCACCGCGGCTAGGTCGCCTCGGGAGAGGTAGGGGGCCAGCCTCTTTGCCTGGCGGAGGTGGAAGAAAGCAGCCTTGCTGGCCACGGAGACCTGAGCCTCCATGGACAGCTGGGAGTCCAGATGGACACCCAGGCTCCTCACAGACGGCGCTGGGTGCAGCGCCGCCCCGTCCAGGGTCGGAAGCCGGACATCCACCTCGCCCGGGCGGCCCAGCCACAAGATCTCCGTCTTCGCCGGATTCACCCTCAACCTACTGGCTCGCAGCCATCCAGTAACGGCTTCGAGGCAGTGCTGGAAATTATCGGGGACGGACTCCGGCCTGCCCTCCATCCTCAGAATGAGCTGGGTGTCATCAGCGTACTGGTGACAGACCAGCCCATAACTCCGCACCAGCTGTGCAAGCGGCTGCATGTATATGTTAAATAACAGAGGGGAGAGGATGGCCCCCTGAGGGACTCCACAAACCAATAGGGAGCCCTCGGAGACCGCCTCGCCCCTCCTCACACGCTGAGACCGCTGGTGGAGGAAGGAGGCCAGCCATTTAAGGGCTGTCCCCCTCACTCCAGCCATGGCCAGGCCGTGGGTCAAAAGATTGTGGTCGATCGTGTCAAACGCTGCCGTGAGGTCCAATAACACGAGCAGCGCAGACCCGCCTTGGTCGAGCTGGCAGCGGAGTTGGTCTGTGATGGAGACCAGGACCGTCTCCGTCCCATGCCCCGAACGGAAGCCGGACTGGAAGGGGTCTAACCATGTTGCATCATCTAGGAAGGATTGCAGCTGCTCCATTACTGCCCTCTCAACCACCTTGCCCAGGTACGGAAGATTCGACACTGGGTGGTAGTTGGAGGGAACCGCGGGGTCCATTACACATTAAAATACAATTATATCAACATAACATAACATATTATTATATAACATTAAAATACAATTATATCAACATAACATAACATATCAACATATGATAGGCTAGCCTATCAATAGTGGCAGTTATGATCCAAAGGACTATGTTACAATTTCCGCACATAGTAACAGGACAGGAGGCTTGCTTTAAATCTCAACTTCAATTCCCAGACCAATGGCAAACTTCTTTTGAAACTGAAGAGAGGTTCCAAAGCCATTTATGATTTGACAGCTGTTTTTCAAAGGAAGGGCACAAAAAATCCATTGGGCTAGTTCAACCCCCTTCCATTTGTGTGGGGCTAAGACACTTTGGGTTCCTGCCAATGCAAACACCCGAGTTCCCGCTTCACCTTCTGCAGGAATTATTGCAAAACACCTTCCCAAATGCCACATCTGATCACAGAATCAAGGCCACACGAGTTTAGGCAGCCTCCACACAAAGCTTCAAGCTGTGTTTCATTAAACCTAGTTAATGCCCAACAGTCATTCCTCTTTGCCTCTTCCTAAATGCCTCCAAATGAAAGAGATTCCACAGCCTTCTCATAATTGGCTTGCATTGGCCAGCTGTTCTAATGACAGACAGAATACTATAAATGACTGTGGGAAAGAAAAGTTTATACACACAAGAGGCAAAAGTCAGCTGTATCAGTAGATGGTTAACACAATCTTTGCCAGAGCTTGGAAAAGTTACTTTTTAAAGACTACAACTCTCATTAGCCATCTCCCAAAATCTGACCTGTATTTTCCTTGTTTTCATTTAAAAAGTGACTATAGCTTTTGGTAATCTGAGATGAATCACTTGGAATTATGGTTTTACAGAATACAAATCTACCCAAGCCTTGCTGTATGGTATTGTTCATGTTTTCATGTTTATTTTAATCACTCTACAAAGTGAGCGCTTCCAAGTGAACAAAGACAGCAGCAACTAAAGAAAGAAAAATATCTCGTGAACACAACCAGTGTGCGCGCACATGTACACAAGAAACACCTTGAATAACATTGCCTTTCTCAATTTATAACCTCAGATTTATTTCAAGACACAGTGTTGCATCTGACATGACACCATGACCCAGACAAACATATCAACCAGCTGGTAGATTTTGCCCTTCTTTACAAAATGAAACCCAAATAACCCAGAATGGAAACTATTCTCATGCTCAGCAACCAAAGCTCCCGGCTTTATGTACACTAACAGGGAAGATATTTTCATCCGGCAACAGCTGCCATAATAACGCTCAGACATTCCAGCAATTGCGAAAAAGGATTGTTCAAGTTTACACCCTTCAATGGAGCACCTGCTCTTCACTTGTGACACTCTAGTCTGAATTATGCCTCATGGGTTTGGAAAGTTTATTTAACACACCCTGGTAAGAGAGAGAAAAAAATAAAACCAAGGTGGGGCCTTTGCTGCTGTCCACAACCTAAGCCAAATTAAAATGAACTTTGTTATCTGTAGTAAAACAATGCTATTAATTAAAGCCAACTAAGTAGTGTTTTACTGGAAGTTCAAAGGTCTGACTGACATCTCTGCCTATCTTTGCTATTGCATCTTCCCCTACGAACTTGCATGACTTCTAAGATCTTCTGGGGAGGCTCTCCTCTTGCTCCCACTCCCATCAAAAGCGTGGCTGGTGGGGACAAGAGCCTTCGTGGTGGTGGTCCCTCATCTCTGGAATTCTTTATTTATCTATTTATTTAGGACATTTATATCTCATCCTATCTCGACCTCCGCAGAAGGACCTGGGGCAGCTAATAACAAAAAAAATAGATATACATATTAAGTAAAAACAGTATAAACATCATAAAAACATTAAAACAATCGCCAATTTAAGTCATCGTCCTAAAAGCAGTCCATCAGAGACAATTAAAACCATAGCTTTGCCATCAAGTCAGTCTAGTCCACCCACCCTGCCCATCTTTCGCAAAGATCTAAAAACGTAGATGTTCCACTGTGCTTGCCATTAGACGTTCCCCAGAAAAGTTTGGCCCCCAGCTATGACCTAAAATCTAGTCCTTGCACTTTACTATTGTTCCCTCCCAGAGACATAATGTTCCACCTCATTATTGCCTTTTATCCCTAATTTTGTCATCTGGCATTTGCACTTTACCCACCAGCCCTGACCTCATAATTGATTTGCACCAGCCCGCCCGTCTGAGCCCAGAAACGGTTACTATTTCAGGCCACTAGTTGCTGTTTGATGGCTGTTTTTATATTGTTTTGTGGTTGTTTGTTTCATATTGTTTTATTATGCCGTTTTATGAATTTCAATGTGTTATATTTGAGAACAGGCAAATTGGGAGTCCCTGAACAGACTCAGAAGTGGAGTGGGCAGATCAAAAGACAACCTGGTAAAATGGTACTACTTAAAAGAATCCCACATTTTGTGTGACTGTGGAGCAGAACAGACAACTCCACATCTGTATGCTTATCCACTATGCCCTGCCTCATATACGGAGGAAGAATTGTTGGAGGCTACCGATAATGCTGTTGCTGTTGCCCATCTTTGGTCAAAAGATATTTAGCCGCCTGCGCTCCTTCTATTTTTATCAGTTTTATACTAATTTATGCAACGCTTTTGATACGAAATAAATAAATATTTTAGCTACGTTGATAAGATTTGTTCTCATGTAAGCTGCCCTGAGTCCCTTTGGGGAAATGGTGGCGGGATACCAAAATAAAGTAGTAGTAGTTGTTATTATAATTATAATTAGTGATCTGATTCCTCAAATGAGATATACCTAGCATGGGCAAACTTCAGCCCTCCAGGTGTTTTGGACTTCAGCTCCCACAATTCTAACAGCCTATTGATTAGGCACTGCATATTTTGGGTTTTTGCTTAGTTTACTTTATGTGAACAATACCCAACTTGTAGCTACCAACAAATTGTGTGTAGGGAGGTAGTTCTATGTTGCATAACAGTCCTACTACTGTAGTAGCTCTGTGCTTCTATAGGAGCTTCATTCTATCTTGTAATTTATGATCCACAAAACCTCAGGCTTTACCTTGCTCCATGTGGTAGAGTGTAAGTCTTGCCAGAACTACTTTCATAATGCTCTCTCCGTGGCCTGTGGTAGAAGTGGCACCAATGGCATTATCGGCATAACCACCACTTCCTGATCAAAAAATAAAAAGTAAAAGGCATTAGATGATGGTATCCAAATGGACTAGGAAAAATTCTTTCAAAAGCAGCAGATCCAAATTCAATTTGTGTTGAAGTAAAAATTATAGGGAGACCGGACTAATTTGCTCTCCAGTGAGAAAAATGTGAACTGGCATGTCTTAAGTCCCAATTAATTCTCAGGAGCTGTTTCAGATGTCAGGATGCTATGTGGCCCCATTAATATCTACGTAGTTGAACTTTCTAAAAGGAATGGCAGGTAATGTCCTACGTAGGCAGCTTGAATGCTTGGTCACACTGGGATGAGGCAATACAGGGAAGGCAAAAATTGGAAAAGCAACATTTTGTGGCTATGCCTTGCAGAATTCCCCATCAGCCCACATTGCCAGTCGCCAAGTTAGCTGAGATATTCTGGGTACTGTAATATCTAATATAACTTTTTCTATCTTTGGATGATGATAAAAGCCAACTAGTTATTTCTACATTAAACCAATATGGATATCATGGAACCAATACAGAACCTTGAAAGGATGGAAGTGATTTTCAGTCAGTTGCTGAGATTGATTGAATTGGAAGACTGATTTGCTAGGCAAGTGGCTAAATCTGCCAAAAGAAAATGCTTAAGATGTTTGTTGGGAATAGATGTCTTGTCTTCTGTGATATTTTTGTGCTCCCCATTAATGTCTTTAATGAGATACTGACATCTGAAGGTGGGTGATTTTTCAATACATAGTAGGACTATGTGGGTAATTCAGTCTACAAAAGTTGAAACACAGGGCCCTTCCACACAGTTGAATAAAATCCTGGAACTGGAATATGTGGCAGTGTGAACTCAGATGACCCAATTCAAAGCAGATATTGTGGAATTTTCTGACTTGATATTCTGGGATATAGGGCTGTGTGGAAGGGCCCAAAGTGTACTGTATATTGAGGATTAACCATGCAAAATCATGTTAGTGAAAATTCCAATGAACAAACAGGATAAAGATGGAGTTCCTAATATTTTAACAAAGGACTTCTTTAAAAATATGTCCAATTAAAAATGGTGCTGCCTCCAAACACACTTCTCTTTTATCGTTCTAATATACGAAGGATATCCGTAAAGTAAGGTTAAAAGATTTTTTTAAAAAATACAAAGAATTAATATATTTTAATAAAACTTGCATGGATGATAGCAAAGGTATTGCATTATTTTTCCACATAATCACCATTCAGTTCAATACATTTTGTCATCTGTGCCATGAGTTTTTTGATGCCTGTGTCATAGAAGTCTCCCTCCGCCTTTTTCAGCCAGTTCGTCACTTTGAATTTCACCTCGTTGACATCAGAAAAGTGTTTTCCACCAAGGTGTTCCTTCAATTTAGTGAACAGATTATTTTCACCGGGTGTGAGATCGGGGCTGTGAGAGGGGTGGCTTAAAACATCCCAACCAAATGAAGTCAACAACACTTGTGTTGCATGAGCAGTGTGCAGACACGCATTGTCACGAAGGAGACAGACTCCCGCCGTCAGCATCCCACGACATTTGTTTTGGATGGCTCTGCGACATTTCTTTGTAGTCTCACAATATATTGCAGCATTGATTGTTTCATCTCTTTCCAAAAAATCAATGAGCAGAACTTCTTTTCTGTCCCAAAACATGGGCGCCATGATTTTTCTCATGAGGAATCACAGTGGCGTTCATGCCCTTAGCATTTAGGTAGTGTATTACAATGTGAACGTCACACTTGGCGGTAAATGGAATGAGGACGCTCATCTCTAACCTTCACCATAACATTAGTCAATATGCTACTGACGACTGCTCGTTTGCTTCCACTGGCTTCCCGTTACACAGCAATGATACCAACTCCTCCCTGTGCGAAAATTTCCTGGGAGAGCTACATGCCTTGTAACCTTACTTTCCAGATAACTCTCATATTTTTGATTTCCAGCCTCTCATTGAGTCCATACAAAACAAGGAAGAGTTGTTAAACAAAGAAATACTGTATTACAAGGAGGATGTTTTCTGGAGCACTTCACATGTGTATGAACACACAAAAGCTCTTAGTTGTATGTTGATAAATAAAAAATAAACAGTAGGCAATGGTAATATTTCCTGGAAGTCCATCAACATGCCAGGTTAACATTGGCTCTGAATACAAGCATAATAATAGCTAGTGGGTTGAAGGCCATTGCAATTTCAGACAAAAGTATTATTTTTCCCATCTAAAATCTAACTCTGATCTGGAATACTTTTAACCTGAAATTTCAATTAGATGCACAAAATAAGGAATCTGTTCTGTTTAAGTGACACAATGGGTTGCTGAACTGCTGACCTGTGGGTTGGCAGTTCAAATCCGGGGAGCAGGGTGAGTCCTAGCTCCTGTCAGCCTAGCAGTTTGAAAACATGTGAATGTGAATAGATAAATAAGTACTGCTTTGGCAGGAAAAGGCAAAAAGATGCTCCAAGCAGTCTCGCCGATCACATGACCAGAAGGTGACAGCAGAAGGCTTCTCAGCTTGAAAATGGAGAAAAAGCACCTTCGCCAGAGCCAGAGATGAGCATTGCCTTCAGAAGCCGGAAATGAAAGGAGAAGCCATTGCCTTTGTCTGTGTTTGTGTGTCTCATTATATGTAATTGTAAAGCAGTGGTTCTCAACCTGTGGGTCCTCAGAGGTTTTGGCCTTCAACTCCCAGAAATCCTAACAGCTGGTAAACTGGCTGGGATTTCTGGGAGTTTTAGGCCAAAACACCTGGGGACCCACAGGCTGAGAATCACTGTTGTAAGGCATTGAATATTTGCCTATGTCTGTTGTAAATGCTGCAATCTGCCCCGAGTCCCCTAGGGGAGAAGAGTGGAATATAAAGTGTATTATTATTATTATGTCAATACTTGTTAAGTATTTTACATATTTAAGTATACTTTGAGAGTCTTATGAGACTTTTTAGAACATTTTTTGTTATTTTCTCAAATGAGAGCTACTTAGCTTGCCTCCAGGAGAAGACTGCTTTCAGAGGACATCTTTTAAGTTGTATCTGAATAAATCTCACCATATTTCCCTTTTCTACTCTTACTTTGAAATATGCGACATTGTGGAAAAACTGAAGAAAACATTTCAGGAAAATACACATTTCAATAAGCACAGACTTTTCCCCTCTGCAAGCCCCAAAGACTTCTTCATCTTTCTGCTTCTGTACTTGCCAGTTTTTAAAAGTCACTTGCCTCTTTGGCAGCAGGAATGGCTGCTAGAGGAATTGCAAGGACCTCATCCCAATTCCTTACATCATAGGCTTTGAGCATTATTAAATAATGAGTGGCATCATGCATTTTATACAAGAGGAAGAGAGAGACTCGACTTCTATTTACCGTTCCTGCCTACCTATGCAGGCTGTATCACCAACGCGGCCGACTCGTTTGTTACTAAGTCCCCCTGTTGATGTTGCACAAGCTACATTTCCTGCACTGTCGATAGCAACGGCTCCAACTGTTCCAAGGTCTCTGCCAAAAACAGCATTTCAAACAATTAGCTGAAGATCAGAGCACATTTGCCAAAGGAACAAAGTGTCTGTTCTCCCAGGTATGGTGAGACAAAAGACATCTTTGGACCAAAGGCACAGATTTTAATGTAGATCCATTTAAAAGGCAATCTCATATATGTTAAGGAATAACATAAAGGTCAATGCACTTCTGAGTTTGGAAATGACCCAGTCTCATTTGCAATAAGGCTGTGACCACCGGATTAAAACTTGTATTATCAAATCAGTTGCAGTAGTTTGCTTTGATAGTTTCAGCACAAATGGCACCTTTCTCTTTGCACTACACTCATTCCTCCACTTCCTTGCAATTCCTTTGGGCAGCTGCAGGTGCTTGATAAGCTTTATGCCCTACACAGCAAATGGCAGCTGTTTGAAAACTGAGAGTTTCATCCAGAAGAAAGGATTAAATCACTCTTCCTGCTGGTGTAAACCTAGTCTGACCTGAAGCCCCACATCTCACCCCACTATGGTTGCTGTGATCATTTGTGAAGAGGGAAACCCAATCAGGAAATCTGGCTTGTAGGCTTCCTGCATTAGGGATTTCTTTCTAGTTTGATCACAATGTCTCAAGAAAAGGGAACAGGGCCTGCCATGGACTGAGAAACAAGAATCTGCCAGGAAAAGGATTCAGATGAAACTGAAAAAGAAGTTCATAAAAAGAGCCTAGAAGATGCCACATCTTTTGTCAAAGGCTTTCATAGCCGGAATCACTGGGTTGCTATGAGTTTTCCAGGCTGTCTGGCCGTGTTCCAGAAGCATTCTGTCCTGATTTTTCACTCACATCTATGGCAGGCATCCTCAGAGATTGTGAGATCTGTTGGAAACTAGGTAATTGGGGTTTATATATCTGTGAAATGTCCAGGGTGGGAGAAAGAACCCTTTGTCTGTTTGAGGCAGGTGTGAATATTGTAGTTGCCACCTTGATTAACATTGAATAGTATTTCAGCTTCAAGGTCTGGCTGCTTACTGCCTTGTTGGGGGTTTTTAGCAATGCACAAACACGAATCAAGGAACATGAAAGGCACTGCAGACTACTTCAACCAGAGAAGTCAGCCATAGTAGAACACCTGATGAACCAACCTGGACACAGCATATTATTTGAGAACACAGAAATGCTGGACTCAGTCTAACAACCACCATGTCAGACTACACAGAGAAGCCACTGAAATCCACAAGCAGCTGGACAATTTGAACAGAAAGGAGGAAACAAAGAACATGAACAAAATCTGGCTACTAGTATTAAGTAACTCTAAAATCAGGAAAATAAATAAAGAGGAACACTCAGAAAACAAACATGAATAAATCAGGGCCAGCTAACAACTCCCAACATAGGATTCCGCCAGGCAGGAAGCAGTCAAACCTTGAACATTCACACTTGCCTCAGAGTTCTTTCTCCCGCCCTGAGCATTCCACAGATATATAAACCCCACTTGCCTAGTTTCCAACAGACCTCACAACCTCTGGGTATGCCTGCCATAGATGCAAACAAAATGACAGGAAGGAATGCTTCTGGAACATGGCCATACAGCCCAGAAAACTCACAGCAACCCTGTAATAACACAATTCTACACACAGCTACTCATATATAAAGCATATTGAGTTTCATAACACTTTATCCCAGGCAAGTGTAGAGCTTGGAAAACTGCTATTAATAGCTTTATGCATATTTCACGTATTTCTCTATCTTAGCTAAATTTAAATGATTGCAGTACAATGGACTAGTAGCAAATGCTGGGTACGGATACCCAAATCCATGGATACTCAAGTTATATACAGTGACATAGTAAAATGCTGCCCCTTACATAAAATGGCAAAATAAACATTTGTATTTGAGAATTTTGGAGGAAGGAGTATTTTCAGGCTGTGGATGGTTGAATCCATGACTACAGAATCTGTGGATATGGAGGAACATAACATACTAGAGACTAATACTAATACAGGATTCAATTACTAAAAATATTAAAATGATTTTGTTTATAAAAGGATCTTAAAAACAACAATACTATTTTAACAATCCACAGTAATATAGCCCTGGGATGGTGGTGGCGGCTGCTAAACTTGCCAGAATCACTTTACTATTGCTGGCTGGAGAATTAAATAAGCTCCCATCTCAAAAAGTAGTATTTCCACACTTTGGATAGTATTGCAACCCAAAATAATCTGGTTTGGAGGCAGCTGGTGACCATTTGTCAGCAGGAAGCCTTAATTTCATAAGTTGCAAAGTTTGATGTTAAAATCAGAATTGACATCTGGTAGGAGTGTTGTTGGCTGATATTTCTACATATATTTTAAAGACACGATAACAGCCCTGATGGATCAACCTTCTGAACACAGAGGCTGCACAATGCTATTTTGATTAGTAGCCATGAATTCCAGCCACACAGTGCCATTTCTCTAGTTATTTGGGTTTTTAAAAAATGTTTTAATCTGCTTTGTTCAGTCAGGCAGAACTTCCCCCTCCCCAACCTTTATACTTGCTTTTGGAACTCCCGAGGGTTTGAATCAGCCTCAAGGTTTTTCTTCCATCTCTCCAGTGACCTTTCTGTAATTAATTTCTCTCCTGGAACCTCAGGAACTCCCATGGCCTTAGCAAAGGCAAGGGCTCCCTGGTCGGTCAGCAACACGTGGTCTGTCTAAGGGAGACAAGATATTAGCCGCTAAGTGAAAATATTGCATAGGTTTCTGTACCCCCACGTCCCTACTCCCAAATTCTCATTCACAAGAGAGCTTGGGCAAATCTGATATTACTTTAGCACTACCGTTTCTAACATTATTGTCATTACTATTCACAAAAGGCACACTGGGAAAAGAACGTGATAGGAAGCGTATTTGAATAAATACATATTTTGATTCCTCATTGCAGTCAAAGAAGAACTTACAAGCAGGCCGCAGAAAACAGAATCTAATTCTTCTGAGAGATTCCTCTCATGATACATTAAAGTGATTTTGAATTCAGCTCCACTGGAAGCATCAGGGGAAAACCCCTATATATTGATGAGGCACAGAAGAGGCAGAATGCATTTCTGGAATGATGTTCTTTGTTTCCCAAGTTAGATTTCAGAAAGAAAAAGACATGGATACAGAGAGGGCTGTCGCCATTTCTGTTACCATTTGTTTTATAGAATTCATAGGTTCAGAGATATGAATCAAAATGTCAAACTCTGAAATATGTCCACAATTTTTCCTTATAGTAATATGGGATGCTTATTTATTTATTTATTTACAGCATTTATATTTTGCCCTTCTCATCCCGCAGGGGACTCAGGGCGGATTACAATGCACATATACATGGCAAACATTCAATGCTATTTAGACATATAACATATATAGACAGACACAGAGGCCATTTAACTTTCCAGCTTTTCCAGCTTCAAGAGGGTATGCTCGATTCCAGCCACAGGGGGAGCTGCCACTTCACCATCCACTTGTGACACCGAGTCCTTTAATGGAGTACTTCCTCATTCTTCTGCACTCTGCTGGAAGGTTTTATGGCATTGTATATTACTTCAATTAGCCTTCCCGCATAAAGCGGTTCCTAAATTTCCTACTTGACAGATGCAACTGTCTTTTGGGCTGCATAAGTCAACAGCAGGCTAGACTATTAATGGTTGGGAGCTTACTCTAACCCGGGCTGGTTTTGAACTCAAGACCTCTCAGTCAGGAGTGATTTAATGCAGCTGGCTACTGACTAGCTACACCACAAAGCTAGGTAACTTTAGACCTCTGTAGTTTTACTTCGTTTCCCTGGCTCCTGTAGAATGAACCATGCATTCTAGTTATTTCAAGGAATTTTGATATTCCAGCGATATTCCTTGATATCAAGAAGCAAAAGCCCCCCCTCCTTTCTAAAATAGAAATGAAGGCCCCTTCCACACAACTGGGGGGAAAAACAACCACATTTTCTGCTTTGAACTGGAATATATGGCAGTGTGGACACAGATAACCCAGTTCAAAGCAAATATTGTGGGATTGTCTGCCTTGATATTCTGGGTTATATGGCTGTGGGGAAGGGCCCTAAGAGAGAAGGTCCTCCCTTGTAGTCTGGAAAAGAAGAGTTGGGGTTCTTCAGTAAAGGACAGCACTGACTGTAAGATGGTGTTACCAATGCCTGGAACATATATCAGTGAAGTAGAAAGACAATTTGCTCTTCCAAGTCTGGAATGTTCCAGCCCACAAATAGACAAATGCATCTTCTCTGATGCAACACTGCCCTCTCCTGCCCTTGCAAAAACAAACATCAGCAGTGTCACTCTATGACTTTTATCTGGTTTCAGAGAAATCCAAATATTTATAGCACAGTGGCTAACCATACAGCCAACAACAATAAAAACAAGCCATATAGTAAAATAAAATGCAAGAATTTTACAGGGAATAAGATGCGAAAACGTGCCAAATACTATAAAATGGGCTTTCTACAAATTAAATGGAAAACGTCCTCCATCTTCCACAGTAGCACAGCGGGTTAAACCACTAAGCTGTAGAACTTGCTGACCGGAAGGTCGGTGGTTCAAATCTGCAGATGGGTTGAGCTCCTATTGTTAGCCCCAGATTCTGCCAACCTAGCAGTTCGAAAACATGAAATGTGAGTAGATCAATAGGTAGCGCTTTGGTGGGAAGGTAACGGGGATCCATGCAATCATGCTGGCCACATGACCTAGGAGGCATCTACGGACAACATCGGCTCTTTGGCTTAGAAAGACATGACTGGACTTTGGCTTAGAGTTGGACATGACTGGACTTAATGTCAAGGGAAAACCTTTACTTTTATCTTTATCTTCCAGCAGCCCGTGTTAAAATATTTACTCATCTTACATTGACCACCATCAGCTACGATGGTGGTCAATGCAGGGATGTGCAGGGATGTCGTCGGTGCCTGAAAGCTTTAGTCAGGGGCTGAGGGCGGTGACAAGCTGGCTCAGAGCACACAGGCTAAAAATCAATCCGGCAAACACGGAGATCCTCTGGCCTGGCCGACCCGACCCTCACTCACCACTACCATTCTTTGAAGGCGAGCCCCTGTCCTCGGTTCCGGCGGTGAAGAGCCTGGGAGTGATTCTGGACGAGAGACTGACGATGGAAGCCCAGATTCAGGCTGCAGCCAAGGGCGCCTTCTTTCATCTTCGCAGGGCCCGACGGCTGGCCCCCTACCTACCATCAGAGGCGTTGAAGACTGTGATACATGCCACCGTGGTCTCTCGACTCGACTATTGTAATGCCCTGTATGCGGGTCTACCGCTGTCCACGACTCGGAGGTTGAGACTTGTTCAGAATGCAGCGGCCAGACTCATTTCCGGGGCATCGGCTAGGAACCATATCTCACCAATCCTAAAAGTTCTTCATTGGCTGCCTACAGAGTTCAGAGTGATCTATAAACTCATGGCGCTAACCTTCAAAGCACGGCAAAGAACCGGACCAGCCTATCTGGGCGATCGGCTGACAGACCAACGCAGTGAAAGACCAGCGCGTGCAATAAATGGTGACCGTATAGCTATCCCAGGGGTGAGAGAGGCCCGGCTGACAAAGACCCGACGGAGAGCCTTCTCTGTAGTGGCCCCTGTGATCTGGAATACACTTCCGCCTGCTCTCAGGGCCACATCGGCCCCAGCCAGATTCCTGTCCGACTTGAAAACTTGGCTCTTCTGCCAGGCGTTTGGGGATTGACTAGATAACCTGGAGGCTGGGCCCTTTATGGTTCTCTGTACCTGTGTTTTTAATTGATGTACCTGTGTTTTTTAAATGATGTAAGTCGCCCGGAGCACCAATGGTGGAGGGCGACTCACAAGAAATAAAGTTATTATTATTATTATTATTATTTAAACTAAGGCACAAGCAAATAAAAGCCAAACATGGATCCAACTTCCCACAGAAGACAGTAAAGCTTCTTTACAATGCATTAGATCAGTATTTATACTTTTTGTAGTAGTCTCAAAATGGACATCAATTAATAGTCTTGCTACTTAGAAATGGAGCATTGCAGCACTTTGCAATAAAAAGCTCCATTCAGAAATTGTCTCACATAATTGGGTAGCCCGTGATTCTAGTCACATATATTCAAATGACATTAAAACTGAGGCACTGATGAAGCGGTATTGGAAGCTTATCATAATAAAAATAAGCATCTTCTAAACTTAAACAGCCACTGAGTAGCAATCTTTCTCCATACAGACAACTCCTTCAAAGACAAATCCAGTTGCTGGCGAGGAAGAATAGAAGACAAAGAGAGCGAAGAATGTGTATGTTCAATTTCAGAGTCACGGCCCTTCCACACAGTCGTATAACCCAGAATATAGAGACAGATATCTGCTTTGAACTGGATTATCTGAGTCCACACTACCATATAATCTAGTTCAATATAGATTTTGTGCAGCTGTGTGGTAGGGGCTCTCACTTTGCTTTCCACCCACTTACCCAGGAGTAAGCACTATTGAAACCAACTGTACAATTGTATCTCTGAGTACACACGTATAACCATTAACACACATGCTTCCATGAACTTGGTTTGCTCTTATTATCTTAGTTTTCATCTTGCGAATACAGAGTCTATTGTGCAGGAGACATTGAAGGTTCAGGACCTGCTGAAATGCCTGAGAACTGTGCAAGAATACAATTGTGCCCTTACATTTTCATTCTCCCAACACAAAATCTTTTTCCATATAGTGGTTGAGCATCCCTTATCCAGAAATGTAAAACACTCCAAAATTTCCTATATGGTTGGCAAAGATAGGGATACCATGGCTTTCTCGTGGTTCAATGTATACAAACTTTGCTTCATGCACAAAATTATTATCTGGGCCACATTTCCAAGATGCCCCATGTAAATGCAAGTATTCTAAAATAAAATTTTAAAATGCAGCATCCAAAACACTTCTCATCCCAAGCATATTGGATAAGGAATACTCAACCTGTATTGTATGTGAAGTACAAAGTATACTTTAAAGAAAGCGAGATTGTGATCTAGTAATGCCTACCCTCAGATATGTGCACACAAAAAAAGAACCCGAGATAGTTACTGGGTTGCTGTGAGTATTCCGGCTGTATGGCCGTGTTCCAGAAGCATTCCCTCCTGACGTTTCGCCCACATCTTTTACAGGCATCCTCAGAGGTCTGTTGGAAACTAAGCAAGTGAGGTTTATATATCTGTGCAAAGTTCAGGGTGGGAGAAAGGACTCTTGTCTGCTTGAGAAAGGCGGGAATGTTGCAAATGGCCACCTTGATTAGCATTTAATGGCCTTGTGGCTTCAAAGCCTGGCTGATTGCAGTCTGGAGATCCTTTGTTGGAAGGTGCAACACTAAAAAACTGGAATTCCAGACAAGAATCAATTGGGGCCAGCTAACACCTCCTAACATAGAACATGGCCATATAGTCCAGAAAACTCATAGCAACCCAGTGATTCTGGCCATGAAAGCCTTCAACAACACACTGAGATAGTTACCTTTTTTGTACTATAGCTCCCAAAATCCAACTTGTCAAAAAATTTCTAGTTTCTTCTCTCAGTGGAAATGATAAATGCATGCTACAGAAATATCCAGATTTTGTCAGATTTCCGAAAGTAATCATTTAACAGTTTGGTCCTTATTAAAAGCAAGTATTAGTTTATGAGTGGAAACAGCTTGAGCTGCATGATGAATTGTATCTCAGTGGACTATTAAATAGGCTAAACTCCTGGTGTTGCTGGACAAAATGTCGAGGGGAAAAAAACATTTTTGCCACCAGATGGAGCCAATATCGTGTCATGGCCAAAACATAAATACAGATAATTAGAATTATTATTAATTTTTCTTGTTTAGGGTGGAACTTTCAAGAGGAGAAAAGATTATTTGATACAAAAGTCTTAATTTAAAACAAAAACAAAACAAATCCTTAAACCTTTTATGACACACAACAAAATTCCCATAAATTTATTAAAAATAACAAAACAAAAATAGATGTAACTAAAAGTAATATTAAAATACAAATGAAATAATGTCTGCACAACAAGTGCAAAAACCTCTCAACAATTTATGAATACCAAAATATAGATGTAAAGTATATATTGTTTGACAAACGATAAGAAGGTAACTATGTATGCAGTTCTATCTGAAATAATACTATAAACCAGAGCTTCCCAAAGTGTGTGTCGTGAAACATTTGTGTGCCATGCAATAAGAATGGGAATACCCCTGAGTCTATGTGAAATAAGCAATAAATCACTTATTTTTACATATAAATGAAAGCTTTTCATGAGATACGTTGTGTCCCCATACATTTCATTATTAAAATTTATGTTTTTTTCTCTTCTGGCATTGAATGTTTGCCATACATGTAGAAAACTGCCCTTAGTCCCTTTGGGAACATAGGGTGGTCTATAAATTGTTGTCGTTGTTATGTGTCCATATCTCTTGCATGGGTTGGTCTAACTTCAAGTTTGGCAGTAAAACTGAATGATTGTGTCACAAATTGTTGCAAGTCTAAAAAGTGTGTCACTAAACAAAAAAAGCAAACAAAAAAAGCAAACATGAAAGGCTACCAAAAGACAGGAAACAAGGCGAAAAGTCAACTTAGAGTAGATATAGTCTGAAAGAGTTTGCAAAATGCAGCTTTGAAGGCAATCTCAAGTTAATAACAAACCATAAGAGGTCACAGATTTGTTGTCAACAAGCAAAAAGACTGATATATATATGCAGGCAGACGAACATCTGTGCTGGAGAAGCAAAGAGCACCAGAATTTAAGAGATGATTCTCCACTATCAACTTTGCTGGACTGGCCACATTGTCCACATGCCCGATCACTGTCTCCCAAAGCAGTTATTTTACTCTCAGCTCAAGACGTAAAATGAAATGAAGGTGGACAGCAAAAGAGATTTAAAGATGGGTTTAAAGCTAATCCAAAAAAAGTGGAATAAACACCAAGAACTGGGAAGCTCTGGCACTCAAGCGTTGTAACTGGAATAACTGGAAGTCAGCTGCTACCAACAGTGCTATGGATTTTGAAGAGGCACAAATAAAGGGTGAAAGGGAGAAACTTGCGAAGAGGAAGGCATTTCAAGCCAACCCCTGTTGGGACCGCCTACCATCTGGAAATGTATGTCCTCACTGCAAAAGACCAGGCAGATCCAGAATGGGTATCTACGGTCACTTACAGACCCAGCACCAAGACCCTACCTTTCGAAGACATTTATACTCAGCCATGAATTATCACCTAAGATGATGATATGATGACATTTAGCCACACATATATGTTTTATATGGAGGAGAAAGTCAATATACAAATCAACAAAAAAAATACATCAAGATCATTGAAAGTACAATGAACCTCTCCGCTTTTATTTAATGTTGCTTCTTTAGATTTTATAAGGCACCACTTAGGGCTTGAGGACCCTTCCAGACAGGCCCTACATCCCAGGATCTGATCCCAGGTTTTCTGCTTTAAACTGGATTATATGAGTCCCCACTGCCAGATAATCTGGGGTAAACAGAAAATCTGGGATCCGATCCTGGGATATAGGGCCTGTCTGGAAGAGCCTTTAGACGATGCCAGGTAGTGTCTACACATCCACATCCTGCCAGCAGTCTAGCTGCTGTAGTTTCCAAATAGTCTTGAGAGACAGTCTCGTATAAAATATATTGCAACAATCCAAATGAAGTGTGGAAAAGTGTGGTTTTGGTAAAAGTATTTTGTATTGTCTAAGCAAGAAAACGAAGCAAATCAAGTATTGCTTTCCCTACAGTTAACAAGACAAGAACACTCAATGACCTACCCTACTACATTGTGTCTGTCATTCGACTACTAGCTTGCCGCTACACTGTCCATTGGCTTCCAGCATGTTTTATTTGGGAGCTTGTTATATTGGAGGTTTAATTCTGTTTTAACGTATTTTAATGTGTTTTATCTGTTGTGTTTTTATGCCACTGTGAACTGCTCTGGGCGCCAGAGAGAGCGGTATACTAAGCCGAATCTAATAAATAAAAATAAATAAAAGATGTTCAAGGGTGGAATTATCAATACTGAATTCCATAGCTCACCTACTTCTGCTGTAGTAATTATCATCCTAATCATGGATTGTGCTAATTGTTATTTAGGGACCCACAGTTATAACTTCTGAAAATATATCAGACACGGTTTATCAGAATGCCTGGATTACATCACTTCCACTGCACCTATCTTTTTGTTGCATGATGGAAAGAGATTGTGGCAGAATTAAGTAATGCTAAATCCTTACTCAATTATGAATCTTATTGGGGGGGTGTGGAAAAGTAAACTTTCTGACTTATATCACAGAGTTATTGTGAGGATAAGATGCAGGGTGGGCAAACAGTGGAAAGAGATCATGTACATCACCTTGAGCTCTTTGCAGAAAAAGTGTAATGTATATATCTAATAAAAACATAATAGTGCTCTAAAAGCACATTTCTATTTTGTTTGCAAACTCTTACACAGGGAAGGAAATTCGCACTCAGAGTTAACTGATTCTGCAAACAAACAACGTGAGAATTAGCTTTTCTGTTTTTTTGGGTGTCAACATACAGTTTGAAATGAAAACAATAGTTTACAAACTATGAACAGAGAACTGCATAAAATGAACAGAAAACAACTGCACAAGCATGAAGCCTGTATCATCCTAAAACTTGAAAGCTGTCAACTTCAACCAGCAATTCAAAGAGGATTCCTCGTGTATAATCTCAGATCTTTTATGAAGAAAGTAGTTGTTCAAAGATTTTTGGATACACCTTAGTATGTCACTTTTTCAGTTTCAACGGCATTTGCTAAAAGCCTGCCTAATCAGTGTCTGTTTTGTGGCAACAGCTTTATTTTCACTTTGCTTTTAAATTGCAGATCCGCCTCAGCTGCTACTATTGACCAACTGGCGTTCTGAAGGCAGAACTCGACTGGTCAGTCTCTGCTATGCCAACATGCTGGATATGCCAAATCTTTAGATTTAAAACATGGGCATAATCTGGGAGCAATTGCATATAGGGCTCGAGTTTTCTCTCCCTAAAATAAATTTCAAGGACTTCAAATCCCCCTGAATGAACCCCTATTTTCCTCACCATTAAATGAGAAAAGTGAAATATTGGGGTAACTTGCTTCTCTGGCTTTTTCTATTTTTAATTCTTTTTTATTTAAAAAATCGAAAGAGCAACCCAGAAGTATATTCTATAGATATACAACAACAACAACAACAATAAACAGCACATTGTCTTCACTTCTGGAGTTTTGGAGTTGGGTGCATCTCTACGCAGATGGCACACAACTCTCTTTCTCCTTTTCACCAAATTTCAAGGAAGCTCGCAGATTCCTGGATCGGTGCCTGGCAGCTATGATGGACTGGATGAGGGCCAACAAACTGAGGCTTAATCCAGACAAGACAGAGGTCCTCCTGGTCAGTTGCGAGGCTGATCGGGGTATAGGGTGGCAACCTGTGCTCAACAGGGTTATACTCCTCCTGAGAACACAGTCTGGGGGTTCTCCTGGATTCATCACTCATGCTTGAAGCTCAAGTGTTGGTAATGGCCCCCCCTTCGCACAGTTAAAACTTGTGCGCCAGCTGCGAAAAGCCTGACTTGGTCATGGTCATCCATGCCTTACTTAAATCTAGACTGGACACACTCTACGTAGGGCTGCTTTTAAAGACGGCCCAGAAACTGCAATTAGTGCAAAGATTGGCGGCAGATTACTAACAGGGGATAATTATGGGGAGCATACGATGCCCCTATTAAAGCAGCTCCACTGGCCGCCGACAAGTTTCCAGGCTCAATTCAAAGTGCAGGTTATAAAGCTCTATACAGTTCAGGTTCTACCTATCTTCGAGACCACATCTCCTTCTACGAACCGTGTTGGGTTCTGAGATCTGCTGGGGAGGTCCTCTTCTCGATCCCACCTCCATCTCAAGCACAGTTGGTGGGAACAAGAGGGAGATGGTGGCCCCCTCCCCCCAGCTTTGGAATGCAAGAGAGGGAGGGAGGGAGGGAGGGGGAGAGAGAGAGAGAGAGAGAGAGATCAAGCTAGCCTGCATTCTTCAAGCCTTCCAGACACAACTGAAGTCATGGCTTTTGAGACAAGCCTTTGACCATGTTTAGAAATCCTTAATGAACATATTCAAGGACCCAGAGATTATTTCACCTTGCACTTTATGTGACTGATTTTTGTGATTTGTTATGTATCTGCAGCTATTGTTGCATTTTAACCAGTTAGGTTTTATGATGTTGTGTTGTTTTTTTAAATTGCTTTTGTGTTATTGTTTATGCACTTGTTGTATTTTGTATTTTTGTAGCTTTGAATGCTTTGTGAACTGTCCTGAGTCCCTTCGGGAGATGGTGGCGGGATATAAGTAACATTTTCATATTATAAATCCTGATGTATTAGAATTAAACCATTGTAGCATGTTTAGTAGATTTGTCTATAAGAGATTTAGTTTCATAAGCCAGGTCAGATAAAAACAGTGGCATTCTTGTTGAGTCATTTACTTTTCCAATCTCATCTCTCAGTTGTAAAATGGACACAAATTACCTGTGTCACTGGGAACAGCGAGGCTGATTGAGGTAAGAGTTACAAAGCATTCTCTGTATAAGGAGAACTACATTAGAAGTGGCAGGCCTGTCTGTTCTGGTGCTGGCTTTCTCTAAGCAGCAAATGGTGCCTCACTATCCTGAAGGCAGGTAGAATGACACTCTGCCAGTTCATATTGCGAGACAAGCAGTCTCCTAGCTGCAAGGTTTGGGAAATCACAAGGAGGTGGAGAGGGAGAAAGAGAGATGCAGATCAGTGATAAGAACATATACTTCATATGTCAAAGGTACCAGGTCCAATCTTTGGTATTTATAGAAAAGGATGGGAAACTCCTGCATGGTTCTAGAAAACTACCAGTCAGTGCCAACAACAGTGGGCTAGATTTACCAATGGACAGGTCCAATAGAAGGGATCTGCTCCAAGTTAGAGCTATCCAGATGTTCTGACTATAATGCCTATCATCTCCAACAATTAGCTATGGTTGATATGGCCAAAGGGCTGCAGCCTAAAACATACAGAGGACATCACATTAGGCAAGGCTGTCTCAGAGATTCTGGGTTTCTGAGTCACATGGAATTGATATTGAGGTAGCAACTACAGTAGAGTCTTGCTTATTCGACATAAACGGGCCAGCAAAACGTCAGATAAACAAAATTGTCGGAAAGCACTGGAATTCATCCGGGAGAGACCAAAAAGACCTTGGAAGACCAAAAAAGCCCTTCACTCACAGTGACTTAAATACAAAAATTGAACCGAAAACACATTGGCCACTTCACTGTGTTCTGTCACTTTTCCTGATTTTCTTCCTTATTAAATAAAGTTCTTTCCTGGGCCAAAAACAGAACGTGAAAATTCAGAAAAGTCCTAGTTAAAAATTGGGGTAATTGAAGGTGTAAGAGTGGTTCTTGGGGTTGCTGCAGCCAGCCAGAAAGCTACAGTTTCCCTAGTGAAATATTTAGTGAAATATTTTGAAAGTTAAAATGTGGATGATTATATGTATTTATATTGGAAGCTGAGCTGCCTAATGTAATGAGTATCAGATTGGTTTTAATTTAAATATGTGCGATTGTTATATAGTACTGTGTTTATATGTTTATAAAGTTTTTGTATGTTCTTATGTCAGTAAGCGCAATGCTTACCATGATGGAAACCGCCCTGAATCCCCTCGGGGAGATAGAGCGGTATACAAATAAAGGTATTATTATTATTATCCCTCTTTTTCTCTCTCAAGAGAGAGTCAAAGTTGGCTGAAACTAAAAATCAAACAATGGGTAAATTAGAACCTAAAACATATAAACCTTAAAACAGACTTAAATACACTGGTATTAAAATACATAGTTAAAACAAATAAAATCATTAAAATGTATTAAGTTACATAATCACACAATGTGAAGGCTGGCTTCAAGCCAAGTGAATGGTCTAGCATCTAGCAGTCCCAGGGCCCTTCTACACAGCCATATAACCCAGAATATCTAGGCAGAAAATCTCCCAAGATCGGCTTTGAACTGGGTCATCTGAGCCCATACTGCCATATATTCCAGTTCAAAGCAGAAAATGTGGGATTTTATTCAGTTGTGTGGAAGGGGCCTCAGAGGCATGTAAGGTAACATTTATGTAGAAAAGCTGTTCTTCCTCAAGGGCTGCTCTAGGGATACTAGAAGAATTGCATTTGTCCATGATATACTTCTTCAGAAAGACTTCAAAGTAGTATGTCCTCCCCTTCTCACAAAGATTTTTTAAAACTCAATTCCATGGGGAAAAACATTCTCTGTGGAAAAAATGTTGAATGATTAGTGACACCACCAGCATTGAAACATCTACTGTACACCCAAAAGGAAGGAACTCTTGCCATTTAATACTATAAATGAGAAACATCATTTCAGAGATCTGCTACACTAAAAGCTAAACCAAACAAGATTGCAGACCAATTTACCATGCTGGGGCTTACGAGACTGAAGCAGCAGCAGAACCTGGTTAGCCCATTTTCATGGTGGCTGCTGGCTCTTTCATCCCAGGGCTTGACAGCAGAAAATGACAACCAATCAATTTAAACCTAGGTTTCAATCCATTGGCCAGAATGGCCCACGTGGAGTCTTCATTTTGGCTTCTTATATCTTTTCCACTCATAACCCTTTTCTGCCAGAGACATTTTTATGCAACTCCAGACACGTAAGTTTAGAAAGGTTAGGTTGCTTACCTGTAACCGTGTTTCTTCGAGTGTAAGGTCTGTGAAATTCACACAAGTGGGTTTACTCCCGCGCATGCGTAGAATCTCGGACATACTAGCTAAAATCAAAGATTTACATATGCCCCTCCCACTCCCCGCCCCCCCTCACCCCCTGATCTAGCTACCTAGGCAGTTCCTTGCCGCCAGACAGCAGCAGAAACCTAGGCATGACATCAGAGGGGAGGACGTGTGGGTTCTGTTTGAATTTCACAGACCTTACACTCGAAGAAACACGGTTACAGGTAAGCAACCTAACCTTCTTCTTCGTGTGGTCTGTGAAATGCACACAAGTGGGTGATTTAACAAGCTTATGTACCTTGGAGGTGGGTCATGCCACACAGGAAAACAGGACGGCTCTGCCAAAGGATGCATCCTTCTTTGCGAGAACGTCGAGCTTGTAATGGGCTGCAAACGTCGAGGGGTTCACCCAGGTAGCAGCCTTGCAAATTTGATCAACAGAAACACCCCACAAAAAGGCTTGGGATGTTGAAACTGCCCTTGTGGAATGGGCTTTAACACCAACAGGCAATTCCTTATGGGCCAACTGATAGGCCAATCGGATTGCCAGGACTATCCAAGAAGCCAAACGTTGAGAGGTAAGGGGAAGTCCCAGGGAATCCTCTCTATATTTAAGAAACAACTTAGGGGACTTCCTATAGGAGGCTGTCCTATGCAAGTAGAAGGACAGCGCTCTTTTAACATCAAGGGAGTGAAGGGCAATCTCCAGGGAAGAGGAGGGATTAGGAAAAAAGGCTGGAAGGACAATGTCCTGGGTCATATGGAAATGGGAAACAACTTTAGGAAGAAAAGTGACATCCGTCCGGAGGACTACTTTGTCTTCATGAAAACGGATGAAGGGAGGATCGGACCGGAGTGCTGTGATTTCACTAGCCCTTCTGGCCGAGGTAATGGCCACAAGGAAGGCCGTTTTCCAGGACAGATGGGAAATATGGCACGTTGCCATAGGCTCGAAGGGAGGCTTAGAGAGTTGGGAGAGGACGAGCTCCAAACTCCAAGGCGGAGGCGGGGGAGAAACG
Source organism: Anolis apletophallus (assembly GCA_030556195.1). Taxonomy (NCBI): domain Eukaryota; kingdom Metazoa; phylum Chordata; class Lepidosauria; order Squamata; family Anolidae; genus Anolis; species Anolis apletophallus. The sequence goes on from JARBWK010000003.1 coordinate 101,555,813, forward strand.
GGGGGAAAAGACTTCTTGTATCCCTGTAGAAACATGCCCACTAGGGGATCTTGAAAGAGGGACGGGACGCCGAATTTCTTCCTGTACCAGGAAAGGGATGCTAGATAGCATTTGATGGAAGAGAGGGAGAGTGGAAAGGTGAATGAGGAAATCCAAGACAACTGATGTGGGGGCCGACTGTGGCAAATGGCCCAGCGGCTGGACAAACGCACGAAACTTGTCCCATTTGTAAGTATATGCCTTCCTGGTGGAGACCTTTTGGGCTGCCTGGATTATCAGGCGGACAGGGTCGGAGAGGTGGGACAGGGCCTGATCCTCCACGCTGTAAGGTGAGAGATGGAAGGTCCGGGTGCAGGATGAGACCCTGTAGTAGTTAGAGGAGTTCGGGATCTAACGGAAGATGGAGGAAGTCTCCCTGGGAGGCTTGGAGAAGGGGTGTGAACCACGGCTGACGGGGCCACCAAGGGGCTATCAGGACGCAATCCGAGTTGTCGGATAGAAGCTTTGCGACCACTCTGGGTAGGAGTGGAAGCGGAGGAAATGCATAGAGGAGACCTGGGGACCAATGGTAGAGGAATGCGTCTCCTAAACAGTCTGGGGATGCGTGAGGGTGGAGTCTCGCACAATACCTGAGGCAATGGGTGTTGAGGTGTGGGGCAAATAGATCTATTTGGGGAGTGTCCCAGCGCCTGATGAGGGAGAGGAAGTGGCGGGGGCTGAGCTGCCACTCGTGAGTGGTGGACGACGTCCTGCTCAGTGAGTCGGCTAAAGTGTTTTGGAGGCCTGGAAGGTGAATAGCATGGAGGAATGTGTTGTGAAGAATACACCATTCCCATATCCGGAGAGATATGGAGAGGAGAGTGGGAAAGCGGGTGCCCCCTTGCTTGTTGATGTAATACTTTACCGAGGTGTTGTCCGTGAGGACTTGGATCACCTGGTTGGAGACTACGGTCACAAACGACCGGAGGGCCTTCTCTACTGCCGTGAGTTCCAGGGCGTTGATGTGGAGCCTCTTTTCGGAGGGGGACCAATGACCGCTGATGGTCAAGTCTTGGAGGTGAGCGCCCCACCCCGTGGAGGATGCGTCTGTCGTCAGGGACAGTGACGGCTGAGGAGGAGAGAAGGGAAGACCCGAGCACACATTGGACCTGTCTGTCCACCATGATAGGGACTGCAGGACGTGGGCGGGGGGTGGTGGAGGATCATGGTCTGGCTGTCCAGCCCTGGCTGGAACACAGAGAGGAACCATACTTGGAGGGGGCGGAGGCGGGCGAACGCGGTAACGTTCGTGGTGGAAGCCATATGGCCACGGATGGACTGAACGGCCCAGGCAGAACACCGGTGGGTGGTTTGAATGACCTGGATAGAGTGGCATAAGTTGAGGAAGCGATCCTCTGGGAGGTAGGCCCTCTGGGATACGGAGTCTATTACTGCACCTATGAACTGCACCGTCCGGGCAGGTGAGAGGTGAGATTTCTCTTGGTTGACAACAAGTCACAGGCTCTGTGTGACGACTTGGTCACTGGTTCTGGAGATTATTAATTAAAATAAACCTCCCGGTAGTACTGCCACCAACCTAATTATTAACAATCAGGATTTTAAATTAAATAAGATGTTTAAATGGTAGTTCTGTTGACCAAGCCACCCAAACACAACCACACTGTGAGGAACTAAACGATGAAGAGATAGAGACTTCTTAAAGTTAACAATAAAACAGAATTTATTAATTAACAGCTAGCAATGAGGCACAGATCACAACAGTTCTACAAAGAGGCAACAATATCGTATGGTTACTGATGGTAATAATAAGCTGGAGCGTGGGGTTACAGATATTAAAATGCTAAGCGTGTGGTTACAGATAAATAGTTCCAAAATGCTTAGATCTAAACAATACTTTAGTCAGTACTGAGTCTTGACTAAAATATAAGCCTGTCACCCTATTGTCTGAAAATAGGAGTGAACAGCTGGTTCCCAACAGGAGCTTCTAAACACCAGAAGTCCCTCTGAGTCTTCCCTGCCTGAGCCAGCCTGCTGCTGACTCTCCAGCCACAGAACCCACCTTTCCCTCTTTACACTGAGGAGACAAGGTGTTTAGTCTGACTCTGCAAAGTCAGCCCTAATGGCTCTAACCTAACTATCAGTGTCACCCCACACCCTGGTTGTGTCACTATAGTAAATGACTGGGCAGTTCCTATGGCTGAGGCTTGGAGGATATTGTCACTCCAACCTCAGACCACACCAGCAAGAGCTAAGATCTGTCTCAATCAAAGCTCTGCCCAAGACTGAGAATCTTTCTGCCAAGATCCCTCCTTTAGTCAGCTCTGCTCCACCCCTCTGGCACTCAGCCAATCACAGGGCACTCCGATCTCTGAGCAGGATTGACTCTAAGGCCACGCCCCCTCTCTGGCTATGACCCCCCCCCTTCTGGCTGTTAGCTGCAAATCCCTTTGCCAAAATGGATGCCAGCTTTCTTCCAGCAGAAAGGAAAAACCTCCAAGCAGGCTTTCCACCCACTTAGGACAGGTGAGTCCTTACACTCTGCAAAAGAGATACGGTATAACTGATATCAGATGACAATTGGTCACATGACCCAGAGCAAAAAAGCCAGTCGTCCAGGTAAGGGAACACGGTGACGCCCTGCTGGCGAAGGTGGGAGGCGACGACCGCCATATACTTAGTAAAAGTCCTTGGGGCCGTGGAGAGGCCGAAGGGAAGGACATTAAAAGAATATGGGGCACCGTCCACCATAAAGGTGAGGTACTTCCTGAGGGACTGCCTAATTGAGATGTGGAAATAGGCGTCCTTAAGGTCAACAGTAGCCATCCAAGCTCCCTTCGGAATGAAAGGGAGGATGGAGGGGAGAGTGACCATCCTAAATTTGCGTGGTCTGATGAATTGGTTAACTTCCCGGAGGTCCGAAATGGGCCGGAGACCACCATCCCTTTTATCCACAAGGAAATATCTGGAAAAAAAGCAAAATTGGAACTGGTGGGATGGGGTAGGGGAAATGGCTCCCTTAAGAAGGAGAGCGTCAATTTCTTGTAGTAAGGCAGGGGAAGTCTGAGTAGAGACAGGTTTGCCTGGGGGTGGAAGGGAATCAAACTCTATAGCATAACCTCGGTGAACAATGTCCAAAACCCACTTATCAGTGGTGATGGACTGTCAAGCTGAGAGGAAGGGCCGCAGCCTGTCGAGAAACAGGCTAGAAGCGGCGTGTCTTATTGTTTGAGGATCTACCACCTCGATACTGACCCCTGAACGGAACACCTGGGCGCTTGTATCCCTGTGAGGGGAACTGCGGTCGCTGTCCTCCTCTATATGGAGCGGAGTTGTAGTATCCGCGAAAGGACTGATGGTGGTAGTAAGGACGCCAACGCTGCCTATAGGGTTGATAGGGAGAGTTGGGCTGTTGGCCATATTTGTTCAGTGTTTGCTTCATTTTGTGGGAGTGCTCCAATTGAGAGTCTGTTTCAGGGTTGAACAGGCCAGCTTCATCCATAGGCAGATTTTCTATGAGAGAGCGTTGATTGGACGACAATGCTGCGGATCTCAACCAAGCATGTCTCCTAAGGGCAACTGACCCAGCGATCAGTTTGCCTGAGGTATCCGCCCCATGTTTGGCCAAGTCCTTCTGTAGGGTGGCCAGAGTGAGGGCTTCCTGGTGAAAGGCCTTAGCCATGGGTTGTTCAGATGCTGGAAGGAGGTCCAGATATGGGCCTATCTTATTCCAGAGGTACGATTGATAGACGCTCATATAGACGCCATAATGTGCCATTCTGCCTGACAGGCATGGGGAGGCATAAAACTTCCTGGGCATAGCATCAAGCTTTCTCCCTTCTTTGTCAGAAGGGGCAGCCTGGTTATTTTGAATTGGCTTCGGCTGAGCATCAGTCACAATTGAATTAACTTTCGGAAGTCTGGCCAACCAGGGAGTGGTGGACAGGTCAATCCGATAAAGGTTCTCTGCCCGCTTAGATGTGCTTGGGACGGAGGCCGGGGCAACCCCAGAAATCTTTAAAAGTTTGACTAAATAAGGTATGGTAGGTAAAATAGTAGACTGCTGTGTCTGTTGTTCAGCAGAGGTAAAATAAGGGTCCTGGACCACATCTTCTGATTGAGGGGGCTGTATGCCAAGGGACCTGGCCAGCCTAATCAAAAGAGCAGAAAACTTCTTGTATTCTTCTGCCTGCTGAGGATCAGCCTCAGGCTCAGGCAAGTGAGGAATGGGAGTCACATCCGAAGAAGCATCTATATCCCCATCAATATCATTCTCTGGGAGGTGAGGGGGGAATGGGCAGAAGGAGCAACTGGAGGGACAGGGGCTAGAGCGGGAGGGGCTGGGGGGGCAGGAGGAGGAGGGGGTGCCACGGATTGCGAGGGATAAGGAGAGGTGGGCCACGGATACCGGTATGGATCCGGAGCCTGGAAGGGTTCAGGAGGGTAATAGTGGTGAAAGTAAGGGAAGGGGGGGGGCAAGGAGGAGGGTAACCAAAGGGGTACCCATAAGGCGGTTCCCATGGATGGCTCCGGTCACCGGACGCTTCCTTGAGCGGACTCCGGGACCGAGAGCGATCAAATTCACTTGGAGAGCGCCGCACGGCCGCACGGCGCTGTGGGGGCGAGCGCGCGTCCGCGCGCAAGGGCAGGAAAATGGAAGCGCTCGGTATCCGGGGAGAGAAAAGAGGCCGCGTGGAGCTGGCCTCCTCCTGAAGCAAGGTAGCGGTCTCCGGGGAGGGAGAAGGTGGGGGGGCGCCTGAACAAGCTGCAGAGAAGGAGGCGAGGGAAGCTCCGGGTCAGGGACCGAGGAAAGGAGCTGAAGTGGGAGAAGTTGGGGGGGATTTTCCACCCCCAGAGCCTCATCGTCCTCGAAAAGTTGCAGAGTCTCTGCTGCTGCCAGGGGCATGCAAGGGCTGGGAGGCGCAGGGCCGGCCAGGAGCCTTGTCTGATTGTGTGCCACAGCCTCTGAAGATTTTTCTTTGGGCTTGGGGACCTTAGAGGCTTTTGCTTCTTTTCCGGAGTGGCTCAATGGCAGCGCCAGAGGCCAACTCACGGATGGCACCATCTGTCGAGGCACTCAGGGGAGTGGGGCTCGGAGGGATAGAAGGCAGGGGGGGCTGGCTCATGGAAGGAGAGAGCCCAGTCCCTGTGGAAGTAATGGCCTGCTCAAAGAGAGCAGCCTTGAGCCTAAAGTCTCTGGTCTTTAGGGCTCTAGAGGAGAAAGACCTGCATATCTTGCAAGACTGGGGAATGTGAGATTCCCCCAAACAGAGGAGGCATTTAGGATGCCTATCCTCTTGGGGCAAAGTTGCTCCACAATCGGAGCACTTTTTAAAAGAAAGGGAAGACATCTTATCTGATAGTCGAGGCAATCCGTGGTCTTTTATCAGGAGCTAGCAGTCGGAGATCCTTTCGCTGGCTAGGCGGAAAAGGAACTGCCTAGGTAGATGGATCAGGGGAGAGGGGGCGGGAGTGGGAGGGCATATGTAAATCTTTAATTTTAGCTAGTATGTCCGAGATTCTACGCATGCGCGGGAGTAAACCCACTTGTGTGCATTTCACAGACCACACGAAGAAGAAATAGGTATAACAATCCAACATTTGTAAAGCCTGCTAAAGAGGCTGATACTTCTTTTTGTGGAATCCAACTGAAGCATCTTCTACAGAGACCACTGTAAACACCAAATGTTGTTGTTACAAATTTGTGTAAACAGGTGGTGTTCAGAAAACTTTTGCTGTTGCCAATTTTTCCATTACCCTAATTTTGAGCTACTAGGGTTGGGACCCACAGTTTAAGAAGCAGTGAGGTAGACAGGGATATAAGGGACTATTTGCATACATGCAATCCCCTCTTCAAGTGGCATCACGCCCATCCTGTGAGCAGTAGGCAGCTACAAACATGTGGAAAGCAGATATATATAATCTATATCTACATTAGGGGAACTTGTTAGTGTAACAACTTTTGCAGGCAGGTTGGCATGGGTCCTGGACCCAAGGCAGCTATTACACTGTGTAACATGATTGTTGGTCCTGGGTTATAAATGTCATTTCCTAATTGGTTCTATCATTTAAAAAATATGGAAAAAGTTTATTAAACTGGACAAACTTTGTTTTTGTGGGATATCCTGCAGCACATTTTGCTATGGTTTTTCAATTAATTATCTCATAGAGTCTCAACCAATTCAACATAGTTTGTGGCAGCCACAAAAATGAAGTTTCTTGAGTATAACAACAACTTTCAAAGTACCCTATATGCTCGAGTATAAGCAGAGTTTTTCAGCCCCTTTTTTAGGTTGAAAAAGCCCCCCCTGGTTTATACTCAAGTCAAGGTTATTTCTTATTTTACTCTGTTGTTGTTGTTACGTTTCTTATTGTCCTCTATTTCTTATTATTATTACATTTCTTATTTTACTCTATTTTATTAGTTATTACATTTCTTATTTTACTCTATTATTATTATCACATTTTTGTTTACCCTATTATTATTATAACATTTCTTATTTTGCTCTATTTATTATTATTAAATTTATCATTTTACTCTATATATTATTGTTATTATTAAATTTATTATTTTACTCTATTTATTATTATTATTAAATTTATTATTTTACTCTTTTATTATTTTTATTACATTTATTATTTTACTCTATTATTATTGGAAGGATACATAAGCACGTTTACATTGAAGAAGGTTAGAATAATGGTTTAATCAGAGTGGGACCATGTTATCTTAAATTTTATGTAAATATTCACAAACACTTAACCTACCAATGCCTCAATTAATTTTATTGGTATCTATTTTTATTTTGAAATTTACCAGTAGCTGCTGCATTTCCCACCCTCGGCTTATACTCAAATCAATACATTTTCCCAGTTTTTGTGGTAAAATTAGGTGCCTCGGCTTGTATTCGGGTCAGCTTATACTCGAGTATATATGGTACCACAATTAAACAGAAAATAACAATTTCAAATCAGGAAAAGATTTTTTTTCAAATTTTGTTACATAGTGTTATCAATCTCTCTCTGGTATTTGTAAAGGAAGAAGCTCAATGGGGGGTTTGGGAAGGAGAGAGTGATTAGGTTGAACCGGAGACACAGGCAATGAAGCCTAACAGTATATATGTTTAAAGTTCAAAGGGAAAAGCGTAGGGACTTTGTTCAAGTGACTGTTCTACATACCTTTTCCATGACAAGACGAGCAAGCTTGATGGGATTGGCTATACATTTCACTGCGGACACTGCTCCTGAGCTCAGATTTATTCCATCCATGATCATGGCATCCATTTCTACTTTGCCCTTCTCATTTAACACAGAGCCACAACCTAATACGCAGGAAAGAAGAACGAAGATGCCCATCCAATCAATTTTTATTACTTAAAAATCCTTTTTAACCAATCCGGTTTTTAGAGCTTTTAAGATGACAATTTCTAGATTGCCAAGTTTCTTAGAGAAATATTTGTAAATGCAACCAGAATTTCCAGTACTATAACTAAAAGCCATGTATATTTTCTGGTCTTAACAATCTCATCTTTTTGTAAAGCAGGAAATCTATTTAATAGCATTTCTATTAATTTTTTTCCAGAATTTAGAATGGTCTGGCCTGGGAATGAACAAGGAGGGAAAATATCACTTCAATATGAAGGAAGCAAAAATAGATGCATAAGCAACTGGTGACTCATGGAAGGTTGTCTTCATACTCCCATCACAAAAACCTTTTTCCCCCCACTTCCATACAGAAAATTTGAAACTTTAAAAAAAACATGATTGTGGAATCCAGCACAGTCTGAATTATATGACAGTCAGGATTTTTTTTTAAAGATTAACTATTGTGGGCTCTTAAACAGGTGCTTAGGCGGTAAACATTCAGGCAGGGCAAACTTCATGGCCATTTACTTGCAGAGATTCTCTCTTTCGAGGTACTAAAATAGCACAAAACTTGCATGAAATGCAAACAAGCTCCAATAAAGCTATATACACACAAAACTTTGAATCTCTTCATCATTTCTATTTCTTTTTTTCACTCTTCAAGGTGTAATTTTATGTCATGGTGGACATTTAAGTTGTGAATGCTATTTATTCTGGAGATATGAAAAAACTAGTAAATTGAAAGTAACACATATAATATAGTGGGAAAACCATGAAGAAAACAATTGTCATTGTTTTTTTTTACCTGAGAAGCCATCTTTCTAGGAATCTCTAGGTTCTCAAGCGTGACTCCATAGTCAACTTCTGCCAGACAATGACCATAGATCAGTGGTTCTCAACTTGTGGGGTCCCCAGATGTTTGGCCTTTAATGCCCAGAAATCCTAACAGCTGGTAAACTGGCTGGGATTTCTGGGAGTTGTAGACTAAAACACCTGGGGACCCACAGGTTGAGAACCACTGCCATAGATGGAGGACATTGCGCTTACTAGAGAGAGCATACTACTCAAATCCGCAAATAACCAAATCCACACAAGTTAAGCAAGCAAACAGGGACACTTATTTTTGTATATTCTTGAAAAGGCAGTTAATCCAAGACACAGTGAAGGAGATAAAAAGAATGTACTGAAAACAATATGTTAAAACTGACATGAAGTATCATTTAGAGATCAGATTTAGGGTGACTGGGGACAAAGTGCGCTGAGCAGTCATTCTGATTGCAACAACAGAGGTACCAAATGACAGGGTGTTTCAAAATGCTGGACCCAATATTATATTTCACAATGGCAGCATGTTGCAATTACGTACAAAGTGACAAAACAGTTTAATGAGTTACCAAGTTATCAAGTTTTACTAACCACCCTGAGCCTTAAACAAATCTAAAAATTAACTCAGCATATGGAGAATCTCTTATTAGGTCTTATGTTAAGGAGTGGCCATCTTGTGAACGACTGAGGCCAGGGGCTGTTTGTGTGCTGGGAGAGGCATCTAGTAGTAAAAAATTGAAATTCTATGCCCCACCCTTACAAATGGTAAAAGTTTAATTCATGGGCAGTTTGTGGTTGCAGAGATATAGCAATTTCAAATTCAGTCCATCCTTTTGAAACACCCTGTATTTTTGGTGTGACTGGAAAGGAGTACAAATTCTGGGATTTAATGGTACCTAAAACTTGACTACCTAAGACAGGATCTTCTTAGAGTTTTGTAGAAGGACTGACCATTTCCAAACTATGTGCAATTAGGTTAAATCCTTAGTATTTTTTCAAAATCATGCATTTCCTAGAAACTGTAACACCCCCCTCCTCCCCGCTCCAAGTAAGACTATGTTCAACAACAACACTCCCAGGAGAACCACCACAGAGAACACTTATTCAATAGCTATCCAAGTAGCTTAGCCATTTTCAGAGAATGTAAAATTACTTTCTCTTGGGACTCCAGTTTCCAGAATCATATGGCCATTGGTTATTCGGCGGTGGTCAGGAGTAGTTTTGCACAGTTAAAACTTGGGCGCCAGATGTGCCCATCCCTGAGTTGGACATGGTAGTCCACACCTTAGTCACATCCTGTTTGGACTACTGCAACGTTTCCTACATGGGGCTGCCTTTGAAGATAGTTCAGAAGCTGCAATTGGTGCAGAGATCAGTGGCCAGATTGCTAACTGGAGTGCAATATTGTGAGAGGACAACTCCCATGGTGGTCTATAAATAAAGTTTTATTATTATTCTCCTGGCTGTGAGTTTCTGGGACTTGCAGTCTACAACTCCTCCCCAAAAAGTTGTGAACATTTAAAACCATCTGAAGCATCCTACTGTTGCTAGCATCCCCTTATGCTAAAACTGCTTCATCCTTTATGAAGATAAATACCCCACAGTAGGTTTCAAGCAGCAACTGCAATTAGGGTCTTTTTTATCCAGCCCATTCGCCTTGTTTTCCAAGAGCAGCTGTACTTAATAAGCCCTAACACATGTAGATATAAGCAATTAAGGGAGTAGATCCTGTGTGTAACAGGGTAGCCAAATTTTAACAAGCTGGCTAATTCTGGACTAACAAAACAAAACTTCACAGGCTTGTTTCAGCATATTCTGATATGTGAAGTATGCTACTCAGAAGGTATCAAAATGCTGAATTACCTCAACAAACGGGGAATCTTCTTAAACAAAGCTTTGCTGATTTTAGAAGGTACGAGACTCGTATGATTCTAGGGAGGAAAAGGAAAGAATGCCTTATACAAAGGCTGCATTTTGGATGCTTGTGAAATGTCAAAGTTGTCATCTGTAAGCTTCGGCAAGGGGGGTCTAGTAAAGCAGACTCACTCCAGGTATAGTTGAAGGAAAATGGTTTAATAGGTCCTTAATCCAAAGTAGGCAAAGATAGACTAAAGATTTCGCGTGCGAAGTTCCCTTCAAGAGCCCTCCCTGGCCCGCCCCCCTGCTGTGCCCCTTCTTCCTCAGGGATGACCATCCGGCTCTCCGCATATCAAAGTTCAGGAAAAGGGTCCTGGCACTTCAAAGGCGGTTCCAGTTCAAAGCCCGCCAGATGCTGTTGTTATCTGATGGCGCGCAAGACTTGGCCCGTTAGGACAACAACCGAGCCGAGTGGCGCTGACATAGCGCCCCCCTCCGAGAAGGAGCGACCTGCAAGGGAGAGACAAAGAGAGGGGGAGGGAGAAATCAGGGTCCAGGTTTGGCCGGGAAGGCGGCGTGAAACGCCTTCAACAGTTTCGGGGCCCGCAAGTGTTGGTCTAGTACCCATTCGGGGTGTAAGTCTTTGGCAGTCCATTTAACTAGGTAGCTAAGGCGGCCCTTGAGGCGCCGCGAGTCCAAGATTTCCCTGATCTCAAAGTGGGTGTGGGGCCCCACCATGATGGGCACCGGAGCATCTTCGGGCTTGGACCACTTCCGGTCGGACACAGCTTTCTTGAGTAGACTCACGTGGAAGACTGGGTGGACCTTGCGCCAGGTGTGTGGGAGGTCCAGCTTGATTGCCACAGGGTTAATAACCTCCACGACGCGGAGGGGCCCTAGAAACTTATTTGCAAACTTGCGGGACTGCTGAGTGGACTTGAGGTGCTTAGTGGACAGGAACACGCGGTCTCCAACGGCGTAAACAGGCTGGGGACCCCGCTTCTTATCGGCGTACAGCTTGTAAGCGTCCCGGGCACGGAGCAGCGCGGTCTGTATCTGCGGCCAAGCGGCCGCCACCTTGGCCCCCCAGTCAGTCGGCGGCTCGGCTGGGTCCGCTGCCGGAGCCAGCGCCGGGAAGGGAGGAAAGTCGCGGCCGGAGACGACCCGGAACGGCGAGGCCCCCGTTGAGGCGTGCTCGGAGTTATTGTAGCTGTATTCGGCCACGTCCAGCAGTTCGGCCCAGTTGTCCTGCTGGTAGGTGGAGTAGCAGCGGAGGTATTGTTGCAGGGTCCGCTGGACACGCTCCGTCGCGCCGTCCGTCTCCGGGTGAAAAGCCGTGCTCAGGGCGCGCTGCGACCCCAGCCCCGCCAGGAACGCCTTCCAGAACCTGGACGAGAATTGGGGCCCCCTGTCGCTCACGACCCGCCTAGGACAGCCGTGGAGCCGGAAGACGTGGTGGGTGAACAGGCGACCCAGCTCCGGAGCCGAGGGGAGCCTGCGCAGTGGGATGAAATGGGCCTGTTTAGAGAATAAGTCCACCACAGTCCAAATGGTGGTGTACCCGCCACTAGGCGGCAGGTCGACAACGAAGTCCATGGCGATTTCGCTCCAGGGTTCCGCTGGGTCGGCTACTGGCTGCAGCAGACCCGTCGGGCGGCCCGTCTTTGGCTTGTTTCTTGCACACACCTCGCATTCCGCAACATAGTCCTTAGTGTCTTTCCGCATGGCTGGCCACCAGAACTGCCGGGCCAAAAGTTTTGGGGTCTTGGTGAGACCGAAGTGGCCGGACAACGTGGAGTCGTGGGCTTGAGCTAGGACCGGGGCTCTCTGGCTTTGGGGAACATACAGCTTGTCCTTGTAGTACCAGATTCCTCCCGCTTCGGTCAGGTCCTCCCGGTGCTCCGTGAGCCAGGGGTCCGGCCCGTAAGCCGCTGCCAAGTCCGCCAGGAGCTCGGGGGTTCTCGGGACGGCCAGCTGGGGGGCCTTGTCTGCCGCCCTGGTGCGGGCCACCAGGCCCAGCTGGCGCTTGGTGAATACTGTCCCCATTTCTTCTGGCACCGAGTAGTCGGCCTCAGGCATCCTGGAAAGCGTGTCGGCCAGCACATTCTTCGGGCCGGGCAGGTACTTGAGCTCAAAGTTGAAGCGGCTGAAGAACTGTGCCCACCTTAGCTGCTTGGCATTGAGCCTTTGCGGGGACTGCAGGACCTGTAGGTTCTTGTGGTCAGTCCACACTTCGAAGGGCAGAGCGGTGCCTTCGAGGAAGTGTCTCCAGTGGCTCAATGCGGCCCGCACCGCGAAGGACTCTTTCTCCCATACGTGCCAGCGCTTCTCCGTCTGCGTGAATTTCTTGGAAAGGTAGGCGCACGGTCGTAGGGTGCCTTCCTCATCCCGTTGGAGGAGCACCGCTCCGTAGGCTGCTTCGGAAGCATCGCACTGCACGGTGAACGGCCGGCCTGGCTGGGGGTGCATCAGCAGGGGCTGACTGGTGAAGCTCCGCTTGAGGTTGTCGAACGCCTCCTGACACTGTGGGGTCCAGCTAAGCTTAGCGCCCGGGGACTTGGCCTTCTTTGTCTCCCCCAAGCCCTTGGTTTTTAACAGTTCAGTCAGAGGTAGCGCTATCTTGGCAAAATTGTGGATGAATTGTCTATAGAAGTTAGCAAATCCCAGGAAGCCCTGCAATTGCCGCCGGGTTCGGGGCGCCTCCCACGCGAGCACGTCGTTCACCTTACCAGGGTCCATGGCCAGGCCTCGCGTGGAGATTCGGTACCCCAGATAATCCAGTTCTTGCCGGTGGAATTCACATTTGGAAAGTTTGACAAAGAGCTGGTTTTCCCGCAATCTCCGTAGCACCTCCCTGGTCAGCTCGATGTGCTCCGCCTCTGACGCTGAGTAGATTAGCACGTCATCTAAGTAAACTAGAACTCCCTTGTACAGCAAGTCCCTGAAGATTTCGTTGATGAACTGCTGGAATATTTTGGGGGCGCCTTTAAGTCCGAACGGGGTGACCCGGAACTGGTACTGGCCTAGGTGGCAGTTAAACGCCGTCTTCCAGCAGTCTTCATCCCTCACCCTGATCCGGTAAAACGCCTCCCGGATGTCCAGTTTGGTGAAGAACCGCGCTCCCCCCAGCTGGGCCAAAATCTCGGACATTAGGGGCAGCGGGTAAGGACTCGATGTGCTGATGGCATTGAGGCCTCGGTAGTCCACGCACAGCCGCAGGGAGCCGTCTGCCTTTGGGCGAAACAGGACGGGGGCTGCCAGCGGGCTTGTGGATTTTTCAATAAATCCTCTCTCCATGTTTTTCTCGATAAAGTCTCTTAGTGCCTTTCTTTCCGGCTCAGACAGGGCGTACAGCTTCGGGCTGGGCAGTTTGGCGCCCTCTTCAATTTCAATTGCACAATCGCACTTCCGGTGGGGGGGTAGCTGGTCACTTTCCCGCTCGCTAAAAACCTCCTCCAAGTCTCCATAATCTCGCGGGATCTCGCCAGGGTGGCTCTCTGCTGCCCCCAAGCCGGCTCCCTCGTGGGCCGGGGCTCCCGTTTGTTCAAGGTCATCTATCCTTGCCCGGACCTCCCCGTCTCTGAACTTTATGGCCCCTGTCCTCCAGTCGACTTGTGGGTTTTGGGCGCGCAGCCAGGGGGCCCCTAGGATGATGGGCTGGTGGGCCATTGCTGAAATTACGAACTTCAGGTCTTCCCGGTGGGACCCCATCTGGACTCTCATCTCCCCTGTTCTGTGGGTGGCTGGCCTCCCATTTGCCGGGGACCCATCTAGTTGGGAGAAGAGGATCTGTTCGATCAGCGCTTGGGGCTTTATCCCCAACTGCTTCGCTAGCTTAGGGGACATCAGGCATCGGGTGCACCCACTGTCTAGCATGGCGACTGTCTCTATAGGCTGTGCCACCCCAGGGCCCCATACTTTAACATCAAGCTTGTACGTGTCGCATCCCAATGGATCAGACTCACCGCCCGGAGGGTTTTGGATCTGCCGCCGGGCGTCTATAGCAGATCGTTGTCGTTTCCCGCCATCCATTCGGGGTCGCTCTCCTCCGTCTCCGGCTCCTCGGGCTCACGGAGGGTCCGTGGCGCCCGCGCCATCTCCGCCGCCGCTGCAGCCTTCCCCCGGGCGGGGCCCTTGGCCGGGGTGGCCGGCTTGGCCTCTGGCGCCTTCTCCGGCTTCGGGGAGGGTGCCTTCTTGCGGCAATCGGCCGCCCGGTGACCCTCTCGGCCACACGAGAAGCAGGCTCCTTTCCTTCCCCTCTGGCCTTCCCGGCTGGCTGACCGGGCTCGCGGGGACGCCCTCCGGGCTGGTCCGGCTCTCCCAGGCGGCCCTGTCCCTGCTCCCCGGGCTCTCCCACCATCTCGGTGGCGTCTGGGCATCTGCTCCATGTCGCACTCTACTCTCCCTGCCGAGACTATCCAGTCCTCCAGGGTCTCGGGGTTCCCCCGGTGCATCGCCCACTCCAGAATGTCCTGCCTTAGGCCTGCCTTGAAACACTCCAGTATGGTGGCTTCTGACCAACCTCGAATTTTCCCCGCTAGGGCTCGGAAACTCAAGGCGTATTCCGACACGGACCTCTGGCCTTGATAAATCTTCCTCAGTTGGGCCTTGGCCTTCTCTCCTGCTAAGGGGTCCCCAAAGCGGGCTTGCAGGGCCTCCAGCAAGGTGTCTAGCCGCCTCAGTTGCGGCGCTCGAGTGTCTGTCAGCTGTATCAGCCAGTCGGCTGCGGCCTCTTTCAAATTGGCCCCCACAGCCCGCACCTTGGCCCCTTCCGAGGGGAATGAATCCCCATAGTCCAGCATATAGTTTGGACATTGGTGATAAAGTAGGAGAGTTGGCGGGGGTCCCCGTCGAACTTTACCTTTAGATCCCTCCGGCTCCCGACCGCCTCTTGACTCTGGTCGGCCCGGCCCAGGTTAAAGGTGGAGGTCCCTCTGGACGGGACGAAGTCGTCTCCGCTGTTCCGGAAAGTCACTCTCCTTGACGGCCTGGGAGGCCGCTCCGTGGCCTGGCTTGACGGCCTGTCTCGGGGCCGCGCGTCCGGCGTGGCCCACGGCAGTTCCTCCGGTCTAGCCATTAGCAGTTGCATCTGGGACTGGAGCTTCTGCACTGCCTCCGTCAGCTGGAACACCTGCACCTCCAGTCGCAGTTCGGCGGTGCTGGGGAAGCCGCCTCCCCTGTTTGGGTTCCGGCCTCCGGGGCGCGCCGGTATCTTACTCCGGGTCTCGTCCTTCACCGGGGAGGCGAGAAGCGGCGGCGCCTCCGCACCCATCTCCGCGCCTTCCGCCTGAGCTGCTGCTGCAGGGGCTCCGGTCTCGTCTCCATCTCCGTCTTCCTCCACGCCCTCGGCCTCACCCAAGTCCTCGGGGAGTTGGTCATCGAGGGGGTCCATCTCCGCTTGATACATCTTTACGAAGGTGGCTACGGTCGGAAGGCTTTCACGGCCGTAGAAGTTGGTGAGTCTATCTTTATGTAAGCTTCGGCAAGGGGGGTCTAGTAAAGCAGACTCACTCCAGGTATAGTTGAAGGAAAATGGTTTAATAGGTCCTTAATCCAAAGTAGGCAAAGATAGACTGAAGATTTCGCGCGCGAAGTTCCCTTCAAGAGCCCTCCCTGGCCCGCCCCCCTGCTGTGCCCCTCCTTCCTCAGGGATGACCATCCGGCTCTCCGCATATCAAAGTTCAGGAAAAGGGTCCTGGCACTTCAAAGGCGGTTCCAGTTCAAAGCCCGCCAGATGCTGTTGTTATCTGATGGCGCGCAAGACTTGGCCCGTTAGGACAACAACCAAGCCGAGTGGCGCTGACAGTCATCAACTGATGACAACACAGATTATCTAGGAAAGGTTACTCAAAGTGTTCAATGATTAAATAGCAGTTTTCCACCATCAGTAGTGTCCAGCCCCCTCCCTGATGGCAGTGATTGCTTGGAGATGACTAAATTACCGTGGTCTCGCTGAAATTTCCTTTCATTTTCACTCAACATTAACTGCTCTGAGAGGTGGCCCCCACTGCCCTTTGTGGCAGCACAAAAAGCTCAGTGGATACTAATGATGTACGTCAAGACTGCTGCTTCCTTTTTTCATATGGTTTCCAACTTTTAAGCATCCATATGTTTTAGACATCGGAATCGTCAATCAACATTAATCAGTGGTCGTCAAGGATGACGGCAGCAGAAATCCAAAGCATCTAGAGAACCTATATCTTGTCATCACTAAGGCATTTCTGAACTCGCTACAAGAATCTGCTTATTTCCTGACATGATAGAAGCAGATCCTAATAGTTGGGGATGAAGGCTTAGACAAAGACCTATTAGGATAAAAGCATGGAGAGTGGAGGCCATGGGAGACGAGGGAAAGGCATTTCTTTGGTTCTGATCAGATGTTAACATAGATGGTACATGCCAGTGGCTGGGGCAAGCAAGTCCCAATCTGATTAATATTCATTAATTGATTGTGATGCATTACCGTATTTACTCAAGTCTAATGCATGATTGAATCTAATGCACACTCCAGTTTTCAAAATCCTGAAACCAAAAAAAGTATTTGCTGCCAAATGTAATCGCAGTGGCACAAAGTCTACTCTTTGCAATTTGGCCATTACAGTTGCTGCCTGCTTAAAATTCCTTCTTTAAAAACGAAAGTATTGATAGGATGAAGTATTAATGCTAATGTTTTATACTTTTATGTCCATTTACTTTGTTTTTAACTGGAAAAATTCTCCATTTGATTATATTCTTATTTTAATTGTGGTTTTGTTTGATGAATTGTTTGTTTATTGTCTTGTGGATATTTGGTCCCATGTAAGTTGCCTTAAGTACCTTCAGGGATATGCTGGCAGGGTATGAGAACAAAGTTGTTATTATTATTATTATTATTAATAATAATAAAAGCTTACAAAAATAGAGGGAAAAAACCTTGGGATGCATATGCTGTTGAATGAATCTACTGTAATTGCTTTGGTTCAAAGCTATGCAGTCATAGGGGCTGTAATTTTACAAGGTCTTGAGCCTTCTCTGCCAAACAGTGTGGATGCCTCACCGAACTACAATTCCTAGCATTGCATAGCATTGAGCCCTGGCCATTAAATTAGAGATGATGTCCCTCACATAGGAGCTCCACGTGCAGCTTCTAAAGAAGCGTCCCCATTTGCTTTGGCTCAGCACTAAGATTACCTTTTTATGCAAAGCTAATGCGCACCCTAATTTTGGCAAGGGGATTTAGCCAAAAAAGGGAGCATTAGATTCATGTAAATAGGGTACTGTAATAAGTAGTCTCTCTGACTTCATCCTTGTATAATGGAGCTACATGATAAGCTTGCCTTGTGCTATATTTACACAGCTGAATTATAGCAGTTTAACAATGGGTTAAACCTTTGTGCTGGCAGGGCTGCTGACCAAAAGGTTGGTGGTACGAATCCAGGGAATGGGGTGAGCTCCTGCCTGTCAGCTCTAGCTTCTCATGCGGGGCCACGAGAGAAGCTTCCCACAGGATGGTAACACATCCAGGCATACCGGGCCAATGTTCTTGTTGACGGCCAATTATCTCACACGAGAAGCAGCTCACATTTTCTCAAGTCGCTCCCGACCCGGAAAAAAACAAAACACATTAACTGTCACAACTCAATGCTATGGAATTCTGATAATTGAGGTTTTGAGAGATATTTCTCTTTCACTGTTAGAGAGCTCTAGTCCTACAAGAAATTACAAACACCATGATTCCATAGGATGGAGCTATGCCAGACAAACTGCTGTAGATCCATCTTGTGAACAGACTCAGTGTAAATTGCTTTGGGTAGACATTTTAAAATAATAATAATGTCCCTCCCTTTAGTCTTGTAACAGCAGCCAGACTTGAAAGAAGTTAATAGACAGCAAGGAAATGAAGTGACCTATGAATCAGGTTGCAGTTAATCCACAGGGAGTACAGGATCACGGCCAGCCAAAGAGAGGAAGAAAAGAAGAACGTTGGCCACTACACATAAAACAGTGTGATTTGAGTTCTCAGTCCCCCAAAATGGAAAGTTCACTGAGATTACCTGCATTAAAATGTGGGTCATCTTCCATTATCACCACAGCTTCTTCAACGGCATCTAGTGCACTCCCTCCTTGCTTCAGGATACCATAACCTTTCAGAGCTGCTCTGGTGACGCCGGAGCGACTTCCATCTTCTCGCTCTTTAAAGATACGACCAGCTCCACCATGAACCACAATCACTGGCTTCATAATGTTGGGATTCTATCCTGCCTAGAAAGAGACAATGATTTCTCAGACCTAATATTTTTTAGAAGTCAAATGCAGTATTTCTTAGAAATCCTCATCTGACATGCCAGTCGGTGAAATCTGATGAAATATTGCCTAGGACTCTTTCACTTAAGAGACTGCATATATCACTGTATCTGTCCCGGTCCTTAAACCCTTTAGTTTTACCACCCCGATATCTTTTGAGAGTGGAAGGCATTCATTATCTCAAGTTTTCCTACTGAGTGAGCATTCAAAGTTCAGTCATCCTCCTGCTGAGTTCAGACAAGCTTTTATTACTGATTAAACCGAAACAAAGCACACACTGTTCCATCTAGGAAAAGTGTAAGCATTTCATGCAGTGCCTCAATAATTATTACTCTTCAGACTTAAAGAAGTAATAAATGTTATTACTGTTTTTTTATTATTTTC